>CM053788.1:81402726-82030226 GCA_028749045.1 Cupressus sempervirens | reverse complement strand
TTGTCATCTTCAAGTTATGAAACCATCTTTCACTTGCTACCTATACACCATCCCATAATTACCAAAATACGTCAGTTACAAAGGCTGCCCTCTATACATAACTGATCTTAATAAACAAAGCTTTTTAAGAAAAAGACCTCCTTGACCCACTATCCCATAATAAGACAAAAAAAATTGTAAGAAATGAGCCAAAAACCTGCTACAGTTTGTCATCTTTAGATTTTTACAAAGTCTCTTCCACTTCGAAGATCGTCTTTCATCTTTTAACTGCCATCCTTGGACATGCTAAGCCATCAATTTCCTTGTTTAGAAAAACTTCGATAACCTCTTTCGTTACTTCTATGCATAATTTGCTAACTTCGAAAAGGAATTCAAACCAGCCCGATTGTGACAAAAAAAAAAAACCCTACATCCTCCATTCACCATTGTCCTTTGCGCGCTCCTCTATCTGAATGCTGCTTTCTTGGGAAGACCACATTGAAAGTTGCGCACTGCTTTGGTTTGTTATACTCCATGATCATGTTTTTGAGAGTAGTCCATGCTGCTCGGCTTTCATTGACATAAGCCTCTCTATCCATTTGTCCACAAGGCCAGTTCACAAATGCATAGATGTCTTTCTCTCTTCCTTCCTGTTCATCTTCATAACCCTCACTAAAATCAAAAGCCCAACCCGAATGTGCCCATTCTAATAGTGTTTCCATGTTTGGAATTAGGGCATCCTCAAATAGTTGCTTTATTACCCAACCAACAACTTGTTCATGCTCGCCTACCTCTAAGCCCCATGCCATTGTCATAGCAACAATATCAACTTGGATTTTCCATTCGTGCTCTGCCACCTGAAAAAGTGGACCCAATGTTGCCTGAAAAGCTTCCACCACTACATCAGAGGGGCATTCAACCATCTTTTTCAACCTTTGGTCTGCAACTTGCCCAAATAGTGCCTTCATTTGTCACTGTGTTTTAAAAGTAAATGTAGGCTCCATGGCTATCACAAACCTCACCCTCTGTTAAAAACACAAACCTGCAAATTGCTTTGTATTAACAACATAGAATTCATGCTATGCTAATGCTATATCATCATTGATATATTTTCCTTACACTTCTCTTAAATAAAAATCTATGATCACTCCATTTAAAAAATTTCACATGCATGTCAAGATTGAAGATCTATATATAATCATGCCAATTTGCTTGCCTCATTAATTAGTAGGCGTTACCATCCTTACAATATTGTATGTTTAATATATTAAAAAGTACTCCCTTATGATTATCTTTTTCTGTCCTTACTATTTCATCATCCAACATTAGAGCCCATTTAGATAGCATGTCCGCTTCTTTATTACCCTCTCTTCTTATGTGAGATATTTTGAAGTCTTCAAATTTGGCTAATTCTTGCTCTATGAGATTAATAATTGGTTGCAAGTGCCATGCATAACACTCAATTTGGAAATTTCCTGCATTGTAATCAAAGAGTCACCTTCTAAATGAATCCTTTTAGACCCCTCCTTGCTAGCTAATCAAACTGCTAGCAGAGCTGCTTGGCATTCTGCCATATTATTTGTTCCAATAGGAATTTTTTTCGCTCCTCCCATAAGAAAGTGCCCTTTGCTATCTTTAAAAACAATCCTAATCCCTAAAATGCTTGGATTGCCATTTGCAGCTCTGTCAAAATTTACTTTGACGCAACCCCTGTGGTGCTTCCCATACAATCTTCTCCTACCTTACCTTTTTGCTACTGGTAACCAATGCTCTTGATGGTGATTTGAATCTAATCCCTAGCCATGAAGCCTGCATAAGTCTATCTTCTTTTGTAAATGGAATCTTCATTGTTTGTTTCCTTGTTGTCATCACACTTACCATTTCTTCTATTGCATTAATTATTCTATTTAAGCATCTCCTTAAACTCTCTTTTTCACCCCTAAAAATCCTCCTATTTCTTTCCTTCCATAACTCCCAAATAATAAGAGAAGGAGCTACTAACCTAATACTTGATAGAGTTGATCTCCCATGCATCCTTGGCCATCCATCAAAGACCTGTTGCCATCCATCAAAGACCTGCCTTATCGTTTGAGCTCTTGGGCCGTGCCAACATAATTTAAATTGGACCATATCCCAACATTTACTTGCATATTGACACTAGACTAAAATATGGTCTGTGGATTCTTCTTGTCTCTTACATAATGGGCATGTAGATGGGCCTATAATACCTATTTTCCTCAATCTTTCTACTATTAGAATTCTCCCTTTATAAGCTAGCTAGGCAAAAGCCCCAGCTTTGGTGAAAACATCCTTAGTCCAACACAGGTCTTTAGAAAAGAAGCCTTCCTTTTCTATTTTACCTAAAAATTTGTACCCTAGTTTAACTAAATATTTGCCTGATAAGGATCCACACCATATAAATTTGTCCTTCCTCTTACTTAGCATCACATTCCTATCCTTGAAGATATATTTCATCTGTCAATTCCTCCCTTGACACATCTCGCTAGCACCATTCTATTCCAGTCATACCCTCCTTTTCAAACAAATAATCTTTAACTAAGTTTCCCCACCTTTCTTTAAAGCAATATTTCAATCCATTATAGTCATTAGCTTCCCCTAAAACTGCCAAGCCATTCCACAAATCCTCCTAGAATTTTACAAATTTCCCATCCCCTATCTGCCATGAGATATGCTTAGTTATTACTTCTCGACAAGATAACATAAAGTTCCATATAGTTGAACCTTTTGGAGGGTTCCGAATTGTTAAAATCCTATGATCTTTTATAGAGTCTAGATATTTTCCTTTCAAAACTCTTACCCAATAAAGTTGTGGGTTATCATACATTGCCCAAATTAATTTCGCTCCAAGTGCTTTATTCATTAAAGTCCAATCTCTCAAACCAGCACCCCCCTCCTCCTTGGGTCAGAATATTTTTTCCCATGCTAAAAGGGGGATCTTATTGTCTTCATTGGCTCCATTCCAAAGAAACTTTCTCATTTTTTGTTCCATGATACAAACCACTTTTTTCGGAATATCAAGGCACATCATTGCAAATACTGGCATAACTGAAATAACTGTTTGGAGCATAAGTATTCTTCCAGCCAAGGATAACCATTTACCTTTCCATCCTTCTATTTTCTTTTGACATTTTTCAATGAGTTTATCCCATATATCAGCCTTGTTCCTTCCTGCAAAAAAGGGGATACCTAAATATTTATTTGGCATTAGCCCCATCTTTATATCCAAAATCCGACTGATCTTACATTTTACATTGTGAGGGGTATTGAAGAAAAAAATCTCTGACTTTTTCTAGTTTATAAACTATCCCAAAATTTTACCATCTAGCTCTAAAGTATTTTTCATCACCTTTGCTTCCTCTATACTGGCTGCTCTTGCTATAAAAGTATCATCCAAAAATTGTAGATGTGTAAGGGATTCCACTGTTTCTATGATTTTTATCCCTTTCCATAAACCTTGCTTCCTTTGTTTTTGTATCAACCTTCCTAACACCTCTACCATTATAATAAAGAGGAAAGGTGATAGAGGTTCACCTTGTCTAATACCCTTTTCTTGTTCAAAAAAACCTTGAGGGCTCCCATTTATTAAGACTAAAAAATGAGGAGTATATATACAACTTTTCACCCACTGGATCCATTCCTTGCTGAAACCAAATCTGCTGAGCACATCCAACAAAAAGCTCCAATCTACCTCATCATATGATCTTCTAATATCTAATTTGACCATCATATTTTGAGCTTTTGAAGTACGAATGGTGTACACTGCTTCATGTGCCACAACTACCCCTACAAATATCAATCTCCCTAGTAGAAAACCACTCTACTCTATAGAGATGATAGAGTTGAGCACTTGCTTGAGTCTATTTTCCATAACCTTTGAGATGATCTTATAAATTGTGTTGCATAATGAAATAGGTCTAAAATCCTCAAAGGTTTTCTATGTTTCCTTCTTTGGCATAAGAGCTATAAAGGTGTTATTGAAATCTTTGAGAATGAAACCCCCTTGTCTAGACTCCTCCACTACTTCCCATAAATCTTTCATAAAAATAGTGCTCAATTTTTGAAAGAACATTGCTGGAAAACCATCAAGCCCTGGGGCTTTGTCCCCTCTTAAACCTTTTAAAGCTTGAACAACTTCATGTTCTTTGATTGGGTCAATAAGAGCTTTGATTTGAGCTTCAGTTATCATTTGTCCCTTACTACCTACTGGCCTTTATGTGAGAAAAAATTAATGGCTTCTAAATTTATTTCCTCACTGTCTATCTTTAAATCTCCTTCCATATTTTGAATTTCAAAGATATTATTTGCTGCCCTTCTAACTTTCACTGAGTTATGGAAGAAAGTGTTGTTTCTATCATCTTCTTTTAGTCGCACTTCTCTTGATTTCTGCTTCCAATATATCTCTTCTTTATTTAGACAATCATCCAATTCCTTCCTTAGCAATTTCTCCATTTTAAAATCTTCCTCAAACATTTCATTTTCTATTACTTTGAGACTTAGAGAATTTAACTTCTCTTCAAGATCATTTTTTTAATCAAAAATATTACCAAAATGTTCTCTATTCTAGATTTTTAATTGCTCGTTTAGAAATTGCAACTTTTTAAAGAAAATAAAAGCTTTGTTACCTTTTTAGAGCGGGGCATTCTTCCACCAATCTGCAATCATATCTGAGAATCCTTCTGCTTTCAACCACATTGCTTCAAATTTAAAGGGGCATCTATTCGATTTTCTTTTATCTTGAATCCGAAGACAAATGGGATAGTGATTTGAACCTTGATAAGGAAGAATTTTAGCATCACAAGACCAGTTTGCCTCCACCCAATTCCTTGCCACTAGAAACCTATCCAACTTTTCTGATATATGCAAAAATCCTTCTCTTCGGTTAGTCCATGTGAACTCCCCTTTTTTGAAATTTATATTAACTAATCTATTGTCATTGACAAAATTACTGAAATCTTTTTGACTTTTAGAAAGCCATCCTTTCCCTTCTTTCTTGTCTTTCGAGTTTAAAATAGCATTAAAGTCCCCACCTAATATTGCCACCTCATTGCAAAGCTCCTGCACTTTTCCAACTATAGACTGCCATAACATTTGCTTCTGATCATTATCGTTTGGACCATAAACATTTATTAGCAAAAAGGAATAATGAAGATGCTTAACATAAACCTTTACCCATTGCCAATTTGTGTATGAAATTGACTCTAAAATTGTAATAGTTTCAGATTTCCATAGAATTGCCATTCCTCCTGAAGCACCCTATGCACCTATCATCAAGCATTCCCATCTTTTGAATTTGTTTCTAAAGCTAGAAAAATCTTCTTCTTTTATCTTGGTCTCTTAAAGAAACACTAGGTTTGTTTTTGATTGATCAAGGCACCTTTTAATCAATCAAATCTTGTAAGGGGCATTGTAGCCCCTGACATTCCATGATAATGTTTTCATGGCTTCCGAGAAAAGGCTAAGCCTTTTCCTAATCTTAGAATGTTGGATTGGTTAGCATCTTTTCTTGCCATTTCCAGCTTCACTTTAATAGGTTTACGACCTCTTTTTTTCTGGCTTCCCACATTCGGCTTCTTCTTTTTGGAGCTAGTTTGTTCTAGTGATCTTTCTTTGTGGATGCCTGGAACCTCTGATAAGCCAAGATCATTTAGAAGGTCCTCCATTATGGTTGAAACCTCCCCTTCCTTTCCACTACAACTTTCCATGGTTTCTTCAAAGGATTCACTTAGATTTCTGCCCAGGAAGATTTCAATATCCTTAAAAACTATATCATCATTCTCTAAAAACTCCCCTTTTTTGGGGGTTTCACTCATTACTCCCTCTTCTCCTATTAGAAATTGCTTATCATGCACATTATGATCTTCATTCTAATCACTCAGCCTGCTTAGACTAGGAGGAGTGTTAACCTTCCTTTGCTGATCACTATCTTCTACTTGGTTGCATCCTTGCATTGCATTTTCCTTCTGAACTATCCCTTGTTCCCACAGAGTTTCTTTTACCAATTGAGTGGAGTTCTCTTTGTTCCCATTTTCACCCTCCTCCTCTTCTTGGCTCTCCATACCCCTTCCCTCTATTAGCATTTGTTTTGAAGGTTCCTGGTTATCATCTTCATTATTTGTGGGTGAATGATAACTAGTTTGTTGATCCTGAAGCCTCTGACATTCTCTCATTTCTAAGTCCTCTAGAAGTTTATCTACTTCTAGACCTTTCCCTTTCCTATTTCTGACATTCAAGAAAGCCTCTGTTTGAGTGATATTTTCCTCCCCTTCCCATATTTCAATCTACTGCTTCCAAATACCATATTTCGTGCTTAGTTTAATGAAATATGGGCATGGATTTCCTTCCTTTAGAAGAATTAAGAGCCTTGGATGGGAAGATGAGTCTATTTTATTTAGAACTACTTCTGACCTTACATAATCACCTATCATGTTTCCAATTTGTGCTAACACCTCCTCACCCCAATATTCCATTGGTAAATTATGAAGATTGATCCAGATAGGGAATGACTATAATTTTTATTTACTGGGGTCAAAATTTGGCACCCAATCCTTTATAATGATACCCTTTCCCTCCAATAGATAAGGACCATTGTCCAAAATGACATCTTTATCTGCTCTACTCGGTGCTATTCCCATATAAAAACCATTTGCTAGGGTTTTCAATCTACATTCTACCCCCATAAATATTTGCATCCCAGCTGAATTGTTCTAACTGATGGCCATGATCCCATCCATTTAAAGAAAAAGGCTTTCTGTCTTAATTCTCTTACCGTTTCAAGCCAATTTTCACTACTAATATTAATGATAGACATTACCTCATAAGTAACATTTTATTCTAGGTTGTGGGTTGGATCTTTCTCTATTTCCTTCTCCCTCATCGACATTTCCATTGGCTTCTTCAGCCTATAGAACTTATGTGCAATCTTGGAGTAGTCAAATTTATCAAACCGTTTGTAGAGCTGGTATCGCCCATTTCTTCCATTTCCCCATTTCCACTCATTCCCTTTATTTTTCCTTCTCTGAGGGGGATTAAAATGCCCACAGTCTTGATATAATGAATTTTCTTGTTGCCCCCCATTCTACCTGAACCAATTCATTGGCCATCTTCTATTGATATGTTCTCCATAGAACCAACCCTCATGGCATTTGAAGCCTGAGTGCCTATCTGCAAACCTCCCAAACAACCCTTTGCCAGTAAAAGAAGACCATTGCCCCCATCACTCAAATCTCTATTTCTCTCACTCATGCTCCATTTGTGTGAAGAATATACTATTCCTTTACATGTTATGGTCTCTGTATCGAGACCCATTTTTACTGTCATAAACTAGAAAGGATATATGTAACCCTACATAAACAACCCAATATCTTTCAAAAAACAAAACCAAATGATCCCAAACCAATTTAATATGAATCCTTCATGAGTCTATTGAAATGTCCCTTTACTAGTTTTGTATGATATTTCCAACCTCTAATCAGATCTTTAAGATCAAACAACCAATCTTTCAAAGATCCACCAATTTCTCAATAAACCCCAAATTAGGTATGCCGGAAATAGTGCCAAAAACTTCATAGCTTCACATATTATTAATAAATATGAAAGTGGAAATTTTTACAGAAATTTGAGCAACATAACAGCCTATAAAATGATATTTCCAGATTTGTATAACATGCACACAATAGCTCCCAAACGAAGGACAAAAACAATGCTCATCTGGCTCCCGAAAATAGCACAAAATAGCCCGAAATCACCACAAAAACTTAATAATATATCATAGCAGTATAATCACATCCAAATACATATATTCAGATCTATTTTAACATTTAAAAGTTTGATATACAGCAAAAACCCAAACTGATATGAAATACTCAACTGGAAACACCAAACTCTTATAAAAAACACACCCGAAAATTCACAAATCTGCACTGTTCAGCAGAAAGGCAAACTCTACATGAGCATGCACATGGAATGGCTTGAAACTCCCATCCTTATCCTTCCTAGAAACCTTCAAACTCTCATTCTTGGGTCTCCTTCTCTACAGGTTTGGCAGCCTTTGAAGAATAACAAAGAAATGAGCAAAATCAAGTTATGGAATGAGCCCAAAATGCCTCCAAACCCCTTAAAAGAGGGCATAACCCTAAGTCACGTCCAAGAGGGGTTAATAAAACATATTTTAATAATAATTTTTATTTATTAGTCCATTTTCTTCCAAAGATTATCCCCTTTTGCTGAAACTTCACCTTTTTGGGCCTGCCTACCTTAGCAAAGATTATTATTTTTAATTATTTGAAAAGGGGACATGACAAGTCCTCCCCTCCCAAATATTGCTTGTCCTCAAGAAATGGCTGAACAATAAACGAATCAATCCACCTGGATCCCAAATGTAGTCATGAACTATACTACTGCCAATTAACACAGGCCCCTGCAATATCCTCTGCAATATGACCAAGAGGAATCCATAATCAAACTGACAATTATAGCTCAACCAAACTCCAAAATCACCACTATCACAGTCAGAGACCCATGAGACACAAACTCTTAGAACATTAGAACCCAAGTAAAGTGGAAAAATCAAACTACCAACATAGTAAATACCATCAACGCATCCCACTGGCCTATATGGAATGTACAATCCAACTCTGCAACAATGGTGAATGCTCTCGCATGAAACTATACCAAGTATGGAGAATCCACACACTGTACAACTCCTGTAGTCAACACAACTCTGCAAATCACTGGCTACTATCTCATAACCATAACTCCCATGCACCCTTGATGGTGAAAATCCATCACAAGATAAACAACAAGAAATGGAACCCAAACCAAGTTTGTCTTCCATCAACTCCTCAGCACAAGGATCAAATGCTAACTGATGTACATACCCTGCAATATAATGTTGATAAAAAAACCAACCTTAGTCAACAGCTCACCATGAACAAGTGATACAACCCATTGTGACTGATCACCAGCTAAGTCAGGAGATGTCATAGCCAAAGGAGTAGAATCAATAACAACACCTACTGAAGCATCACTCCAAAACTCCTGCTCTAAGTCATGTATTATCAAGCTGTCAACTGCAGGACCTATCGCCATGTCATGCCCATTACAACTCTCATCCCAAGGCATCAAACTATCCCATAACTGATGATAAGCACTAGGAACCAAAGTACATCTTTGTATCATCATCTCATCAACATGGTCATCAAAGGTGAATTGATGAGCATACCTCACAATGTAATGTCGATAGAATGTGCCAATCTCAGTCAGTGGCTCAGACTGCAATCCAAATGTAACTAACTGCAATTGATCACTAACCAAGTTGGAACTAACTGCTACCTCTGAAGACATCACCAAGGGAGTAGTATTACTAGCAGGAACCATGCCAACTGTCGGCTCACCAACATCACACATGGTCTTTGATACATCATCTCTAGTCTTCATGCCATTAGTACTAGAGGTCACCACCATGTCAGACATACCACAACAATCTATTGCAGCACCCAACTCAACTGAACCTGACTCTAGTGGGGACAAAACCGATGTGCCAATGTTAGTATCAAGGATGGATTCATCCCCATCTCCACTGTCTTTGACAATCTCAACCATGGACATCCTCGGATCACTAGACACCATAGCTTGTGATTGTATAGAATCTGGTAAAGACTGTAGTTGCTCTAACTCCATGGTCACCTTAGCCAAATGAAACTGTGACTCCTTGAAAGCCAACTGTGTACTCTCAAGAATCTCAAAAGTCACCTCAAGTTGTTGAGTAAGCTCACTCACCTCATCTTCCTTGGCCAACAATGCATCATATGCTATACTGCCCCACTCCATAAGATAATCTCTGTCGGCTACCAACTGCATATAATCCTGTCTCAAAATCTGGATGGCCTCCCATAAAGAGTGGAACTCTGTCAAGGAAAGATAATTGCCTCCCTGCTCATCACTAGTAGGAGAACCCCATCCATAAATTGCTAACAATTGACGAGCAGCATCGAAATGTTGGCAAGCGATAGCAATGTCTCGCTCACTAACTCTCAATTGATTAGACACATGATGGCACTAGCTTGACTGTCTCCTACAAACCTCCTCTGATGCACTGTCTAAAGGAGTATACTCAAAGTTACTAGTCTCTATATTATTACCATCCATATCCTATGAATCAACTCTAAAGCTCATATCAACAAATGAAGTATCAAAAACTGTAGCACTACTGTCCAACTCCTTTGTACCCAAGGAAACTAAGTCTTCAAAACAACCCACTGCATCCTCCTGGATGTCATCAATGCCAATATGATCCTAGGACTCATCTGTACACACTGCAAAATATGAAAGATCATCAACACATTCCAGCAAGTATGGTCGACTGGATATATGAACAAAGCCCAACATTGGTGTATAAAAACTAATAGCAACATTGGACAAGCCGCTAGCACAAGAAAAGACAACACCATGCAATCTGCTAATCAAATCCATGATAGCACCCAAACAAACACTACTACCAAAATGTGTTAAAGATCTCCAGTCAACTGAATCCCAAATGCCAATATAACAATCTCGAGTCCATATCTTTAAACTAGAATCAACTGGTAACTCAAGAAAAATCCTCACTTGAGTAATATGACCAATACCAACTAACTCCACATACCTGCCATGATGAGATAATGTAGTTACAATACTATCTTCACTCACCTTCAGCTGGCGGGATAAATCATGTGAAGTACTACTAGCCTCAACCTCATGTGACGAAGCATCTAACTGTGCCTGGTACTCTCTCTCAAAAAATTCATGAATTCTCAATGTCTGCTCATCTCTACCAGGTATCTCACCATCATGCACAACAACATCCTCATAATCATCATCCTTGAGGTCAAATCTATCTATCACTCTTTGACTAAAATCATCAAATGTAGTTACCTGATCATGACCTTGAGTAGTCATTCCATGATACCACCAATCATAGGCTGCATCTTCCAAGTGTAGACTTGCAATTTGAATAACATCACTCTCCTTCATGGGGTTAAGTGTGAAGAAGGTCTGTAATTTTTGTTGCCATGCTCTAGCTGAAATATTATTTGTTCCATGAAAAGTAGGTGCTATAAACTTGATTATTTTATTTTTGAGCTCTCTTCCACTTATGTCATGCTCCCTTCTGTACTCTTTCTTGGGCATCAAAGTGTTCATCATATCCACATATTCTCTAAAAGGAACTAAATTGTGAAAGTCATCATCTAAACCATTGTAAGTAGCTCTTAATGCAATCAAGTTACCTGTAACCTCTTCCATGGGATTAAGGGCTAGATTTGGCACTGGTGGCTCATCTGCATGCAGAAAAATAGTTTTTGTTGATTGAGAGGGTGTGAGTTTTAGATTTCTTGACTCCTCTGAAGTGCTCCCTTTCTCATTAATAGATGCAACTCCTTGCAATTTTTTTGTCAATATTCGCAAAGCCTCTCTAGTTTCTACCAAACTATTTGTGGGTGAATGATAACTAGTTTGTTGATCCTAAAGCCTCTGACATTCTCTCATTTCTAAGTCCTCTAAAAGTTTATCTACTTCTAGACCTTTCCCTTTCCTATTTCTGACATTCAAGAAAGCCTCTGTTTGAATGATATTTTCCTCCCCTTCCCATATTTCAATCTACTGCTTCCAAATGCCATATTTCGTGCTTAGTTTAATGAAATATGGGCATGGATTGCCTTCCTTTAGAAGAATTAAGAGCCTTGGATGGGAAGATGAGTCTATTTTATTTAGAACTACTTTTGACCTTACATAATCACCTATCATGTTTCCAATTTGTGCTAACACCTCCTCACCCCAATATTCCATTGGTAAATTATGAAGATTGATCCAGATATGGAATGACTATAATTTTTCTTTACTCAGGTCAAAATTTGGCACCTAATCCTTTATAATATACCCTTTCCCTCTAATAGATAAGGACCATTGTTCAAAATGACATCTTTATCTGCTCTACTCGGTGTTATTCCCATATAAAAACCATTTTCTAGGGTTTTCAATCTACATTCTACCCCTGTAAACATTTGCATCCCAGCTAAATCATTCTAACTAATGGCCATGATCCTATCCATTTAAAGAAAAAGGCTTTCTATCTTAATTCTCCTACCATTTCAAGCCAATTTTCACTATTAATATTAATGATAGACATTACCTCATAAGTAACATTTTATTCTAGGTTGTGGGCTGGATCTTTCTCTATTTCCTTCTCCCTCGATGACATTTCCATTGGCTTCTTCAGCCTATAGAACTTATGTGCAATCTTGGAGTAGTCAAATTTATCAAATCGTTTGTAGAGCTGGTCTCACCCATTTCTTCCATTTCTCCATTTCCACTCATTCCCTTTATTTTTCCTTCTCTGAGGGGGGTTAAAATGCCCACAGTCTTGATATAATGAATTTTCTTGTTGCCCCCCATTCTGCTTGAACTGATTCATTGGCCATCTTCTATTGATATGTTCTCCATAGAACCAACCCTCATGGCATTTGAAGCCTGAGTGCCTATCTGCAAACCTCCCAAACAACCCTTTGCCAGTAAAAGAAGACCATTGCCCCCATCACTCAAATATCTATTTCTCTCATTCATGCTCCATTTGTGTGAAGAATATACTATTCCTTTACATGTTATGGTCTCTGTACCGAGACCCATTTTTACTGTCATAAACTAGAAAGGATATATGTAACCCTACATAAACAACCCAATATCTTTCAGAAAACAAAACCAAATGATCCCAAACCAATTTAATATGAATCCTTCATGAGTCTATTGAAATGTCCCTTTACTGGTTTTGTATGATATTTCCAACCTCTAATCAGATCTTTAAGATCAAACAACCAATCTTTCAAAGATCCACCAATTTCTCAATAAACCCCAAATCGGGTATGCCGAAAATAGTGCCAAAAACTTCACAGCTTCACATATTATTAATAAATCTGAAAGTGGAAATTTTTACAAAAATTTGAGCAGCATAACAGCCTATAAAATGATATTTCCAGATCTGTATAACATGCACACAATAGCTCCCAAACGAAGGACAAAAACAATGCTCATCAGGCTCTCGAAAATAGCACAAAATAGCCCAGAATCACCACAAAAACTTAATAATATATCACAGAAGTATAATCACATCCAAATACATATATTTAGCTCTATTTTAACATTTAAAAGTCTGATATACAGCAGAAACCCAAACTGATATGAAATACTCAACTGGAAACACCAAACTCTTACAAAAAACACACCTGAAAATTCACAAATCTGCACTGTTCAGCACAAAGGCAAACTCTGCATGAGCATGCACATGGAATGGATTTAAACTCCTATCCTTAGCCTTCCTAGAAACCTGAAAACTCCCATTCTTGGGTCTCTTTAGAAACCTGCAAACTCCCGTTCTTGGGTCTCCTTCTCCACAGGTTTGGCAACCTCAGAAGAATAACAAAGAAATGAGCAAAATCAAGTTCTGGAATGAGCCCAAAATGCCTCCAAACCCCTTAAAAGAGGGAATAACCATAACTCACGTCCAAGAGGGGTTAATAAAACATATTTTAATAATAATTTTCATTTATTAGTCCATTCGCTTCCAAAGATTATCCCCTTTTGCTGAAACTTCACCTTTTTGGGCCTGCCTGCCTTAGCAAAGATTATTATTTTTAATTATTTGAAAAGGGGACATGACATCTATTTTCCAAAAATTTAAGCAATTCAGTCTTCCAATCTATAAATCATTATATGCATGCAAATTTGTGACCACAACTCCATTGAAGATATTAAAAAACTAGTTTCTACTAAAAGATTCCCAACTTCCTCAAATTTGCATAAAAATGACCCCAAAAAAAGAGAAAATAAGTATTATTCTTATATATTTCCAATGATTCTATTTAGAGGTCATAATTCATTCATATGTGTCAGTACCAAGTTTTTCAATATGACTATTGTCAGCGAATACAAAATCTGTATATAACCATTTTTGCCAAAATATTAATAACTTCTTCAAAATAGAATGCAATTAATCCAAAAAAAGGGAGAATGGATATAAGTCATCTTACTATCCAAATATATAACTTATATAGAGTTTCTAGGTTGTAACTAGTTGTACAAGGCCTGGAAATGACATAAAAATAGTGAACACAACCAAAATAACTAGGAATGAATGCACAAAATAATACCAAAATGTTCTCTTCCTTATCATTCAGATTTGGAATGACTAATACATGGTATTTGTAATATTTTCAACATTTGGAAACCATCCAAATACCTCTATGACCTTTCACCTTCTCTCTTGTATCATATTTTTCATATTGCCACATTCTATGACAATATCTACTTACATATTTGACAACTTTTACAATTTTGTCTTTCAACCTTACATTGTTATTCAAATTGACTCAAATTAATTTAATAAATCATGAATAACCAAAATAAAATAAAATTTATCATATGATGAACTCTGGCCTCCTGGTATTTTTGTCTTCTTAGGTGCTCCTACACCATACTCCCAAGTTTGAATAATTTCCATGTCCCATGGATATGCTTTGGTGAGAATTGATTGCCTCTTTTTTTTCATCATTGGATTGATGTTTCTACCACTTCCTCTTTATTCTTTCAACTATGACTCCTATCTATGGAGTTTATGTTGATTGCCTCCAAGGTGCATCTCTCATCTGAAGTTCACTCCTCCATGCTACTACAAACACCAACTTTTGTCCCTCACCCGAGAGTCCTCTCTTGCCTCTCTCCCCACTCTCTTGGTGACACACAATGAACCATATCCTTTGTCCCTAGACCATATCCTATGGCTCTTTTGGTAGACCTTCATGTCCATCTATATGTAGTGAGTGAACTTGCACCTGCAACCAAGTAACTTCACAACACGGATCAAAATACCCAAGACTACCTACTGTAGATTGTCTTCTATCTACAAGCTCATAATTTTATGAGCTATGATACCTATTTGATACAAGTGAGAATATTAAAAAACTAATAATGAATAGGATCCATTCTAATCTATTCAACATCTATTCAATAAATTTATGATTTAGAGGGATCTCGTGAAGTAAGACAAAATATGCTTCAACAAGTTTATCAATATATGTCCATTCACACAATTTAATTTCTATATCAGATCATTTTATTCATAAGTTTTTTTCTCAACATATTGTTGAAAAATAATTTGGATGAGTTGTTCAAAATTAGTCCTTCTAAACCATATCCAAAGCTAAGCCCAATGCAACTATTCCTTTACATGTTGTGGTCTCTATATCGAGACCCATTTCACTGTCATAAACCAGAAAGGATATATGTAACCCTACATAACAAATCCAATATCTTTCACAAACCAAATAAAAGTCATCCCAATCCAATTTCACATTAATCCTTCATGAGCCTATTTTCCAAATATGTAAGACATTAATTCTTCCAAACTATAAATCATTATATGCATGCAAATTTGTGCCTGCAACTCCATTGAAGATATTAAAAAACTAGTTTCTACTAAAAGATTCATAAATTCCACAAATTTGCATAAAAACAACCCAAACCAAAGGTAAAAGAAGTATTATTTGTATATATTTCCAATGAATCTATTTATAGTTCATAAATAATTCATATGTATTAGTACCAAGTTCTGCAAAATGACTACTGTTAGGGAATCCAAAATCTATAGATAACCATTTTCACCAAAATATGCATAACTTATTCAAAATGGAATGAAATTAATCCAAACAAAAATGAGAATGAAGATAACTCATCCTACTATCCAAATATACAATTTATATAGGGTTTCCATGTCATAACTATCTATACAAGGCCTAGAAATTACATAAAAATAGTGAACACAAATCAAAATAACTAGGAATGAATGCACAAAATAATACCAAATTGTTCTCTTCCTTCTCATTCTAATTTGGAGAAACCAATACATGGTGTTTATAATATTTTAAACATTTCAAAACCATCCAAATACCCATATGACCTTTCACCTTCTATTGCATCATAATTTTCATATTGCCACATTTTATGAAAATATCTACTTACATATTTGACAACTTTTACAATTTTATCTTTCAACCTTACATTATTATTCAAATTGACTAAAATTAATTTAATACATCATGAATGACCAAAATAAAATAAAATTGATTATATTATGAACTCTGGCCTCCTAGTATTTTTATCTTCTTAGGTGCTTCTACACCAATACCTCACGAGGGGTTGTAGTCGACTACACAACCAAAGGATGCAACGATGAGTCACCTCTTCCAATCTACCTCTAAGGTTCCTACCCCATATCCAACCCTTCCCCCAGCTCGGTCCTGTCAATGATGTTGTCAACTCCCAAGAGCCACTGTGGGTCGATACACACAGCTATGACTCATCAAATTTTCTCTTTTGTCTCACCAACGAGCAATGCCAGAGCAACAAAGAGTGAAATAATGTCTAGGTTAGTCCTCTGTCTCCAGTAAGATTCCAAATACTCTGGGCCAAAAGTCTCCATATTGAAGCTTATGAAATCTTGGTCCTTAATGAGGAAAATGTTCTTCATGTGTCGCGTTGAAATTTTCCCTTCATAAGATTCTGTTTCATTATCTAACTCCAAGGAAAAATTGGCCTCCATTTCTGAAGACTTTTCTCAAATGCTTGTGAGAAATGAGGCCCTTCTCTTGCTTAAAAATAATCCTATGAAGGATCTGGAAGCACACATTTCAAAATCCTCCTGCTTGCAGATCCTTTGTCAAGTGTATTGGATTTTTTGTTCATAAGTGTCCTTGATCGAGGGTAAATAATTATAAATCACTCCTTTAAAAGGAGGTGAGTGGATATAATGTCACTAGAAACACACCATCTTTAATCAAGTTTAAGAAGACCAAATTCTTCAAAATTTGCCTCTCTGTAGACATGGGAAACTCTGTAGTCCTCAAACTCCAATAGAAGGCACTTAATCTAGTTAATGTGCTTGTCCAGATGCCAAGACTCCAGTTGGCCTTTCTTAATCCCATTGATGATAATTTTTGAGTCTTCTTCCAAGTGCAATCAGTTGGTGCCCAACTTGGCTCCTAAGAAAATAGCCTCTTTTTTTGCTTTACATTTTGCCACATTATTAGTCCCATCCCTTAGTCTTTTTGCAACAAAAGCCACAAAATTGCCTTCATGGTCCTGTGAAATACATCTACATCTAGAAATGCTAGGGTTACCTCGACCAACCCCATCAAAATTAATTTTAATCTAGCGTTCCTTTGGTGGCTGCCAAAAACATCTTTCCTTCCTTTGTTGAGGATTAACCCTTGAAGGCCCATTAACAGACCTAAGACAAAAAGGGTTTTGTTCTACTCATAATTTTATTAATAAAATATAGGTTAAGATCAAGGCAACCATAAAAAGGTAATCAAGTAATTAAGGTCAATATATGTGGTTTATTCAGTCACACACACACACACACATATGTGCATATATATATATATATGTGCATATATATATATATATGTGCATATATATATATATATGTGCATATATATATATATATATATGTGCATATATGATATATGTATAGATATACACATACATACATATACGTATATATATATATATAACTACACATACATATACCTAAATATATACATACATACATACATACATATACACACACACACACACACACATATGTCAAATAAAAAATTAATATAATATTTTAGATCATAATAGATATTTGGAATATTAAATAGATATAATCTTTACGATTCAAGTAATTTGGTGGAAGACATTCGTTAGGAATGTTTAATAGTAAATGTTTATAGTAAATAAGGCAAGACCCCTTTCAAAGGAATTACAAGAGAGATTAAACATAGATTAGATGTTTGTAATCTATAGGAATTTATATGATGGACTCTATAGTTAATGTTATAAAATAAATTACTTATGCATGTATAATGGAATAAATGATTGAATGGATTAATATAGTATTTTAGATCATATGGAATATTAAATGGATATAATCTTTACGATTCAAGTAACACTCGGTGGATGACATTCATTAGGAATGTTTAATAGTATATGTTTATAGTAAATAAGGCAAGGCCCCTTTTAAAGGGATTACAAGAGAAATTAAACATAGATTAGATGTGTATAATCTATAGGAATTTATATGATGGACTCAATAGTTAATGTCATAAAAGAAATTACTTATGCATGTATAATGGAATAAATGATTGAATGGATACTATATCATGATCCAAGTATAACTTGTTGGAGGGCATTTATTGTGAATGTAATGATACGACCTGAGTTTAACTTGGTGGAGGGCATTCATTATGAATATCGCGATATGATCCAAGCATAACTTGGTGGAGGGTATTTGTCGTGAATGTCATGATACAATCCAAGTATAACTTGCTAAAGGGCATTCCTTATGAATTCCATGATACGATCCAAGTATAACTTGGTGGAGGGGAATCATTGTGAATGTCATGGTATGATCCAAGTACACTTGGTGGAGTGTATTCTGTATGAATGCCATAATATGATCCAAGCATTCTTGGTGGAAGGCATTTTATACAAATGTTGTAACACAATTTGAGCCATGCTTAGTGCAAAATATTCACTATGAATGTTATGCTTAGAGAATTAGAGAGAGATTTAATAACTTCTTAAGATCCATATAATAAATACATGACACATTCAATTAAGGATATAATACTATGGTTTTGTTATGATTATATCAATTATTTCTATATTTATTACTTGTCCCTGTATACCCCTAATATTGGGTACATTAAAATCACCCTCATCTTGCTATCATTTTCCCATCTAGTTTTAATGCAAATCACATTGGAAGGACATGAATGATAAGGAACATTCAAATAATACTTCAGTTCTTTTCTAGCTGTGAACAATTATCATTTACATAAATTAGGTTATACATTTCAGATAAAAAATAATTGCGACATAATTAAGTTACATGTTTTTATTATGAAGAATTCACATATATATTTAAAAAACTAGATATATTTTTAAGAGATATTTGAATGTGCTAAATAAAAAAAATGATTAGTACATCAAATTTTATATAGAATTATAAAAGAATAATTCTAAAAGAGTTCATTTAAACAATCTATTTATAAAGAAAATTAAGAACATTAATGAAACCTTTAAATTAATTTATATAGAAGAGGATGAATAATATAAAGAAAAAGAGGAAGGAAATGAAGAAGGAGAAGAGGAGGAGGAATAAAATGAAGAGGGAAAAAAAAGATGGAGATGGAAAACATGTAGAAGAATATATAAATTAGAAGATGCAGATGATATAAGTATTTTCGCTCAAGGAAAGGAGATACAAATTCTTTGGGCTCCCAACATCACAAAAAATATATCTCATAAATGAACCAAAACAATTCTTATCAAACCTCTTTGGTTGCCTCAAACTCTTATGTACTATCCAAGAAAATCTCAGATTGTTGGTAGAAACAATATTTGTCTTTATCTTTAAACCAATCTCAACTACCAAGAAACTCATTCCCTCTATCAAAGATCCCTTACCTCCTCATGTTCACTAAGGAGTGTATAAGGTTAATTATTCCTATGGAAGTCCATATATAGGTGAAATAGGTTGTTACATTAACACAATGACTAAGGAGCATGGTGCTGATATTAGGCATGGTAGAGTCTCAAAATTTTGTCTTGTTAAACACTCTACAATATCAAATGCCACCTTTTTCCTTGAGAATGTTCAAATGATAACCAAGGAAGATAATTTCTATAAATGTTAACTCCAAAAGGCAATTACTATCAAAATCTATGCAACTAGTCTCAATTAAGATGAAGGTTGGCATCTAAGCCTAGAATGGATTCCCCCGAAATTATTCCAATTGTTCTTGCTTGCCTAAATTTATTTTGTCTTGTCTTCTACTCTCCTAGATATTTTTCTTTTTCCATTTATCCTTATCATGTTATCTTTCTTCTTTGTGCATCCTTGTCATGCACTTGTTGCATTTATCTAGTTCTTTATGTTGAATCTAAGTCTGGTTTTGACTATTTCATTTCAACACACTTAAGATGTTTACTAAGTTCATGTTGAGCTAGTAACACATGTCGAGTAAAATATGTATAAATGTCGACTAAATAGTTGATGCTGAGTAAACAATTGATGCCAAGTAAGTTCAATTGCCCAGCCAGACAGAGCTACAACAAGTGCCGAGCTAGATAGAACTACAACAAGTGTCGAGCCAGACATAACTATAACAAGTGCCGAGTAACATAATGATCAAGTGTCGAGCATTAGAGGTAACAAGTGCCGAGTAACATAGATTCGACATAGTTGTTTGTAATTGCACAAACACCTATGTAGACTATTTTTGAGCCAACATAAAAGAATCTCAAAGGATATTAAAGATAAGAACAAATCTTTTACATTACCTATGAAATCAGCATGCAGCCAATAAGAAAAATGGAGAAGGTATGTAACCAATAAGAAAAGTGCATGAATTGAGTGGTAAATGAAGAATGAATATAGATCCTAGATTCATACCTAACCCTAAGTCTTCAAAATCTTTAAAAGGAGGACGAAACCCCATTGTATGCGTGGATGAATGAAGTGTATAGGTGAACTATAGCGAAATTCAGAGGGAAGTTTGAAAAGACTTAGAAGAACAGAGAAACATTGCAACATTTAGTTGATCAAGAATAGAGTATCAAAACTTTGAAGAGTGACATATTTAGATCAAGCAAGGATCGGGTTAGTCAGAGCAAAACAAGGATATGGAATCAGCAATTGAAGATTACAAAGCTATCAGGTCACAGAATTTCTAATACTCTCTAGCAATTGTATTAGATAATGGAAATCTTATGGACTTAGGTTGGCCTAGCAGCCATTTGTAAATCCTTTAACAGGGTGGCATTCCAAGTGAATGTACTAAAGTCCTTTAACTAGGCCTACTTTTAGTAGAGTAGTGAAATCCTTTAACTAGGTCACTTTTGATAGAGTGTAAAAGTCTTTAACAGGACATGCCTTTCACAAGGCAGACCATTGGAAGTGGTCAAACATTGTAACCTTGAAAAGTTACACATTGCTACAGTGATATTTTGTGGGTTTCATCCCCACCCTAGTTTTACCTTCTCATTTTGGAGGGTTTCTGGATTACCAAATTTGTGTGTTGTCTATTTTCATGCATGTCTTTACTTTCAAGTTCATTAGATAGATTGGATGCATGTGAATGGTTTTAGTTAAAATAATTTGAAAAGGTTAAAGTTAGTTACTTCTAATTCACCCCCCCCTCAGAAGTAAATCTTCCCACTTGTTAATTCCAACAATTGGTATCAGAGCTAAGTTCTCACAAGAAGGAGCCTTACAACTTGGAGAAAAGATTTGGAAATGGAAGTCTACAACTTGGGAAGATCATAGAGAATCAGGCAATTGACATACAACTTGCTTTACATGCTTTGGAAGAAGCTAGAGGAGAACTGAGAAAATCTTTAAAAAGAAGAAAATAGATTGCTACAGCTGAGAATGACACATAGTACAAGGATATTGAGACCTCAAATCTATTTTCAAATAGAGATTCCAAAGAGTTAGATGTAGATATAGTAGACATGATGGAGAAGAATAGAGCTCAAGTAGAAGAAATCAGAATATTCAAGCTTGAACAAGAATCAAAAGTCATGATGCTTTGTGAGGTAACTGAATAGAAGAAAAGAGCCATTGAAGAAAAAGCCATGATATAAGATGACAAGAGAAATCTTACCAATAGAATTGAGGAAAAGATAAAATAGTTTGAAAGAATTTCTAACATGCAGCTAGATACCTTAAGCCAGATGATGAATGCACATCATGAACTAAATGTCAAGGATATTGAGATCTCTACACTAAAGATGCAAAATGAACAATTGCAAAATGACCTAAAAAGAGAAAAGGAGATTGTAGAGAGCTTCAAAAAACCCAATGAGGCCATCAAGTACTTTGAGCAGCTATTGAAATCACCAAGGGCTAGCAATGATACTTCAGGACTAGGTTACATCAACACTGAACAAGGAGAGTCCTCCAAGACTATAGAAGAAAGGAGTAACAAAGGTAAGAACACTAAACCTACTTGTCATTTTTGTGGTAAAAAGGGACATACTTCTAATGTATGTAGGAGGAAAAAGTTCTCATCAGCATGATAAGCCTAAGAATGCAAGCTATTGTCACAAGTGCAAAAAGCAAGGACATCAAGCACATGAATGCAGGACTAGGACTATTAGAACACCAAAATTTGAAGGTCACTGCTACAATTGCAATAAGTATGGACATAGAGCTTTTGAGTGTAGATCAAAGCCTAAGTGGACACCTAATCAGCCTGCAAAGGGAAATAACCATGGATATCACTACAATTGGGATTATAACACTAGGCATAGCTATCACTACTGTCATGAGTATGGACACATTTTAAAGGGAACTACAATGGATGGTTGATCCAAACTACATGTTTTAGTTGCTTGAAGACTGGTCATGTCAACAAGAATTTCCCAACAAAGTCAAAGGAACCCAAGTCAAAAGTCAACAAAGAAAAAGAGAGGGTAGATGCTGAACACATCAGAGGAGAAATGAATAAAAAATGGAAGAAGAAAGATGAGTGTAGCTCATCAAATGAAGGGATCACTTCACCTAATAGGTCAAGTGATCACACTTCATCAAACTAAGTAGATAGAAGGCAAGAGGGACTGATTTACTAAGCTTTATCATACATCAGTTCCTAAATAAGATAGTACTAAAAAGAAGAGATCAACATGATTAGAGATGCAAAGTTGAAATTCAAGTTTTCACCAATGTTGTTAAGCTGTCCTTAGATGCCAAATGAATGTCAGTATATATCGAGCTGCTAGTAGGAGTCGACTAATTGGTCACAACCGAGTTGGCAATGGAAGTTGAGTAAAGAGGAAATCTAGTTGGAGCCGAGTGATAGAAAGTCAATGAATGCTGAGTTATGCTAAAATCCTTAAGGAGCTGAGTGTACAGCTGTATATGCACTAAGCATTAAATGCTATGTTTTGAAGAGTATAAGGTCAATTTTACAATCATTTCTCATCATTCAAATGTAGTGCAAGAATGAGAAAATCACATAAGTGATTGATGAACAGTAATTAAAGCTTTTGCACAGATTTTGAAAAATATCAAGCACCATTTTCATTGATCTAAGGTATTCCTCAAGTGCCGAGTTGCACAGATATAAAGTTTAATATCTTTTAAAACCCTAGATTTTCAATATGGCCTTGAGTTCTAAAACCCCTAAGGAAAAGGAAGGTTTTGAGGTTCATTTAGTTAGCAATGAGGTTAAACAACCAGATTTTAGGCCGATTCCAAAAGTTGCATATAAGAACAACCCTGTCGGTGCACTATCCATTATTTTGCCCAAAGTCGTGATGGTGCAATGTGTTAGGAAATGTTACAATTGCAAGGTAGGAGCAATAGGAGACATGGAGATTCATCAAGCATATGATAAACTGTGTGAAAATGGATTGTTAAAGGAAGAATTTCAAATAGTTGAAAGAAAGGGCTTAACTCGTGCCCTAGTTTTCCCACAGTTTTCAAAATTGAATGGATAAGAATTGTCCTAAGTAGAATACATAATGGTTGTTTATGGTTAGAAGGAGGACCTATCAAGATAACAAAGAGAATCATGCATATGTTATAGGTTTTCCAACCCTAGATCCGTACAAGACCCTGCGAAGTAATTCTAAAGAAGATATTGAAAAGAACACCAGGGCAAAATGGAACAAAAGGGGCATGACAATTGATACAATAACAGATCCCCTTCTGGACTTTGTAGTAAGAATCATATCTCACAAGTTCTATCAATCAAGTAGATTGAATAGTGTTCTATGCATTGCTATGTATGTGGCTTACAAAATTGTCAAGAAGGATCATACATATGATCTAGCAGAATTGTTATTACAATAGATCATGGAGAATCTGGGAGCAATAAGAAGATCAAAAGGTGTTCAATGTAAGTTTGGATCAGTTTTGATCTATATATTTTTCTATGTTTTGGAAGAATTTCCATCTTTTGGAAAAGTAAATTGGAAATCAGATAAGTCAACTATTACTCAAATCAATGAGTACATTGAGCAAATGGGAGACAACTTTGAATATCTAATGACCAGTTACTTTGAGGATTTCAAGAAATCCACGAAGAAAAGAATAAGGATACTAATATCCCTAGTGGAAAAACACATCAATGATATTTGTTTCTTAATTGATATTGATTATACTTATATTGAAGCAGTAATTCCAAGAACTAGATGGCTAAGACCATTAGGATATGAGCTAAATATTGATGAAGCATCAGCAATAGTCACAAATTTTCTTGTAGAGGAAATTGACAAGGATGCACCACATTTTGGAACATATGATGTGGTGAGATCCAAAGTGGATATGGAGCTAAAGACTGCCTCCACTTTGAAGAAGAAAGACAAGCTTGTTAAGAAGCTTAAATAAAAGTTTGGAGAAGGCACTGCAGAAGAAGCAGAAGAAGAGGGTGTTGATGCCAAGGAAGAGAAAGATGATGATGATGATGAAGAGGAACATCAACCTCTTGCACTAACACAAGGCTTAGGTGAAGATGAAGGAAAGAAAGAAGGTGCTGAGGAAGAAGAAGCCAAGAAAGCACCAACTCAAGCCAAGCCCAAGAAGAGAAAGGCCAAAACTCAACCTACAACCTAGCCCAAAGCAAAGAAGATTACAAAGCCAACCCAAGGCTAGCTAACTATACCAGTAACAAGAGCCACCACAATGGCCTTGACTCAAAAGGGCCAAGGAGCAAGACAAAGAGAAGAAGAAGGCTACTGAGCTGATTGGTCTTGTGCAAAAGAAACCAAAGAGAAGATATGTTGCACAACCAGAGTCAGATGATGAGGAAAGGACAAAATATGAAAATATCAACCAATTTAGAGTGGTAAGCCATTCTTCTAAGTCAAATATTGATAAAATTTGTGATAATGTTAAGAAGAATGCAAATGTTTCTAAATTAAAATAATATTAATTTTAATAAATTGAGTAGAGAAGATCAAAATAAAGTTGAAGAATCAGTATATGCCATGATGGTAGAATTCAAGAACACTCCTCTTGAATTAGACAATACAATGCCCAAGGAGTTATATGAAATTATTGAAAATAAGTGGCATTATTGTTTAAAAATGGAAAAAGAAATAAGAGAATCCACATTGGCATAAGTAATGCTAGAATTGAGTAAAGGTAAAATAACTAAGGAAAATAAGAAACATGGGAGCAAGTTTGCACCAAGATATAGAGCCTTTAGCATCTTGCAGAATAAAATTGAAGAAGCTTTCAATAAATCAACAAGAATGTGGAAGTTGATATATGGCTTGACTACTGTCAATGATGGAGAAGAAGATCCCTATGAGGGACAGAACACAGAAAAGGATGAAGATGCAAATAAGGCTGGGGCTAGTAAGGAAGAGAAGGAAGAAAAAATAGTGGAGGAGGAAACAAAAAAAGATGAAGGAGAAAAAGAGCCAAAAAAAGAGATAGTGGAGACACATGGTGAAGAGGAGCAACAAACTGAACAAAGTGTCCATGACACCCAATTGCCACCACCAAGTCCTTCACATAAAACACCTATAGTTACAGTCATTGTAAAGGATGTTCTTGACACTTTAGCTTAGAACATCAACCCTTTAATTGTAGAGGATCTCAAGAAGATCCTTCACCAATCAACACTACAAGCACAAATTTGCACAAACCCAGTATTGATGAGTGTTGATGAGCTGCAGAAAGCTATAGCAGCAATAAAAAGGAAGAAGGAAACCACATAAGAACTATCAACACAACCTCCCACAACTATAGTAGAGCAACCTAAAGAGCAAGCGGTACAAGACAAAATTGCTAAGGTTGATTCTACAACAAAGGTGACAACTACTGCCGAGGAGCCTACAAAGGAATCAATGAGACAAGATGTTCCTGCAGCACAAACCCAAGGTGCACCTCCTCAAATTGTCCTCATTGATCAAGGTAGTAGAGGAGAGGAGAAAGAAGTGGAGAAAACCCCTAAGGAGTAGGAGGCAATACAAACATGGGTAAACTTGCCTAGCTCAGGGACTCCTCAAAAGAAGCCGAGCACTGATGTAGTACCATTGCAAATATCATCACCAGGCTCGAGCACTACCAAGGTTGCAAGGGTACTTCACTACGGAGACACTGCACTTGATGAAGAAATAGTTATACCAAGCTATGACCCAAGGAAAAGAGGCAAGAGATACTCAAAAATGAGTACAAGCAGAAGCAATCATTAGTGGAGATCAAAGAAATATTTCTTGATGCCTTTAGCTTGCAAGTACCTGATGAAACTCAGCCCATAATGGAGCAATTATCCAATATTGTGGACTAGGTATAGAATGAGGACCTTGAAACCAATGCCAAATTATTGGAATGGTTAGATAAGAAATTTCAAATGAAAGTAAATGAAAAGATATCAAGTGAAATAACACTGTCATAGGTTGAATTGGCGAAAAAGATTGAAAATGTGAAAAAGGTACTTGAGAATGTGTTCTCATTGTACAAAAAGTTGTGTTATTTCTCATACTTTACACAGGAAACAAGTTAAAGGATGCTGAGGTTGGAGCGAAATCTAAAGATTTCTAGCACACAAATACCAAAAGATCTAGCTTAGAGTGAGAAGCATTTTGCCCAAATGCTTCACACACAGAAAGAATTAGCTGTGTTGATAGTAGAAGAGGCCAAAATCAAGGCCAAACTAATGCGAATTCTATCTTCCATAACCCCACATCTGGAAGTACTCCATAAAGAACAAGTCTATGCAGAAACTATTTTAAAGAAAGATCCTAATCTTTCTACTTTAAAAGGCATTGTTCATCTTGTTGCAGAGACAACTATCCAACATAAATCATTGGAAATTGCTTTGGACAATTGGGATGCATCTCTCAAGATGATTATGGAGGTCAATAAAACATTTTTGGAAAAATATGGTCTTAATCCTTAGAACCCTTTAACGTAAGTATCAAAAAGGGGGAGGTATAGTTAAGGGGGAGAAATAATTGAGAGGGAGATATAATGTTTTGGGAAGTTGTAAATAAGAATGGAAGGTAACACAGATATAGAGTACATGATACATAGATACATTAGTATGAGACACATACTTTTGGTTATAGGAATAGAAATGTCACATTAGCTCAGGAGGAGTTACACAACTTTTGAGGTATATATATATATATATATATATATATATATATATAGAGTTTTTACAAAATTTTGAGAAGTTTTGAAGTTTTGTATATATGCCAAACTATATGCATATTTTACTCAAGGAGATTAGACTTTGATATACTGCTAAGTGCTTTTGATACTCATGTCAAAGGGGGAGATTGTTGAATCTAAGACTGGTTTTAACTATTTCGTGTTAACACACTTAAGATGTTTACTAAGTTCATGTAGAGCTAGTAACACATGCCGAGTAAAATATGTATAGATGCCGAGTAAAATATGTATAGATGCCGAGTAAATAGTTGATGTTGAGTAAGTTCAAGTGTCAAGCCAGATAGAACCACAACAACTACCTAGCTAGACATAACTACAACAAGTGCCGAGTAATAGAATGATCAAGTGCTGAGCATTAGAGGTAACAAGTGCCAAGTAACACAGATTGGACATAGTTGTTTGTAACTACACAAACACCTATGTAGACCTTTTTTAGCCGACATAGAAGAATCTCAAAGGATATTAAAGATAAGAATGAATCTTTTACATTAATTATACAATCAACATGCAACCAATAAGAAAAATGGAGAAGGCATGCAACCAATAAGAAAAGTGCATGAATTGAGCAGGAAATGAAGAATGAATATGGATCATAGATTCATACCTAACCCTAAGTCTTTGAAATCTTTAAAAGGAGGACGAAACCCCATTGTATGCACAGATGAATGAAGTGTATGGGTGAACTATAACAAAATTTAGAGGGAAGTGTGAAAAGACTTAGAAGAACAGAGTAGCATTGCAGCATTCAGTTGATCAAGAACAAAGTATCAAAACTTTGAAGAGTGACATATCAGATCAAACAAGGATTAGGATAGTTAGAGCAGAACAAGGATTTGGAATCAACAATTGAAGATTGCAAAGTTATCAGGTCAAAGACTTTCTAATACTCTCTAGAAATTGTATTAGATAATGGAAATCCTATGGAATTAGGTTGGCCTAACAACCATTTGTAAATCCTTTAACAGGGTGGCATTCCAAGTGAATGTACTGAAGTCCTTTAACCAGGCCTACTTTTAGTAGAGTAGTGAAATCCTTTAACCAGGTCACTTTTGACAGTGTAAAAGTCTTTAATATGACAAGCCTTTCACAAGGTAGACCATTGGAAGTGGTCAAACATTGTAACCTCAAAAAGTTACACATTGATGTAGTGATATTTTGTGGGTGTCATCCCCACCCTAGTTTTACCTTCTCATTTTAGAGGGTTTCTGGGTAACCAAATTTGTGTGTTGTCTATTTTCATGCGTGTCTTTAATTTCAAGTTCATTAGATAGATTGGATGCATGTGAATGGTTTTAGTTAAAAGAATTTGAAAAGGTTAAATTTAGTTACTTCTTATTCACACCCCCCCCCCCCCCCCCCCCCCCCCCCCTTCAAAAGTAAATCTTCCCACTTGTTAATTCCAACACTTTCTTCTACCCCTCTCTCTTTGTGCATCCTTGTCTTACACTTGTCACATTTATTTGGCTCTTAGTTATATCCCTCTCTCTTTGCAATATTTATTTTCCTTCCTTTGGTCTCTTATTTCATTATTGGCTTATTTCACTAGTTATCTTCTACTGGTTCATTTCAATTTATTTTTTATCTTATGTTCATGAAAGATGAACTAGTTCCTTCTTTTTTGTTTCTATTAATAGGTTTTGTTAACCTTATTTTTTGTAATGATTTTATTGACGAGGCTTTCTTAAATTTTGGGTTTTAAATAGGTTCATTTATTTATATTTTAGCATGTTCTCATTTTTTAATGTTCATATTATCTAATTTCATACCTTGGTTTCTTTGGAAATCCTATTATTGTTTCCTTGTCACAATTTATTTTTTTTGTTTGTTTTGGCTTTGTTGTTTTTTCCTCCCAATTTTATTTTAGTTAATTAATTTCATATGTATTCTTTAGGTAGTCTTATATTTCATCTCATTACCTTTGTTTCCCCTTGTGTTAGTCTTTGCATTGCACTTTTTCCATCTTAGATCTTTTTGGTGTCTTCTTAATCAGTATTCCTTCCTTTCTCTATGTCTTGTTTATTCATTTTTTGTCTTATTCATTTACTTTGTTTATTATCAATCTATTTGCTCTTCTTCTTACTAAGTTGACCTAATTTACTTTATCTATTAGACCCCTTGTTTACCATGTTATCTTGCTATGAATTCAACTATGTTATTTCACTTTGTTAGATGGAGAATACATATAATGTTTTTAATTTATAGTGATGAAGAAGTGGTTCAAATATCATATAATGCATTGATGTGAAATGATGAATTTGATAATGTTCATATGGACATGATTCATGACTCCTATATGTTTTGATAAGTAAGTGTGTATTTTAAAATATTGAACATGTTATACTTATGATCTAAGTTTATAAGATGTCGACTAACTACACATTTTTTTGTGTGAAAAAGGATGTGGGAGCCTCATTTCCCCCAAGAAGGGAGTGAAATAATAATGAGGTTAGGGAGGTAAATAAAAGATGGATTGCAAAGAAAACTAAGTTCTTAAACATGTAAGTTTAGGCTAGTTCAAGTTATAATGCTAGAGCCTAGGGTTGTGAAGTCATGAACTAGGTTATGCTTATGGTTAACCCTATATAATTAGTTGATTTGTTAGGATTTCTTCTTAATTAATAACTCATGATTTTGACTTGAGCTTTCATATTCCTAAGTTCAAGCTAATAATATTAAACTACTGACCATTCAAGACTTGAATATTAATTTTAATTAAATATATTTTAAGGATTATTACAAATAGAATCATATGAGTATGATGTGGTAATCTTGTGTAGTTTATTATTTAATTAAGATTGATAAACATATTAGTTAAGGGTCATATTTCACTAAGAACAACCATTTTATGTAGACCATATTCTATATAGAAGGTGTTGCCATGCATTATAATGCAAAATCAAATTTTTTATCATGAGATTTTGATATTTGTACCCCAACAATATGGATAATAAATATCAATCTATTTGTAGTTGAAGTTTTGATAAAATGAGTTCAAAAGTTATTTAGATTAGTACAAATTAAATTAGAATTAGCATGATTATTTTTTATTATTGGTTTTGAAGGGGCCTTAAAACCCTGTACAATAGATCTAAATATTTAAGCCATAAAGCCCATTAGAAAAAATAGAATATAACAAAATGGAACAACACAAAGATAAAAAGCCAGCCAACAAAGGACAGCAACCAAAAGACAACACCAAATATAAAAAGAAAAAATAAAGACCAGAGACAAGTAACAAGACAATAAAGACCCTCAAGGTCATGTTCTTTAGTAGCTCTGCAACCTACAACTCGAGATAATCTATCCTTTTAGCAACCTTTTTTATTTGCTTGATCTTTGTAGCAACCATAGAAGCTATCTTCCTAGTGTTGGATCTAGTTCTTTTACTTGGTCCACCATGGTTGTCTCTAGGCTCTTCTTTATCTTCAACACTTTTTACAATCATCTTGTTGATGAGGATGTTTTTTGAAAAAAGAGGGGTAAAAACTTTATTGAATGTTAGAACAACTCAATACAAAACAACAAAGGGCCAAAGCCCCAGGAACCACTAGAGACCACAAAAAAGACAAGAACTAGATCATCTCTCCCCAATACCACTTACATCTTCTGCAAGATTCCTCTCTAGGTCCAGACATAACTCATAGGACATTTGCTCCCACTCATCAATCTTCCTGCCATCTATATATTATGATGCCCATTTTTCCAGACAATTGGCCACCCTATTCCATTCCCTTGGAATATAGGCATAAGACATTGAATCCATCAAAGAGCTAACCTATAATATCTACTACACTATCATAAACAACTGCCAGCTAACATAAAAAATCTTCCTCTCAAGGAGCAGATTGACTAGAACCTGAGAGTTAGCCTCACAAATCACCTTACACCACCCTAGAGCATAAGCCCACTTCAAAGCATATAGGATAACCAAGCCTTCCATCCTATTAATAGGCTCCATCCCTTTATTAGTTGAGAAAATAAAAACCACTAATCTAGAAGAATCCCTACCAATCTCAAAAATCTCATTCGAACCTGGATTACCCCTGGAAGAGCCATCTGTATTAATTTTCAAAAAACTAGCAGGAGGGGGCAGCCATCTCCCCATTCTTTGAACTTTTTGCTTCACACGTCTACCTCTCCTAATACAAGCTGAGGCCAGAGATATCCCCTATAGACCAAACTTATCAACCATCTCAGCATCACCTTTCTCAAGTGGCAACATAATCTCACTCTTAGCTTCTACAATATCTTGGATCATTCCCATAATTCTAATCCAATAGATTGGAGTAGCTCAACCTAACCAACAAAGGATAGCCAATGATGGGTCCAATGATTAACTTTGACATGAAGCTTATCCAGAATAACCTGCCAAGAATTCCTAGATTGCCTGCTAGTTGAGATAGGAATCCCAAGGTATAGCAATGGAAGATTCCCAATTTGGAATCTAAGAATATGAGCAACTCTCCATTGAATGGATGGTGGAATGTTGAAGAAAAAAATGGAAGACTTGCCCTCGTTAATTAACTGGCCTGAAGTAGCAAGATAAACATCCAACACCTTGCACATATTAGAAGCCTCCCTAATGGTAGTCATACCCATCAAAGCCGTATCATCCAAAAATTGTACGTTAGATTGTATAGGAAGGCCCCCTCCACATTGCCAGCCCTAAATGAAGCCCCCTTTTACATTCATTTTTATCAATTGTCCCAAACCTTCCACCAAAAGAAGAAATAAGTAAGGAGAGAGGGGATCACCTTGCTACAAACCTTGAGAGGTCCCAAAGAGATTAGAATGCTCCCCATTAATCAAAATTGAGAAAGAAGTCAAATTCACATAACTCAAAACCTAATGAGTCCATTCCTCCTCAAAACCAAAGGCACCCAAAACCTTTTGGAGGAAGGACCAATGAACTTTGTCATAAGCCTTGGCCATGTCTAGTTTGATGAACATAGCTTTGTCTTTGGAATTGGCCATGGAATGAATAGTCTCAGTAGCCACAACCACCCCATCCAAAATCTGGTGGCCCACTACAAAATTACTTTGTTCTTCAGAGATTAGTAGCATAAGCCACTTTTTTAACCTATCACCAATCAACTTAGATAAAAAATTATAAGTAACATTGCAAAGAGAAATAGGGAAAAATTGACTTAACCGATCAACCCCTCCCCCTTGGGGATGAAAAAAAGGAAGGTAAAGTTCAAGGCCTATAGAATTTGCTTATTCTTCTAGAATTCTTGAACAACTACCAATAAATCTAATTTGATAATGTCACAAAATTCCTAGAAGAAATCAATTGGGAAGCCATCTAGACTGAGAGCTTTCCTTTTTCATTTGGAAAATAGTCTTCTCTAACTCCTCCAAAGATATGGCACTCATAAGATGCTCTTTCATTTCCAAAGAAACCAAAGAAGGAATACAAGAGAGGACCTGAGCCTCTTCAACTGAGTCCCCCTGCGATTCCTCCTTAAATAAAGAAGCAAAATACTACACAGCTTCATTTGAGATATCATGAGTAGAAGAGAGAACCTCCCCCCTGTTAGTCACCAAATTTGATATAGAATTACGATGTGATTTGGCCTTCACTGAATTGAAGAAGAAGGTAGTATTCTTATCACCCTCTTGAAGCCACTCGATTTGAGCTTTTTGATTCCAAAAGATTTCCTCTCTCAACTACCATTCCTCCAAGGTTTTTAAAGCCCTAGCTCCCTCCCAAAAAAAAAAATCAGACACCCCATCCTTCCTAATCAACCTAGTAATATCATTCAACTCTGCTTGAGCCACATTTTTTGCATGGTAAATGTTTCTAAAGCATTGCCAATTTCACCATTTGAGCCGATACTTAACATATTGGAGGAGCTTAGAAAAAATATAAATTTTTGTACCAAAAGCAGGCCTACCATCCTTCCACCAATCATCAATACATCCATGAAGGTCTAGGTCCCTTAACTACATGAGCTAGAGTTTGAAAGGTGGCTTCTGAGGCAACTGGGTTGAAGAAATAACAAGCTTTATGGGCCAATGATCCGAACCTCTCCAATCTAATATCTTAGAACTGGAAGACCACAATCCACCCACCCAAGAATAAGAAACCATGAAGCGATCTAATCGTTCAACAATGCACCTATCACCCACCCTTTTATTGTTCCAAGTGAATTGACCATTGCTAGGCTTAATATCCACAAGATTGAGTGTCGATATATTATCTTGGAATAAAAAAACAAGAGGGCTCAAGTCTTGCATTACCTCCCCATTTTTTAGTTAAATCAAGAATAGCATTAAAGTCTCCAACAATAATCCATGGAAAGTAAGGAAATAAGCTACGAACCAAATGAATATTATTCCATACAAGAAGTTTATCTTCAAACTCAATAGGAGCATAGACATTGGAAAAAATAACACATTCTCCCGATTTAGGGCACAAAGAAACCATGGTTAAGGAGGACTTAAAGGAAATCCATGACAAAGGTTGGATCTTTCATGGGTTCCAGAGACATGCCATACCCCCTAAAGATCCTTGAGCTCCAATGCACTAACATTGACCATTCTTCCACAATTTAGGTGCTATACTCATCATAAATTCAATAGAAACCTTGGTCTCCTGAAGAAAAAGAACATCAGGAGAATGACTTCTAACTAATTCCCAAATATCTTTTTGTCTAGGGCCACTATTCAAGCCCCTTACATTCCAAGAAATAATGATAATTTTAGAGGAGTCAAAAAATGGGAATCCAAGGTCTTAATTGATCTTGACTCCACCAAAGTCTCCCCTATCATCTTAATCTTCTCCAAATCCTTCTTTCGTCCAATTTTAATGATTTTCTCTGAAACCCCCTTCTTTCCATCCTTTTGAAGAATGCCCAGATGAGAAGACTTACCCTGCTTATCCATATCCGAAACAACAATTTGTGCAGGAAGAGAAGTGCCCTCTACTCCTTGTCCCAAATCAACATTTGGCCCTAATATCATTTGAGCCCCTGTATGCCCATTTGTGACCATAGGCATGGTAGATTCCACATGAGGAGCAAGAGGAAAAATGGAAGAGGTATTCTCCAGTCCAGAATCCACCACAAATTGATCTACACTAATTAATCCAGGATTAACTTCTTGCTAACCCAATTCATCCATGACCTCAAACCTGTTGAAAGTATCCTCATCTCCACTAGAGTCCTCTTTTGACCTCTATTTTAGTTTCAAGCCTTAACTTGAACAAAACCCTCAACATCCTTGCCCTCACTAGAAATAGGCTTCTTCCCTTTATCAGCACCAGGAGTGTTACAAGGAGGAGGTGGAGGCTGCTGCTCCACTGACTTGGCCTTCGAGCATCTTCTCAATAGGTGGCCATATTCATGATAGAGGTGGCATCAAAAAGGAAGGGTCTCATAATCTAGTTGTTGCACCTAAGAATGTGAGCCCACACACATTTCCATTGCATCTGGCAATGGTTTACTCAAATCAAGTTCCACACAAATTCGAGAAAAAGTCATTACTTTCTTACCCAAGGTTTGTGTTGAAAACCCCACTGGCTTTCCGAGCATTGATGCAAGGATATGAAGAACATCCTCATGAAAACATTATATTGGAAATTTGGGTAACCAAACCCACATTGGAACACAATTTGGAAGCTCCTTAGAGGGAATAAATCCTGCATGCCATGGCTTGACGAATAGCCCAAAAAGGTTATAAAAATAGGGCCTACTCTCAAAAACCCTATTGTAATTAGCTAGGAAAATAAATGTGACCATGAAAAAGTTATTTGCAAGCAATGTGACGTCGATTTCACCCTCTGGCTCCCAAATTCTTTGAGCCCAATTTTCAAGAAATTGAAGAGAAACTCTTAATCCCAAGAATTTGCAATATAGTGAATGCTTAGAATAGTATTCAACATCCTCAACAATCATTTCAAAAAGGGATTACTGGTTTGGGTCTTTCTTTGTAGTGCTCGAGGTAGCCATTAATCTTCATGATCTGAGATCCCCCAGGCAAGCTTGATTCTATAGCTCCTGTAATATGAGAAAAGAGGGCATTTTCAAAAACCCTCGCCCCTTGTCTTGGTGGACTCAAGCCCAACGCAACATGAAAGTCCATATCAAGCACACCCCTAGAAGGGTCACCCATAGCCATAGCCATGCATGACCCTAGACAATCCACAGTAAGGGAATCTATCCAGGCACCTCCACAAGGCCGAGCAACTTATCTGTAGAAAGGCATCCAAAAAAAAAAGGGGCAAACCAGTGACTTCACCAATGAATGCCGCAACTCCCCACCCCCACACAACTAAACAACTACCCCCCACCTTCACACGCATAGTAAACACAGAGATAAGCTAGGGCACAACTACCCTAACTTAGTGTCGAGTGGTAGAAACTTGACAGTTGATGCATCCTTCCCAAACCCTCACTTTGATGAGGATGTTAATATGTTTATTGGAAGTCTTCAATATTTTATAGCTCTGATCAACAATTTTTTCCAAGGTATTCTCAAGATTGGAAGTTCTATTGTCAAACTCAAGAACCTTAGCCTCCAGTGTATAAAAAGAAGCCATATCCATAAGAGAGCTAGTGTTCACCCCATCTCTATCCACATCATTAGTATCCTTCTGATTATTGATCTTAGTTTCCATGGATTTCATCCTACCATTCATATCAATAACTTCATAAAAAACCTATTTTATGGACCTAAATTTGTCCACAAGGCTATTCCCGACATTGTTAAGGACATCCAATTTTGACTCTTTACTAGAATCACTTAAAATCAACATTGAAGGATCAATGAGCTCCTCAAAATCAACTAAACCCATATCCTCACCTCTAATCTCCATCTCAATCTTCTCCCTAGCAATACCCGAGCATACAAAATTCATGTCAAAATTTTTCCACACTATTTTCCTTGCCTTAGGGGGAGTATCCCTAATAGGGGAATTAATAGTGTTATCCAGCAAAGGCTTCTGGATTAACACTTGGGGTGACTCAGTGGTCTCCTTCTTTGTTAGGGTTCTTTATGCCAATCTCAAAAGACTCCCTTATAGGCTCCTAGGAAAGCTTCACAAGAGAATCATGAATAGTTTTCTTCCTGTCTTTACTAGGGGTTTTAATAAAAACATTTTTTTTTTCTTTTTATTATGCTTGGCCGAGGATCCCTTCTTCTTCTTCTTCTTATTTTTGTCCAAATCCTCTTTGTTTTTCTTCATGCCATCATCCTCTTCATTATACTCCTCATCCAAGGAGATAACCACTTTGTTCATCCATTTTTTAGACGAGGAGCCCTTAAATTATTTCTTCACATTCTTCATGGGGTCTTTGGGTTCTTTTCCTTTCCTCTTATGAGTGGACACTTCTATATCCTTTGAGGGCATATCTTCACTATCCTTAGTCTCTAAGGAACCCTTTTGAGACTGAGAGTCCTTAAACTTTGTCTTAGAATAAATATAATATGTAAGGATGTATGTTGTCATATAATGGGTCGATAGGGATCATATGATAATCCATGACCTCGTTTGACCCATTAGAACAAATGTATTATGTCCCTTTTGACCCTATAATAAAAATATATTACATAATTAATATTAAATATTAAATGTATTAAATAATTACCATTTTATATACTATAATTTAATATATGTTATTATAATTTAGTATATATTATAATTATTAAATATATATTATAATAACAATTCAACATATATTATAATAATTAAATATATATTACATACTATAACTAAATATATATTATTATAATTATAATATAATTTGAAATATATAATTAACACACACCGTTTTGCCAAAATTATTTATGTGATGGAGCTTATCAGGTAACCAATATTTTGGGTTGGATAAGTAAGATACCAAACCTAATCAGATACCTTATACATTAGGTTTTTGATTAGGCTTGGTATTCAACAAGCCTATATGGTCAACTCTAAAAACATTATTTTTGAATTTATGTGACTTCCAAACTTCGAGGAGGTGTTTGATGACTTCCAATTTGTCTGAATTTTTTGAAATGAAAAGACTTTCTTAAGGATGTTCTTAGCTGTCCAATGATATACTTTTATCAAAATTTTAGCTCAATATTATTACTTCTTTTAAAATGAAGATACCTATAAGGTATTGATTTACATGTTGAATGAAAATCACTATAACTTTCAAACTGTAAAACATTTTTGAAATTTGAAGATGTCTCACATTCTATGCTTCTCCTACTATGATAAAAAATAAAAACAAAATTTGGTAATGTTTTGAATCAGTTAATGTGGTCAAACACGAGCATTTTTTCTAAAAGTGTTGTAGTAGAAAATTCATGGCTAGTTATTTTCATGAAATAAAAATACCCAAAAATATGCGTCACATTTGAGCATGAGTCTACTTCTTATATCTAGAATCTTATAAAAAATATTATTATTTGTTTGTGATTAAGGTGGTCATACATACACCTACTTCTTATTTTTTTCTTGAAAAATATGATTTCTTGACCAATCAAATTAAATTATTTTTTGATATGTCTAGTAGTTTAGAAACTACGTTCAATTTCCTATAGATTCTATTCTTATAAATTTTTAATATAAGCTTCATAACTAGTTCAAAATTGGATGCCAAGTTGAGAAAAACCTAATTTGAAAATTTCACATTGTCACTTAAGGGTATAGTTTGGCCCACCATGATCTTGCACATACCCTTGATTTTATTAATAAAGTAAGAAAATTACATAAAAATAGTACATTTACATACACTTGGATATTCTAGGATGGAGTCGTTGTGTTGAATCTTCCATCTAGGAAAACCCCTAACCTCTAACCAACATTACAATCTCAAATATAGAGAGCTTCCATTATCATTATATAGGCTTCCCAAAATTACATAAATATAAATTTTACTATAGAAATGAAAAGAAGTGTTCAATGAAGCATTAACTCTTGAAGACACAAGTAGGAGAAAAAACTTTAAAGAATCTTTCCAAAAACTATGTCGGAACATAAATAGTTCACCAAAAATGATGACCCTTGATTGACATTTTTCTACCTTTTCTTTATGATAATCTCTTCACCATTAAGCATTTCCAAAATGAAAGGGGGTCTTAATAGTTCCTTGATCGTTCATTGCAGTATTGTTACCCCTTTATCCATTTCCAAACAAATCTTGGTAGTTTAATATACTTCCTTGAAGAGTAAATTTTAAGAAAACCAACTTAAGCATTCTTTTACATCCCAAATACAAGAAAATTTAACAATTTGTGTGAAAGATAACAAAAAAGAAGAGAGAAAAACTAGCCTACATAAGACAACACCAGAGCAATAGTGAGAAGGGGAATCACAATCTTTCTTCATTTGAGGGAACATGAGACAAATCCATGGATCCTTTCTCTAAGTATAGCATTAATTTTGGCTTCCAGCTAGTCATCTTCAACATTATTTGCCTCTTTGACCCTAGCTCTCCTCGACTCTTACCGATGTACTTCATCTTCTGTAGTCCACCCTACCCAAGATTTCATCTAAGAAATGTCCATGCCAATTATGTGTTGCATAGCCAATGCCTTTAGGGAATTCTAGGATTTTCTTGCCTCCTTCAACCAAAAATGCCTTAGGCTCTCATCAAATCTCCAAAAAAATGGAGTGTATTTTGTGCCTAAAATTTTTCAATGCTATTTTTTTCTCGCCCAAATTTATACCAATGTCAGGAATTTAATCATCTAAAATCTTATCTAAACTTAATAGAGCATCCCCAGGAATGAACTGAATTATAATGAACCTAAATTTTTTCTTACATTTTCTAAGTAGTAAATCCCATGCCATAATCATGGAGTAAATGTATGTATTGGTGCGATGGTAGTTTTCCAGGTGGTATAACATTTATTTGAGCAACCAATCAACTACATCTGCAAGTCTCTGGTGAGTGAATTTGAATATTTTGTTCACCTATATTCTTGTGCTATGACCATGAAAAGGATTCTTTTGCTTCCTACACTGTAGGGTGAAAGCTATCTCCATCTTTTGTAGCACTAAAGTTTTTTACTCCACAAATCCTCTACAACTTACAAGGATTTTAAGTTTGAGGGAAAACACTTCTATGTTTTTAGGGTAGTTAGTGATGGATGTTGGCCTCAGAAGACACATTGGCATTATGAAGGGAAGTTGGTGTTTTAAGTCTCCTACATACCAAAGTGTTGTCATTGATTAGAAATTGGTCAATTGGAGTATACCATCTTATGATTTTTGCTAGATATCTACACCAGTTTTCTTGGAGATGAAGATAGTTATAGTCAACATGATGAGTCATCACTATAGAAAAGCAGAAGTAGACATGCTCTACATTGTGATGGGATTATCATTTTGACAAAACAATAGAAATAATAAAGGACATAGTATTCGAGCCTAGACCTAGCACATATCGAAAGGGCTCCTAGTTTAGAATGTATGACTTAGGCATCATAGGTTGTTCATGATATACTCATTGGCACAATTCAAATTCTGAATTCATTGTTTTGAGAAAGATTTTGTTTTGGGGTTTTGACATCCAAAGAAGCAAGAAGATATATTGTATGAAAAATTTAGTCATTAAAATGTAGATAATAATGCAAAAAGAGAAGAAGTAAAGTAGGAATGAAGAGACTGAACATGATAAGTGTTATTATGCAACAAAAAAGGTGAACAATAAGTCAAAGAAATTTGGTGCATTCCAAATAGAGAAAAGTAGAGAAACGAGTACGGTGATACAAATCTATCATAGTGTCATCCTAAATGAAAAAGAGAAGATCAAATTATCTTTTGGGTATACATTGGAGATCTATCAGGCAAGGTGTGCCATATATTCTAGATCATATTATATTTCTTTCTAGTCATTGTAACCATTGTATAAGCTCCAAACTAGGTATGCTTCAATAGTAAGAATATTGTAAATCCTCTAACAAAGCACCACTCAGAAGGCTTGCTAAAATCCTTTAACAAGATAGCCTTAATTGGATTATTGTAATCCTAATAAGTTGTAGACATCCTTAACCAGATGTGTTCTTAGAAGGAACAAGTTGTAGCTCTTAACTAAGAAACATTTTATCTACAGTAAAATGCTCATAGGAATTTTATCCTCACCATGGTTTTCATCCTCTCATTGAGGCTTTCTAAATATAAATCAGTGTGCCTATTGATGAATTCTTTTGTGTGTGAGTTTACATGATTCTACTTTACTACACTTAGTATTATGTTATAAGTTAAGTGAGTGTTGCTTGGTTTATTTGAAACGGTTGAGAGATTAACCATTTTTAGAGTTGGTTCTAATTCACCTTGCCTCTTTGTATCTATTGGGACCAACAATTGGTATTAGACCACACAATCTATCAACAATAATCTTGATAACTTGAGGGAAGATCAAGAAATAGTCATGAAGTACAAGAGAATTATGAGGAGGCCCTTGACACTATTGAAGATCTGAAGGACAAGTTAAGAGAATCATTGGCAAAGAAAAATAAACTTAGGGAAAGCCATGAAATCATTGAGAAAGTGGAAGAATACAATGGTATAGATGGATATGGAGAAATAATCTCTGACCTCATGATTGACAATGTGAAATTAAGAAAATCTATCTCATAGTTGCTGAAAAACCTTGAAGATACATCAAAAAAGATAAGCCAAGCACATAATGAGAAAGGTAACATTGGAAATGTTCTAGAGAAACCTAAAAATGTCCTAAGAAAAAAATTGGAAGCCAAGAGAATGATTGAAGATAATGCCATGACAAAAGGATGAGTAGATTCAAAAGCTCACCGAGGAACTGAGAAGCACTAATGAGAGGAATGAGAAATTGAAAATGTTGAATGAAAAATTTGAGAAGATAGATGAGAAACTCAAGGTTTAGAGGAAGACCAAGAGTACAACTGGTCTTGGCTATGGAGGTGACAACAAAATTGAAAGAGGTGAGCCATTTGGAAGCCGAGGCTAGACCCAACAATAATCTAAAGGTTAGAAGCCTAAAAGACCAACTTGTCATTATTTTAGTAAGTTAGGCCACACTTCCAATATATGTTGGTATAGAAAGGTTGCACCCACAACATAGAACACCTTATACAGGCATTGCAACACATGTTACCAGTATGGTTACTCTTCTCAAGAGTGTAGACGTCAGTCTAATGAGAAAATATTTGATGGTTACTATTACTTTTGTAACAAGTACGAACATAAGGCCAAGGTTTGTAGATCTCATGAAAGGTCAATCCTATAGTCTTAGAGAACCTTTAATCTTAATTGGAAGAACAAGTTCAATGCACTAATATGTTCAACCTATGAGAAAAAGGACATACTACAAACTAGAAACCAGTCAAAAAAATCATTCAAGCCCCTAGAGAGGAACAAGCATGACCTATTACTACTATACCAAGATATGTCATCTTTCTAGAAACTATAGATCAAGAATAAAAATTCAAGTGCAAAACCTAGATTGTAGACAGAGAAGAAGTCAGAAAGGACTTGAAAAAAGTATGGAAAAAGAAGTCTAACAAGGTTGAAGCAGCCAAGTCTAAAGTAACCGGGAGCTTATCAATTGAGGGCGAGACTTCTAAGATGAAATAAGTTAATCTAAGATTAAAAGGGGTTGTATGAAAATAATAATAATAATACATTAGTCCCCTATTCAATATCGGTAAAGGATGCGTTGGTGGCACAACAAGCTAATTAGCAAAGGAAAAAGAACCTATGACAAGACAAGAGTGTATAAACATTATGACCATTGTTGCACATGTTATTGGTATTAAATGAAAAGTTAACAAGTAGATAAGTACCTTTAAAAAAAAATCTTTGTGAGTTAGTGTTAGACTAAGGTTATTGATTGAAAGCTACAAATAGACTAGCCAAAAGTCATTTATCAATTTACAAAATTAAATTCTTGAGTTGAGCAAAATTCCTTAAAACCCTAGTTGAAAATTTGTACATCATCATAACCACAAAATAAAATTCTAACATAAAGGTTCAAAGCCAAAGGTGGGAAGAGGAAACCAATTACAAAAAGAAAAAAAGGCATCATGGAACAAAGTATTCACAAGATCAAGCTAGTTAGCAACAAAGAATTCAAGGAACCTGATTATATAATTACTACACTACAAGGAGCCATACAAAACTAGATCATAAAATTGTCTTCACTATCTACAAGTGTATTTCTCACTAAAAACATGAGTCCATATTTAAAGGAAAAATTCATGGAATTGGGAGAAGAAAAGATTTATGAAGTATTTTGTACATTCTTTGATAAAAAACACTAAATTAGGAATAAAGACATCTGTAGAACACCACATTGCATCATGCAATAGAGATTTCCAACTTATTCTAGGAATATTGGGTGAGACTTGTACTGAGAATAGTGTATAGTGAATACACATGGCTAGACAAGCCTTACAAAATTAAAAAGAAAGTCATATAGAGAGTAACATGATTTGACAAAACTAGAACAAAACTAACTATAGGAAATGTTTCACTTGATGAAGCTCCAATAGATAACAAAGCAAGGAAGGAAGGATGACCAATCACCATCGATAATATAATAGACCCTGAAATGAGGTTTTCTACCATGGTAATTATGTGTCAATTTTACTATTCTAGAAAGTAGAACCATATACCCAATAGAGTAGCATATGTCACATACCAGATCATTCAAAACCATGCCCCAATTGACCTAAGTGGATGGTTGCATGAAAAATTGATTATTAAGCCAATGAAGATCAAATAAAATCAAAAGATGCATGCATTAAAATACATAGCCATTTTGGTATGTTTATTCTTTCGTCTCAAATGAGATTGTCTCTGACAAGGATCGGTCAATTGGTTAACAAACACACCCATCTCTAAAAAAATTTACAAAATGTATACGATTCTAGGAGAATAAAGATGATTTGTTCAAAATATATTTTAATAAATTTAGAGAGCCTATGCAGAGAAGGGAGAGGATACCCTTTACTAGTAGAAGAGTACAATAATGAATTATATTTTCTAGTTTGGATGCACACTACCATGATGTAGGTTGTCAAGCCCATGACACATTAGCTTACAACACTCCAACATGAATTGATAGAGAAAGTGACCAGACCCTCTATCTAGTTACTTATGTCAATTCTTATTGACCTAAATTTTCTAGTGCATGGAAATAACACAATGATAATGAGTGAAATCATCATATGTGAGAAACAAAAGGATCACGATAGAAAGTAGTCAAGAAAAGAAAGCAAAAAGAAAGGTGGAAAAAAATCTCAAATTGGTTCAAGCAAAAGGAAGAAGTTCACTAGTGAAGAAACACCTAGTCCATAAGGAGAGGAAGATGAAGAAGCCAACATTGACTCAGGTTGAGAACCATCTTCACCTAAACTTGAAACAAAGGTAGAAAAAGATAAGAAGAGAAAAGAAGAACAGAGAATAAACCTTCTCCAGTACTCAAATGGTCAAATCCATCTACATGATAATAATCATCAAGGATAACTAGACCTATAAGAAGAGGAATAAATCCAACCCCTCCACTTTCAATTGAGGATATAGGTAATAGAAACTAAAACACAATAAAGTATAGATATCCACTGATGAGTGAGAAAGATAAGAACAATGTAATTGGTGTCATTCTATTAAGTATAAGGACTAACAATAGGACACCTACAATGGTGAAAAATAATCTACCAAAAGAAATAGTGCCCATCATTTGGAAAAAGTGGAAAAATGGAGTTTCACAACTTAAAGCAATTCTGTACAATGCACTAAAAAAGGACATACCAACATATGCATCATAAAAAAGGAAAATGTATGTGGAAACCTAATTCAAAGAATTTGGTACTCAATAAAATGTTGCATTAGTCACTATAAGAAGAGAGAAAGAAGCCTTTGAATATGTAATTAAATTCTAGAAGAGCATAGATGATAAAATGGAAATAATTTGTGCATAGAAACAAGGTGAGAAAGCCAAAGCTTTTACGTTGATAGATAATAAAGGCAAGGGAATTTAAACATAGGAAAATAAGAAGAAAATAAAGTCTATTGACTCTAGCATAGCTTATGAAGAAGATGGTTACATTGAAGAACTCTTAGAGATGCTTGTTGACTTAAACCCTCTTACATCACCAATGAGAAGAATATGCAACTTCACCTAGTGGAATTTTTCCAGAAAGGAAGAAACCACCATAACTAATTAATCCACAAACTACTCCAACAACATTAGAAGAAACTAAGACTCCCAATAAAATTGAGCTACCAAAAGTAGATGATAATGATAATTTGTGCACAACAAAAGAGGCAATAAAGGATAAAGTGTTAGTCAGCCAAGTGCACCAGTAGAAAATCAACAAGAAAATATAACCCCATCAACAAAAGATATGTTAGAAGTGGAAAAATATGCAACAAATGTGTTGACATCTCAAGGAGATAATTTTATCAAATATAAGAAGAGCCTAGGAAGGGGTATGACACAAGCAATTCAATAGGAACTTGCACAAGGAGTTATACAATAGGAAGCCAACCAACTGGTCAAGTAGGCTACTCCTAATAGGTCAAGGATGACCCATGACACCACTCATAAATCCAAAGCTCAATAAAGTCTAGAGCCACCAAAAGGAAACTCTAAATGGGAAGGGGTGATACTAAAAAAGGAAATAAGAAAAATAAAAGGAGGAGAAGACTACCATCCTCATCCTCATCATCTTCAAGCTTAGAAGATGAAGAACTATTTGAGAAAGGTGCTCAAGTAGAAGGAGACCTTCTCAAAATTCACATTTAATTAGACATGGGTGTTGGAAGACTAAAAGAAATGAATAATGAAGAATGCAACCAACACTTCAAAATGGCCATGCAACTCAAAGAGTTAAAGAAGTCCAAAAGAAACAAAAATGAGATCAAACACTAATCAAATCAAGAGAAGTAATCAAAGTATTCTCCACTGATGTAGAGTACAATACAAATACACATTTCATAAGTCAACTCACACAACTCATCAAGAAAATAGACATGGAAAATACACACAAGGTGATGCTCTCGAAGAAAATTTTGAACATGACACAAAGGAGCTTGTAGTAGCAAAGGAAATAATGGTGAAACTACTAGAGGAAATTGCACCTATTTTACATAAAGTGTTTGATTTGTAAAGCTACATTGTTGAAATGAAAATTAAATTGAAGAAATCCAATGAGGATATATATGCTACATAGAAATCATTTGATATCATCACAAGTTTTGCAACTAGGTACACCAATAAGTTGTAGGAAAAGCTACACATGATAAAAAAGATCTAGACCGAGCAACATAAGATAACCTTTACCCTCTCTAACCTATAATGCTTCCTATCCCCACTTATAGGAATTGTCCAAGCCCATGTAAAGGAAGTAGAAACACTCCTCTCATTGAAATCATGGATACCATACAAGAATAGGTTAGAAGAGATAAAATGCTTTATACTATCTCTTATAAAACTTCAACGCTCATGGCAGACACCCTTGGATGCTACAAAAACTAAGTACACAAATATTCTATGACCCTTTGTCATTGATGAGAAAAAGGGGAAGATGAATGCCTTGATATGAAAGGATATGGAAGAATAAGGAAGATATGATACATGGAAGAGATGAAAAATATGGGGGAGATATATAGGATACTTGAAATATGAAAAGCATATTAAGAAGAAAGTAGGAGAATATTCAATATGGGATAGTATATGAGGCATATAGATTGGATGCCAAAAGATTACATAAGGAGAGAGGATGATTATATAGAGAAATTAAGACATAAAAAGTATAAGAAGTACATAGGAAGAGACAAACAAGGATAAGAGGGGTCATAAGGAAAGTGGTGAACAAAAGTTAATATCTTGGTCTAGTCCACTTATCGGTGAAGATTCTACTAGTACCACATCTCAAGCACTAAGGTGATCAAATAAATTGTTAGTTTGTGGTTACTGATTAGGGAATTACTATACACACTTCATAAATTCTTTAGGGTTATCGATATTTTGGGCTGACATGTAATTATTTAATTATAATCCTAAAACAATTTAATACTTGTATAAAAGGGCTTAGGGTTAGGGATTGTTAAATAAGGTGATGTGAAAATTGGTTCTTGCTGCAGTATTGAGCTGTAAGGGATTACGAATTGTAATAAGGTTGTAATCACTAGATTGTAAAAATATTGGACTTGTTGTTTGGTGGATGTAGACTAGGGATTGGATAAACCACGTTAAATCTTGGTGTCTTGTGTTCTTTTCTATGTGATCTATTATTTTTTGATATTGTTTATATTTGCATGTAATTGTTATTTTTGCCTGTGGTTTAATCATAACAAGTGGTATTAGAGCAAGGTTGTTTTTTAGTTATCCTCTACATGAAAGTCTCACAGTTGAGTGGGAGTGATGGCAGATGAGGATAAGCCGAGGGTTGACAAGTTTAATGGGCAGAACTTTCAATTATGGAAAATGAAAATGGAGGACTATCTTTATTAGAAGGATTTATGGAAGCCATTGGAAGACAAAACCAAGAATAAGGGATCTATGTCAAATGATGAATGTGATCTTTTAGATAGAAAGGGACTTTGAAGCAATTGATTATGCCTGGCACCATCGGTGGCATTTAATATTACAAAAGCAAAGACAACAAAAGAGTTGATGCAAACCCTAGTGAAACTATATGAAAAACCCTTCACTTCAAACAAGGTATTTCTCATGAAGCATTTATTTAATATGAAAATGATAGAAGGTGGATCTGTTGCAGATCATCTAAATGAGTTTAATACTATCTAAATGAGTTTAATACTACTACTAGTCAATTATATTCTATGGGAATTAATTTTGATGAAGAAATTAGGGCTCTCTTGATTTTGTGTTCTTTGCCTGAAAGATGGAATGGCTTGGTAATGAATTGTGAGTAATTATGTTCTTGGATCTAGTACCCTAAAATATGTTGATGTGATTGGTGTTATTTTGGGTGAGAATTCGTAGGAAAACCTCAGGTGGATCTACATCAGGAAGTGCTTTGAATGCACAAAGTAGAGGTAGAATGACTAAGAGAGGAAGCAATTTTGGAAATCATGGGAAATAAAGAGGAAAGTCAAAGGGGAGAAGCTCTCAATCGAGAGGACCAAATGAATGCCGGTACTGTGGGAAACTAGGGCATAAAAAGAAAGATTGTTGGACTCGAAAGAAAAATGAAGGAGATAAACTAGATGGAGAGAAGAAGGCAAATGTGGTAAGTAACAAATTTGAAGAGGATGCTTTGCTTCTATCTTTAGAAAATGTTGATGATTCCTCGGTTTTAGTTTTTGGTGCTTTATTTCATGCTACACCTCATAGAGGTTATTTCATTGATTATGTCCAAGGGGATTTTGGACTTGTTTATTTGGGGGATAATGAACTTTGTTAGATTGTTGGAAAGGGAAAAGTTAAGATTAAGTTACAGAATGGGAATCATTGGCTACTACATGAGGTAAGACATGTTCCGAGGCTGAGTAGGAATTTAATTTTAGTAGGGCAACTCGGTGATGAGGGTTGTGTAGTTACTTTTAATGATAAAAATTGGAAGGTTTCAAAAGGTTCCCTTGTAGTAGAAAAAGGTGTGAAAGTAGGCACCTTATATCTTTGTACATGTCATATTGGTCCTTCTACTTTAATTGTTTCAGAGAAAAATGAATGTTTAGGAATAGTTGCTACAGTTGAGCAGGGAGAATAAAAAGCTACTATAAATTCTGATACAATGCTGTGGAACAACAGACTTGGACACATGAGTGAGAAAGTTATGAAAGTAATTCATTCAAAGAAAGATTTACCTAGTCTGAAATGTGTTAATATGAATTTCTGTGAAATTTGTGTGTATGGAAAACAAAAGAGAGTGAGTTTTGTGAAGTTTGGGAAGGAAAATAAAAGAGAGAAATTAGAGCTTGTGTATACCAATGTATGGGGACTGGCTCAGGTATCTTCTCTTGGTGGCTCTCATTATTATATTACATTTATTGATGATGCAACTCAAATATGGATTTATTTCCTTAGACAAAAATTTGATGTATTTCAAATTTTTAAGAAATGGAAATGCTTGGTTGAAAATGAGACTGGTAAGAAATTAAAATATCTCAGATCTAAAAATGGTGGTGAGTATTGCAGTCATGAATTTGAAGATTATTGCTCCACTAATGGTATTCATAGACAAAAAATTGTTTCAAGGACTCCATAGGAAAATGGAGTGGTTGAACGCATGAATATGACTATAATGGAGCATGCAAGGAACATGAGGTTGCATGTTGGGTTGCCCTTACACATGTGGCTAGAGATTGTCAATATTGCTATATATTTTATTAATAGAGGTCCCTCTACTCCTTTGGGCTGTGGTATTCAAGAGGAAGCATGGACTGGTAAGAAGGTGAGTTATTCTTTTCTCAGAACCTTTGGTTGTGAAGCATTTTCTCATATAGATTCTGAAAATAGAACCAAGCTGGAAGCTAAGTCAAAGAAATGTGTATTTGTTGGATATGGCATTATTGAGTTTGGTTATAGGCTTTGAGATTTTGAAAACTATAAAATTGTAAGAAGTAGGGATGTCATATTCAATGAGAAAGTGTTGTACAAAGATCTGTTGCAGCAACATGAGAAGAAAGAAGATGATTATGTAGTGCTGGATGATACTCCAAAAGTTGATGTTCTAGCAATTCCTCATGATGTGCAACAACTGCAACAACAAATACCACACACACTAGTGAATGTTAGACAGTCAACAAGGATGAGTAGACCTCCGAAAATATTTTCTACCTCTTTGAATTCTATTTTACTTACTAATGCTAGTGAACCTGAATGTTATGATGAAGTTGTGTAGATTGATACTAAGATTCAGTGGGAGTCTACAATGAAAGAAGAAATGGACTCTTTGCTGAAAAAATATAGAATAAGTGGGTTTATAGGTTAAAAGAAGAGGAAGGAGGTTAGAAAAGATTTAAAGCGAGGTTAGTTGTAAAAGAATTTGTACAAAAAAAAGGAATTGATTTTGATGAGATATTTTCTCCTGTTCTTAAAATAAATTCTATCCGTACTATTTTAAGTATTGTGGCTACTGAAGATTTTCATTTGGAGCAACTTGATGTTAAAATAACCTTCTTTCATGGTGATTTAGATGATGAGATATATATGGCTTAGCCATAGGGATTTGAGGTCAAGGGTAAGGAGAACTTAATGTATAGATTGAAGAAGAGTTTATATGGCTTGAAACAAGCACGTCGGCTATGGTATCTTAAATTTGATAGGTTTATGCATGAGCATGGATACAATAGGTGTCATTTAGATCATTGTGTTTACTTTAAGAGGTTGGATGATAATAGCTACATTATTTTATGTTTATATGTTGATGATATGCTTGTAGCTAGGTCTAATATGGACCATATTAAAGAGTTGAAATGCCGGTTAGCACATGCATTTTCTATGAAGGATTTGGGGGCAGAAAAACAAATCCTTGGTATGAAGATTTATCAAGATAGGCATAACAAGACATTGACACTATCTCATACAGATTATGTTGAGAAGGTGTTGCAACATTTCTCTATGGAGAATGCTAAAGCTGTCAGCACACATTTACTTGGTCATTTGAAGTTGACTAAGGAGATGTGTCCCAAGACACAAGAAGAGGAGGATAAGATGTCTAAGGTACCCTATGCTTTAGCTGTAGGAAGCTTGGTGTATGTTATGGTATGCACTAGGCTAGATATTACACATGCAGTGGGAGTTGTTAGTAGGTATATGAGTCATTCAAAAATTGAGCATTGGAATGTAGTTAAATGGATTCTTAGATATTTGAGAGGAACATCCAATAAGTGTTTACACTTTGGGGGCTCTACTATTGATTTACAGGGCTATGTTGGACTCAGATTTGGCTGGGGATATTGATACTAGGTAGAGTATTACAGGTTATGTATTTACTATTGGTGGGGCAGCCTAGTTTCTAGGTTATAGAAGGTAAACACTTTATCCACTAAAGAGGCAAAGTATGTTTTTGCTATAGACGCAGCCAAGAAGATGATATGGCTTTAGTTCTTCTTGGAAGAATTAGGAAACCCTTAGAGAGATAATTATTTGTTTATAGATAGTTAGAGTGCCATTCATCTTGCAAAGGATTCAACTCTACATTCAAAGACAAAACACATATAGTTGTGGTACCATTTCATTCAATCTATTTTGGATGATGGATAGTTAAAGCTGGACAAGATACATACAAATGAAAATCCAGTGGATATGTTTACAAAGATAGTAACAAGGGAGAAGCTGAACTCCTCTTCAACTTTGGTTGGTTTTCTAGACTAAATAACAATCAATGAATAACATAGTCTAGGGTGGTTTGATCTAGTAGGAGCCCCATGTAGTAGTGGTATTGCTATAGGATCAGTCTCCAAGTGGGAGATTGTTGTCTAGTGTGGAGTCTAATCAGTCCCCAAGTGGGAGATTGTTAGTTTGTGGTGACTGATCAGGGAAGTACTATATAAAAAGGCTTAGGGTTAGGGATTTTTTAATAAGGTGATGTGAAAATTGGTTCTTGCAGTGGTATTGAGCTATAAGGGATTACGAATTGTAATTAGGTTATAATTACTAGATCGTAACAATGTTGGACTTGCTATTTGGTGGACATAGCCCAGGGATTTGGTGAACCACGTCAAATCTTGGTGTCTTGTGTTCTTTTTTGTGTGATCTATTATTTTTTGATATTGTTTATATTTTCATGTAATTGTTATTTCTTTCCATGGTTTAATCCTAACATCAATAAAGATCATAAGTTTTCCCATCAATGCCAAGGGGGATATTGTTGACCCTAGAAGTTACATTAGCATTACAAGGGAAAGTTGGTCTTGTAAGTATCCTACACACCAAAGTATTGGCATTGATTGGAAACTAACATAGTGGAGTATACCATCTCATGATTATCGATAGACATCTACATTAGTCTTCTTTGAGATAAAGAAAATTATAGTTAGCATGACAAGTCATCAATATAATAAGGAAGAAGTAGACATGGTTTGCATTGCAATGAGATTAACATTATGAAAAAATGATAGAAAGAAGAAAGGACAAAGTATTTGAGACTAGACCAAGCACATACTAGTAGGGCTAGTAGTTAGACCAAATGATGTAGGTGTAATAGGTTGTTCATGAACTACTCAGTAACATAATTCAAATTTTGACTTCACTACTTTGAGTAGGATTTTGTTTTAGGTTTTTGACACCTGGAGAAGCAAGAAGATATATTGTCTAAAAACTTCATTGACTAAAGTGTAATATATTGTGCAACATAAAAGAATTAATATCAATCAAATCAAATTTTGACTTTCTACCAATGCATCTGTCACTTGGAAAAATATTTTAGGAATCATACTAACTCGTTCTCACCTTAGAACTTGAACTCTTCTTGGTTCTTGAGCCATCCATTAACTCTTCACTATTTGCTTGTATCTAACCATTTTCATCCATTTATTTTGCTAGCTAATTTTTTTTCCTTCCTTAAAATCTTCTAGATCACTCCAGATCATCATTCAATGCCATCCCTTAATTGATTTTTCCAAAACTGTTCCTCTTTACCGAGCTGTGTTCTTGTTCAATTGAACATTTCTATTTCCTTTGTTAAGATTTTCTTACTTGGTTAACACTATGTTCTCTATGACATTATTTTCTTAGTGACACTCTTTATTTGGTAACACTAGCACATCCTCAATTTACTAACATATGTTCACTACACTTTAACTGAACAATATCTTTGCTTACCAACCACCATTTCTAGCTTTCCTTTTCACCTCAAAAATTTAATCCTTTATTAATATTAAAAGATTTTTAGATGGTTAGATCTCACCTTGTTAGAGGATTTAACACTTACAATAAAGTAAGGACTTTGTTAGGAGATTTATAAAGATCTGTTAAGACCACTCTGTTAAGAGATGTACATTGACTTAATTAACTGGAACTAATTCAGTACCTGACCCTTAATTTTCTTTCTAAGCTAACTTTGGGTCTCCTCTTCACAAACTGATCCTCTCTATGATATGATAAGGCTTTGTTCACCTTCATTGCTCTAATTAGGTCACTTGCTCTATTATGAAATAATAAAACTCTTTTCCTATTCTACAATGGTCACACATTCACACATGAATAACTTGTTTTCTCCTTTGTATCTTTACCATACCATACTCACTCATCTATGTCAAGATAGGTCAAGTTCTACCCTATTAAAAAATTTCATAAATATTTTTCTAGATGCTTCCTTATTTTGCCTCTCTATCTGATTCATTCATCACAAAACATAGGGATCTGTGATCCTTGTCATAAAACACGTAAAAATATTTGTAACAAACTCTATAAGTATTAAATATTACATTCATGTCAGTTTGAAATAGTTTACCTCAAAGTTTGCATCATTCCTAACTTGAATGTAAATTTTGCATTGCTTGACACTTATTGTTTCTAATACTCAACATTCACTATATATGTTGTTATCACTCAATGTCTATTGTGCTTAGTAACTTCTGTAAAAATTGGCTTCAACATACTTAAAATTCTTGGTCAACATTATACTCGACTTACATTAAAAATACTTGGAAACCATATACTTGCTTGGCTCCTATAGAGCTAATTATATACCAGTTTATATACATGAATCGACCTGTATAGAGTATCTCGGTTGCAATGATGACCGTCTGACTCTAGCTAGTAAATGACTAAGTGTTTGATTTTAATAGACAAAAATATTTAGAGAGACAAACAACTATTAAATCCACTTGGTTAAAATTTTTTTAGCTACAACAATTAGAAAGTAATAGTGAAATGATAGATAAAATGTGAAACTATATTTACCTGTTTAGATCTCCTTTTTGTTCTTTTATCTTCTTTAGACTCTTCCTTGTTGGCTGACCAATACATAATTTTCATCTCATCATTTTCTTTCACTTGATTCACTTCTTCCTACAATTTTATTCTACTTGGTGTTCCCTCATGTATTCACTTGGCTATCAGTAGCATCAACCTTCTTATTCATCCCTTAATAAATAATTTTTGCCACTAAATCACATTCATCGAGGTTTTCTTGAATTATTCTCTTCCATTCAAACAAATCTTAACTTTCTACCAATGCATATGTCTCTTGAAAAAATATTTTATGAATCCTGCCAATTTGATCTCACCTTAGAACTCGAACTCTTCTCGACTCTCAATCCATCTAGTAAACCTTCATTATTTGTTTTCACCTAACCTTTTTCATCCATTTATTTTGCTAACTAATTTTGTTCCTTCCTTAGAATCTTCTAGATCACACCAATTCATCATTCAATGTCATACCTTAATTGATTTTTCCAAAATTGTTCCTTTTATTGACCCATATTCTTATTCAACTAAACATTTTTATTTCCTTGGTTAACAATATGTGCTCTATGACATTATTTTCTAAGTGACACTCTTTGTTTGGTAATACTAGCACATCCTTAGTTTAATAACACTTCAACTAAACGATATCTTTTCTTACCAACCATCATTTCTAGCTTAGCATCACACCTTGATTCCTTGCCTTTTCACTATAGTTAGATTGACTTAACTATCTATAATTGAGAGATGTAGATCTCTCTTAACTAAGTCTTGTGCAACTAATAGTTCCCTCTGTATCACTTCTATATGAGATAGCAACATGGTTTGTATTGAAATTAATTTTTTTATGATGTTGTTGTCTTTAGCCATTAATTTTGGCTAATCTCCCTTGACCAAATGTCAATTTATCGAATGAATGAGCTTGAACTTGTATCTTTGATCAAAGTATTAGCACAAGCCTTCAAATCTACTTGTAATTGATCAATGGAGCATTGATTCTCCATAGTGAAGAAATCAACATCATAAAGTTTTATATACAATGAGTGAATAATTTTTAAAACTCCTTCCAAACTAGTTGCAAGGTTAGAAAAATCAACCTATCTTATTGCAGGTTCTATTGAAAATTTCTCCAAAACTTTGTGCTGAAATTTTTTCTCAAACCATCTCATCATTTTCTCACTAGTATCTATATCCCCACTATTTACTTTCTCAACTATATAAATTAATTGTTCCAAAATTGGTTTATGCTCATTTACATCATGAATATCAAATGCATCTACAAAAATATCTTTAATGTCCTGGAGTACCTGCTTCTTCTTGAACTCATTCTTGAATTGTTCTTACTTTGTCTTGTGACTCAACAAAACTTGTAGATTTTGAATTTGTTCCAATATCATATTATCAGGGTCATACTTAGGTAAAGTGATGATCTCGTCTAGACTCATTAGAGTCTAATGTGTGTCAGATTTCTACTCCATTATCTGTGATTGTGGGGTGATTTCACTTGGTAGTTATATTTGCAATTAAATTCCCTTTGTACTCAATCCAGATGTCTGTTGTTTAGTGTGATCTTGTTGAGTTGATGTAACATGTTGAACAGGTGTAACAATTAATGCATTAGTGTGCAAAACACTCAACAACTAAATAAGATCTTGAATAGCCTCTTACTCCTTAGGCTTCTTGGTCTCTACTAGCTTGGATGGGTCTGCCTCCTTATCTCCCCATGAGGCATCCTCAGTAGATTGTTTTGCCTCACCTTTCTCTTCTACTTGCCCATCAATTGCATTTATAGACTTTGGTAGTATAATGATGGCCTCACCTTCCTGCTTGACACTCATGTCTGGAAAAAAAAATTGATGTAACTTGTTTTCCATCAATTGATGCATTATCAATCTATGGATAATCTTGTATTTGTAAAAAAATTGGATTAGTGCATAAAAGAGAGGTGTCTGAGGTGTTTGATTCTGCATTTTTCAAATATTCCCTAGTTAAGATATTTTGATTTTGTAATGATGAATTAGGAACATTCTCTATAGTGACAATATCTTGTTGTTCACTCCCCTCTACTAACTTCCACACTTGTTATTCTAAGCTCTTGAGTTCATCATCATCTTCTTGATTATCTAATTATATAGCATCTCTGCCCTTTTCCTCTTTTTACTCTTTTCCCAATGGAAGTAGCAATACAAATGCTTTCTTTCATATCAAAATGCCTTTGTTTTCAATCTCACCTACTTCATTCTTCAAAATTTTATATGCCCTTACTTTTGGCATGAATTTCTTAGCAAAATCTCTTAGGGAAATATAAATATGCATCTTCCCTAAGTCAACCATTGTTTGTGCCAGTGTATTCTCCCTTATTTTCCTTTCAATGGATAATGACCATTTTCATTTCACATCTAATTTATTACAAAAATCCTTAGGAATACCCTTTCTTAATTTTATAGGTGTATACTTAAATTTTATCATCATATCTAGCATGGCCTTATCAATTTTTTCTTGATCTTCCTTATTTAAATAATCATTTTTAATTCATTTGGAACTTTCTATACCAAATGAGTTCCTAAGTATTTCACATACTTGATCTATTATGATAGGAGGTCATATAGGTACAATTTGAAGCTTTCTAAAATCATTAGAATCAATTTCCTCTTTTTCATCCTCCTCCTCATCAGGTGTGACAATCAATTTCCTTCTTGTCCTCTTTGGTGAACTCTTCTTAGTCCCTTTTGTTTGTTTCCTCTTTGTTGGCATTTTCTTTATTTTAGAAGCTAGGGCTTGAGCTACCTTGGATCTTGTTATTATGCTCCTCTTAGTGATAGGTTTAGGAGTTGTAACTACCTTCTTTACATTCTTCTTCACCTTAGGATCAACAATTACAATATTATTATTTTTGGATACCTTGGACTCAACAAAAACTAACTGTTCTCCCTTAGATTCCTCATCATCTTCTTCTTCATCATTAGATTCTCTATCTTCACATTTTCCCTCTATTATTTGAAGAGGTCCTTTGCCAAGTTTTCCCTCAAGATTTGATATCATATTTTTTCATTTCCTATCCATCTTGGGAAATTTGGTTTGTATTACCATTCTTATCTTGGATGACTCATAGTGTCCAAAGGGTTCAACATCCTTGTTTATTTCTTTAGAAAAAATGCTATGACTATTGCAGTGATTTCATCCACATTTACTTCATATTATATTGGTCTTAACCATGCAACCCTTGGTAACGTTTCTTGTGCATACATGAAATCTGTATCTACCACGAAATAAACATCTTCATAGTAATGATCCACCACAAAAATGGTATCCTCATTCTATTCTTCATTTTTCTCATAAATTCATCAAAATAATTATCCATTATGGTCTCAAAATTTTCTCCCAATTGTTCAATGAAAACATTGATTTTATCAATGACCGGTCTTGTCCTATCCCATACAACTGTACTAACTATAGGAAATGAATTTTGCATGTAGAAAAATATATAGACTAGCAAAGCTCCAATCTTACACAAAGTATTATTGGCCTTTAGAATTGCTCGAATATTTTTTGATAACTATTGTAGTTGTAGGTTAGCTAGGTCATAATTGTGATCCTTCTTTATAATTTTGTAACCTAGGTTGATTGTAATGCACAAAACACTGTTCATTCAAATTGACTGATATAGCTTGTGCACAATTACACTCACTACAAACTCAATAATAGGATCCTCAATTCCATCAATAAAAATTCCTCAACCATTCCATTTGGCCTTTGTTTGATCCTCAACGACATTCTTCACTACACATCTCATCATCTTTACTCTATCTAGGGTGGGATAACTAGCAACTCGATGAATGATTAATTTGTTAATCTTGACTAGTTCACTTTCCAACCATAATTTCATATCATTTACTCAACTCAGTACAATCTTTATCCATTCCAATTTGAATACTTTAGGAAATGCTAGGGCATGAGTAAGCCCTTTCTCGACAACAATTTTAATTTCATCTTTCAAGATTCCATTATCACGTAGTTTTTCATAACAAGCTCACATTTCATATTCTCCAAACTCTACAACCTTGCACATATAACATGATCAAACATTGTGAACCATCAAGACTCTAGGTGGAACTGATGATAGGGCACCAGATGTGTCTTCAGTCATTAGAATGTCATGGTAAGTTATGAATTTGGGTGGAGGACATTGGTCGTTCCTCACAATCAGTGTGTTTCTTTTCTTCAACATTTCTTTATGATGCCATTTCAAAACTAGGGTTTTGAAACTTAACCTCAACAATTTCAAAAATAATTTAACTCAAAACTTCAAACCTTAGTTCTTCAAATTTATCAATGATACATTGTGATTCACACGTTCTTTCACTGAAATCACATTTAATCACTTTTTAATTGCCCGTGTGCACTAGAATTTCTTGGTAAATGAAAGTGAACATAATTCAATATATTCCTTCAATCTATTTAATTAGGTCTACAATAAATGCATTATACTGAAGTAGGTGCATTACAACTGTCTCAACTTTCACATAAAATTATGTTTACACTTAATTCTTCAATCACTCGGTCTTCATTAATTATCTTAGTCAACATATTACCTTGGTTTTGTTTGAACACTCAGCTCATATGACATTTACTCGGTCATCATAGACCACAATATTGATACTTGACATCTATTATGCATTGAATTATTTTACTCAATTCTTCCCTTAGATTTGTCCTAGTGCATCTTCATTCATATATGGACTTTCAATCATATTTATTGTTAGGAATTGATATGTGATTTGTCATTCATGTGTATGGTTACTCTCATACCTTCTTTTCTTAGTTGGATGTGGTATGATCAACTGATCTATTGGATTGGGTGATCTCAGCTTCACTTGATCCACTACCTCAAGCTTCTAATTTCTTTTTCCAAGTTTAATTCATCTCCTTCTTTTTTTATATGTAAAATTTTCCTTTTCCTTTGTTGTGTCCATTTCTTGGCACTGGTGCTCGGGTCTTGCAGTTCTTACTTACATGTCCAACCTTGTGACAACTAAAGGAAACTAAGCTTCCATTTAAGTACTTCTTGTAATTGCCTCTAAAATGTTTCGTAATGAAATTTTATGGAATGTGATCATAATCTCCAAAATAATGACAACTATAACATGTGTTATAATCGCAATTGTAAGAGTTACCTTGCTTAGGTGCATGTGCTTGCTTCTTTGATGTCCAGTCAGATTTTTTCTTGGATCTACATTCTTGCACTCCATGTCCATATTTTTGATAGATGTATTAGTGTCCTTTAAATATAGGTGTAATAGATGTATCACTTTCTTTTGACCTGCATTCATGTGCTTGGTGTCCTTGTTTCTTGTAGGTAAAGTGGTTACCAGTGAACTTATGTTTAGGATTTTTCTTACCATTCTAGCTTCTACAAATGTTTTTTGTGTGTCCTACTTTGCCACAATGATGACATGTAGGTTTTTCTTTAGTTTTTTTAAATTTCTTTTCTCTTCACTCTTAGATGATTTTCCTTCTTCAGTAGATGAATAGTGCTTGATATGTCATAATTTAGAGGTGTTACTGGGTGACCTTGGTGATCTCATCAGTTCTTCAAACTATCTTATAGCTTCACTTGGCTTATTCATCCTTTCTAGTAGTTCTTTCTCAAATCTTAACTCATTTCTTAGTTGGTCATTTTTTGATCTCATATTTGCAATCTCGATGTCTTTTCTGTTTAGCTCCTGATTTGTAAGTAACAATTGATTCATCATGTCTAGCTGAATATTTGTAAGCTTTTGCACATCAGATGATCTTTCTTTAAGTCTAGTATCTACTTGTCCCTTATCTTCCTCAGTAGTGGCTTTATCTTCTTCAACTTTTTTTTTTTTCAAGCACTTTACAAAGTCTTATTGATTGGATTTCATGTTCTCTCTTTAATCCCTTAACTTGTTCATTCGTAATGTTGTTCTTCACTAGTAGGTATGTTATTGTTGCATCACTTTTACTGGAATTCCCATTAATAAGTAGTCCTTTGGTATCTACCTCTTGGTAAAGTTTATCATTCTACTAAATGGCCATATCTTTCTTTTTCTTTAAGGATTTCCTTAACTCCTCTTTTGCTACTTCAAGTTGTTGTAGTATGATCTGGATGCCAATCATCCAATTCTCAATAATCTTTCCCAATTTGTAAGCCTCCATCTCCATGATTTGAACTCTCAAGCTGTTAGGCTTCTTTAAAGAGAGCTTAGCTTTGATACCAATTGTTGGAAGTTTTATTGGGAAGCACGATACTAAGACTAGGGGGGGTGGGGTGAATCAAGATCTATACAACTTTTACTTCTTGAATAAAATAATAGATTAATTGCATTCACTTCTAATCCATCTCATATCTTAGATCATACATCACATAATCATGAATTTTAAAACTAAAATGAATCTATGTATGCATGAAATCCATCAATATGAAAATGTAAACACATAACACAAATATTTTGGTTACCTATAAACCCTCCAAGGTGAAGGTAAAATAGGGGTGGGGATGACACCCACAAATCTCCACTACTATAGTAATAAAGTTCACCTATTAGGAATATGATGTTGATCACTTATGATGATCTACCCTATGAGGGGTCTTCTTGGTTAAAATCATTACAAGATTGTTATAGGATTTAAAATTACAATGAATTAATCACTTTGTTAGGAGATTTGACTAGGTATGTTAAGAGATTTTCCCTAATAGACTGGTTATAATGTTTCAACACCTAATCCTTTGGTCTACTCTAATAAATTTTATTACATATCTTCTCTCTACCTTATTTGAATTTGATCTCCTTATCTGATTTTCTCTATTCATCCCTTCACTGCTAGGTTGCTCTATTTGATCACTTTATCAAACTTAGCCTTCCCTAGTTTGTCCTTGCCTTTTATTAAAATTCACAATATTTCTTCATACACACTTTGATTTAAGGTTTTGTGCCTTCTTAAATAGACAACCATGGAAGGTTCTAGATCATAATCAACAATCCAAAATTTACCCTTTAGCCACTAAGTCCTTCTAATTTCTTGATTGGTTACTCTGACTTGAGATTTATGTCCTCTAACAAAATTTATAATGAGATCATTACATGTCTCTACAATCCATAAATATAGTATAGAATTTGACCAAAATGATTTACATAAGTGTTTGTTCCATTACAAATACATATGACAAAATTGGTTTACTCGTCAATTGAATGTCCCGATGCTCAGTCATAAATAGCATTCGTGTTGTCCCTAATCTTCCATATAACCAACATGTACAGACTCACTCACATAAAGTTATGCTAAGGCTCTAGATTCTAGACATACAAGATATGAGTCATAATGGGTTCATGACCAAGAAGTGACATGTTGATAAATCATTACATTTTGGAAGGACGTCACTGAACTATTTGCCAAAGAATAGTAAATAATATAGAATAGTGGTCTAACAAAGTCACATTAGGTAAAGGAATGATAGGTAACCTTATTTCCTTAGAAAAATAAAAAAAATATTGAGTAGTAATCATAGAATGATCAAACTTCTTTAAAATCTTATTAGATCCAACTCTGAGATTGGACCAAGTATGTCAAACCCCACCATGCCAATGATGGTGAATATTGCAATAAAAGAGGCCCAATTTATTGTACACATAGTACCAACCCTCCCATTCCCCAACTATCCATCTAAAGAGAAAAATCCCATCTTTGTTAGAAGCTAGTTCAACCATATTAAAATCCCCACACATGACCCAAATGGTTGGTGGAAGATGATCCTCCTTCCAATGACACAACTATGATATTTAAACAAAATAATTGGGAGAAAAAACATTAACTACACCAAAAGAGTGATTCTTGAAAGATAACAAAATCCATACAATTCTCTACACGGGGCAGAGTGATGTGAAATAATAGAAGAGATCAAATGAGGGGAGAAAAAATTAACAACATTACCTTGATCAAAATCATCTTGTGAAGGAAAAATAATGATGTCCAACCAAATAACATGACAAGAAATGTTAAACAAAAATCCAAAAAAAATTAACTTCCTAGAGACAAAGAATATCTAGGGGATCAAGTTTGCATTTGGTATCATAAACATAGTACTTGGGAGGGAGGTCTATAAGACTTCACACATTCCATGAGAGAAAATTCATGATAAAAAATCTTGCTTGCCATCCTCATCCCCAAGAGAGGAGAAAATATTATGCAAGAAAGTGGAACTGGTTCTGAAACTAGGAGAGGAATATCTGCCAGAGATGATTCTCCAATTCTAAGAGCTACCATTTGAATCTTCTCCACAATCATTTGGGTTAAGAGACCTCTGAAAAGGTTGAGAAATAATCATGGAAGCCACCAGTGGAGTGTGGGCTCAACCAAGACAATATGCACTTGTAGATACCACCATCCCTGAAAAAACAAGGTTTGAAACAAGTAGTAGTGGGAGAGGCACCATTGGTGTAACCAGTGAAATTACGAGAGCAAACAAGACAAGCTCCATAAAAGAATGAGATGAAGAGGAAGATTTTTTCTTAGGTTTCAAGTAGGGTTTATCCTTGTCCACCACAATTTTTCATTCATCCTTTTTTGTAGGCTCAATAGGCTTAGTCAGCCCCTCCTCAGAAGGAGACTTATTACAAGGCATGATGAGTCAGAAATCCTTGATTTTATTCTCAGTAAATTGACATTGATAAAAAATGTTTGATAGGTTCAAATAAAGAACCTTTTGGGTTAAGGTTTGAGCCCTAACCTAGATATTGATAGTTTGTTTAAGGTCACAAGAAAGGTCAACCTCAGTGTACACCCTCCTTTGAGGATGAGCATTAAATAACTTTTTAGATTCCATGTACAAAATAGGAAAATTCAATTTTTATTTGTATCTAAGACAATGAATTCTCAAGACCACCACTAGAAAAAAAGCAACAAAGTCCTAACTATCCAAGATGTGTAGTTAAAAACTATGTCAACCTGGTAGTGGTTTCCAAACTGAAATAGAAAACCCCTTGGCGAGGCTTTAAATGCCTTTTTTCCAAAATCCACATGGGGTCTAGGACTTGCAACCCATTCTTTTGGCATGCTTTTAGGTGAAGTTCTACCCATAAAATACCCTATCAAAGTATGCTTCTCTATCCATTCACATGCATTATCAAAATCTTGAATATTAAGAACAATATCAAGGGGGGCCTTACCTCATAAAACACTTTTAGAATAAACTTACACAATTATTTTTTTAAAGGAAGCACAATGAGCATCCATTATAGCAACTCAAGCACCAATATCAATTGTTGGGATAAAGATGGTTGGAGCCATAATAAAACCCCTTATGGTCCTATCATGAATACAAAATGACAAGTGCAAAACACATAGACAATTTCAAAATAAAAGTTATATTGCATGCAAAACTTTAGTAGAGCAATTTTGGAAGCAAACAATATTTTTGGGGAAACAAGAAAACTAATTAGTAGGGGAATGAGGACATCACATAAGTCTTATATCCTATGAGGTATCTTTCCTTCATACTTGGGGGGGGGGTGGTGGGGGAATTTTTTTGTACATTCTTTCTCCTTTGTCTAAAGATATACTTTTCTTAGTGCAATGGTATTTTTTTAATCACGTGACACTATTTTCCTTTAAGGAATTATTATATTTATTGGTATTATCTCTTACATGATACAAGAGGTGTATGCCTACAATCACCACCTCTTCTTTATTTGTAAAACTATTTTCATAATAAACATTTTTTCTTACTATGTTATTGAAAATTCATCATCCTTCATCAATAAGCCATATTTCACCTTGCAACATGAGGCCAAATGGGTGCACTCTTGTTCTCTTCCCTCTCTTTTTTCTTGAAGATATTATCTTTGTTAAGATACTCCTATTGAGGGTAGGTGTATTGTAAATGAAGTCTCTTCCTTTTAGGGATCTCTTCTCATAAGAGACATATCCTTTCACAAATTTCTATTTTCTTAGCTTATAATTCCATACTTTTAGCTAAGATTGTGGCATACATTTTTGTTTTATCTCCTTGTTGATGTAAGCACACATACTTTTTTCTTTTCCTTATGATTCCTATATATACATCTAGTCATTATAAGGAGAGGGAATGCATATGGCCCCTAATGCAGGAGCATCTTGGGTGTAAGAGCAATCTTGCATCACCCCAAAAATATTTGTATTTCAATCTTTTCTATTTTAATAAGGCCTAGTAGCCAGGTGGTTACTATTTATGAGAACTTGTTATTTTTAGTAAGTTTTTCATATGAGCTCAAAATGTTCTCATTTTTTACAGGAAGGTTCATTTTAGAGCTGTAAGCCTACCATAAAAATCTCATTGCTCAAGCATAAGTATTAGAGAAGTTATTGTTGATTTTCAGTGGAAAAATTTGTAGAAAAATCTTCAGGTTCACTGTTGAAGGCCTTAGAGTGCCCAGATGAGGTCCAAAAACTTGATGGAAGGGAATTATCACCATTTCAAGCCTATAGATCACAAGCTGGCATTTCCAAAAAGTGGCTATAATAACCAAACAGAGCAACGGTTTGTGAGTTATGGCCTTTCAAAGTTGGGCTACCCAAAATATCTAAAATAATTGTCAAAGATGTATTTGGCTGACTCTATATGTATTTTTAGGGTTTGTCAGCCTAGGTATTAACTTTCAACATCTAGAACCTTCTCGAGTGGCATAAAATTGCCTATTCAAGAAAGGCCTGAACATTGTCTAGGATAGCTTTGGGTGATAGTTCACAGCTTGTCTTGTAGATTATTGTAATGAAGGTGCTCATGTGGGTTAGCAGATTGTACTTGAGAATTCTACAATTCTACATTTGCGAGGCAAATAAGAAGTTCATATTTTGTTCTCGCATTTGCTATTGTTTCTTTATTTCTGTTATGAGTTTATGGTATTAAGGTAAGCATCCTTCATCACCTCCCTTGTATTATACTTATAGATTTTTATTTATTATTTTTATGCAGTCAATCCTTGATGTGTATAAGTGACCCTTGTACATCCTAGCTAGGGATTCACATTTATATACACATATATCTACGTATAACAAACTCTTTTCCATCCATAAAGAGAAAAAAATACACAAACAATCTATGGAGATAGATGGATCAATCTATGGGGAGTACACACAAACACTCCTTCATGAGTAACAAAACTTTATCCATTCATGAAGAATACACATATTCATGCATATAAAATTGCTAAAGAGCACATTTTATTTATAGGATTGACTACTAGACATAAAAACCTTCTAGATTATTCAATCCTACACCTTTTTAGATTCATAATAGACCACATAAATCTTTCTAGGAAAGGTAATTACATCTCTCTCCCTCTTTCTCTTTTACTTTCATAGTAGTAGATTAGATCATGGAGTTTGCATCACCATTGAATACACTCTTCATTTTCCTATGTAATCATTTATGTACTTGCAATAGCTTTCTAGAAATAATATTAGTGGATGATGCATTTTTGGCTGAGGTCCCTTTTACTGGTTGATTTGGAGTTTGTTTTTGTATTAACCCCTTTATTTGTGTCTTTTAGTTTTTAGCTTTCCCTTCCATTAATTTTCATGCTCTTATGCATGGATGTAGTGTTAAGATCATTAGTTTGGGGGCTTATGTCCTTAGACTTAGTAATGCCCTATCTCTTTGTAATTCACCTCATTCATCACATGTCTTTTCTTCTCTCCATTTCTTTGCTGTGAGTATGACTTGCCTCATACTCTCACTCAAGTGGGGGCTAAATGTACCATCTTAAAAAGTGTATACTTACTTTATAAGACCTTTTGTCTCTCCTGAGTCCTTTTTGGTATATTCAACTTCTTAGTATATTTAATAACTTAATCATCATCCTCTTTCCTCCAGTGTTTCTCAAAACTATAGTTTGCAATCAATTCCTATGCATAAATTCCCATTTATTCCTCAAATCACAAGAAGTATGCTTTAAATGCATTTTTTAAATTTTTATTATTTGCATATTTTATCATATTTTCGTGATTCCTAAATATTTCTTGAAGCTAGGAATTTTTCTTGGTAGTCAGCACCTTGGGGTTGAGATAAGGGTCAAACTTAATCCAGGAGGTAAATTTTGATTGGTCAGTAGGCTCGATAAAAAATATTGTCATTTTACCACCTTATACAGTTGTCCCTTTCAATTTTGATTCCAAAATTGGTATAAAAGGAGGCTTTCTCATTTCATTTGGTAATCCAATATTAATGTAATAAATCCACACCCAAGAAACCAAGAAAGTGAATTCAAGGATGTTTAACACAAGCAAACAATGCATTCATTTCTATTATTCAATCATTCAAGATCTATGTTTCCATTACACATTTCTTCTTTTAAATCAAGATTTTTACTTCATTAGAGATTGGGCCATAAAGGAGGAGATCTACTTTCATGCATTCACAAATTCATCATTGAGGCAAAGCTGAAAGCATCCATATACATGAGGTTTTTTTCTTACATGATTTCCTTTTGGTTTTTGTATTGAGTCAAGGCCATTATCTTAACATACTTGATCACATATTAAACATAATTGCATTGACATTACTATGATATTCTTAATTGTTATATTTACTTCTACTACATGTTAACATTCCTTCATTTATTGTTATTTTAATTCAAAGCCAATTGAGGAAGTCCCCTCCCCACAAACAAAGTCTCCCTCCCTCTTGTGTGTAGGTGCATTTGACAATTCTAGTGTCTAGGAGCCTCTAGTAAACAATGAATTAGAGGTTCAAGGTAAACTTGGGATTATAAAAACCTAGGTTGAGGTCAAGGTTGAGGGCCAACCTTATAACTAGTTCAAAATTTATGTCTAGGTTAAGGTCAAAGTCGACCTAGACCGAGAAGTAAAACTTAAGACATCCATACTTTTAGGGTTTGCAAATTCCACCCTTTAGGTTATAGATTTCATCCAGTTTCAATATTTTCCATATTTTGATAGCCAATTTTAAAATTTTAAATGACATCCTCTACTAGCCCTCAAGGTGAGTATATTCCCCTTTGTCATTTTATAACACTTACTTTCATTACATTAAGATTTCTTCTCTTAGGAAACAGGTGAATGAAAGCCAAGAGGCTTCCACATTTATAAGACCACACATTGGTACTCCCCTTTGTACAAATACGATCTCCCTTGTGGAGGAATCTTTGTATTCTCCTACATTTGTATGTGTATTTTTTTTACACATTACATGTACAATTTTTTGGGGGCTTAGCTGATTTTTTTTGATTTGACACATGAAGTATTTGTGCTTGAAATGACTCTATTTCTTTCTCTGATTGCATTTATTCCCCAATTATTTTTGTACAACCCCCAAGATCTTGTAATCATCTTGCATGAGATTCCCTTGGGTATAGGTCGAGTTGTGTTGACCTATACTTAGGAACAAATTAATTTTGGACCTCGTGTTCTCTTGAGTACCCCAATTTATTTCTCTAGTGCCCATGTCAGCTACCTTTTTTTTAATCCTAAAAACTAATATTTAAGCGAGCTTGGGCATTAATTTCCACATTAGGTCTATCATATACACATAGAAGACATTATATACATTCATGAGACATCTATAATCAAGAACATTGGTATGGTCAAGCATTCAAGGATTCATTGGGAGATTTTACTTTTCAAGATCTAACATTGATTATTGGGCATCAAGGGAGGAGATATACATTGCATCCATTGCATGTTACTATTATTATAGCTATGGTCAAATTCCTTTAGGACAACATACTTAACATAAAGGATATGTGAATATAATTATTTTATTTATTGTTATAATATTATCATTATATTATTAATATCATCATTGATAAAATATAATTATATTGTGATATTTTTTTGATTAATTTAAAAATAGGTTTTGAAGGGGGGCCCAAAACCCTTTACAACTTCTTAACATGTAGTTATTGTACTAAACATAGCCAACAAGACTATCTACCAAAAGAATTGCAACAAACTAAAATAGACATCGAAAAGAAACCACAGAAAATTGGACCAAAAGAGACTGACAAATATTAAAAAAAGGAAATAAGACCCAATCTACCCCAGGGGAAAAAATTTGCTGAACTAGAAAAAAAAAGGAAAACACTAGGGTTTTCCTTTACCTCATGAAGAATATGAGGACAAAACTTATTATGATATTTTCCAATAATTGGGGTCCATACCTCATCAAGAAATGCAACACCCCTATAGGAAGCATGACAAAGAGTATTTGACTCAAGAAAGCTTGAATAGTTCCTCTAGTAGAAGTAACAACAATCAAATCATAATCAATATTGACAAAAACCCCAACTAGAACAACCATTTCTAGTATAGGGGAATATGAAATATTTACAACAATTGTCATAGGAGATCCAATAGAAAAGATTGAACATAATCATCAATCGTACCAACAAAAGCAACACCAATAGAATCAACACTATAAAAAACACCAACTAAAACAACCATTGCCCACATAGGGGAGTCCACAAGAACTTTATAAATAGGAACAACAAAAGGATCCACAAAAGAATTAAATCCATCAGTGACAAAAAGGAAAACAATAGAGACACTAGTAGAGCCTGTAGTAAAAGATGTTGGAAATAATCAAGACTAGCTAGGTTACTAAAAGGGAAGGGGTGAATCAATTACCTCAAAATCTTTAAATCAATTCAATACTTAATCCATTCATCATTCATTCATCTAATCTACTGTATGCATGAGAAAGATAAACATTTATAACACATGAACACAGAATTTTGGTGACCTAGAAACCTTCCAAATAGAAAGTAAAACTAGGGTGGGGATGATACCCACAAAACTTTGCTACTGTAGTATGAAGTTAGCCTTTTAGGGCTTACATTGATTACTTTTGATGATCTACCTAGTTAAGAGAAATTTGGATTGCTAGATACACCTTGTTAGAGAATTTTCAAACATACAATGAAGTATGCACTCTGTTAGGAGATTTATATAGAGACTGTTAAGTCTACCCTATTAAAGGATTTACAAAACTGATTCACTTGGTAGGATGAAATAGTGGATCTTCTTAAAACTTGATTTCTGATTAGATCCTTGAAGTACAGATCACCTCTTATGACTAATGAATCTTTACTGCTCCTTGTAGACCTTGCTGAATACTCTGCTCTGTTGCTGATTCACATTTATTCTTCTTAAAGCATTACATGTCCATTCCTTGATACATACATACACTCATATTGCAAATGATATAATACACTACATATATATAATTCCAATAATTACAATTGCAAGGTTGACCAAAACACAAGCAAACAAAATATTACTGAGTTGACCAAACAGTAAAGAACTTGGGTTCTTCAAGCTGACTTGGTGACCTTTTGATACTCGACATCCACTACATTACTTGGCATCATCATGCACTCAGTAGAAGTAGAAGCCCAGTCCATACTAATCACACAACATAGCTTGAAACTTAGTAACCATTGGAGACTTGGTAGATATAGTGTCACTTGGTAAAAATTGAATCCTTCATTTACCTTGCTTTCACTCGGTAAACACTACACTTCCATCACTTGGTAAAGAATAGCTTCCATCACTCAAATTGATAACTCAGTAGACACTATGAAGCTCAGCGAACAATATAGGCTCGGTAGATACTACTCGACTGCATACTCACTTGATAGCTTCAGGAATGCTTGGTGTGAACTGTCAGACTGCACACTCACTTGGTAGCTTCAATAATGCTCAGTGTGAACTGTTGGACTGCACACTCACTCAGTAGCTTCAGGAATGCTCGTGTAAATTGCTTAAGTGATGAACCTACAAGATAACCACTAAATGCTTGGTATACACTATAGACTGAGTGATGAGCTTGGCAATCATTCAGAGTCAAATAAGTGTTGTCACTAATGACAAATACAATATAATGCCAACAATCTCCCCCTTTGGCATTAGTGACAAAAAAACACTTATGAGCCAAACATTGTGTACACTGACATATTGGATTTGATTCGTCAAAATTGATCTTTATAAACCTGTTGTATATAAATTTCTTACATGTCTTTACATATCTCCCCCATACATATGGTATGGTATATACATAGCTTATCACTGTACATATATCAATCTATTATATTCTCCCTTATTTTCTCCATGCTCTCTTACTCTTTGACTTTTACTATCTCTTACTCACAATAATCTCCCCCTTTTTTGACAATAATGCCAAAGGTAATCATACTTATAAAGAGACATCAAAATGTGAGATAAACTCAAAATGTACCTTAAGAATAAGAGCTAATGTCTTATCCCAGTTCTCTTGCAAAATTTTGCAGATATGAAGTGCAACCTGAACTTCTACTGATAGTTCTATCATATGATCTACGACTAAAAAATTGTTATCATGGATCAATGTTTTTGAATAAGCAATGTGCTTTAGCATTATGTCCATGATAGGAAGGATCATGTTTTGGATGTCTATTAGTGTAGATCAGATCCTTGCTTCCTCTCTCAAGAGTTTTGCCTGCATGTCTGAAAGGAATCTGATCTTTATGTGATGTACAGAGCTTGAACTGGGGTCAAGCTACAACTTTTGAGCACAGGCCTTTAGATCCTCATCAATTTTATTCAATTTTACCTTTATTTCTTTTGTGTACTTGGTAACATCACCTAGCTTGGCAAAAAGGGATGTTACATTTGTAAAAGAATTTTCAAGATTAACCAAAACTGTAGAAAGTTCTGTCTGCTTAATGGCTATTTGCTAAGCAATATGCTCAAGCACTTTATTGTCAAACTTTTTCTCTACCTTTTCTATAATCTTCTCTTGGCCAAAAGTGTCCTCATTGAACTTATGTATGTCCTCTTCTAATTGTAACAAAATGTGTTGAGATGAGTCCACATCAACACCTATTGCCTCAGTAATTATATTTTTAGCACTTTCAATTATAGTGAATTCTCTATCTCTCTCATCTCTAAGTTGTTTCTGCCTTGCTCTTTGCTCTAAAAGTTGACTGACTAGTCTCATTTCATCAACTGTGGCAATATCCAAATCTATCTGAGGTATAATAATTTCCTTGTCCAAGTCTATATCCTCATCAATTGCCTTGCCAATAAGCAGAAGTTTTAGTGGAGTCTTTTGTTTTACTTCAATGCTTACTTCCTTGGATTTAGAAACAGAAACAATAGTTGATGAAGTTGGACTAGTAGAAAAAACTTGAATTGATCCAACTGGAGGAAAATTGAGAGAGGTGCTAACTATATCCAAAATTGATGTGTTTCTCAAAAATGAAGTATCAATAGGTAATGTACCAACTGGAATATTTACAACTGAAGTACTAACTAGAACAAAAAATGGTACAGTTGAAGCTATGGATGAAAAAACTATAGAACAAACTGGTAAACTTACTGTACATGCTACAATAGATGACTCAAGAGCTGATGAGGAGGGCTGCAGCTCGGTAGATGAAGTGCTTGCCACTTCCATTGAAGATACTTGTAGCTAGGAGGTGACAGGTGATGATTGAGCTATTGATGTGGCAATTGTGCTCACGGTCTCACTTGCAGAAGCTGTCTCCATAGTCGATGTAACAGTCTTTGGTGGAGAGTGAGGAAGGGATGCAATAACATCTACTACAATTTTTACTGGATCTTCTTCATCATTGTCTCTTCTTCAGCTTCATCATCATCCTTTAGTGTCTGATAGTCCTTAACATCAAAAGTGACACATGGAGCATTATCTTCTTCATCATTGTCATTGCCATCATCATCATCTTTGATTTCTATAGGATCATTACTTGGCTTATGCAGATGATAGATGTTCTTCCACATTTCTGTAGCATCCTTAACTATACGCTCAATATCTTTTATCAAAATTAAACAAGTATGAAACCTGATTGTCATCTTGTCTTCATTCTTCTTCATTGCTTCCTTTACCTCTACGTTGGTAAGGATCAGTAGCAACTATCTCAAAGATTGTTCATATATATCTTTTGTAGTTTGCATAGCTAATTCCCATCTAGGTTGTAACCTTGCTAGTAAATCAAAAATTTGAGAGGCAATTTGATCGGGGGAATATTTCCATTTTCCCATCTTAGAGAGTACTAGCTCCTCAATTTGCATTTTCCCAGCATCTATTTTGGTTTCATATTTTAAAGCCTTGAAGTTTGAGATGCTTGCACCTTCTTCCATTTGTTTCAATCTTTCTTGGAAGGTGAGAGGGGGCTTACTGAATACAATTTCACTGCCTCCTTTCTTCTTTGATCTTCTAGTAAACACAACTGTGGAGGCTTTGGGTGGTTTGGTCATGATTACCTTGCCCTTCTTTTTGACTAGCTCTACCTCTTTCTTAGATTCATCCTCTTTTGATTCTTGCTCCTCTTCTTCATCTTCACCTTGTCCCTCAATAATCATTAAGGGCTCAGTAGCAATTTTTAACTTTGAAACCTTTCTCTTGCCTTTATTAATTGCTTGAGGAAGTTTGATTTCAAGCTCAATTCTAGCCTTTGGGTCATCATAAGTTCCAAAAATTGGTTGCTTTGGATCTACTAGCTCATTCAATAGTGCTTCAATAATATCCCTAGTTTCATCAATATTGACCTCATAAGGAAGAGGTTTCACCCATGCAACTCGGGGCCTGACTGCCTGAATGTATACTCTATCACAATAAACCATAACGCATACATCATCTTTGTAGCCTTCAACCAATTTTGGTGGAATTCGAAACCTATTATTCATCCTTTCCTTGAAATCTTCAAAATAATTATCCATGATGCTATCAAAGTTTACACCCATTTTTGCTACAAACTCATTTATTTGATATAGAATAGGAATATCTTTTCTCCTCACAATAGATCCTTTGGATGGAAAGAATTTTTGTACATAGAAGAAAAGACATGTCAACAAAGAACCAAATTTGCAAGGGTTGTTCTTTGAAGTCCTAATGCTATCGATATTCTTGTTCAGTTGTATCAACAATAATTTTGATATATCAAATTCCAAATTTTTCTTCACAACCTTGAATGCCAAATCCATGGCCTCAAAGGGCACACTGTTCAAACAACTAGAGCTATAAATCTTGTGAGTAATGATGTGAATTCAAAACCTTAATTCAATGTCAAAAATAGTGCTAACCTTCAAACCTCTACCATCCCATTTAGTTAGGGTTTTCTTCTGAAGTTCATCCTGACCTAGGGTTTTGGTAGTTTTTTCTTTACTTAGCATGGGGAGACCAGTAATCTTATGAATCATCTTCTTGGTGATTAATACTAGCTTCTCTAACCATAGTTGACCATTGTGAACACGAATGAGGATGTACCTAATCCACTTAATTTGGAAATTCCTCAGCATATGCGAGATATGGGTTAATCCTTTGGTCTCTAGATGCTTATGCTCAGGTTTCAAAGAGCCATCAACACATATTTCTCTTAGGGCATTGTCTATCTCTAGGTTTCCAATCTCTTGAATAGAACATTTGAAATGTGTACAAATATTGTTGATAAAGAGTATCTTTGGTGGAATTTGCAATTGAGCTCCATTGGGGTCGAGTGACTCTGCAATTGTTGGAACTAGCTTAAAATTTGGCGCTATCCACTCCACACCCTTAACTAGCATTTCTGAACCTCTTTTTACCTTGCTGTTGCTACTACTCCCAGATGCCATTGATGCTTGATAAAAGATAGAAATTTTTCAAACAAATCCTTTGCTCTAAAATTGCTTGAAATAACCTATATGCACTTGAAATCGCTTAGCTTTGAGAATTTTGAAAACACGGTAAGAAATGAAATTGAATTTTGTCTTTTTGATGAAGATTCTGCCATTAATGCTCGGTACAAAAGTTGTTGTGATGACATAGTGCTTGACAGGCTGTCATCCACTCACTTGCTCGATAGAAACTTGAGACTCAGTGATCGAACAAAACTTTTGTTACTCCCGATCTGGCTTGGTTGAGTCTATGACTGACCTTGCTTGGTATGACCTAATTTCTTGTGACCCTTTGAATATGAAATAATAATTGGATCTTTTTCTTTCTTTCATTTGGAACTACTCTAGATATAGCTTGATGATACAGTTCTAGATCCTCCTTCATGAATCTAATTAGAAATGGTGCAGTCACCCACTTCTTGAGTGACGTGGCCATCATTTGAACTATTCTACTTGGTAGATTTAGGAATCCATTTTTGTCTCATCTATTTTCAAATGTTATCAGCTTTAGCTTTCTTTTCATCTTCAATTCTTCCTATATTCATGTAATTCTTGGCTATATGACCGAGTTTAGTGCATGTATAACATCTTACTGTTGTATCTCTTTTTCTCAAGTGATGCCTTGAGCAGTCTTTGCCAATGTGTCCATATTCTCCACAATAATGACATCTGCACCAGGTATTGTAATCCCATCCAAATATTGCCTTAACAAGTTGTTCAACTGGATTGAATGATTTTGATTTGCATTGGACTGCCTTGTGACCATGCTTCTTGCATTTGTGACATTTGCCTTTAAATTTTGGTTTTTCCTTGCATTCATTAGCTTTGTGACCATGCTGATTGTAGTTGTAGCATTTTCCATTGAATTTTTCTTTTCTATTACTCCAACATTTGTTTGATGTATGACCTAACTTACCACAGTGATTACAAATAGGTTTTTGATTCCTTTGAGTACCTTGTTTGGAAGATTCACCTTCTTCATTATATCCAAGTCCTGCTTTACCTTTTTGTCTATGAAGGTTCTGCTCATTTTGTTGATTTAATTGATTCATATCTTCTTGAGACTTCATCATTCTTTCATTGATTTTCTTTTCAACATTTAGGTCTTTTTCCAAACTTTCACTGATTTGTCTTTCAGTGATTAAATCAATCCTTAGCCTTTCATTTTTAGATCTTAGATTCATGATTTCTTCATTTTCATTGGATAGTTAATTGATAAGACTTTGATTTGCATTGATCCTTTCATTTGTCTCATTTTTAAATTTTTTTCTTTGTTCCAAGATTGCACATAACCTTGTTGACTGAATTTCTTGTTCTCTTCTTAGCATTGTTACTTCATTTTGTAGAGATCTATTCTTTTCTAGGAGTTCTTTGATTATATTATTTGCTTCATCTAAGATGCTTGAGGGAAAAAGGTCTTCAATCTTTTCTTCAACATACTCGAGATCATTCATCTGATTTGCAAGTTCCTTTCTTCTTTTTAGGGATTGTGAAAGGTGTTCCTTTGCTTCCTTGAGTTGAACTATGGCCATTTCTAGATCTAGCTTTCCATTTTCAATTGCTTTGTCAAGTCTGAATATCTCCATTTATCCTTTAGATCTTTGCTCAAGCTGTCAAACTTTATCCTAAGAACCACAGTGCTCTGATACCAATCGTTGGAAATAATCAAGACTAGCTAAGTTACTGAGAGGGGAGGGGTGAATCAGTAACCTCAAAAACTTTAAATCAATTCAATACTTAATCCATTCATCATTCATTCATCTAATCTACTGTGCATGAGAAAGATAAAAATTTATAACACATGAAAACAAAATTTTGGTGACCCAGAAATCTTCCAAATAGAAAGTAAAACTAGGGTGGGGATGATACCCACAAAACTTTGCTACTCCAGTATGAAGTTAGCTTGTTAGGGCTTACATTGATCACTTCTGATGATCTGCTTGGTTAAGAGCAATTTGGACTGCTAGATACACTTTGTTAGAGGATTTTCAAACATACGATGAAGCATGCACTCTATTAGGAGATTTATACAAAGACTATTAAGTATATCCTGTTAAAGGATTTACAAAACTGATTCACTTGTTAGGATGAAAGAGTGGATCTTCTTACAACTTGATTGCTGGTTAGATCCTTGAAGTACAGATCACCTCTTGTGACTGATGAATCTTTACTGCTCCTTGTAGACCTTGTTGAATACTCTGCTCTGTTGATAATTCACATTTATTCTTCTCAAAGCATTTCATGTCCATTCCTTGATACACACATACACTCATATTGCAAATGATATAATACACTACATATATATCATTCCAATAATTACAATTGCAAGATCAACCAAAACACAAGCAAACAAAATATTACTGAGTCGTCCAAATAGTAAAGAACTTAGGTTCTTCAAGTTGACTTGGCGACCTTTTGATACTCGGCATCCACTGCATTACTCAACATCATCATTCACTCGATAGAAGTAGAAGCTCAATCCATATTGATCACACAACGTAGCTTGGAACTTGGTAACCATTGGAGACTCGACAGATATAGTGTCACTTGGTAAAAACTGAATCCTTCATTTACCTTGCTTTCACTTGGTAAACACTACACTTCCATCACTTGGTAAATACTAGCTTCTATCACTAAAATTGATGACTCGGTAGACACTATGAAGCTTGATGAACATTGTAGGCTTTGTAGATACTATTGGACTACACACTCACTTGGTAGCTTCAAGAATGCTCGATGTAAACTACTAGACTGCACAGTCACTCAGTAGCTTCAAGAATGCTCGGTGTGAACTACTTAAGTGATGAACCTACAAGATAACCATTGAATGCTTGGTATACACTGTAGACTAAGTGATGAGCTCAGTAATCATTCAGAGTCAAATAAGTGTTGTCACTAATGACAAATACAATATAATTCCAACAAAAAGAAACACTAGCTATGCCAACAAACACAACAATATCCTATCCAAAAAAATCAGCAACAACAAAACCGTTTGGAATAGAAAAAAAGAAAAATCTAGTTGTCACAACAACATCCAAAACATCCAAACCAATACCCATGTAGGATTGATAATGGAAGTAATAGGATCCTTTTTCTTAGTAACACGATAATGTTTAGAAAATCCCCCTTCCACCAAGAAGAAGCCTTTTGAGACTTATGCCTTTGAAGACCACATTGGGCAGCCAAATGCCTAGTGTTATATCATTTTCTATATACGAAGGGAATCTGTTCATAGTCTAAAATATGAATCTAGATTCCCCCATTAGGGAGCCCAACTTTAGATTTCTTTGGCATCCCCTCACAAATATCTAGCTCAATAATGATTCTTGCATAGATGGAGTGCAAAATATATGATGAATCTTCATCAACCATCAATAAATCTCCAATAGTATCTACCATAGTTTCCAATGAGGAATCAACTCAAATATGAAGAGGAAGGTAGGGGAGTCGAACCCAAATTAGTAACTTAGTAAAAGATTGAGAAGCAGGCAAGAAATTAGGATGCCATGGTCTCACCATCAATAGGTGGTGTTGGGTCGACTAAGAACAAGGGTATCCACAAAGGATCCTCTTTTGATCATTAATAATCCCAAAATTAGCAATAAAAAAATGCTTATCCATGGGGAAAATGTGGATATTACCTAATAAAATAGGTTTCCCACTCTTTAATTATCCATGCATACAAATTTTATAGACTCGACCAAAGCCCCTAAAAGTGACAAATAACAACACCAATTGACAGATCATTACAATTATAGATAATGCCAATCATCACATCCTCCTCTAGGGTGATCAAGAGAGCTTTACTAACATGAATGGGTTGCTTCACCTTTGATGGATCCAAATTTCTAGCGACAACCCTAGGTGAAAAAGGAGGATCACTAGATAGAGAAACCAACATAATTCCCAAGAATAGACCCAAAAATAGAGCCAACAAAAGGAATAACTCTAGTAGATGATCCAATTGCACCAAAACCAATACAAGATTGAACCTTAGAAGAAGACCCAAAAATGGTGCCAAGATCAACACCATTTCCAACAATTGTACCAACCTTATTGTTGTGATATAATTATTATAATATAATTAGATTATCGTGTAATGGATAATTATATTAATAATATAATCTTATCATATTATACAAAAGGAACCTTATCAAACAAGAAAGTAACTTTCAATTTTGGAAAGGATAAATTGATATGGGATGGAAGCAAAAGTAGGGAATACAACTCAAAGGAGGGGTATAAATTCACCAGGTCTCTCTAGTGAGCTCAAAGGACTCCCCCCTATAACATTATGTTGGAATAAAGCTTATTGTCTACCTAAGGTAGGGTTTTTCACCTTGTTATTTTTAAGTAGGAAGGTCCTTACCTTAGAAATATTTAAGAAAATGGGATTCCAAGGCCTAAGTAGATGTCCTTTATGTAAAAATGAAGAAGAATCAATTCACTACCTCTTTTTGCATTACCCTTATTTGAGTCAATGTTGGAAACAACTTCATTCACAATTGTGATGGGTGTCATGACTTTAGAGAACTATAATTGATATGCTATATGCTTAGCCCCTCCTTAGAAATGATAATATTTATAGCTCTTTATAGATATCTACTCCATCCATATTCATACGAGAATTATGAAAGGCACGCAACCGAAGAATTTTTCAAGGTAAGAAGATGATTGTAGAACAAATACTAAATAAAATTGAGACTTCTATCATTGAAATTACCAATAATTAGGTTTTAAATAAATAAAAGAAGGAGGCTTTAGTATCTCATTGGGATGAGATAATGAGAGGCAAGTGGATTGGTCTAAAATTATCCCCATTTATAGGAGCAGGTGGAAGGAAACTTGGAAAAAAAATATAATTGTTTCCATATAACTCATAATATATTTGAAATAAATATGTAATTGAAATCCACATGCAAGAGAATACAAAACATACCCACAAAAATGAGACAGAAGATATACCCTAGGAAATCCTCATTCAGGGAAAACCTAACCTCCAAAAGCATCCATCACCATGTATTATTCAACAAAAATACCATTGCAATACAACCGTGGAAGCCTTCAAAGTTATAGCCACAACCAAGAAATCCATGTGAACAAGCATGAATCCACACATCACATGCCATTCTTCCAAACTTGACAATTTCTCCCTTGGCTAACCTATCAAGCCTTGTCTTTCTTGACTCTTGCCTTTTTACCTTGTCGTTAAAACTACCCTTGAGCTTTCTTATATAGTAGAAAGTCCCACAAAACTACTAAGTCGTATTACATAGATAATGTTCTAAAACCATGTACCACCTAGACCATTGACCCAACATTTAATATTGGACATTTAATTCTTTTCCTCAATATTAAATAATTATTTAAAATATTATCAAACTGTTACAATACAACTCATTGAGTATATCCCATGAGAATCTCTACATGTTTCACACCCATCTAGGTGCTCCTAGGTGCAACATTACATAATAAAATAAAGTAATAAAATGTAACAATATTATGCAATGTGTACAACACATAATTTCAACAATATCCCACTTGTTGTATACATTACATAGGGTCAATTTGTAGCCACATAAATGAACAAGGAAATAATTCCTCCTAGCACATCGATCATCATGAATCAAAACATACCATGTGCTCCATCTTGGCACCCGCAAAAAATCAAAGTATTTGTATCATCTTAAAATGGAAGCACTTCCATAATAAGAGAGTTTAGCCCCTCTGAGTAAGTGGTTTCGGGTCATGTCAAGCACCTTGAATGGGTATTTGCATGGATCTAGTAGTTTTCCCCCTATCCCGCTTCTCTCTCTCTCTCTCTCTCTCTCTCTCTCTCTCTCTCTCTCTCTCTCTCTCTCTCTCTCTCTCTCTCTCTCTCTATTTCTAGCCTATTTCTGACAAACTTCTTTGTGAAACTAAGGACTTTGGCCTCTGGGTCAAGGCCTTTTGGGTCAAGGTCAACCTAAACCCTAACCTAGGGAAGGGTCAACCTCATCGCTGATCCAAGTTCTTATTTTTAATTTTCGGGAGTTTCAGGATCTCAGGCTTTAGAAAGTTTCTTTTCTTGCTTCCAAGTCAGCTATTTTAGGTTTAAGAATGGTAGAATCTTAAATTACATTTAATCTAGGTATACTCCTAGGGGTTAAGGTTAAATGAGATTTAATACTCCAATGTTGGCATTCTCTAGGAGTTAGTGCCCTAGATCTCTATATAAGGAAGCCTTCTTCCCTCATTTTGAGATCTACTTTCTATCTACTTTCTATCTAATTTTTGTCTAATTTCTATCTACTTTCTATCCACTTTCTATAAGAGAAGTTATGATCTACTTTATATCCATGCATATTCGATTGTTATGAGTGCATTCATTCACATGAAGTGAAGTTCTATCAAGCATTTAAGCATTCAAGTTTTCAAGCATCCAATTCATCAAGGAGATCAGTTGTTAGCCATTGAAGGATTCAATCTTTATGGAGCCCTCTTGTTGAAGATTTCATCCACATGCATTCAAGCCTTCTTCTATGCAAAGATACATTCAAGGTTGGTGTTGAAGATCTAATGGCATTGATTTGAGACATCCTACATCCATTTCTACATAAGCAAGGTGAATATTTCCATTTACTTTATTTATGCATATTATAATTTCAATTATATTTGAAGGTTAATTCCAAACTAGGGTTTGATTGAGGCAAAGCCTTCCATCCAAACAAGCAAACCATTTTTCTTGTAGATACAGGTGTGGAACACAAAATTGGAGAGCAGATTTGGATACCCTTTTTGTTGAACTTATGAGATCCATGAACAGAAATTTCGTCAGAGTAGTGCAAGTCAAGGTTAACTCTTTGGGGTGCAATTATGCCTTGGGGTAAGATTATGTCCCACTAACATGGTCAAGGTCAACAAATTTTCTCTGTCTTGGCATTTCCAATTCAAAATAGAACGAGTTGTAGATTTCCCAAAAGCTACATAAAAACATCAGAAAAAGCATTTTCTAGATTCAAGGTTAGTATTTGTCTGTTATCTATTTTAGGATTTAGGTACATACTCCCCCACAATAGAAAGATCATATAACCCCCTTTCTCCCTACTTTCCATCACTTGATCCATTTTTTGCATTGAACATTTTCTTGTGTTTAATCAATTTGGATCATTCCTTTCAAAAATTAGGGTTGTGAAGAAGGTTTCCATTTTCTTTCTATTTAGTATCTAACATCTCAAACATGAAAGATCACAACTCCTATTATGCCACTACCACCAGACATACATAGAAGTCATCCAACCTATCACATAAGAATATCATAAAATCTTGTACCAACTGTAATGTCAAGGAAAAACACTTGATCCAAAGATAATCACATGTATATGTAGTTATCAAATATCCATAGCTCAAATATCACCCACAAGAAGTTCCAAACCCATCCAACTATCCATACCTGCAACGGTATATGAAGTGAATCGCACATCATCAACATATCAAATCTCTAACCTACAATCACAAGTCTCAAGAGCAATAACTACCACATATACACCAAGAAGACCCCACTACAAAAGATAATGTCAAATATATAACCAATCCACTCACAACATCTCAAAGAAGTGATTCCATCTAGTATCAAGGACATCCACAAAACATAAACCAATATCCTACAAGAACAACTCCCTTAACAAGTCTCCAACACTTTCCCAAGTTCTCCACAACCAATAAAGGAAAGAGATAAAGGAATAACCATGCCACATCTCACATGCCATACATGAGCACTAAATAGTGATCACAATATCCAACCAATCTCAAATCCAATGTAAGTGAAACCAAATGTCGAGGAAGATAATGAAGATCATAGAGAAACCATACAAATCATAACCTCTATAATGTCCTTCTATACATACCTCTAGATGTAAACTATACCAAGTTAGATCTCCTCCATAAAACCCCAACCAAGAAACCAAAACAAAATCCAAACCATACCATATAAATAATCATGGATGTAATCCTCTCACAAGAAGATCAAACTCATAAACCATTCCTAAACCAAGCAATAAACATTGCTAATCCAAGGAATATGCCCAATATAAACCATCTCCCATACTCAACCAACATAACAACATATGCACAAGGAGATAAAAAATGATAAACCATCTCTAAAATGAATCCTCTCAAAATAAATCATGTACCATAGCTCAAGATCCATATCCATGAAAGACAAGCATAAACATAATGCACCTAAGAGAAACAATGGGCTATACCTCTCAAGTAGTAAATTACTGAGTAGACCAAGAGTGGGGAATGAGAATGCTCATAAAGATATCAAAGTCTCCAACCAAAAATCATCTAAGAAAAATCTCCTCTCAAGTCACATTAGGTGTGTTGGGACTCAAAATTGCTTTCCCGATTTGAGTACCATTCTAAGCTTTTGAGTCATTTTGAGCCCCTTAAAGCACATTTAATGTATGTGTACTCAACTATCCTTTTGAGGCATAAGAGGTGTTTAATGTTTCTAAAACCTTTCATTCAACATATCTATGCATCCCATAATTATAAATTTCCATTTTGAGTCATTCAACAAAGTTTCATTTTGTGCAATGTTCAATTTTGCATTTTTGCCTATGTCAAAGAATGATAGGAAGTCTAGTTTGCATTTGAATACCTCACACGTAGTAATGTTTCATGACTCACCATTTTGGAAGTGTTTAGTATGCATATCAAAGAACCTATGTTTCATATTTAAATTCATTTCAATATGTTTTGACTAGGTTTTGAATCCCTCAAATTCGGTTGTTTATTGTTGTCATGTTGATGTAAATTATTTAGAATTCTAGGAGGCCCTATTTGACTAGTTATAACTTTTCCCTAGTTGACCACAATGAGACAATTCCTTTTTGATTGCTTTCTAGAGGTCATTCACTTTTTTTTAAAAAGTTTTGAGCTTATGAAAAATTTGTTTAATCAATTTTCAAACATGATTCCATTTGCAATTTGTGAAGTTTTACTATGTCAAGAAATGTAGATTGATCGGTACCCCTATTCAGGATGTTATAACTTTGAATCTATTATAGGTGAGATCAAATGGATTGTACCAATGTGTTCTACTCTAAAAATTCTTTAAGTGTGCTAGTTTTCAAGTCTTGACAAATCCGTTTGCACACTTTCCCAGGTCCATTCAATTTGTGAAAATCACTTTTCTACCATAGTTTCCAGTTCTACAAATCCAAGTAGCCCACTTCCCACACTTTCCAAATGTGCCCAATTATTAGTCATGAGACCAAATCAAAAATTTATACTCTCCTTATGACAATGAACTAATGCCCCAATTTTCGTGCTCTCAAGTGTCACTTTGACCTATTTTGGAAGCCAAAATCGAATGCATTTTATGGTTTTTTGACATATTTTCTTGCAGGCAGTTTGACAAAGGCAAATTTGATGGTCAATGTCTTTTGACCCCAAATTTGTAATGACATGAGAGCTTACATGGTGCTAGAATGTGGAACAAAGAATTAGTATGTCTAATTTTACAGCTTAGTCACGTGTTTTGGTCAATTTTTAAGGCTGGCCTATAGGCCTTCCTATCAAAAAATTACAACTTGCATAAAGTGATAAACTGAGTTTTAAATGGTGTGTCAGTGGTCAAATTTGATTTTAATCAATGCCAACTGATTAATTGATCAATTTGAAGGGTCAGGTGTTTCAATTTGATTTTTTTTTAGCCGAAACCACCTTGGGACCCAATTGATCTCATAAGAGCAATAAGACACTAAGAGGATTATATATTTTTAGATGGATCAAAATGATTATGATTTTCTACATATTGAATATGCATATATGGTCATTCAAGATCAAATGGGTGGGTGTACTTTACACATAATGAATACCATGGACATACAAGTCACATACATGCTGAGATTGTTCCTTCTCTCTCTTATTGTGTATTAATTTTATCTTAGCTATAATCAAAGTTTTGTACTGGTTCACCTAGGTTTCCATGCACCTAGATAATAGTTTACAAGTAACCAAATGCTCTATTGCGCCTAGCCTTGAGAGATTTTATGTGATTTTTTCTCTGTACACTTGGAAATCACAAGGGGATTATGTTGACTATCTAAAAACTAGAGTTGCATGGAGGCAAGTTACCTTTTCAAATGCAATAAAATAAGTTTTTCATCAAAATTGGCATGGAATGGAGATCATGTTCATCATTGAAACAATTGTAGACAAGGGAAGGCCACTTGAATTTCAATCCTCTGGCCAATTTCCCAAAAAGACACAAGAAAATGTCACTGGTTTGAAGCAGAATGCCACTATTTTTTAGAGGATGAGATGATGATTTTGGTTAAGAGGATCAAGGAACATGCTATGAGATGAGTAGTAAATGCTTCTTCCAAAGAAATTGTTCCATCTTATTCGCCCAATTTAGGGAGAGCTTGATTCGAAATAGAGGCCACATCAGAGAGGCTATTGTATATAATCTTATGATGACTCAAAGTAATGAATGATGCCTAGACCTAGGAGGTAAACACATTAAATTCATTCACCAGACTTGTCTATAAAACCACAAGGAGACTTGTATCTCCATCTTGTGAAGGCAAGAGAAATGTAATGTTGACACTCATAAGTTTTCCAAATTTCTGAGACATTGTGTCATTAGCTTGGTAGGAGTGACTTAAAGGAGATCAAACTACATTTTCAATCCATATTGGTTGCAAACATCTTGAATTATAATGTCCTACAAGGTATTGCAAAAGCGCTTGGAATAAGTCGTTGCCACAGGAAAGGGGCAGATCCATTTCTTCAGTGGAACCCAAGATATTTTCCAAACCATTGCATTGGTTGAACTAAGGAGTTCAAGCAAGGAATTTTAAACTATGGACACTTAAGAGAGTAGTGAGTAAAGTAGAGTATTAATTGTTGAGGGTAAAGGCTAGACAATTAGCTAGAGTAGAGGCATGGGTGAAGTTTGGTTTGAAAAAAAAGTAAGTGCATTATCCCACATTGAGCGGGTAGAGGGAGATTAATTTTTTTAAATACATTTGTGAAATATTACTTAGTGTCTTAAAGAAAAAGCATTTTTGAAGAGGTCAGTTGTACACATGGACCTTGGGATGGAGGAGGATTAATGAAATTTTGAATTGACATGCTGATGTGGAGAGTTGATGTGGTGATATTAGCATTGATAATCAGATGAATTAGAACACACCACATGGTGATGTGCCAATGATTCATAGAGTGAAACATGTTGGATAGTTCTAAGCTAGGCACATAAACTGAGGTGGTGATGTGATAAGGAGAGACACATGGCACAATGTCACTATGTCACTTGCAACACGATAGTTGCTAAAGAGGATGGTGACATAGCAACAGGCCACCATGTGGTAGAGGCCGATGACATAGAATTAATGATGTGGCACAAATGACAAGGTAGTAATGTGGATAAAGGTGCCATGTGTCATGATGTCACTATGTCACGATGATGTGGCAATAGTGCTAAATGGGATAGTGACATGGCGACACATTCAGGAAGAGATATGTGGTGCCTAGGTGGTAGACTTGTCCAGAGGATGCTGACGAGGTGGTACAAAATAATAGCAAAAGGACACATGACAATCAAGGTTGAGGTGGTGGTTGCAGGATGAAAACACAAGATTTTTCCATGTGGCACGAAATTGATGGCTATCACTATGTCACCAAGAAAATTTGCACAAAGATGAACTAAAGTGACATAGTAACATGCTAACACATGGTAACTAGTCCACTTGGTGATATGACAAATCAAACCAATCAGGAAGCACCATGTGGTAGGTCACCTAGTAGATTGACATGTGGCAAAGGGGCCAACAATTGGATGATGTGGCATTGACCATACATGAGGAGATCTAATGAAATGGTGAAAAGTGACAATTTGAAGACCCATTCAAAGGGTGCTACTTGGCGCTCAAATGGTAGATGATAGTGTAACAACCGACCAATCACATGGTGATACGTGTTACAGCTCAGTCAAACAGGTTTGATCCATATTGGAAATAGGAGGAAAAATTTCAAAATACAAAAAATAATTTTTTTATTTGTTTCTTCAGAAGCACGTGTAGAGGGTCATTTAAATGAAGAGAGATTTTATACTAAAGTTTGGACTTTAGAAAAGATTTAAATGTTTTGGAAATAAAATGCAGACCTTAGAGTCATGATATGAACCTTATCTTCAACTGGAAATTCTAGGCATCTTAAATATGCTAACATAGGACTATCATATATTGTTGGAATCAATAGAAGATGAACTTTCCAAATTTGCAGTCAGAATTTGAATAGGTATTCACTGGTAAAATATATAAGTAGTTTTGTATTTTCTTGGGCATTCTTAGTCAAATGGGTAAAATTCATCATTGAACATCAAAATGAATTGGAAGGTAGATATGAAAGTTTGTTGGTTCCAAAATTCAGAGGAAAATGATTTTGAGAGTTTCTTTTTGCCTCTAGAAGTCATTTAATGGGTGTTTTTACCTTTGTTGTAAAATCATATCTGGCATCAAAATTAGTTACACTTTTCATCATTTTGAAGATATTTTCAAGCATTTTTGAGCAACAGAAGAAAAGATCTAATTTTTAGTTACAAAAATAGAGTAGAGAGATGTTTTGCATCTACAAGTGGAGAAGTTTCAAGTGGACAAATGACAACATCTGATCTAATCCAAGAATTCTCGTCTTTATATTATTCTCTCTTCTCTTTCTCTAGGGTTGGTTCCTAAGTTCTCTGAGCAAGCTCAGCTGAGTTTCCTCCATTTATTCAACATTTTCTTTGTTATGAACAATAGTTGTAATTTCTTATAAGCAAATAGATTATACAGTTGTCTATTGTGTATATTCTAAGTCTTGCATACATTTGATGTATTGATTCCAAGGAGATTAATAGAAAGATTTATTGAAAGTTTCAATCTAAACTTTGTCTCCATCTTCATGGGTTTGTAATTTTATGTTGATATATGTATGAGGTACATATTGTCTAGTTGCAGCTTGGCTTTAAAGTTGTATGACATTGCATGTTTTGTTGTTGGGTTAAGGGCTCAAGTAAATTTCTTGATATGTATTGATAGAATTATAAGGATTATGGGAGGATCTTATAAGTATGTATTTTATTTTGAAGATAGATTTTTGTTTACAAGGTGAATGGATGGATCAAATATATGAATATATGAGTATATCTTGGGTATCCATGTGTATGTTTTGACTTTGCTTATACCCAATGGATACGAGACTGATCAACTAGGAGATTGCATGTATTTTTTGTTCATACCTTGGATTCTGTTGATATTCAACATCATTATTCAAAATATTTTCCCTTTCGTGTTAAAGAGCTAAAGAGGGTTACCTTCACTTAGCTTATCTAGTTCATATGTTACGATTCTGGCTATTTCATGTCTATGTTGCCTATATAAGTATTAGGAGATTAAGGGTATTATTTGCTTTGTTAGATTCAAGTGTATGCTTTAACATTGATACCATATGAATGAATCTAAGGTACACTCACCTAGGTTTTGCAGAGCCTAAAGTAGAAGAAGGGCATAGCCTTATTGTTGGCCTTGATTTCTGAAAGGGTATGTTATAGATGGGAAGTAACTGCTCCTAGATGTATTTTATTCTCACTGGTATTTTTGAAACATTGATATTTTGAAACACCAACAAGGTGAATGCCCCTTAGACTTCCTACTAAAACTATCAACCATGCCAACATATACTTCTCTAATCTAAGAGAAATCAACATCACCACCATCTCTAAGTATCAATGAGAAGTTATATCCAATCAATCCATGCCAACTCCAAATGCAACATAGAAATATCATGAAATATCCAATAAAGGATCAATGTACTCAATACAAAGAAAGTAAACTAGGATCAATGTCAAAAGTTCCAACCATGGCCTCAGAAAGATAAACATGACAACATGATCTACCCTCTCAATCAAAGAGACAAAATGCTCCATATGAACATACCATAGCATGCCAAAAATCTAAACACGTATGAAGAGTATACCATGACATAATAATGAAACCATCCTCACACCAAGGATACCATTTCAAATGAAATCATAAACCACACCTTTACAAAGAACCCCTTGAGTCCTCAAGATGCAACCATCTCCACACACCATAAAGAACCATCTCCATACACCATGAAGAACCATCTCCATACACCATAAAGGATCATCTCCACACACCATGAATAATCATATCCATACACCATGAAGAACCATGTGCACTGTGTAAATGTCAAAGACACTTCTGTAACAACATGATCTAAGACATCCTCCAACATCTACAAACAGTAAATAAAAATATAAATACCAATAACTCTCACTCAATCATGGTACTGAGTCACCTATGGAATCCTAACATCCATCTCCTACATGAAGATCCTTTAGGTCTACACACACAACTAAAATGTCGATACCAAGTGAAACCAAGATCTCTAACCCAAGAAGATACAAACCAACCCAAGAACTAATCTAGCACTGCCACCTTATCACCATCAAAAGATCCTACTAAAAAATGTATCCAAGCTATCCATGGCATCATGAAGAAAATCATCCTCTAATGATTAGAATCAACCAAGGCATCAAACCATCAAAGTACTCAAAGTGCACATCATGAGCTCCTTAAAAGAAACCAAATAACCATGATTCTCAACCAAGAAGATATACAACTAAAGCTAATACAAGAATCCAAACTACTGAAGATCAAGGATGTACCCGCATACCAAAATCCATGGCACTATAATCACATCCATGATCTGGTCATCTAAGTCTCAAAGTGTCTAACTTGTCAGCATAAAATAATTAACCACAATCCTCCACCATGATTGCACTTAGTAATAACATCTCATCCCTTCTACATGAAGAAAAATCAACAAATCATGTGACTTGGGGTATAGACAACCCAAATCCAAGCCACAAATATGAATGTGCATCAAAAATGAAAGATCAATGGGCAAAGACAACCAATATCTAAGCCATACATGCAACTTGTAAGTATAGACTGCTTACAACACTACACAACTTTGTAGACCCAACAAGTCATCGTACATATTTAAATAAAACACTGATAGTCATATCATGTCATGAGACCAAATGTAAATGCATTGTGAATATACAATGACATCAAATCTCCAAAATATAGAATGCCATAAACTCACAATGTTACCATAGTCAATATACATCATAAACCATTTAGATAAATATTTTACCTAATAAACCATGCTAAAATTACACTAAATCTAAACCAATGCGTAGAGCTCTACAATAGCTTCTTGTTGACTACTTGAAGTGCAAACTTTGACTCTGTATGCCCAAGTTATGCCCAAACCTGCACTCAAAATAAATAACATCTAACTTTTAGGCTCATAAAACCTGACAAAATATCAAAATCACAGAATCAAACCTATACCAAGCTGTAGTGCTCTGAATTAGCTTTTTCAAAACTAAAAGATATTCAAAATCTAATATTCTGAGTGAGAGTTATGACCATTTTACCAAGAAACTCTTTTCACCATTTTAACTACAATTTTTTTGGGTTATAAAAATTCTGACGAGATTAAATTTAATGACCATCATGGGCTGAAACTAAAAACCTTTTGCGTTTTCTCTCAACATGGGCGAAATAGGGCATATTATATATCAAAATTTATGGAAAAATCAACATGGATCCGATAGTGAGGTCTATTTTTTCCTATGAGGTCATTTTTGCAAGCTCCACCCTAAAACTGCCATTTAAATAAAACATCCAAAAAATCCTCTTGACCATAAATTTCATATGGTCAAAATTTGCCAATATCCCATCATAAAATTAAATCCAAAACCCTCAGATCTGCAATAAACAACTTATAAAACTCATATATCTTGTCATATCTTTTATTTTTTCATGCATTCCCAAGGATTCAATCTAGGGTTATAACAAAACCATAGCTCCGATAACGCTTGTAAGAAAACTTGGAAGAAAAAAATATTTGTTCCACAAAACCCATAATAGATCTAAAATAAATATGTAATTAAAATCCACATACAAGAGAATAGACAACATACCCACAAAAATGTAACACAAGATATACTATAGAAAACCCTCATTGAGGGGAAAACTCAATCTCCAAAAGCATCCATCACCATGCATAATTAAAAAAAAACACCATTGTAATACAACCATGAAAATCTTCAAAGCCATAGCCAAAACCAGGCAATCCATGTGAACAAGCATGAATCCAAACATCTCATGCCATGCTTCCAACCTTCATAATTGCTCCTTTGGCTAACATGTCAAGCCTTGTCTTGCTCGACTCTTGCCTTTTTGCCTTTTTACCTTGTCTCTACAACTACCCTTGTGGTTGCTTATATAGTAGAAAGTCCCACAAAATCACCAATTAGTATTACATAAACCATGTGCTACCTAACCCATTGACCCCACATTTAATATTGGACATTTAATTCTTTTCCCTAATATTAAATAATTATATCAAATATTATCACAATGCTATGATACAAATCATCAAGTATATCCCATGGAAATCTTTACATGTTGCATATCCATCTAGGTGCTCCTAGGTGAAACATTACATAGTTAAAAATACTAATAAAATATAAAAATATTATGCAATGTGCACAACACATAATATCAACAACAAGGGGGAAACTTCAAAAAGCAAACAAGAAATTTACCAATGGCACCCACCCAAGGAGGGTTGGTTTAAACTTAATTTTTATGGAGCATCAAAAGGGAACCCATGAAAAGTAGGTAGTGGTTGTAGCATCCTTAACTACAAAGGTAGGGAGATCATTTTTTAGCAAGGTATGTATGAATAGGAAACTAACAATTGGGCGAAATTAATGGCTTTAGTTGAAGGACTATAACTATGTAAAACCCTTGGTTGCAAGAATGTAGAGATTGAAGGAGATTCTACAATAATAATAAATGCTATAAGAAAAAGGATCCCTCATTAATTGGATTCTAGACTTGATTTTATCTAGAGCCCTCTTACTATGTCATACCTTTTACAAATCACTACCAATCATATATACTAGGAAGGAAATCAAAGAGTGAAAGAATTAGATAATATATAGTCAAAATTTCAATATAGGGACTCCATCTGAATTAGGTATGGTTTAGATTTTTTAGAATTTCACCATAGTTTACATCTCATTATCTTGAGGAATATTTAAGGGACCTTCTTTAGCTTTTACCCACTTCCTACATCTCTCATCCTAAGACATTATGATTGGATGTATATTTTTCATAGTGGAAGATGGTGTTGGGGCATGAGAACAAGAGTTTGAGGTGAATGTGGGGGTTATGGAATAAGCTAGCTTGGACTCAATGGACATTCAAAATGTTTGGGAGCCTCTTTTCCCCCAGTTAATGTCAGTAGAGTAACAAGGTTTATTAATGTGTATTTTTATGTAACTAAGCTGACAATACACCTTTTGGTGGGACAAAATAATAATAACTATGCTTTAATTATGTTTTCTCAACCAAGGGATGACTACTTTTCTCTATTAGATGTATTTTCTAATGATATATATATATATATATATATATAAAATGTTTTTATTACTTTACATTTTATTTCTATGGCCTTTCTGTATTCATGTTTCATGACTATTCAAGATCTTTATCCTTGACATAAGTACAAGATGTAGTGCTTAAATTATATACAAGTCCACATTGGAGTTGGAGGCAAAAGAAGGGTAGGATGAGGAACAACATAGAAGGAAGGCAAAAAGAAATGTGATTTGGGACTAAAAGATGATTAGACATATGTATCTATGTACTTTATGATGTATCAAGTCTTAGGTTGTTTATCTATCAATTTATTATTATAATATTATATAATAATATAATTGTTTAATTAATTAATATACATGAGTAGTGATCCTTGGAAAAGGGGTGCCACTAATATATTTAAAGGAATATTAAATGCTTCTAATGAGATATAATGAAGGCTAACTTGATGAAATGTATTCATTCCTATTAAAATGAGATCTAGATTTTCTAATCATAAAATGAAAATTGCATTCATTAATTTATTTTTCTTCCTTTATGCACATCTACATCCATGGCTCCATGAGTTGGTATTGGGAAGATCTATTGCATTTTTGGATTTCCTACACATCAACAACATCCAATGTTGCAAAATCCTTCCTTACAAGGCTTTCATCAAGCAAGGTGAATTATATATAGTTTATCTTGATTCATTTCATGTTTCATGTTTTCATTTCATTTAAATGTTAATTCCTCACCTAGGGCTTTACCAAGGCAATGCCCCCGCCCCACCCCCCCACCCTCCAACAAAAAAAAACCATTTCCCTCTTGTTTGTAGGTTTAGGATTAGAGTTTCAAATATGGATCTGAGTAACGTTTTCATATATATATATTTGAGGATTTGTAGAAGTTTTCAGCATAGGAATACACAAATATAAGTTGATTTATACCTCCAAAATGATGTATATTCTTCATCATGTCATATACCCTGGTATAGGTTGACGTCTTCCTAGGACACATCAATTTTTGGGTTTTTCTCCTCTCATTTTTTGATTTCTAGGCCCAGTCTTTGTTATGTCATTGTTCATTATAGACTACAATTTTTAGGCCTTCAAAGTGTCTCCCCCTTTAAATTCTCAAGGTAAGTTGCATTCATTCTTGTCAATTCATGTCTTAGGTTTGATTTCTTGCATAATTAAGTTGTACTTGTGTTTCTTTCATTCAAATCAAATAACCCTAATCAAGTTAATTAATCTAGCAATCAATTCAACTAATAAACTTATCTTCACATAAAAATAATAATTTTAGTAAAAATTGCATTAAAGATAATGTTTTCCATGCTTACTTAGTATATTTTGGATTTTGTATTAGCATCCCTTCATCCTACTTGGGTATTGCTAATATAACTTGGGTTATATTGAGCGTTATGCTTGGAAGCTCTCCATTTCCCTTATATTTTGAGTGTAAGGTTGAAGATCTCATTTTATATACATATCTTATTGAGTGATTTCATCTTCCTTCTAATTGTTTTGGTGAATCCAACTTGTTTTCCCTTTTTTCCGTGGACTTAGATTGCTTCGTTGTGCATCTAGTGTTAAGCTCATAATGGTTTTTGACACTTGAGTGCCAATACACTTAACTACTTTCTATATTGGAGCCGAGTACACCATGTATGCCGAGCCACAACAAAAGCCGAGTTAGGAAAGACTTCAGGTGCCGAGTGATCTTCATGTGCCGAGTAGTCTTCAGGTGCCGAGTGAAGTTCAAGTGCCGAATGATTTAAGTGCCGAGCAGAATAAAGTGCTGAGCATATACAAGTGCGAAGTGATATTCAAGTGTCGAGTCATAGATGATGCCGAGCAATGAAGAAATGAAACAAGTGCCGAGTAAGCCAGTTTGATATTAGTGCTAAGGATCTGGAATCAACAAGTGCCGAGCAACACAGAATGTACATATGAGTTTGTAACTTCATTGATTCATATGTAAATCATTTTCATGGCCAACATGTGATGAATCTCAAAGGATTAAATGATAAGATTGAATATTTTATTTTTCCTATGCAATCTACATGCAGCCAATAAGAAAAATGATGAAGGCATGCAACCAATGGAAGAAGTGCAAACAATGAGCAGGAAATAGAGATTGAATATGGATCGTAGATTGATACCTAACCCTAAATCCTTGAATGTCTTTATAAGGAAGACAAAATTTCATTGTAAAACATATGAGTGGATATACAAGGGTGTGTAAGGAAAACTACTTTTAGAGTAAGGACTATCAGATCACAAAGGATCAAGATCAGAGAAAGCAGATCAAGTGCTTGTATTCAACAATCGAAGGATTGTAATCTATCAAGTTTATTGTACCTAATACTTTCTAGCAATTGTATTAGAATGAAAATCCTATGGTGATAGGTTAGCTTAACAACTATTTCGTAGATCCTTTAAATAGGTGATTAAATCTTTTAACAGGGTGACACTTCATGTAAAGTTTTTGTAAATCCTCTAACCAGGTCACTATTGATACAATGTAAAACCTTTAACAGGGAAGGCCTTTAATAGGGTAGACCATCAAAAGTGGTTAAAACCTTACTACTACAACAAATTTTGTGGGTATCATCCCCACCCCAGTTTTACCTTCTTATTCCTGGAGGGTTTCTAGGTTACCAAAATCTCAAGTGTTATGTGGTGATTCTTATGTTTTTCTCATAATTGTTTGATAGGTTTGTATGTATGCAATCTACTTTTAGTTTAAAGATTTTAAATACATTACTTTTGATTCACCCCCCCTCTCAGAAGCATTCTTCCCATTTGAATATTCCAACAATTGGTATCAGAGCAACTGATTCTCACAAAAAGAAGTCTGACAACTTGAAGAAAAAGATCTAAAGATGGAAGTCTTCAAACTTGGGAAGATTATTGAAAATCAAGTGATTGATGTGTAACTAGCTCTACACAAAGTAGAGGAAGCAAGGGAAGAATTGAGAAAATCCTTGAAGAGAAGGAAGGATATAGCCATAGCTGAAAATGATATAAACTATAAGAAGATTGATACCAGAAAACTATGTGCCAATGGAGACACTAAAGAGTTTGATGCAACAATAGCAGAACTGATGGAGAAAAACAAAGTTCAAGTAGAGGAGATAAGATCTCTCAAGATGGAACATGAATCACAATCCATAATGATATGTGAAATCACTGAACAAAAGAAAATAGCAGTTGAGGATAGAGTCATGATAGAAAATGACAAAAGAAATCTTGCAAACAGGCTTGAAGAAAAATATACTGAATTAACAAGGATCTCAAATATGCAGATGGATACACTTGCCCAAATGATGAACCTTCATCATGAACTCAATATGAAAGATATTGAGATCTCTACTTTGAAGATACACAATGAACAACTACATAATCAAATGAACAGAGAAAAAGAGGTAGCTGAGAATCTCAACAAGTCAAGTGAAGCCATCAAGTATTTTGAACAGTTGCTGAAATCCCCAAAATCTGCCCATGATACATCAGGACTAGGATACAACAACACAGAGGTTGGAGAATCATCAAAGAGTGTTGAGCAAAAAGATGACATAGGTAAGAATTCAAAACCCACTTGTCATTACTGTAATAAGAAGGGGCATACTGCTAACATTTGCAAGAATAGGAAATTCAATCAGCCAAATACACTCAAGAGCAAGAGTTATTGTCACAAGTGCAACATGCAAGGACATATGACACAAGATTACAGATCCAGAGTTACAAGGACACAAAAATTTGATGGACATTGTCACAATTGCAAGAAGTATGGGCATAGAGCATTTGAATGCAGATCAAAGCCTATATGGACATCAAATCAACCAGCAAAATCAAAAGTTAATGAAAGTCACTATCATTGGGATTACAACACCAGGTATAGCTGTCATTATTGTCAAGAATATGGACATATACCACAGAACTACATAATAACACATTTCAAAGGGAACTACAAAAGATGGTCGAATCAAACCACATGTTTCAGTTGTTTGAAAGTTGGTCATATCAGCAGAAACTGTCCTATAAGATCAAAGGCACCCAAGACTGAAGAAAATAAGGGCAAAGAAAAGATTGATGTTGATAAGATAAGGGGGCAAATGAATAAGACTTGGAAAAAGAAAGATGAATGCAACACATCAAGTAGAGGGATCACTTCACCCAATAGGTCAAGTGATCACACTTCATCAAACTAAGCATGAGAAGTATACGAGACTGCTATACAAAGCTATATCACACATCAGTCCCAAGACAAAGAAGCAATGCAAAGTATAAATCTACATGAGACAAGATGTCAAGACAAAATCTAAATGATGTTGCCAAGCTATCTTTGGATGCTGAGTTAAACTCCAACACATGCCGAGCTCCTAATAGTGATCGAGTTGATAACTGATGCCGAGTTAGGTTTAATTTTTTTAGAAATTGAGTTGGTAGTTGAGCATTTAATCCAATTAAAATAGGGTATATTATCACGATTCTAATCAATTTTCCTCATCGCGATCAAGAAGAAAAGAAGAGAACGAGAGCAGAGAAACTTCATAGCAAAGAATCCAGCATTTCAAGTAGATTGCAACATCTCTCAACATGTTTTCATCAATCTTGAGGTATTTTTCATTTGTGCCGAGCTACACAGTTTCATATTTCATAAAAAGGAAACCTAGTTTGCATAAATGGCATCAAGTTCCAAGAAAACCGAGCACAAAGAGTCATTTGAAGTTTAGTTAGTGTCCAATGAGGTCAAGCAACTTGATTTTTGTCCCATACCTGAAGTTGCAAAGAAAAACGACCTAGCCGGAGCTCTCTCCCAAATACCCCCAAAAGTTGTAATGGTTCAAGACATGAGGAGATGCTACAATTGTAAGATAGGAGCCCTAGGAGATATGGAAATAAGGCAAGCCTATGAGAAATTGTGCATGGATGGAGTCTTAAAAGATGAATTCAAAATTGTTGAAAGAAAGGGTTTGACCCTAGTTTTGAGCTTTCCCACCGTATTCAAGATAGAATGGGTATTCAAGACAGAATGGGTTAAACTTGTGTTAAGTAGAATTCATGGTGGAAGTTTATGGTTAGAAGATACTCCCATCAAATTAACCAAAGAAATCATACATACAGTAACAGGGTACCCTACCCTAGATCGGTTCAAAACCTTGAGAAGTGAATCGAAGGAGGTTATTGAAAAGAGCACTGGTGCTCAGTGGAATAAGAGAGGAATGACAATTCACACAATTTAGGATCCCCTAGTTGAGTTTGATGTTAGAATCATTGCCCATAAGTTCTATCAATCCAGTAGACTCAACAGTGTGTCGTGTATTGTAGTAGATGTTGGTTACAAATTGGTGAAAAAGGATCATACTTATGATCTTGCAGAACTACAACTACAATAGATTACTGAAAACCTAGCTGCCATAAGAAGGAAAAAGGGTGCTCAATGCAAATTTGGAGCAATTCTAATTTGTATATTCTTCTATGTTCAAAATGAGTTTCCCTCTTTCGGAAAAATTACATGGAGGAATGATAGAACTATCATTGCCCAAATCAATGAATATATAGAACAAATGGGAGAAAATTTTGATACCCTGATGACAAATTATTTTGAAGATTTCAAGAAATCCATGAAACAAAGGGTGAGAATATGAGTTTCTTTGGTAGAAGAATATGTTAATGATATATGCTTCTTGGTTGATATTGACTTCATACATTCAAGTTGCAATTCCAAGAGTGAGATGGCTAAGGCCATTTGGATATGAAATCAATGTTGATGAGGCATCTGCAACAATAACTGCATTATTGGCAGAAGAAATAGATAAAAGTGCTCCACATTTTATCACTTATGATGTAGTAAGGTAAAAAATGAATATGGAATTAAAGACTGCTTCCACATTAAAGAAGAAAGACAAATTGTTAAAGAAGATTAAGAAAAAATTTGGTAAAGAAATTGAGGCTGAAGCAGAAGAAGAAGAAGATGACAATGATGATGAAGATGAACAAGAACAAGGCCTAATGTAATTAACTCAAGGCCTGGGTGAAGACAAGGAGGAAGGTGCAGAAGACAAAGAAGCCAAGGAAGCACCAACTGAAGCTGAGTCAAAGAAAAGAAAGGCAAAAGAACAACCTCCAGCTCAGCAAAAACCAAAGAAATCTGCCATGCCATCACCTCAAAAGCCTACAACATGAACTGCAACAAGGGCCTCTACTCAAAAGGCTAAAGAGGAAGTTACAAACAAGAAACCAATTAAGGAAACATAGGAAGAGTCGAGGAAAAGAAGAAGATATGTGGTTCAACCTGTTTCTAATGAAGAAGATCAATCTGAAAAGGTAAGCCATTCTTCAGTTGATACCTTATGTAAAAAGATTGGAAATGGTGATTTAAGCAACTTAAATAAAGTTGATTTCAATAAGTTTACTGAAGAGGAACAGAATAGGATAGAAGAAATTGTTTATGGAATGATGGCACAGTTCAAGTACACTCCACTTGAACTAGATGGACAATTTCCAAAAGAACTGTCTAAAATTGTAGAAGATAGATGGCATTTTTGTTTGAAAATGGAAAAGGAGATGAGGGAATCAACCCTAGCAAGCATATTGCTGGATTTGACTAGGGAACAAATAAAGAAAGCAGTCAAAAGGCATAATAATAGGTTTACACCTAAGTACAGGGCATTCTTCATACTCCAAAACAAGATGGAAGAAATTGTTCAAAGAACAATGAAATCATGGAAAAACTTGTACAAAAAGATTGAAGATTTTCTTGAAGAAGAATACAAGGAACAAGCTACTACTCCACTAGAAGAGAGGAGAAAAAGGAGAGAAGAGAAGACAATAGTAGAGAAGGGAGAAGAAGAAAAGAAAGTAGAAGAAGAAAAGAAGGTAGAAGAAGAGAAGAAAGAAGAAGAAAAGAAAGATGGAGAGGAGGAAGAGACACAAAAACAAGATGTATCGGCAACAGTTGAGCAAGAGCAGCAACCAGATCAGAGTGTGCAAGACACACAACTGCCACTCTCTAGCCCTCCTCATGTACCCATCACACTTGCAAAAACTATAACTATTGTTGATGTTCTTGATACTTCTAGTTAGAACATCAATCCATTAACTGCAGAAGATCTCAAAAGAATCCTTGACCAATCTACACAACAAGCAATATTATGTGCAGATCCAGTATTGGTCAGTATGGATGAATTGCAAAAACTAGTAGAAAGAACAGTTAGAGATAAGGTGAATCCACAAGAACCACCTTCCATCATCTCTACAGCTACTAGTGGTCAACTTCAAATGCCAACAGTTATTTCAATAGGTATAGTTGACACTACAATACAGAAACCGAGTGCAGTTGTAGAAAAAGGAACAAAACAAATAGAATAGACTATTACATCTGATCCTACAACACAAACACAAGGTGCACTTCCTAAGATTACCATAATTGATCAAGATAGTAGATAGTAGGAGGAGAAAATAGTGGAAACCCCTAAAAAGCAGGAGGCAATACAAACATTGAAAAATTTGCCTACCTTGGGAACTCCTTCACAATAGCCATTGCAAATATTTGTACCAACATTTAGTACTACAAAAGTTGCAAGGGTACTTCACTACGGAGACCCTGAATTAGATGAGGAGATACTCATACTAGGCTATGGCTCAAAAACAATAACCATTGATCAAATAAATGAGGTGCAGGAAGCACTGAATAGAAGAAAGAGACAAGAGATACTTAGGAAGGAGTATAAACAAAAGCAAACACTACATGAGATTAAGGACATCTTTATGGATGCCTTCAGTTTGCAATCACCAGATGAGTCAAAGCATATCACGAAGCAATTATCAGATATTTTTGACTAGGTGACAAATGAAGACCAAGAAACAAATGCAAAACTTATGGAATGGTTTGAAAGAAAATTTCAAGGGAAAGTGAATGAGAAAGCATCTAGTGAAATAGCACTTTCACAGGTTGAATTGGAAAAGTTAGTAGACAAAGTGAAAAAGGTACTTGAGAATATATTCTCATTGTACAAAAAGTTGTGTGACTTTTCATACTTCACACAAGAGACAAGCCAAAAGATACTGAGCTTGGAAAGAAATTTGAACATTTCAAGCATACAGCTACCAAATGATCCAACTCAAAGTGAGAAGCATTTTGCTCAATCACTTCACACTCACAAAGAAATAGCCGTATTAACAATAGATGAGGCCAATATCAAAGCAAAACTGATACAACTATAGTCCTCCATTACCCCACATTTAGAATTACTCCATAAGGAACAAGTCTATGCAGATACCATTCTCAAGAAAGATTCTAATCTTTCTACATCAGATGGACTTATTCATCTTGCTGTAGAGACTGCCATCCAGCATAAGTCACTAGAAATTGCTTTGAACAATTGGGATGTAGCTCTCAAGATGATTATGGAGGTAAACAACACATTTTTGGCAAAATATGGTCTTAACCCTTAAAATCCTTTGACATAAGTGTCAAAAAGGGGGAGATAAGAATAAAAGGAGGAGATAAGAATAAAAGGGGGAGATATTAACTAAAGAGGAGATACTATATGATGTGTGAGGCACAACCAACTTAGGGGGAGTTACAATAATTTTGAGGTGTATATATTGTAAGTTACAAATTTTGATCAAGTTTTCTTTAAAAACTATGTATATACCAAACATATTAGTTAATGTACTCACAAGGTTAGTTAAGTGTTTTTGTCACTCATGTCAAAGGGGGAGATTGTTAACCTCATAATGGTTTTTGACACTTGAGTGCCAATACACTTAACTACTTTCTATATTGGAGCCGAGTACACCATGTATGCCGAGCCACAACAAAAGCCGAGTTAGGAAAGACTTCAGGTGTTGAGTGATCTTCATGTGCCGAGTAGTCTTCAGGTGCCGAGTGAAGTTCAAGTGCCGAATGAATTTAAGTGTCGAGCAGAATAAAGTGCCCAGCAAATACAAGTGCCGAGTGATATTCAAGTGCCGAGTCATAGATGATGCTGAGCAATGCAGAAATGAAACAAGTGCCGAGTAAGCTAGTTTGTTATTAGTGCCGAGCATCTGGAATCAGCAAGTGCCGAGCAACACAAAATGTACATATGAGTTTGTAACTTCATTGATTCATATGTAAATCATTTTCATGGCCTACATGTGATGAATCTCGAAGGATTAAATAATAAGATCGAATCTTTTATTTTTCCTACGCAATCTACATGCAGCCAATAAGAAAAATGATGAAGGCATGTAACCAATGGAAGAAGTGCAAACAATGAGTGGGAAATAGAGATTGAATATGGATCGTAGATCCATAACTAACCCTAAATCCTTGAATGTCTTTATAAGGAAGATGAAATTTCATTGTAAAACATATGAGTGGATATACAAGGGTGTGTAAGGAAAACTACTTTCAGAGTAAGGACTATCAGATCACAAAGGATCAAGATCAGAGAAAGTAGATCAAGTTCCTGTATTCAACAATCGAAGGATTATAATCTATCAGGTTTATTGTACCTAATACTTTCTAGCAATTGTATTAGAATGAAAATCCTATGGTGATAGGTTAACTTAACAACCATTTCATAGATCCTTTAAATAGGTGATTAAATCCTTTAACAGGGTGACACTTCATGTAAAGTGTTTGTAAATCCTCTAACCAGGTCACTATTGATACAGTGTAAAGCCTTTAACAGGGCAGACCATCAGAAGTGGTTAAAACCTTACTTCTGCAGCAAATTTTGTGGGTATCATCCCCACCCCAATTTTACCTTCTTATTCCTAGAGGGTTTATGGGTTACAAAAATCTCAAGTGTTATGTGGTGATTCTTATGTGTTTCTCATAATTGTTTGATAGGTTTGTATGTATGCAATCTACTTTCAGTTTAAAGATTTTAAATACATTACTTCTAATTCACCCCCCCTCTCAGAAGCATTCTTCCCATTTGAATATTCCAACATCTAGATCTACTTTGTATGTTCTTGCTTATATTAGTTTTATTTGTTGGAATATTTATATGGGAAACAAGATATTGAGAGGGTGGGGGGTGGTGGTGGTGAATCAAGATCTAAAACTTTTGACTTCAAAATCAATTTTGTTAAATCATACCTAATTCATCATTAAAACTGTAATGTTCAAACATTAAATAAGTTCATTACATCCACAATAGTTCAACACATAAAACATTGATTTTGTTACCTAGAAACACTTCAAGATGAAGGTAAAACTGATCCACAAATCTTCACTATTGCAACAATAAAGTTAACATGTTAATGTTACAATGTTTGATCATAAGATATGGTCTATTTGGTGAAAAGTTTATCCTGTTAAAGACTTAAAAGACTATTAGGTCTCACCTTGTCAAAGGATTTGACACTTACAATAAAGTAAGGACTCTATTAAGAAATTTACATAGGCTTGTTAGGACCAATATATTAAGAGATTTTCCTTGTCTCAATTACAAAATAACTGATTAAGTACTTGACCCTCAGTATGCTCTCCAAGATGATCTTGGGTTTCCTCTTTCCTTTATCTTTGATCTAATTCTCCTAATCTTGATGGGGAAACAACCCAAGACAAAAATGAATGCAACAAGAAAAGGGGAATATTATTATCAGAAGAGATCTACTATTACATTTATTACAATGAAAATAGACTCCATGACATGCCCTATGGGCTTACAATGTTATCAAATTTTGGGAAAACCCTTCTCAGAGTACCTTCTCCCAAACTCCATAAAAAAAATTGCCTTTACAATGCTAGAAATGTCCTTAAGTAAACCAAATTAGGTTTAGGTTTAGGAATACATTATAGATTTTTCCATTTGGCATCCACTGCCAAAACAAAAGGTTCTAGAAAACATGTCAGAAGTTGGTGTAAAATTAGAAGAATCTAGAGATGGTAGTCCAACTTCCAAGAGGCATAACTTTTGATTTGGGACTTCGATTGACGAACTGTTTACATTTCTCGTAAGCTCTCCAAGCACTCTATAGCCCTATGGACAAGATTCTCTTGTCCCCCATTTTTTGGGTCCATATGAGGCTGTTTACTGCCTCAAATCTGACTTTGAAGTGCTCTTAGAAGGTCTCTAGGAAACTTAAAACTACAATAACTTTTAATCTGTAAAGCCTTTTGACCTGATTCTTTTTCTAGAGTGCTTTAAATTACAACTATACTCGTCCCTCCAGCTTACACCCTCTAACTCATTATAATTATGGATTAATTACAAAGTAACCTAATTTCTACATTGGCATGTTACCCAAGGTGCTCAAAAACTCTAACCTAGAAAACCAATAGTGGAACTATGAGAGTTGGAATCTTTATTTGACCCAAATGGGTATCTAGAAATGAATACACTTTAAATAGAAACTAACACTAAGAATATTTATGGGTGATATAGGATTTCCCATACACTACTGGATGCTCCTACATCAGACACCCAAGGTAGATTGAAAAGTGACCTTGTCACTTTATAGTTGGTAGAGGAAAACCCAAATGGGAAACCTCTATTGTGGATATCCAGGTTGAGTCTTCTATTGGTCATCCTTTTCACTTCACCAGGTATTCTTCATACTACCTATTTCTAGTACTCTGGCCTACACAACTATCCAAAATTTCTTCAATCTCTTCCTTCACAGAAGTAGGAATTGGACATGGCTCCAGCATCAACTCCTCATCTGCACCATCATCATGATATTCTCTTAAGTTTTCTATATTGAAAATAGGAGAAATGTAAATCCCATCTAGAAACTCCACCTCATATGCATTCCTTGAACCATGTTTCTTCAAAATTTTGCAGGGGCCAAATTTCTTCATCTTCAGCTTGTTGTAGCTACCCATTGGAAATTGTTCCTTTCTCAAATATACCATAACCTGATCTCCAACTTGGAACTTATTATGTCTCCTCTTTTGATCTTCCCTAGCCATATACTATAGGTTCATCTTGGTAATATGTGCTCACACCTCCTCATGTAGGTTCTTCACATGTTTAGCAAAATCTTTTGCCTCAGCACTTGTCCTCTCTCCCTGCTCCATTTTGCTCAGCTTTGGTGTAGTCCTTGGACTACTCCAATACATAATTTGGAATGGTGATCTACTAGTACTCCTAATTACATAATTATTGTAAGAAAACTCTACTTGTGGTAGAATCAAATCCCATCCCTAGGGTCTATTTCCTACTAGACACCTCAAAAATTTGCTCAGACTTCTATTTGTCCATCAGTCTACGGATGATGTTCAAAACTAAACATCAATTCTATTTTCAAATTCTTCCACAAAGTCCTCCAGAAAAACCCCGCAAATTTAGTATCTCTATCAAAAACAATACTTTTTGGGAGACCATGTAGCCTCAACACCTCTTTGAAAAAAAATCTGCAATATGTACTGCATCATGAGTCTTGTGGCATGGAATGAAATGTGCCATCTTGGAGAACCTATCAGCCACCACAAATACTAAGTCATTAACCCTTTGTGTCCTTGACAATCCAAGAACAAAATCCATACTTATGTCCTCCCAAGGCTTTGATGGAATAGGCAATGGTTGATAGAGTCCAGTATTTTGACTCAATCCTTTGGCTATTTGACATACTTAACAACTCTGCACAAACTTCTTCACATCCTGCGACAATTGAGGGCAAAAATAATGTTCTCTAATAATGGCAATGGTCTTATCTAGACCAAAGTGTCCTGCCATCCCTCCACTATGCTTCTCCTTGATCAATTTTTCCCTCATGGAACTCCTTGGAATACACAATTGACTTCCCTTGGACAACATACCATCCTGAATCATGTAATCTAGCCACCTGGTCTTGTCTAGAGTAACAGGTTCTTTACAAGCCTTCCAAGCCTCTACAAAGTCAGGATCCTTAGGGTACAGATTCTTGAGTTCATCAAACCCAACCACTTCAATTGGCATTACTGTTAGCAACAATTGTCTCCTACTTAATGAATCTACAACTCTATGACCTTCCAGCTCTATGTTTCAATACAAATGTATAGCTTTGCATGAATTCTACCCATTTCAAATGTCTCTTATTCAATTTATCTTGCCTATTTAGGTACTGCAATTCCTGGTGATCAGTATACAAGACAAATTCTTTTGGCAATAAATAATGCCTCCATTTCTTTAAGGCCTAAACTATTGCATAGAATTCTTGATCATAAACATAATCCTTCTTCTTTGCATCATTCAAATTTTCACTGAAATAGGCAATATGTTTACCTTCTTGGCTCAATAAAACCCCAATAGCAGTACCTCTACCATCCCAATCCACTCGGAATACTTTGTTGAAATCAGGAAGTCCAATGCAAGTTGCTTTGTCACCTTTTTCTTTATCAATTCATTACTCTTGGCAGCTCCTAAAGTCTACTTGAACTTTTTTCTATCCCCCCTCATTTTTTCAGTTAGGGGTGCACATATACTACTAAAATTCTTGATGAACTTCCTGTAAAAACTAGCCAGACCATGAAATGACCTCACCTTAGTGGTAGACCTTGGAGTAAGCCATTCCAAGATGACCTTCACCTTCTCTGGGTCCATTTTGAGACCCTTAGCTGATACAACAAACCCCAAGTAGTCTAACTCCCTTTTGACAAAGCTACACTTCTTCAAATTAATCAAAAATTTCTCTTCCCTCACCTTTCAAGGACACTATGAATGTGCAATAAATGTTCATCCAAACATTTACTAAAAAATCAAAATATCACTTGATAGATAATAATTTTTTTCCCAAAAATGCTTTAGTACCTCATTCATAAGCCACACGAAGGTGCTTGGTGCATTGGTCAGTCCCAAGGGCATGACTAACCACTTATATAGACCCTCCTTGTTCTTGAATGAACTCTTCTAGTCATCTCCCTCTTGTATCCATATCTAGTGATAACCACTCTTGAGATCTATCTTTGTGAAGTAATGAGCTCCACTCAAACAATCCATAAGATCATCCATTCTTGGCAAAAGAAACCAATACTTGATGGTTATTCTATTTATAGCCCAAGAGTTTGTACACATTCTCCACTCTCCATCCTTCTTTGGTGCCAGTACTGTAGGTACTACACATGGACTTAGGCTCTCTCAAATCAAACCTTTCCTCAATAGCTACTGAACTTGTCTATTTATCTCCTCAGTCTCATTAGGATTCATCCTATGAGCAGCCTTGTTAGGAAAACTAGCTCTAGGAACTAAATCTATTTGATGACTAATTTGCCTTACAAGTGGCAACCCTTTTGAAACATTATCAGAGATGACATCTCTATACTCAATTAATAGACCTAAAACTTCAAGTGGAATTTCACTACTACCTTCCTTATCTTTCCTAGGAATTAAAGCATAATACATATGCTAATGTTTCATGCCATCCAAAAATTTTCTTCCATCAACAAGAATTACCCTAGCACTACTGCATACCTACCAAGTTGTCATTGCTTCCACCATCTACAATCACATCACAACATTTACCCTCGCACTTGCACCTAGTACAAAACAAACTCCTCCTTTGTCTAGGTTCAATCTCACTACTTAGTAAGACCCTTTCATTAACTAGAACCTCTCTTCTTTTTGCATCCTCTGAATGTGATCACTGTGCATAATCATCCACATGAGCAACCCTTGCTTGACCATCAGTTCTCCTATCTATCCTTCCTTGGCATTGATGGCATTCAAAGGCTCAATGAAAATGTTCATTATAATTAAAATAGGTACCATGGAAGCTTCCTCTTCCTGAACCTTGTCCACATCCTCTACCTCTTCCTCTTTGATCTCCAAAGTTTTGATAATGAGAGCAGTTGAAATCCTCGTTCCTCTGATTTCAGCTAGTACCCACATCTTCATTTTTCTTCTAGTTCTCATTTCAACCTCTAAATGACCTACCACCGCCCCTTCCTCCTTGACTGTGCCCTCTTTTCTTTCCATCAAACTTTTTTTTTAACTTCTCCTCAACTCGTAAGGCAAACTAGTATGCCTCTTCAATGCTAGTCATTCTAACCAGACTTAACTCCTCCTGAATGCTAGGTCTTAACCCACTAAGGTAACAAGCAACCTTCTCCTTGTTTGTTTCTACATGGCCTGCCCTAATAAGGACTCAATAAAACTCCTCTATGTATTCTTGGATAGATTTTCATGTTTGCTTTAACCCTTGCATCTTCTTGAATAGATGAATCTCGTAATCATCAAGAATGAACTGCTTCTTTAGTTTGTCCACCATGCAATCCCATCTTGTGATTTTCTCCTTTCCTCTTCAATTTCTTTCAAATTGAATCTCTTTCCACCAGATTTTGGCATGGCCTTTCATTTTGGTCTTCACAAACTTAACCCTATCAGGGTCCTAGATATCCCCATACTCAAAATATTCCCCTAGCTCATTGAGCTAGTCAATCAAATCATCCAGGTTTAGATTTCTTGAAAACATGTTGATGTCAATTTTAGGTATTTTTCCAAGCTTGGAAATGGCCCTAAAAAGCCTCTCCTCCACCTAGTTTAGGACTTCTCCATCTCCTTCCCTTCTTGCCCAATATTTCCTTCTTCATTTTCTTCCTCACTTTTGTCACCTACGACAACATTCATCCCTCTATGGATCTCCTCCTATAATGCCTAGACTTGTGTCTGGAGGGCTCTAACCTTAGGAGTAACAACTCTAGCCCTTCCACCATGCTCCCTTTGTGGAGACATCTTCTTGTATCAAAACCCACAACCACACAATCCTGGTGCAAACAGCCTCACAGTCGACGCTTTGTCTACACACTTAGGAAAACTAGCTCTGATACCACTTGATGGGGACACAACCCAAGACAAAAATGAATGCAATAGGAAAAATAGAATATTATTATTAGAAAAGATCTACTATTACATTTAGTACAATGAAAATAGACTCCACGACATGCCCCATGGGCTTACAATGTTATCAGATTTTGGAGAAAACCCTTCTCACAGTAGCTTCTCCTCATATCCACAAAAAAAACTACTTTTACAATGCCATAAATATCCTTGAATAAACCAAATTAGGTTTGGGTTAGGAATACGACAACATTCATCCCTCTATGGATCTCCTCCTATAATGCCTAGACTTGTGTCTGGAGGGCTCTAACCTTAGGAGTAACAACTCTAGCCCTTCCACCATGCTCCCTTTGTGGAGACATCTTCTTGTATCAAAACCCACAACCACACGATCCTGGTGCAAACAACCTCACAGTCGACGCTTTGTCTACACACTTAGGAAAACTAGCTCTGATACCACTTGATGGGGACACAACCCAAGACAAAAATGAATGCAATAGGAAAAATAGAATATTATTATTAGAAAAGATCTACTATTACATTTAGTACAATGAAAATAGACTCCACGACATGCCCCATGGGCTTACAATGTTATTAGATTTTGGAGAAAACCCTTCTCACAGTAGCTTCTCCTCATATCCACCAAAAAAACTACTTTTACAATGCCATAAATGTCCTTGAATAAACCAAATTAGGTTTGGGTTAGGAATTGACATCCACTGCCAGAACAAAAGGTTCTAGAAAACACATCAAAAGTGTTGGAATTACAAGTGGGAAGAGAGTAAACTTTTGAGAGGTGGGGGGTGGGGGGTGAATCTGTTAGGAATAAGGTGTCTCAACCTTGTATAATTCCTATTCTTATTATTATTTGTTTTGTAAAATGTATTTTTGCAAATAATATGTAAATGTGAGTGTACATGTCTAGTTGGCATGTTGATCACTTACATGTGTCAGCATCTTGAAGTGTGTGAAGGAGATCATGGCTGAAATGGTTATGACAGATTCCTATGACGCATAAGAGCTATTTAAGGAATAAGCTATGACAGGTGTAAGAGCATCTTATGAAATGAGGCCTATTTGGGCATCCAAGAATAAGTGGTTGGTGTGTGTAAGAGAATATGCCAAAAATAGGTTGGTATGACAGATTCCCTTACACTTCTCTTGTGACCGCTATTTTTGGCAGATTCTATGACAAGCTGTCATTGTCTATTCAAGGGATGGATGCCCTTTTCTTGGTATTGGATGTACATGTGGCATTGTGCATGTTTCTTGGTGGTTGAGGCATGAAAAATGCCCAACTCCTTTGTGGGAATGTTGTTGGGTCTTAGGATGTTCATAAAAATGAGTATTGCATGTTGTAATGCAATAGTGTGATAGATGAAAGTTTGCAAGTGCTGAGGTACTACTGGAGTATTCTATTGTTGATGTTGAACTTGCATTGCAAGTGTATTGTAATCTTGTGTTGAAGATAATACATTGTGCAGGTTCTAGAGGGGTGGGGTTGTTTTACCAAAAGGTTTTTCCCCACCGACAAATCTTTGTGTTGTGTGTTTCTTTCTCTGTCTATTTTTGGTATGCATGGTTGGCTGCTATATTGTTGTTTACATGATATTGAATCTATAAGTGTAGAAGATTTTAAAAGGATTTGCACCATACTTTCCTTATGAGATTAGTGTAGGAAGCTGTTTCTGCACCTAAGTTTCCTTACAAGTGGTATCAGAGCTTGATCAACTTTTGATCCTAGTTTTTGGGTAGGGTTTTTTGAGCTAATCTCAAGTTGAGTGGGAGTCTTGTGTAGAGTATCCTAAATCTTATTTGTAGATCGAGATGGTGAGTTCATCATTGTTGTTTAGTGTGGAGCTTGATTAGTCCCCAAGTGAGAGATTGTTAGATTATGGTGACTGATCAGGAAAGTACTGTACATACTTCATAAATGGCAAAATTTTTTTTTGGGCTGTGGCTGACATTGTAGCTAACATATTATGGCCGACATGTTGTAACCCTAAAATGAATAAAATCCTTGTATAAAAGGGTTTAGGGTTAGGTATTTTTTGTTATGTTGTGATGCGAAATTGGTTCTTGCGGCAGTATTGAGCTGTAAGGGATTACAGATTGTAATCAGGTTGTAATCACTGGATTGTAATAAGATCAAACTTGCTGTTTGGTGGACGTAGCCCGGGGATTGGGTGAACCACATTAAATCTTGGTGCCTTGTGTTCATTTCTGTGTGATCTCTATTTTTTGTTATTGATTATATTTGCATATAGTTTTATTTCTGTCCGTGGTTTATCCTAACAAGTGGTATCAGAGCTTGGTTTTGGCTTGGTCATGGGTTCAAATCTCCCCGGTGCCTTCTTGACCTGGGTAAGCACGTCGAGGGAGAGATTGTTGGGTGATGTGACATGCTCCCCTACCCATAGGTGGTTAATTATGTGGCGTTCCATGTTCACTAACATTCATGGCTTTTGGTACAATGAAAAATGGGCCCTACAAGTGGTATCAGAGTGAGGTTTTCTTTCAGTTATCCTCTATAGGAAAGTCTCATGGTTGAGTGGGAGCAATGGCAGATGAGGGTAAGCTGAGGGTTGACAGGTTTAATGGGCAGAACTTCCAGTTATGGAAGATGCAAATGGAAGACTATCATATCAAAAGGATTTATGGAAGTCGTTGGAAGGCAAAGCCAAGAATCAGGGAATTATGTCAGAGGCTGAATGGGATCTTTTGGACAGAAATGCATTCGAAAGCATTCGGTTATGCTTGGCACCATCAATGGCATTTAATATTAGAAAAGTAAAGACAATAGAAGATTTGATGAAAACCCTAGCGAAATTGTATGAAAAGCCCTCCACTTCAAAAAAGGTATTTCTCATGAAGCGTTTGGGTAAAAGCATAGATCTGTGTCACCGTTTGTGATACAAAAACTTGTTTTGGTCAAATCTCATTTCTCTATCAAAACTCAATTTTTTTCAAAAACTAAAAATACCCTTTTATAGATCTCAGATTCAATATCATCATTATATAAATTTTTGAGTGTTTTGATTAGTTATAATATGTTATAATCTCAAAATATTATAAGTTGATATTTCAACATTTCAGAACATGCTCTCTCAAAAAATGAAAAAAAAAAGTAAATCATATCATAAAACTAAAAAAAATTATATTTATCACTAGAGGAGAGAATCCTCTTCATGAATATGTAATTTTTTTTCAAGAAGGTATAGATTTGATAAGGAAGTTTTGACGGGAGGAAAAAATTGTTGGATTCTAACAAGGTCAAACTTGAGTACTTATAACAAAGAAAATATACATCAAAAATAATTATTTCTTTTTTTGTTCACTAGCTATACATGTCATCTATAAAATATTTTCAAATCAGAACCAAAAAAGATGATTTGCACATACTTGTTTGACGGGAACTACATCCTATATTTTTTATAGTTAAAAAAGGGACTTCAAAATAAAATAAAATGAATAAATTCTTATTCAAAAAAATAATAAAAATTATAGGCATAAAATTCATACAATTCTACACATTTCATCAGTTTACATCATCTTCATATTTTAAACACAAATACCATTTTTTTTGTCATTTATGTTGAACTGTCACATTCTGATATCACATTTCTTTATAAAAGGTAACACAGGTTTGTGCTTTTACCCGTTTATTTAATATGAAAATGGCAGAAGGTGGATCTGTTGCAGATCATTTAAATGAGTTTAATACTATTACTAGTCAGTTATCTTCTGTGGGTATCAATTTTGATGAAGAAATTAGGGCTCTCTTGATTTTGTGTTCTTTGCCTGAAAGTTGGAATGGCTTGGTAATGGCTATGAGTAATTCTATTCCTGGATCTAGTACCCTAAAATATGATGATGTGATTGGTGCCATTTTAAGTGAGGAAACTTGTAGAAAATCCTTAGGTGGATCTACATCAGGAAGTGCTTTGAATGCACAAAGTAGGGGCAAAACAACTGAGAGAGGAAATAACTCTGGAAATCGTGGGAAATCAAGAGGAAAGTCAAAGGGGAAGAGGTCTCAATCGAGAGGACCGAACGATTGTTGGTACTGTGGCAAACTAGGTCATAAAAAGAAAGATTACTGAAATCGCAAGAAAAATGAAGGAGATAAATCAGATGGAGACAAGGAGGAAAATGTGGTAAGTAACAAAACTGATGAGGATGCTTTGCTTCTATCTTTAGAAAGTGTTGATGATTCATGGGTTTTATATTCTGGTGCTTCATTTCATGCTACACCTCATAGAGGTTATTTCTTTGATTATGTCCAAGGGGATTTTGGGCTTGTTTATTTGGGGGATAATGAACCCTGTCAAATTGTTGGAAAGGGAAAAATTAAGATTAAGTTACAGAATGAGAATCATTGGCTACTACATGAGGTAAGACATGTTCCAAAACTAAGTAGGAATTTAATTTCAGCAGGGCAACTCGGTGATGAGGGTTGTGTAGTTACTTTTAATGATAAAAATTGGAAGGTTTCAAAAGGTTCCATTGTAGTAGCAAAAGGTGTGAAAGTAGACACCTTATATCTTTGTACAGGTCATATTGTTCCTTCTACTTTGATTGTTTTAGAGAAAAATGAATGTTCAGGAACAATTGCTGCAGTTGAGCAAGGAGAACAAATAACTACTGTAGATTCTGATACAACGCTGTGGCACAATAGACTTGGGCACATGAGTGAGAAAGTTATGAAAGTACTTCATTCAAAGAAAGTTTTACCAGGTTTGAAATGTGCAAATATGGATTTCTATGAAATTTGTGTGTATGGAAAACAAAAGAGAGTGAGTTTTGTAAAGACTGGGAAGGAAAACAAAAAGGAGAAATTAGAGCTTGTGCATATAGATGTATGGGGACCAGCTTAGGTATCTTCCCTTGGTGGCTCTCATTATTATGTTACATTTATTGATGACGCAACTAGAAAAGTATGGGTTTATTTTTTTAGACAGAAATCTGATGTATTTCAAACTTTTAAGAAATGGAAATGCTTGGTTGAAAATGAGACTGGTAAGAAATTAAAATGTCTCAGATCTAATAATGGTGGTGAGTATTGCAGTCATGAATTTGAAGATTATTGCTCCACTGATGGTATTCATAGACAAAAAACTGTTCCAAGGACTCCACAGGAAAATGGAGTGGCTGAATGCATGAACAGGACTATAATGGAGTGCGCAAGGAGCATGAATTTGCATGATAGGTTGCCCTTACACATATGGGTGGAGGTTGTCAATATTGTAGTATATTTGATTAATAGAGGTCCCTCTACTCCTTTGGGCTGTGGTATTCCAGAGGAGGCATCAACTGGGAAGAAGGTGAGTTATTCTTTTCTCAAGACCTTCGGTTGTGAAGCTTTTTCTCATATAGACTTTGAAAATAGAACCAAGCTAGAAGCTAAATCAAAGAAATGTGTCTTTGTTGGATATGGCATTAATGAATTTGGTTATAGGCTTTGGAATTTTGAAAATCAAAAAATTATAGGAAGCTGAGATGTCATATTCAATGAAAAAGTGTTGTACAAAGATCTGTTGCAGCAACATGAGAAGAAATAAGATGATTATATAGTGTTGGATGATACTCCAAAAGCTGATGTTCCAGCCATTCCTCATGATGTGCAACAACTGCAACAAAAAATACAACACACACCAGTGAATGTTAGATAGTCAAAGAGGCAAATTAGACCTCCACAAAGGTTTTCTCCCTCTTTGTATTCTATTTTACTTACTGATGCTGGTGAACTTGAAAGTTATGATGAAGTTGTGCAGGTGGATACTAAGATTCAGTGGGAGTCTGCAATGAAAGATGAAATGGACTCTTTGCTGAAAAATAAGACATGGGATTTGTGCAAGTTGCCTGCGGGTAAAAAGGCTTTACAAAATAAGTGGGTTTATAGGTTGAAAGAAGAGGAAGGAGGTAAGAATAGATTTAAGGCTAGGTTAGTTGTAAAAGGATTTGCACAAAAAAAGGGAATTGATTTTGATGAGATATTTTTTCCTGTTGTTAAAATGACTTCTATTCGTACTATTTTAAGTCTTATGGCTACTGAAGATTTGCATTTAGAGCAGCTGAATGTTAAAACAACCTTTCTTCATGGTGATTTAGATCAAGAAATATATATGGCTCAGCCATAGGGTTTTGAGGTCAAAGGTAAGGAGAACTTAGTGTGCAAATTGAAGAAAAGTTTATATGGCTTGAAGCAAGCACCTTGGCAATGGTATCTGAAATTTGACAGTTTTATGCATGAGCATGGATATAACATGTGTCATTTAGATTACTGTGTTTATTTTAAGAGGTTGGATGATGATAGCTACATTATTTTATGTTTATATGTTGATGATATGCTTGTAGCTGGGTCTAACATGGATCATATTAAGGGGCTAAAATGCCAGTTAGCACATGCATTTTCTATGAAGGTTTTGGGGGCAGCAAAACAAATCCTTGGTATGAAGATTTATAGAGCTAGGAAGAACAGAATCTTGATGCTATCTCAGGTTGATTATGTTGAGAAGGTGTTGCAATGTTTCTCTATGGAGAACGCTAAAGCTGTCAGCACACCTTTACCTGGTCATTTGAAATTGACTAAGGAGATGTGTCCCAAGACACAGAAAGAGGAGGATAAGATGTCCAAGGTACCCTATGCTTCAGCTGTAGGAAGTTTGACGTATGCTATGGTATGCACTAGGCTAGATATTGCACATGCAGTGGGAGTCGTTAGCAGGTATATGAGTCATCCAGGATTTGAGCATTGGAATGCTGTAAAATGGATTCTCAGATATTTGAGAGGGACATCCAATAAGTGTTTACACTTTGGGGGCTCTACTACTAATTTAAAAGGCTATGTTGACTCAGATTTGGCAGGGGATATTGATACTAGGTGGAGTACTATAGGTTATGTCTTTATTGTTGGTGGGGCAGCCATGAGTTGGGTTTCTAGGTTATAGAAGATTAATGCTTTATCCACTACAGAGGTAGAGTCTGTTGCTGCTACTGAGGTAGCCAAGGAGATGATATGGCTTCAGTTCTTCTTGGAAGAATTGGGACATCCTCAGAAGGATAATTATTTGTTCACAAATAGTTAGAGTGCCATTCAGCTTGCAAAGAATTCAGCTCTGCATTCTAAGACCAAACACATATAGTTGTGGTACCATTTCATTCGGTCCATTTTGGAGGATGGACAGTTAAAGCTAGAGAAGATACATACAAATGATAATCCAACAGATATGTTGACAAAGGTTGTAACAAGGGAGAAGTTGAACTCCTCTTCAGCTTCGGTTGGTCTTTTAGACTGACCATGAATAAAAGAACAGTAGAGTCCTGGGTGGTTTGATTCAATTGGAGCCCCATGTGGTAGTGTTATTGGTACAGGATCAGTCTCCAAGTGGGAGATTTTTGTTTAGTGTGGAGCCTGATCAGTCCCCAAGTGGGAGATTGTTAGATTATGGTGACTAATCAGGAAAGTACTGTACATACTTCATAAATTTTTTTTGGGCCGTGGCCGACATGGTAGCCAAAATATTATGGTCGACATATGGATGACATGTTGTAACCCTAAAATGAATAAAATCCTTGTATAAAATGGTTTAGGGTTAGGTGTTTTTCATTATGTTGTGATGCAAAATTGGTTCTTGCGGCGGTATTGAGCTGTAAGGGATTACGGATTGTAATCAGGTTGTAATCACTAGATTATAATAAGATTAGACTTGCTATTTGGTGGACGTAGCCCAGGGATTGGGTGAACCACGTTAAATCTTGGTGCCTTGTGTTCATTTATGTGTGATCTATTATTTTCTATTATTGATTATATTTGCATATAGTTTTATTTCTGTTCATGGTTTATCCTAACAATCATATGGAAGAATGGAGGTGGAGAAATTTAATGGCACTAATTTTGAGTTGTGAAAAATCAAGATGGAAGACATGTTGGAAGATCATGACCTATGGGAAGTGACTACAAGCGCTACAAGACCATCAACTATAACTCAAGTAGATTGGGATATCAAAGATCGTAAAGCTAAGGGTCTCATAAGACTCTATTTAACTGATGCAGTCCTTCTGAATGTTCTAGATGAGAAAACCACATATAGTTTGTGGGAGAGACTTGAGGCCATGCATCAGGCCAAATCTTTGGTGAACAAGTTGTTCCTAAGGAAGAAGTTGTATTCTCTATGAATGAAGGAAGGTGGATCCTTAATAGATCATTTAAATGCATTTAATTTGCTAGCTACACAGTTGACATCAGCTGGTGTCAAGTTAGAGGAGGAGGATCGTTGCTACACACTTTTGTGTTCTTTACTAGATTCATGGGACCATCTTGTGATGGCTCTCGGAAGCACATTAGTCACCTTCAAAATGGATGATGTGGTGTCTTCGCTGCTATTAGAGGAGATGCGAAGAAAGGCTTCCATTTTGAAAAAAGAAGCCCTTGCTGTTCGTGGGAGATCCACGGAAAGAGGAAAGAAAAATGACAATAAGTTTGAAAATAAGGGTAGATCCAAATCTCGTGGGAAGTCAAAGACTTCCAATAAGTCCAAGGCAAAATGTTGGAACTATGAAAAGACTGGGCACTTCCGTAAAGATTGTAAAGAGCCTAAGAAGAAGAAGAAAGCCTTAGATTCTAGTTCTGAAAAATCTCAAGAAGATGGCGATGCATTCATCATAGCTTTGGCAACCCATGGATCTGATGATGTGTGGTTGGTTGACTCGGGTGCATCTTTTCACATGACCTCTCATCAAAACTGGTTCTCAAGATATGAAGAGTTCGATGGTGGAAAGGTGTACTTGGGTGATGCTTCTCACCTGAAGATAGTTGGATGCGAAAGGGTCACTATCAAATTTCCTGATGGACAAGTAAAGGGAATCAATGGAGTTATGCACATTCCAGACTTGGCATGAAACCTATTATCTGTAAGTATGCTGAACGATGTAGGTGTGCAAGTTGTTTTTTTGAAAGAAGGATGTAAGATGATTAGAGGATCGATGGTGCTTGCTAAGGGTACTAGGAGAGGTACTTTGTTTCAGCTAGATGCATGTATTCCTCTATGTAACAGTTCTTCATCCTCACCATCTGAACGAGCAGTGAAGAATTTTGTGGTTATTGGTTCTGATGGCAATGCAAACACTTTGGAAGGAAAGCTTCTTGTAGAAAAGACAATGTTGTGGCATATGAGATTTGGCCACATTGGTGAGAAGGGTCTTAGAACCCTGAAAAACAAAAATCTTGTTGAGGGGTTAAATGATTGCAATCTCGAGTTCAACTTTTGTGAACACTGTGTATATGGTAAACAAAATTATGTTTAGTTTTACTCTAGTTCTCACAAATCTTCTGATGTTTTGGATCTTATTCATTCTAATGTATTTGGTCCTGTAAAAGTTCCTTCGATCTCCAAGTCTATATTTTTTGTATCTTTCATAGATGATTACAGTAGAAGGACATGGATTTATTTCCTTAAAAGTAAGACACAAGTCTTTAGTCGATTCAAGGAATTTAAAGCCCTTGTAGAGAATCAGACTAGTAAGAAGATTAAGTGTGTGAGAACTGACAATGGTGGTGAGTTTTGCTCAGTAGAGTTTGAATAGTTCTGTAAAGAACAAGGTATTGAGAGGCATAAGACAAATCCTTATACCCCAGAGAAAAATGGAGTTGCAGAGAGAATGAACATGACACTGATGGAGAAGGCTAGGAGTATGCTTAGTGGAGCTGGTTTAGAACAAAGGTTTTGGGCTGAAGCTGTGGCCACTACTTGCTATCTGGTTAACAGATCTCCTACATCAGCCCTTCTTGGTAAGACACCCATGGAGGTGTGGTCTAGTAGGAAGCCTTCAATTAGACATCTTTGTGTTTTTGGTTGTGAAGCTTATGCATATGTTCCAAAGGAGAAAAGATCTAAGTGTGAAAACAAAGCTGTTAAATGTATTTTCATCGGGTACAGTGCTGGTGTGAAAGGATACAAGCTTTGAGATCCTGTGACTAGTAAGGTGTTGTATAGCAAAAATGTTATTTTTAGAGAGCTAACATCTTCTCCTATTGTGCTACAACCGGATTAAAAAGAAAAGAAAAAAGATGTTGTTCAGTTGCCTCCTACCCCTGAGAAGACTAAACAGAGAGACCATGTTGGGTCTAATGATGAGGAGAGCTCTAGCAGCTCTGATAGTTCAAAAGAAGAGGAAGAACAACCTCAACCTCAGCCCTTGAGGAGATCCACAAGAGAAAGAAAGCAACCAGAAAGGTTTGGTTATTCTATGTTAGATTCCAATTGTGCTTTTGCTTTGATTACTAACATTAATGAGCCTAGATCTGTGAAAGAGGCTTTGGGTGTAGTGCCTACCCTTGTTCACATCTTTTCTAGACTTATTGTTATCAGACTATGTAGACTAGTTTTATGTTGATGGTTTAGTGGTGTTGTTTTGACACTATCAGATATTATGATAAGGATTCAGTTGATATATGATGAGATCATTTAGAATTTACATTTAATGTATGTATGATGATCATTACATTGTTTTCAGTTATTAATGATGATTAGTTAGATGGTTTATTATCTCATGTGTTTAATTATGGTTACTTACCCCATACTTGCATGTGTATGGTGTGCGTGTTTTCTTATTGTATGGCATTTCTGATGTGGTTAAGGAAGGGAGTCGTAGTCACCTGCTTAGTCGGGATCTACACAATGCACCACTTCCTGCCATTGTCTGTTTAGCTAAGCATTATATATTGTATGTACATGCATGGTTTTTCTGGAGGTTGCAGGTACTGGGTATTGACTTCCCTGAATTGCCAGGATGAATGTACCCTATTATACTATCTCAATGATAAGAGAAGGGAGACAAATTCTCAAGTCCAAATCCCAAACCTAAAAACCAGTTGTCCTAGTGAGTTAGGACAAGTATCAAAGTTGAATACCCACCAAATGTTTCGGATGACATATTTCGTAATTTTTAACCCTTTAGATTTATTTTGTATGATTTGTTCTATGATGGGTTTTCATATTTTATCTTGGAGGTCTATGGTGAATTTTCCATTAATTAAGTCTTAATAAATAGATTTAATTAATAAATTATTTATTTGAGAAAATTAATAAAATATCACGATCTTTGATATTTTGATTGTAATGTGAATTATTGGGGAAAAGGAATTAAATAAAAGAAAACTAGAAATTAAAATTAATAATAATTATAAAATAATAATAAAGTAATAAATAAAATAATAATAATAAAAGTTATAAAAGATTAAAATGAAAGTTATAAAATTTAAATAGAAATTATTGGAGTTGTAAGCTTGCATGGGAATTAAATGTGTCAACAACACGGGGGTTAGTGCATCAATTAAGCACAAGGTGTCTACAATTCTATGACTCATCAAAAAGAATTGGAAAAGACTCATGCTTAGTTGGTGACACCTTTCAGCGGTTTCAAGAAGCATTCCAAAGATTTCTTGAGAGCTCTTTGTATTCAGGCATTCATAGAAGCTTAGGGAGAGGGTGGAGAGAAATTGGAGCATTGGAGGACTCAAGAAATCTGAAGAAGGGAGCTTGCTCTACGAGTTTTCTAAGGAAGAGCGAATTAGCATCAGAATCCAGGTAGATTCTTGTGATTTTACTTATGCTATTTCCGTATCATGCATTCCTGTCTTCATCGTGTCTGTTTTATGTGTCTGAAACTTCTCTATGATTGAATCTGTAATTTGAAATTGGAATCTAGATATGCTATTTGGTTGAGAAGAAAACAATAGAAAAACCCTAGGTCCAATTAAGGAGAAATAATTAGATATGAATCGGATTTGAGTTCGAATTTATATTAAATTAGAAAGACAAGATTTAGAATAAAATAAAAATTTTATGGTGAAAATTTGAATGATTAGATGTAATCTTTCTATCAATTATATTTTTGGATGTGTATGAATAAACCCTTTTATGGTTAAATTTAGAGAACAATTATTTTTAAGACGAATTTTTTAATTCATCACAAACTGCCCTGTCGCTGCCCCTTGGATAGACCCAAACTCAGTCATTCATAACTTTTTATTGTGATTGAATTTATTCAATCACTCTAGTCAGAATTGGCGCGACTTGGCCCTCTCCAACATATTTCAATTTCAGCCCGATCCAACAGTTCATTAGGGAGATATGGCCATTGTACTGAGACTGTTTTATTCAAGGACAGATATTTCTCCATTTTCCATAACCAAGAGTTCTTTATGCTAAAACTTCACAAGAAAAAAATAATATACCAAAGCATGGAATGAATTAAAGATATTATTGCAATCTTCCCTTATTAGAATCTTATTAATATGCATTAGTTTTATATGGTTTATTATCTAATCTAATTAAATCAAATTTAATTAAGATTAGTTAATAGTAGAAGAAGTGTAATTAATTATTAGTCAATCTAAGTAAATGGATTTTTAAATGAGAGAAAATTAAAAGAAAAGAGATTTTAATATAGTGGAATTTTTATAATGTATATTGAATACTATTTAATATATATTAAACAATTTTAGAGTTGTTTAATGAAGATGATAATGTTAAGAATTTGGAGATTATTCATGTTAAAATCTACAATGAGTCTTATTGGTTTGTGATAGGGATATTTTTCAAACAATGTTTATATAGAGAAAATATTATTAGTACAATTAGCAAATGGAGTCTAATAGTTTTGAGGAGAAACTTTATCTATCAAACAAATACATGGGTTAGGAAAAACGTGAAATTTCTCCACTTAATATAATTTGGGAATACGTAAACTGAGACTTCTAAATTCAAATTTGAAAACTTAGCAAAACCAAAACATGTGTTTGCATCATGTATTCTATATGCTTCTTGTTTTGGGTTTTGGGTTAACCAGTGTTGACTAGTCCTAGGTTGTTACTAGAGGCTTGGGAGTTATGAGATGTGTTGGCATGTTGATCTTATTTGGTCTTGATCTTTATAAGCCCAACCAGGGTAATGTGATTGTATGCTCTATGAAATGTTTGTATTTACTGTTTGTATTTGTTCATCAGTCTTCATGTGTGAAGCTGAGATGTATGTGTATGAGACACTTGAGCTAATCATTTTTGAGTTATTGATTAGTTATCCTTGATTATTTTCTAGTCACCATGATGGGACTGAGATGTGGATTTATTCTTGATGATCTCATGTTGTGACATGTTTGACTCAACCATTTTTGGAGTCTTCGATCAGTATGATTGAGATATATATTTTGGTTATTGAGAACCATTGGATACTTTGATTATCAGTAATACTTCAGTTGCCAATAGAGAGCTGTTGTGTTCATGTTTTTCTATGGATTTTTGCTCATGGATATTTGATGCTTTTATGCATATTTGATGATTTTATGGATTATCTTTTGTGATTTTGAGATTTATGAGTCCATGAGCATTAGGGTAGGATATCTGCATGTAGTGACGGGAAGTGGCTTGCAATGGGGGCCGGGGCCCTAAGAGGCTGCCAAAGTAACTCATTGTAAGTTGGCTTAATAAGTGATAACATTCAAACCTAATACTAAAAAAATGAACCTAAAAAGATAAGTGTTTTTTTCTCGCCCATGCCTTGAGTGCTTGTACAGGCTAGGATGGGAGTAGTGAGACGCATGGTTGCGACCTTGCATTCCGTAGTATGCCTCGTCAGTATGAGAGGATACTAGTGGCTGCATGAAATCAGTATGGACCCATGGAGTTTAGCTAACTGCCAGGGTAACTTGTACGTGATAATTGTGATGACACTTTCCCGCTCGCATAGTAGGTTCCTACATGTCATTGTGTGCCTCTGGGAAGTAGATGTCAGTTTCGTGATTGGAACCTTTGAGTTAGTATACTTTTAAGATTCCTGGACTATAGAGATTTGTGCTATGTGTTATGGATAGCCTGTTTGGGACTTGAGATTATCTCCTTAGCACAGTGGGAGTGGACCACTTAGGTACCACGCGGTCAGGTGGTAGTGTATTTTCCACTCTTATCATTTGAGATTCATTGAGACATCGTGGCTGATGCGTCCTTCGTGATGGTGGATATGTATCCTTTCATTTGATGATTAGCATATGTTAGATGATGTTATCTTATGCTTATATTTGCATGTTAGATTACTTTCTACATATGATGTTGTATATGTTAGGAGTGACATTCCTACTATGTTAATACCGATGATCCCTTTGGTGATTTGGGATGTTACGCACGGAGGGATGGCTAGGGCTCACGATGGTCTAATGATGCTATTAACGGTTGGGAGGAACCATGCACTTAGTTTATTTTGTTTGATCTTTATGATGGATGTATATGCCTTCTATGATGATGTCATGTGGTTGTCTTTGATGTATCATGGATTAGAATAGGATGATGTACCTTATTTCACATATGTATATTCTTTTAAGCCTTCATACCCTATGACATGTACAGTGGATGATTGAGCATTTGGAAATGTAATGTATGAACATTGGACTTATCATTATTATTTCATGTGGTTGTTTTACTAGATGGATTCATGTATGTAATTCAACATTAAGGGATCTTAAAGAATGTAATCTGTTATGTATGTTATGTTTACCTTTCAGATGGACATTGCTATTGCTTCCGTTATTAAGTACAAGTTATATGTGGTATTTACTTTCATGTTAAAAAAAAAAAAATGTTACCAAACTTAGTGAAATTCTAGGTTAATTCTTTGGATCCCTTGGCGGGGCATTACATTGGGCATGGAAGATACAGGTTCCTGGATTGAGGCTATGGATGATGAGATGGCTTCATTAGAGAAAAACAAAACATGGGACCTTGTACCTTTGCCTAAAGGGAGAAAACCTGTTGGCTGTAAATGGGTGTTCAAGAAGAAATTCTATGCAGATGGTAGTGTTGAAAGGTACAAAGCTAGATTGGTTGCAAAGGGGTGTTCATAGGTAGAGGGAATAGATTATGGTGAAATATTCTCTCCTATTGCAAAGTTGACATCCATTAGATTTTTGTTATCTCTTGCTGCATCATATGATTTAGAGATAGAACAAATGGATGTGAAGACAACTTTCCTTCATGGTGATTTGGAGGAAGAGATTTATATGTCACAGCCTGAGCACTACATTGTTAAAGGTAAAGAATCATTTGTTTGCAGATTGAAGAAATCTCTATATGGTTTGAAGCAATCTCATAGGATGTGGTACCTTAAGTTTGATGCCTTTGTGTTGTCAATTGGATTTGTAAGATCAAAATCAGATCATTGTGTTTATTTCAGAGTTGAAAATGATCGCCTTCTTATTGTTGCATTATATGTTGATGATATGTTGTTGTTTGGGAAGGGTAAGGGTATGATTTCTGATTTTAAATCTCAGTTGTTAGCACAGTTTGAGATGAAAGATCTTGGGGTAGCTAGGTACATCTTGGGTATGGAAATCAGTAGAGACAGGTCTAACAAAAAAATTTGGTTGAGTCAGAGTAAGTATGTGAAGTCTATGTTGGATAGGTTCAACATGGCAGATTGTAGACCACTATGTGTTCCTATTTTTGTGGGAACAAAGTTATCTGTAGATGATTGTCCAAAATCTCCTAGTGAGGTGGAGGAAATGATTAGAGTACCTTATGCTAGTGCAGTTGGCAGTCTTATGTATGCTATAGTCTGTACTAGACTAGACATTGCCCAAGTAGTGGGAGTCCTAAGTCAGTTTATGGCTAATCCTGGATGGATACATTGGGATGCAGTTAAGCGAGTATTCAGATATTTGAGGGGTACATCAAATTACTCCATATGTTATCATGGTAAATCTTTTGAATCTCCGCATTCAGTTTGTATTAATGGGTTTGTGGATTCAGATTGGGCAGGTGATATTGATCGCAGGAGATCCACCAGTGGTTATGTGTTCACTATTTTTGGTGGTGCCATCAGTTGGATGAGTAAGCGACAACCTGTGGTTGCTTTGTCCACTACAGAAGCTAAGTACATGGCTGCTACTCATGCTTGTAAGGAAGCCATTTGGCTTAAGAGATTGTGTTCTGATGTTGGTGTTGATGCAGAATAGATTACTATTTGGTGTGACAGTCAGAGTGCTATTAGCCTTGCGAAGAATCCAACTTTCCATGCCAGAACGAAGCACATTGATGTGCAGTTTCACTTTGTGAGAGATATGGTGGAAGATGGAAAGCTAAATTTGGAGAAGGTAGATACTGTGAAGAATGTTGCAGATGCATTAACAAAACCAGTGGGCACTGAGAAGTTCAGATGGTGTTCAGAGTCTATGGGCCTTTCGGCCTATAGCGGTTAGTTCCTGTTATGTTCTTGTTGCTCTTACAAGGTGTTCGACAAGTGGGAGAATGTTAGGAATAAGGTGTCTCAACCTTGTATAATTCCCATTCTTATTATTATTTGTTTTGTAAAATGTATTTTTGCAAATAATATGTAAATGTGAGTGTACATGTCTAGTTGGCATGTTGATCACTTACATGTGTCAGCATCTTGAAGTGTGTGAAGGAGATCATGGCTGAAATGGTTATGATGGATTCCTATGACGCGTAAGAGCTATTTAAAGAATAAGCTATGATATGTGTAAGAGCATCTTATGACTTGAGGCCTATTTGGGTGCCCAAGAATAAGTGGTTGGTGTTTGTAAGAGAATATGCCAAAAATAGGTTGGTATGATAGATTCCCTTACACTTCTCTTGTGACCGCTATTTTTGGTAGATTCTATGACAAGCTGTCATTGTCTATTCAAGGGATGGATGCCCTTTTCTTGGTATTGGATGTACATGTGGCATTGTGCATTTTTCTTGGTGGTTGAGCCATGAAAAATGCCCAACTCCTTTATGGGCATGTTGTTGGGTCTTAGGATGTTCATAAAAATGAGTATTGCATGTTGTAATGCAATAGTGTGATAGATAAAAGTTTGCAGGTGCTGAGGTGTTGCTGGAGTCTTCTATTGTTGATGTTGAACTTGCATTGCAAGTGTATTGTAATCTTGTGTTGAAGATAATACATTGTGCAGGTTCTGGAGGGGTGGGGCTGTTTTACCGAAAGGTTTTTCCCCATCGGCAAATCTTTGTGTTGTGTGTTTCTTTCTCTGTCTATTTTCTGTATGCATGGTTGGCTGCTATATTATTGTTTACATTATATTGAATCTGTAAGTGTAGAAGATTTTAAAAGGATTTGCACCATACTTTCCTTATGAGATTAGTGTAGGAAGCTGTTTTCACACCTGAGTTTCCTTACAGAATCAAGAGTTTAAACTTGGACCCATAAAAATTTCACCATTCATACATCACATGCATTAATATACTGAAATAACATATAAAGCATATGCATTAATCATGTAAACGTGTAATCAAACACACACATAACACCATATATGATTACCCATAAACCCTCCAAGTGAGAAGGTAAAACTAGGGTGGGAATGACACTCACAAATCTTCACTATTTCAGTAATAAAATGTATCCAATTAAGGTTACAATGGTTTGATCATGAATCATGATCTGCCCAGTGAAAGGCCTTCCCTGTTAGAGGCTTACAAAGACTATTTAGTCCCACCTTGTTAGAGGATTTCAACACCCTGTTAGAAGTGTGCCTGGTTAGAGGACTTCAAACTAAAATTAAGTACCTTGTTAAAGAATTTCATACAACCTATTAGGACTACTCTATTAAGAGATTTAACTAAAATCACTTGTTAAAATCTCTCAGCATTGATCCTGCGGTTGACACTTGCTTGAATGATAACAAATCACCTCTACACAATCTTTGATTGATTCTTCATGATATGATGTATCAATGTTGTATCTTTCTCTATCCTCTATTCTTTGCTAACTGATTATGCAATTCACTCTTACTTCTAAGTCACCTTGAATGCTCTGGAAACTATCTTGTTTACTTCTTCAATTTTTGTTCACTCTCCATTAGGAATTTAGGGCTTCATCCTCCTTAAGAAGACTTTGGTGGCTTAGGGTTAGGTATGAATCTACGACTGAGATTCATCTATTTTGGCACTTAAACCTTCCCATTTTCTAATTAGCTGCATGTAATTGCATAGGGAATCCACATATAGATTCATCCTTATCTCCAATAGATTGAGATCTATCCTTAAGCTGGCTTGAAAATGGTTTACATAGTTGTTTGTGCCATTACAAAAAAAAATGTCTAAATTGTGTCCCTTAGCATATGAAGTCTTTGATACTCAACATACATTGTATTTTTGTCTTTGGCTTAGCACCTGAACTTCTCAACCTCCACTATTTACTCAGCACTTGAATCACTCGACATGGTCTATCTGCTCGACACTCGAGTGACTTGGCACTAATTGCAACTCAGTGTAGTATAACATTTATATGTTGTGCTAAAAATATATTACTAGTTCAGCATGAACTAAGTAAATGGCTTAAGTGTTTTGACACCCACTTGTCAAAACCAATATGAGATCAACAAGAAGTTAGTGTAAAATTAGAAGAATCTAGAAATGGTAGTCCAACTTCCGGAAGGCATAACTTTTAATCTAGAATTTTGATTGACAAATCAAGTGCTCTATAGCCCTATGGACTAGATTTTCTCATCCCCTATTTTTTGGGCCCATACAATGCCATTTAGTGCCTCAAATCTAACTTTGAAGTACTCTTAGGAGATCTCCAAACAACTTAAAACTGTAATAACTTTCAAACTGTAAAGCCTTTTGACCTAATTCTTTTTCTGGAGTGGTTTAAATTACAAGTACAATCATACCTTAGACTTACACCCTCTAGCTCATTATAATTATGGCTCAATTATAAAATAACCTATTTTCTACATTGGCACGTATCCCAAGTTGCTCAAAAACTCTAACCCATAAAAACAATAGTGGAACTATGAGAGTTGGAATCTTTATTTGACCCAAATGGGTATCTAGAAATGAAAACACTTTAAACAGAAACTAACACTAAGCATATTTTTTTGATATAGGATTGTCCTTACACCACTGGATGCTCCTGCATCAAATCTGATAAATCTGTTCACTCCTTCACTACTCTGATTGCTTTCTCTATTGGATCTATTCCTTTAACTTCTTCACATGTGTGTATCCTTTCTGCATTTTCTCCTCCTCTTGATTCTAGGGTTAGAATCCTCCTTAAATAGATTTCATGTGAAGCTTCTAGAACTTGATCAACAATTTAAACTTCATCGTCTTTTTCCATTTATGTCCCTTTTTCTAATTGGTTGAATTGTTTACCTAGGAATCATTACCTTTTGCTAATGACACATGATCAAAAATCTAATCTAGCTCTACAGATATTAAATCTCATAGAAATGTTAATCAAAATGATTTACATATGAGTTTGTGCCATTACAAAATCACATATCAAAACTACATTTCTCGACACTTGAGTGCTTTGACGCTCAATCATGTATGTTGTTGCTCGACTTCTATAAGTCTATTTGTTTGATACTTGATAAATTCTTAATATGCCTAGTCATCATTATATTACTCATCTCATACTATATTCCTTGACTTGCATATCTGCTTGGTCTCTACTGAATGCTCGACAATCATTGATCTAGTTAGTCTAAGTGTTACTTGCTCAACATTTACTAGATAACTTGGTTGCAATGATGACCTTGTAATCTTGCCTAGTAAATGACTTGCGAATGACTATGTGTTTGGTCACTAATCGACAACATAAGCTTAGAGATCAACATTATTTAGATCTTCTTTTGCATGTTATCTCTATATTTTGTGTGTTATCTCCCCTTTTATGATCTCTATCACATTAATTCCAACCTATAGCATTCCCCTTAGAATAAGTTGATGAATCAATGGTTCCTTTGATCCTGACTCTTTCGTCTTTCCTATGACTCTTAATGAGATCATTATGCTTCTTAATGACCTTAATCCAATAATAGAACATGGTTCCTCTCATTATTCCCATGAAAATGATGAGATCTTATATGTTCCCCCCATTCAAGTCCAAAATCTTATCAATGAACTAGGAAAAATAGAAAATTGGCTAATGTATCATAATCATAATCTCGAGGTGATCTCTATTAAGACAAAAGGAAACTTATTCAAAATAATGAACATGAAATTTAATTTTTGCATACTATTTACCACTTTTTAACACCAATTTTAAATACTTAATGGATAGTTCTCAAGAGATTGGATACATTCTCCTTCCTATGACTATTGAGCCTTATCACATATTCTTACTTATGTTCATCGTATTCCTACTTATGTGCCACCTTTTTTCACCACTTATCTCCAAACTTCTAATCCAACCTACATAAGCCTTCCTAATCCAACTCTCCCTAGAAGTGTCTTGAGTTTTTCATTTCCTTCATCTATGCCTTATTCTAGCCCTCTGCCAACTACTTCAACTATGGTTCATGACTCATCTAGTACTCCTTGCATGTCTCAAAATTTACCTAAATCATCCAATGTGTCTCTTGCCATAAATTCCTCTACTTATTAAACCATTAATAGCCTTGTTCAAAAGGTCTTTTCCTTATGACAACAACTTTCTTCATTCATACAATCTTAGTATAATATTCCTACATGCGATATTGCTAGTCATTTTCCTTAGACACCATTCATTATATTATACTTCCTACCATTGATATTCATCATCTGGATACTTATAATGGTAAGGGTGATCCAGTGACTCATGAAAAAATATTTCAAACATTATCTAGTAATTTTGTTTATGATTATAGGTTCATGGATAAGTTATTCCCTACAACCTTTCGAGATAAAGCCTTACAGTGGTGCTATTCTATTTCCTTTTATTACATTTATTCCTTTCACAAAAATTCCAATGCTTTCATCCAATAATTACAAAATAATATTGGTTCTCAAATTTATTTTTCTAACCTAATGCATTGTAAACAAGGAGTTAAAGAAACAATTAGTGACTTGATTAGTAGATTTAAACAGTTGCATTCTCAAATTTCTTATCTTGTTCCTAATGTAGATATATAATGTATCTTTATTTTTTATTTTCAAAAGGACATTAGATATAATATTCTTCTTAATAAATATACTTCTTTTTCATAATTATGTTCAATGCTTTGTCATTATTAACTACAAGTGAGCCAATTTTAGAGCACCACTCCAATGGCTCTTGTTAGCATTGATAAAAGTGATGTTGTATCTCATCTTAATAAATTTCAAAAACCTTAAAATTATATTAAGATTGAAAAAACATCTAATCTAGTAGATGATCAAGTAAAAACTACGTCTATAAGTGCATCTCCTCTGTCCTCTATTTTTAGATCTAACTCTACGTATACTCCTTTTTCAAATTATTTTCATAATGTGATGGAAATATTTCTCAATTCCAACATTATTAGGATTTCCACCATTAGACCATTGGACACTAGTAAACCCCTTACTAAGTCCTACAATGCTAATTTTTATTGTCAATATGATCACCAACTTGTTTATGACACTAGACGATGTTATTCTTTGAAGAATCATATCCAAGATGTCACTGATTCTTAAACTATATCTTTTGATTTCCTTATTAATCAAGGGAATAAATTTGTAGCACATTCTAACCATAATTTTTAAATTTACACCAACCCTTTGTAACAATATCATTCTACCAACATTGCTCAACTTTCATCACACAAAGAACACATTAATTATGATGATAAAGTTGAAGAAGATAATCACATTATTAACCCTGTTGAACATGTCCAACCCAAACCTACACCTCATCCTCCAACTAAAACTCAATCTCAACCTCAACTAGAACTTTATATTACCTTTAATCATGCCAAGATGATTAATGCACCTGATGGTCATGTTTACATTACTACTAGGGTAGCTTATATCCCTTTCCATGGTGTTTTGGTTGACCTTCATCTACAATAAATATTATAGCTTAGGAACATGATTGCATAAGGATTTTTATGATTCATCTAACATGTGGATTCAAACTTCTAATGATTTTATTTATCATCCTCAAGGTAATATAACTCTTCTTGACATACTTAGTGGTAAAGTTGTGAATACGACCTTTGTTTTAATTCCCACTTTTGGTCAATTTCAAGATAAGCTTGGTATTCCTTGGATTTCTTGTATGCGAGCTATAGATTCTTCTATGCATAAATATCTTAAATTTCTTCATGGTGGAGAGATATAACCCATTTATCATATATCCTTTATCATCCCTCTAGACCTCATGATTTTTCTATTGTTGATTTCTTTTGGCCTTCTATCAATAACTTATTGTCACTGTGTCCTAATCACCTCTTTCATCGTTATCAATATTTTAACGTTGACAATATTCATGAATTCAGTTTTCCTATGAGTTATTTTCCTTTGAACCCACTAGTTCCTACTTTGTCTATATCTCCATTAGCTACTCTTATTCCAACCTTATAGCCTATTATTGTTTATTGTAATACCCCTACTTTGCTATCATTGTAGACTTAGTTTTTAAAGTTGTATATGACTCTTCTATAGATGTGTTAGCCCTTGATTGATATTTGAAATGCAATACTTTCCTATATTGAGTAATTGATTATGTCAGGTTGTAATTATTTTTAACTTGCAGTGATGATGCTTTAATTTCTTTTAGTTAGTTAATGAAATTACTTTTATGATGATGCCATATGGGGTCTCTTAGAAAGATGTTTAGTATGTCCTCACAATGATGAGATATTCATGTTAGAATATGATGTTATTTATATTTAGGATTTACTATTATACTTACCCCATACTTGCATGTGTATATATGTGTCTATTTCACATATATGTTTGACGTGCCTAATATGGTTGAGGAAGGGAGTTGTAGCCACCTGTTAGTCGGGATCTACATGATGTACCACTTCCTTCCATTGTGTGTTTGGCTTACACATATATATGCACATGTACATGCTTGTCTTTTATACATATTTGTAGGTACCTAGCATCGACTTCCTTGAATTGTTAGGATGAGCGTGTCTTGTCACTAGTACATTTGAGCTAAATTTTTGACCAAAACTTTCGACCATATGATAAATTGGAGTCAATTTGGTCGAATTGTAATGAATTTTGTTAAATCATGATCCTGTGTTGGTTGAAATTTTGACCAACATACGTGTTGGTCAAAATTTTGACCAAAAGGGGATCATGCACTATGTAAAAAATGAAAAAGTGTTATTTGCTGCCCTAATTTTATTGTTACACGACCTAGAAGTTAGCTCGTGCATTGAAGCATTTTCTATCACTACATTTTGTGGCCAGAAGTATATGCCAAAAGGGTTTTATAGCGTCAACACTAGTAGGGTTTGACATCTTGGGTTCTTTGATGGTTGATTATAGTAGAGGAGAGCTTGTGAATGCTTCAAAGTTGATCCATTGAAAGAGAGTTCAGAAAGAAGGCAGCATGAAAGGATTAAATAACAGCTAGAAACATTGAAGAGTCTCCTTCCCAGCGTTACAAAGGCAAGTTGAAGTTTTGTTTTATAGATTAACATTTGATCTCATCATACTCTTAATAATCCACCCCATTTCTACAAAATCATTAGTCATTGTAATTTGCGCTTTGATTGCTTGCTTTCTTGCCTTGTTTTGAATATATTTATATGTCCTATACAATGTTTGTCTTTTTTTGGACTAGACATTTCTCATTTGCTTTGTTCCCTAACTTGAGTTTTCAAACTAGTGCTTATAACTACCTCCTAAGATATTCATAAATACCAATAATCCAAAAGCAAGGCAAACAAATTTGATGAGTCAAAAAATAAACTACAAAACTATAAAGATCTAATCAATGGACACAAAAAGGCCCTCCAATAATAATCCTTAGATGAAATCCAATGTATTACCCCTATCATGTCTAAACTCTAGACAATTCAAATTCCAAAATTGTCAAAAAGAATATCTATTATAACAAAGTTGAGTATCCCTATCTAATTTGAATCTACTATCCCTGTGTATAATTACAAACTTATCCATACTTACAAAATTCATTCTATACACATGTATGCATCTTACTAGATCAATCTAGATGAAGCTTAGAAAAAGTTTGCTTCAAAATAATAAAATCAACTACTAGAATAACCTACAAATCTATTACTATGCAATCGAGCCAACTATGCTAGATAGTTTGAGGGTATCATGCCAACGTTAGGATTCTTAGGGATGAGCAAAGGTGAACAAGTGATTAGAATATTAAACTTCATCAATAATAGAGTCTTCAGCCCTCTAAATGCTCAAAGGGCCAATTGAAAAAACCAGGTTAATGGTTTCTATTATTGGTAGCCTTTGGAAGACATTACAAGAAAGCAAAATCAAATTCATGATGTTATGAAGATGTTTCAAAAGATAAAATCTATACTGATGAACAATACAAAAATTGTCTTGGCTTTATTTACATGAAGAAAACAATAGAGAAGTTTTCATTCTGCCGGGTATAATGTACAACATTATAGCATGCTGAAAAATAACGTGAAATGTCAATTTAATTAAAATCCTAAAAATCTCACAATAGAAAGAAATTATGTTGAATAGGCTCATTAGAAGACCTTTCTATCCTACAAATCAGGAAACATATATATCAAACCCAAAGGTGATGGTTTCCATGGGTTTGTAGGGCTACACAAACTAGTCTTGAATTAGGCTTTTAATACCCCTTCAAATGGTTTGATTAATTCCTACCAAGGATATTGCATACTCCTTATACATTCCCCTAACACAATCCAAATTAATTTCTTGAAGTTCAATCCACTCCTACAATGTCCAAGCACATTTCTCTGTCAACCACCTAGCCAAGTTGTTGTAGGGCACGCCTAGGGATGGCTGGTAAGAATAGAAAACTGCAACTCCTCCATTCCAATGAAAAATGACATAATGTATATAGAGTCTACTTTCATTTCCCATAATTCCATGCATTTTAAACCAAAAAAAAAGAATTTAAACTCCATTCTTTTGAAACTGCTTGGGTTTGTCCAGTGACTAGCAGAGTACGAATAATAAGTATTAACCCAACAAAACTAATCAAGAATACACACAATTATGTACAAAATATCAAGACCACATACTCTAACTAATAAATGTAAAATAACTCAAATTTCAATCAATATGATCGTGGATGTTCACCACTGCATAGCTGTACAGTCAAAATTGCTTAGCATTCAATTGCTTCTAGTTGAAAAACACAACATCCAACCATAAAAACTAGTTTGGATGGGCTTAAATAGCCTTCCTAAACCTTCTCCAAACTGAATTCTGGGAGTGGGTGACTAATTGGTAAAATATTGAACCAAGTTACAAAAGTTTCACATAAAGTTGTCAAACTTGCAACTTGACAACTTTTGGAAATGTTTGGTTCCTTTCAGCCTAGGTGTGTAGAACCTTACCAAATGGTTCCCCAATCTCACATGAGTCTAGACTCTATTCCAAGCTATTCTAGGCCTTGGATCATATACTATACTCCTAGAGACAATTGGACCCATTGACAACTTTTTACCTTGGGAATGCAACTTTACATCTTTTTCCACAACTTTTGAATTTTGACTTAGAAAACATGCCAAGATGCATTTGGATATCACTTTGAGATTTCATTTATCTATTATTAGATACCATGGCCCATCAAAGAGCCAAACACAAAAAAAATTCAATAGGACCTTGACATGTCCTAGAGTGCTACTACACCATTCTCCCCAACAAAAGAAGTCCTCATGGGACTGTGGGAGAAATCAAGTTGAGATCTATTCCCTTCTTCTTGAAATCAGTCACTGGTATCCACGTAGCTTCAATATCTAGCTTTCCCTTCCATTTGATCAGGTATTCCATGTAGACCTGGTGCCTAGTCTTCTTTCCCAATCTAGAACTCAACACCTTCTTAGTCCATGGAACTGAATCAGTAATTTTTGACAATTTCTTAGCTACCACTTAAAGCTCCAAAGTCCGAAGAGAACACAATATCTTTTAAGAATAATTCTCATATTCAATTGGACTTTAGAGAACCCTCTAGCTCATGGAAATTATGTGGAATGAGCTTCTAAGAAGCGTCAAGAGGTATCTAAAAATACATGACTCATGTTGCTCATATGATTAGAGGATGAGTATCTCACACTTCCTGAATTTTAGAAGTTATATCCTCTGTCTACCATTTTAAGGGAAAAAGCAGCTTTTCCTCATATTTCAAGAATGAATGCCAATTTTTGGCATAGAAGAGGTCATATATTACAGAAAATAAGGCCTAACACAAGGAACAACTCTTTTTGTTTCAACCAAAGACTTGCTGAGCCGTACTCTTGAACATGTTTTGTATCTGTAGATCACGAAGTTGCAAAACAAAATTAGTGTATTACTTAGCAAAGATCTTCGCACAGAAATTCATTTGTCAAAAAATACTTTTAATACATTCAAAGATATAACTACCTCCTTCAAGCCCTCCAGGGAAGTTTCTCGCAGTTCTAAAATTTGATCAGCTCTTCTTTCTCCAATACCCTAGTTAAAATTTTATCAACAAAATCAGGCCAAGAATAGGCATAAACATAGCACTATTTAAGATTTCAACAAAACATGAGTTTATAGCTAAAGACCAAATAAGAATACCCAATGATCTAAATCATATGGTCTTCTTGTCTTTTATATTTCTTTATTCACTCAGGAAGATTGAATGATTAATATAGACTGATTGAATTAATTGAAGAATTGATTGCAAGTCTGTTTGATTCCCAACTGATGTTTGATGAATGATAAAATGATTTCCTTTGATTTGACAATTTTATAGTTAGTGAATGATGACTAAATGAATGTTGTAATTCATAAATTAAGGAGTGATGATTGTGTGTCGATTTAATGTATTTGGAAGTGATGAATGGTAAATGATCATAACAAAATTTCTTCTTTTATATATTATTCATGGAAGGTTTAACACCTGTCATAAAAATTGAATCACCACTTTAGATTAATATGTTATTCCCCAACTTTATCTCCCTTGGATGCCCTCCTCAAATGAAACCTCTTCTTTATATCTTACAATGTAAGAGTCACTTCTCTTCATCACATGTGCCCCTTGCATTGGTCACAACCTTTCACAATTACCACCCTTCAAATAAGGTCAAACTCTTCATCATTATTGACGAAATGAAGGTACTTCCTTACTATCTTCCCCTCCCTTCTTCCATCAATCCTTCCTTAATTCCTATGCTCCCTTTATGCATATCAAAATTGTCTTATATCTTAGGCCAGAATTTACTATGGTTATCTTATGATTATCCAGTCTTCCATGCCTTCAAAAGAAGTCTTTCCCCCCTATTTAGCTGAGCCAGCAAGGTGCAATTTAACAAAGAACAATCCAACAATTCCTCAACAAATTTGCACTTACATTCTTTTTTCCTTTCAAGCTTAGCATGCTATTAGAAAATCTATTCAATGTTTGACTTGAATAGAATGACCACTACTTAGCATTGACATTAACTAATCTTGTGAAGAGTGAGTGTATCGTGTGATTCATTCATTAGTGTAACTTCAGTTCAAAGGAACTTGCACTAGGTAGAGATGCAAGGGCAATGCAAAATATTATTAACCTAGGGATGCTTTAGTCTCACAATGCAATTCTAGAAGTCTAGAGTAACTTTGAAGCAAGCCATCTTTGTGGGGAGCAAGGTAATGTACTTCTATTTCTAGTATCTAGATAATAGACAAGTACATGGTTCTCATTCATTGGAAAGATCATATGTTGACCAGTAACCCTTATAATACACTTCCATTTAAAGATAGAATTTTCTTTGAGGTTGATTTCAAGGAACATGGTATACATGTATGTTCATCTTGAGGAGTGGATATGGGCTCTATAGGGATGCAAGATCCAAATTGGGTATAGAGATGTGCATTGTGTTTTTGAGACTTGTTGAATACTAATGAAAAATTCTTATATTGAAACATAATGTTCCATTTAGTCCATTAAATGCACTTCTAATAGTTTATCTAAGAAACCATATTTTTTATTTTTTGTATACCTGCCAATATTTTTTAGCAAGACAGAGCATTTATGAACTTATTTCTTATCCAATTTTTGTAATTACTTCTATATGAAAAGTGTATAGATTTTTTTTTGAAATAGAATCATACTAAAATCTTTTGACATGCTTTTTAATGGCTTTGGCTTATCGATATTTCCTATTACAGGTGTATGAAAAATGTGTGGCTACAGTTAAGTTTCCTAAATCAATAATTAAAGGCTCAAACTTACTGCTCATGGGTTTTCTAAACTATGGAAATTCTTATTACCTCCTAATAAAATTGGATATGGATTTCAAGCCTCTTTTTACCCTTTTGGAGTCCAAGAAAGACTCAACAAGTAGATCTGGTCTTCTTTCTAGTTCCATCCACATGTTTCATTTCAACAAGATTGATATTAGAAGAATGCAAATGGTGGAGCATGAGGTGAACTTGAGCCTTTTAGAAAATGGGCAATCATCTCTAGAGAAAGAGATAAAAAAAATTTCAAATTTAATGTTAGAATTTTTGTCTAATCTTGATGCATTTATAGATTCTGATCTTCAGGGCCAAGGGTGCTTGCAGTCAAGATTTTCATCTCTAGTAGATGATGTATTTGAGTTTGACAAGGGAATGCCATTATCTTGATATTTACCAAAACATAATTTTCTTGTTGAATCTTCACCATCAAATCATCTAAGTGTTGTGTAGGGTATTCAGTAAGGAGGAAAGTATGGTCCATCAACTACATGGGATAGGAACTCTCAGTTGTCCTTAATTAATAATACTGGAAAAACTTCTATTGGAAGCTCACCTTTTAACACTAGGTTGATGTCTGAACCAAATCATAAGAATGTATGGCAGACTGGCTCAAGCCCCCCAGCTGGTGGACACAATTATGGAGTCAATACATCCACACTCAACCCTGCAAGGATCCAATCTTTTAATAAACTATCATCAGCTACAAAGTATTATTTTAACCATGATCTCACTTCTTCAAAGTCTCCATTGCATCTGGGAGACACTTTAGGTTATCCATGAATGGAGGATAATCATCTAAGAAAAGTAATGGATTCTCCAAAGGAGGGGCTCCCATCACATTCTACTCATTGGAAAACTAGTTCGTCATATACAACAAGAATATCATTAGTGCATAGGAATTCCATTCAATAGTTAAGGTCTTCTCTTGTTAAGACTTCAACTGGTGGTCAAACATCAACTGTATTCAAAATCTTTGCAACTAGCTTTCACATGATCCCCCCAGCATACAAGTTTCTATTTCTAATTCACTATACTTTTGAGATGGAAAATGGTAGCATGTTGGGTTGGACATGTCAATTGTGTCTGTTGTATGCCTTCTATTTTTAACTGAATATCATCTAGCTAATGCATGAGGTATACATCTTATAGGTCAAACATTAGATTCTTTAACTTGTCATGGTAACACATCTGACATAACTCCAAAAATAAGTAGTCGAAAGCATTGCCTTTCAGATATTGTGTAGTCAATTCCATCCTTGCAAGGAATATCAGCTTATGGAGAAAATCAGAAGAAAAGAAAGACCTTTGAATTAGTTAATACACAACATGCTTCTGTTCAACTAAATGCTTCCAACACTTTGCGGAGATTTGCTAGCCATGCATGTGGGAGCATTCTCAAAGAAGTTAATCATGGGAAAGAACCTTCAAGTATATATGTATCTATTCTTCTTCAAGTGATTAGGCATTCTTCTTTATATATTAAGCATGCCTGACTTACAGGCCAAATGGAAGTCCTAAATATCCCATATATCAAAGATGTGGGCTTGTGAAAGCCCTTTATAGACATATGGTTTTGGCTGCCCTATTCAAAAGAGGATGCATGGCAACATATTTGTTTGTGTCTTGGTAGACCTAGAAGCACCTACTAGGATGTCAAGGTAAATGATGAACACCAGAGGCCTACTCTAAAAGTGGATCTCTCCTCTTTAAGAGTGGTCTTACTCAATAATTCCATATGAATATGTTTTATTTGATTGAATTCATTTATCATTAGTATCGACATGATACCTTCATATCATTTGACTTCTTAATATGATTCCTTATCTTCTAATTCCTCATATTGGTGCACATCAAACTACAATATTTGCCAATATCTTTCTTAAAATACTAATGGATGACTAAGATCCCAAATAGGAATGGATGACCAAGTTGTTACAGCGAGTATCCACCAATTAGTGCCAAGACTTTTGAGTGCTCTTAAAGGATTTTGATGTGCCTTGTTCTTGCTGACTTGCTATGCCCAATTCAGGAAATATGATTGACATAAGAAAATAATGCCTAGCTTAAGATGGCTAGAAGTATGAACTACATAGCTATTTATACCATCAATTGAACATGTGGACTATGCAGTTATTAGCAGCCCAACTCATCATGGAAAAGATTTTCACATGAAGATTTATTGTGAACTTTACTAATATATTTCCAGCTACTCTAATAAGGTTTTGATGAGCATACCTTCTTCCTTCACAACAATATACTTTAATTCACCATAGCCTCTTCAACCAATAGAAATGGTTAAGTTTATCGTAGTGCCTATGTGGTAATATCGTGGTGCCTAAGTGGCATAGTAATTGTAATGTGCGCCAGTCACTTCCAGGAAACTTTACAATGCAGATCTTTACTAACATTTAAGTATACTATAAGTTGATCTCTTGTGATTGTAAAGGCTTTTGGTCTTTTTCAAAAGTTCCCCGAAGGATACAAAAATTGTTTTGTAATTGGAACCTTTAAACTTCTAAATCAAGTAATGGAAAAATGATATTGACTGTTTTTGTCTATTTATCCATTGTGTAATTTATATGGAGTATTTGGTTTTCTTGATTATCTAGCAAGCACCACAAATTTTTTTAATGAATTAATGTCTTTGAATTAATGAACTAATGATGGTACTTCTGATTCTCTAGCTCCAGCTAAATCAAGTTTTAAAAACTCAAAAAAGGCAAATGGTCTTGACGCTGTAGCTATAAGTCTTACATTTAAAATCAACAACAAGGTTTCATACAAAATAGTACTAAAAGGTGTGTGTCTTTTTGGGGTTCAAGTTTCAAATTGCAAGTGCACATATTTGTATATTATATTGGCAGCTTCTATGCTCAAATGGTTGCTGATCTTTGTTTCATGGCTTTCTATTCCAGTATATAGTGCAATTGTGTTGAAAGCAGAAAGTATAGTAGATAAAACAGAGTGGGTTAGCAAAATCAGGACCTTATTCAACCTTCAAAAGGCGTATCAACAGAAGGACCAGTATTATTGTTGTCTTGATCTTATCCATTATTGTATACTAGGTTTGTTTTTTTGGTAGAAGGGTGGTACTGCACATTTTGCAAACATCTACGCCTTCTAGAAATTATAGGATCATTTTAGTTACATTTGAAAACATTAATCAAGAAAAACCATATGTGCAGATATAAAAATTAATCACAACATGTCCAATTTATTTGTAGATATATTTTCCTATGAAGAAAGACCACGCTTGACAATATGAACGCTGAACAAAATGAGACAATGGCTACATTGTGGGCTCAGTTCCGAAGAAAACCTAATAAATGTTATTGTCCTTGCAAGAAGTGTAAAGGCTTAAAGACTCGAAGAATTCTAATCACAACAGCCCAGAGTCATTGTAGGAAACATGGTCATGTTGAAGGGGGCCACAATTTTCATCCATTGCTGAATGTGGATTTCCTACTGGAGGAACATGGAGGTGTGAATATCCAAGCTGAGGATAACACTCTCATGGAAGAAGATGATAATGTGCCAGAGGACATGATTGAAGAAGATGGTATTGGGGCAGGTGATGAAGAGGCTCACAATGATGGTACTAGGGAATCTGATAATGATGATGAAGATGGTCTTGATATACCTTTACTTGAGAAGGCACACGAGCCCTTATACAAAGGCTCCCAAACAACTCTACTTTCGGCTATAGTGTTGTTGGTGAACTTAAAGGTTATGAATGGTATATCCAATGTAGCAATGTCATGTATGCTAAGGTATGTCATTTTTGTCATCTTCAATGTTAGCATACAATTACTATTCATTATATTAACAATGCATATTTGTTGTTGTAGGTTGATTAGTGAGTTTTTGTTACCACCATCAAACATTTTGCCTTGTTTGTACCGAGAATTATCTAACATTATGGATCAGATTGGAATGAAGTATCAAACAATACATGCATGTCCCAATGATCACATTCTATATCATAAACAATATGAATTTGCAGTAGAATGCCCTGATTGTCATAGTAGTAGATATCGGTCAAATCAAATAACAAAAAAAGTGCCTCACAAGGTTCTTTGGTACATTCCCATTATTCCACATCTTCAATGGTTATTCAGGTGTGCTACCTTGGCACAATTTATGGATTACCATGCATGCAATAGAAGTCAGGATGACATTATGTGAATGCCTACCGATGGTTTTGCATTTAAAGAGATAGAAGAAACATGGTCACACTTTAAAGAAGAACCTCATAATCTGAAGCTTTCATTGGTAGTGGACGGTGTCAATCCATATGGAGATATGAGATCTATTTACTCAGTGTGGCCTATTTTTGTTATTAACAATAACATTTCTCCTTGGATGTCCATAAAGAGGGAACACATAATGTTGTCAATGATTGTGCTAGGTATTTTTTTCATTTTATAGTTATCTAAATTAATTTATAAATAGTGCATGAAAATGGTCATAATAATAATGTAATGTTTATGTTCATTCAATTGCTAGGTAAATACCAAGTTAAAGATATGAACGTGTATATTGAGCCCCTAATTGACAAGTTGTTGAAGTTATGGAATGGCATCACTATGTATGACATCTCTAGATTGATAAGACATCGACGATTTCAATTCCATGCAATACTTGTATGGAAAATACATGATGCCCCTAGGCTAACTCATTTTTGTGGTATGTTATATTGTTAATATCACATATTTTTGCTCTGTTATAGTGCTTACACATTACTATCAAATGTTTAAGTTGTGCATGATAATTGTACATGATCCACTTCTACATGATCTTGTAGGTCTTCAGACAAAAGGAAAATTTGCATGTCCAGTTTGTGGTCTGAAGATGAAATCTCGTCATTTGAGAACTTTAAGAAAGCAGGATTTTGATGAGTTTAGACACTTTCTCCACAATAATCATAGGTATCGAATTGTCAAAAAAATCTTGTCAATGGGAAAGAAGAGACATCATCAAGGCCACGAAGAATGACACCTCATTTATGGAAGTTGGAATATGATTGACTTAATTGTCGAGGTAATATCCAATTTGTCATCTGAAGTTTAAAATTTGTATTTTGATATTGTCTTATATTTACTAACGTTGTAATTGATGCTTGTGAAGGTCATCAAGGCATCAATGACCAACTTTCTAGAGGAATGAAAAATTATCCTACTCAATTTAGTAGGTTACTGTACTACAAGGATCTCCCAATTGTGCATTTGTTTGATGCTATGCATATTGGAAAGAATGTAACAGAGACACTATGGAAAATGTTGGATGGAAGGCGTGATAGAGAACAAATTGCCAAAATCTGTACCGACATTCATGAATCCAATCATGCACTAAAAGCTTCCATTGAATCAAATAGCAATGGAGACTGCATAAATACAAGTCCCCTTCCTTGGTTATTAAAGGAGCAACATAGTGATGCATTAAAAGAAGTCATAAAAAAAAAAAAAATTCCAACAGGATTTGCTGCAAATATAAGCACTCTTCTATCAAAGAAAGGTGATTTTGGGCCTAGGTTGAAAACACATGATTGGCATACCTTCGTCAAGGTAAGTCATGTTCTCTATTTATAGTATATTTGTAAGATTGAATGTACTACCTATTGCATTATTTAATAATATATTGAAATGATCATTTTTAATGATCGTAGTTTGTCCTACCTCTATCCCTTCCACAATAGTTTGACAATAGTATTAAACAAGTTATATATGATCTTGGAAAATACACAAGGTTAGAAGTGTTTTTTCTTAGATTTGTAGCTTATTCTCTTAAATCTATTGTATAATTTTATTTAAAATCTCGTTTATGTGGTTTTTTGTGTTGAATCTCTTTTAGGTGGTTATCATCTAAAGAAATTGACAAAAAAGATATAAAATATTGGAAGAGAAAAATTCCACAGCTTATGTGTGAAATGCAAAAGTGTTTACCTCCAACCTTTTTCAATGCTCAAGAACACTACCTCATACATCAAGTTGAGTATATTGAATTGTGTGAACCTGTACAAGCTAGATCAATGTGGATGGTTGAGAGGCACTTGAAATTTATGAAGGGCTTGGTTCGACAAAGAGCATGTCCTAAGGGTTCTATGATAGAGGGATATATGATATACCAGACCATGGTGTACATTACTGAATATCTTCCAAAATTTGTAGCAGATATCCATGTAGATTGCATTTGGGATCCCAACTCTAATGAAAAATTTGAAGGGGAGTACTTGACGGGGAAAGGTAGATTGAGGAGGGTGAGAGGTAATTATATGTTTTTTTTTTTTTGTAGTTTAATAATTATTATTCATCATCAATATATATAAGTTGTTTCTAACTAGTGTAATTTTCTTTTTTATAGTTGGTCGTGAGTGGGATGCACTACACTTGTATATTGCAAACAATCTTATTTGGATGACGGTATGGATTGAACAGTCTCAAGAAAATGGTCACTCATTAACATGGGATGCTGTTGTATCATTGGTTAAAGAAGCTCATCATAATGAAGATCCCAATGTTACACAAATGGTACTTGATCTAATATATGGCTTAAGAGATACAAAGGTATGCATAAGATTACTAATTATCACACATAAGTTTAATATCAACTCACAGATCAATGCAAATAATCTTGACATGTTTGAATAATTGCAGGTCAAACACCACAAAGCTATGTACTACCATGGCTATAAATTTCGCACAAAAAAGTTAGATGAAACGAAGAAAATGTGTGATTCTAGGATAAGTGTTGTCTCCGTGGTCACCAATATTTCATCTAGAACTGACATACATCCTCAATGATCTGAAAATTGATACTATGGAATTTTGGATGATATACTTGAGTGCAACTTTAATTCATTCAAAATAGTTCTATTTGTTGTCAAATGGTTCAGGTTACGACTGAATCGAAATGATCCTGATAGGACTATTATTGAACATGATAGTGGATTTACTATGATTAATACAAGGTCATTTGAGCCAGTCGGAGATGAGCCCTATGTTCTTCCAAGCCAGTGCAAGCAAGTGTTTTATTTTAGTGTTCCACAGAAACTAGGTTGGTCATTTTTTATTAGACATGACCCAAGAGGAAGGCTGGTAAAGTATAATGTGATCGAAGAAGAAGAAATTGAAGAAGTAGAAGAGGAAGTAAATGATTATCAGGAACAACAGTTACCTAGTGATGAAGATGAAGAAGATGGTGATGATTTTGGTCATGCTGACGATAATGGTGATAATGATGATGATGATGTTGATGATGATCATGATCATGGCGATGATGGTCATGATGATGATGGTGATGAAGATGATGATGATGGCAATGAAGATGGTGATGATGGCGAAGAAGATGGTGGTGGTGATGACGACAATGATGGTGATGATGATGATGATGATGATGATGATGACATGGATGAAGATCATGATGATCAATGAAATGTCTAGCTAGGATCAATGTCAACTATGATGGGGTCTTGTACGACCAAACTTTTCTTTCTAAACCATATGTGCACATATAAACATTAAGTAGAACATGTCAAATATTTTTTTAGATATACACATTAGTTACACTAAATTTTTAACTTAAGACAAATGATTTACATATACAATCTACTTTATTATTAATTTTTTTTTTGATAAGTCTATTACTTTAATTTCGCTGCTGATTTCTAAGACTTACTAATTTTTTTCACAGGGTGATATGGATGCACCATCTCAGACACCTTTAGTAGAGGTAAATATTAAATATTGTAAATTTTAATGTTAATATAGAAACAAATGTCGTATTATTATGTTCTTTTCTTTATGGCTTTGGAGTTTTTTTGATGAAATTTTACTGATATTTAATGTCACAAATGATAGGAAAAAGCTAGAATGACTGTTGATCAAATGCGATCTGAAATACAGGCTTCATATCTACATAACATCGCCTTTAATACTGAGCCTGTGTTCATCACCCAGAAAATCAAGCAAAGATACATTGATGAACTTGTTAACATTATCATTGAGGGTGACAAAAGTGAGGAGAAAGAGGCACTAAGAACAGAATTGGGCCGAAGAATCTGATCTTTGCAGGTAACTAGTAGTTCGATTAAAGCAATAATAGAAGTTCAATAGATATGAATATTTTATACTATCTTATGGATCTTGATCTCTAATTTTATGTGTATTTGTATAGACATTTGTGCCATTTGTGACATCACATGGTGAACATGGTGATGGTCATTGCGCACAACCTTCGTGTAAGTAGCACTTTGTTTGTTTTCATCAACATTATAACACTTACTTTTTTTTTGTGGACATTTCTAGCTAGTATCCCATTTGATCTTTATCCATTGCAAATGCCTTTGCTAACAATATTGTATTCTTCAGCTCATGATGAAGTGCGGACTCCTCCTTCGGTTGTCAGTCCACTATTGCCTAGTGCATTGTTGACAACAAGGGCCATGCAAACATCCTCATCTATGCCTAGTAGAACTGGTAAAACCTTGTTTTGCTATTTTTTTTACAAGTTGATGAACAACAAAGTAGCATATCAGTGCTTAAATGATGTCTACAGAAGCCTGCATACACACAAACACATGCATACAGACACCATGCATGCATACATACATACATTTATTGTACTATGTATGCAAGATTTTGTCATTGGATATTGTATACCCTGCTTAGATGCAATGATTGCTATATGTTCCATTCATGAGAGATGAATTCTTTTGAACTAACTACTCATAAAATCCTTATAAACTATTACAAAATCTGATTGTTAAAAATAACTCATTTGATCACTATTTGAGAAATTTCTACTCTATTTAAAGATTTATTAAAAGATTAAATAAAAATGATTTTGCATATATTTCTACTCAACCTACTATTTAAGAATTTTTTATATATGCATTTATGAAAATAAAATTGTGCTACTTTTTGAATTAATGTTTCAGATTCACATGGAAAAAACATTCTAACTTTTGAATCCAAAAGTAAACTGAAACATCATTTAAAAAATATATTTTAATTTTGTCTTTTATGTTTCTCTACGATGTATGTGCGTAGATACTTTTATATTCTTGAACTCTCACTGTGATAACAGACCATGGACCATTGAAAGCTATCCTAAACATAGATGATTAAAAATCACACATTATCTTATCATAAACATAAACAACAATATATCATGAATTCTAAAAATATGGTATCTTTAATACACTATTTTCGTATTTAGTTTTTTGAAAAACTCATGTATTGTTGGTCAATTGATTGAGTAGACTTTGCCGAAGCTGCTACCTACTTTTTACAAATTTATTATTATTAATTTAACATTTCTACTATAGATAAGTTCACTAAAGAATAAAACCCCTATCACACCATGCATGTGAATATAGCTTCCTCTCTTCAATTCTTGCATGGAGTTCCCTCAAAGACACTGCCATGCCAACCTAGGATATGAAATAAGTATTGTTGAAAAACTTTATAATCATAGGTAAAAAAGATAAGTGGTAGATGATGGTTAGACATAGAAACCTATTAGGTAAATTCAAAATATAAGGTCTAGAAATATGGTTCAGGTGTTTCCTACATTCCCTTTCATCCAAACTGGAAGTGCTTGGGGCTCCTATCCTAGCCTCGGTCTACTTTACCTTGGCTTTGATACCAGGGTAAACTTTTCTATGTACCAGCCAAGAGTCAAACTGAGGACCACTAGGTTGATGCTGGGATGATCTACCACTGAGCTACAAGCCCTTTTGGTGACCAATCCATCCATGGTCACTAGAGACTAAAGCTATAATTTCCACTAGACTTCTAATGGTTTACCTACCAAAAGAAAATCAATCCTGAAATCCCTTTATTGGGTTTACTTTCTTGAATATTTTAAATTGGTTGTATGTGGGAATTTTATAAATCATTTTTTGAAAATGTACTTATAACTTCATGGATTCTTTGAGACATTTTCTCTTTTTCTCCAATAGAACTTCCCAGAATGTTAGTTTTGTGGTCACTAGGTCTTGGTCATCCCAATACTGTTGTTCTTTGCCTTACCAAGGATAGGCTTTTAGGGTCTTAGTTTCTATTTATAGTTGTTTGATAAGTTTCATGGTTATTTGATCCACAAATTACGTTGTCACATGTTTTCAAGTTTGTCATTCTGAATCCTGTTATGCATGCATGTAATAGCATAGAAGATGGAAGATAGGTTGTTGGAAAGGATTATCGTGTTTTGGATCAAAGAAACAAGCATGTCGAATTGTGCCAACATCACGTACTCTAGAAGGAAATACATCAGCTAATCAAGGAAATGGATCTCAACTAGTTGGTGTTGCTAATCAACGCACAGGTTTAAATCCATCCTTACTGGCACCTCCCTCTTCCCCGGCTTCATTTACAAATTCAGGCAATCCTTCTACTGTTCAATCACCAAATGTTTTCTTGTCTTTGTTTGCCAATGTTTGTTCACCTGGTGGACCAACATCAACCATGTTTGCTACAGGACCATATGCACATGAGACTCAATTGGTATCACCTCCTATTTTCTCAACATTTACTACTGAACCTTCAACTGCTCCATTAACTCCCCCACCCGAATTAGCTCATCTCACAACTCCATCATCACCAAATGTGCCTTTTGCTCAATTACTTGCATCTTCATTAGATGTAAAAATTGTCAATAAGGAGAATGGTGTGACTTTCTCATGCTCTCCTTATACAACATCAGGTTATGTTGCTACAAGTGATCTTCAAGCTGCATACCAACTATATCTAGGGAGTCCTGCTAGTCAACTAGTATCACCAAAGCCAGGAGTTTTTAGTTCTGGTTCACCATTTCCTAAGGTTAAGTATCTTGGACATTGGAATGAATCCCTAGCTGGTCAAGACACCTTATACAAGTATGAACCATCCAAGTTTTACCATGACATACCCTCCCCTAGAAGTTTTCCACTAGACTTCTAGTTGCATTGTTAAATTGTCATTTCAATCAACACAAGGAAACTTAAATCTGTAGTGTTGAATCATACAATGGAATAATTGCCAATCAGTATTCCCCTTCGAATGCACAAAAAATTCAAATCTTGAAATATTTCAACTATTAAGACTTAATTGGAACAAAAAGCAATATCTATGCCAGTTGCTATAAATAGAATGGCCAGAGTGTAGAAAAGATAATTTGCCATAAAAATCATAGTTTTTATAATGAAGAATATTCATATTGCAATTAGTTGGGCTTGCCTTTAACATCCCAAGTCCAACATCTAGAAAATATTGTAATAAAAAGCATGCTATTAGATACATTCTTTCCTCTGCAGTGGTTCTTGTAAGAAAGGGGTATAACAAGTTTAAGTGACAAATAACAGTAGTGCCCAACCATTTTCTGAAAGCAAATCAGTGCGAAAACCAAGTTTACAGAATATGCTTGAATTCTAGATGAATCTACTTGTTCACTCAAGGATTTGATTGCTTCTTTTGTAGCTTTGCATTTACAAGATTATGCCACAGCAAAAGATTTTCCATTCCATGATAGTGATAAGGTGCTAGATTGTGTTTTGAAGTTGGTCTCTGACCAACAAAACTCTATTCTCATGGAACCTTTCTTTCTATATTTTTGGGTCTTTAAAGGGATATTGAATGTTCAATATTTTCCATCCCAAGATACTAATAAGGTGTCAGATTGAATTCCTAAGTTGCTCTCTAACCAGAAAATCTCTAAGCTGATAGAACCTTTCTCTCTAGATGAAATTATAAAAATAAACTTTTCTCTAGTGGTTGACAAGGATCTGAGCCAAGATGGTTTCAGCCCCCATTTTTTTCTAAAATGTTGGGTTCTTATGGGCATATATATTTGGAGGGTGGTAGAGGAGTCAAGAATCTATAGCTACATATTGAAATATTTCAACACTACATTTATTAAACTTATTCCAAAGTGTCATCAACCATCCACCTTTAGAGATTTCAAACCAATCTCATTGTGCAATACAATATACTAGATCTTCACTGAGGCAATTGCCTCTACACTAGCCAAGGTTACTTCATCTATTATTTCAAATCAACAAGGAGGTTTTGTGGCCCATGAAGTTCTACAATCTATCAAGTTTGAAGTTAGCCCATCTATGATCCTAAAATTGGATAATTTGAAAGCATACAAAAGGGTTAATTGGAATTTTCTTAGATATGTAATGGTAAGAATTGGGTTTACTAGAAATGGACAAAGTGGGTTATGTCTTGCATCTCAAGAGCCAAAATTTTGGTTAAACTAAATATAAATCCATGTACATTCTTCTCCCCGTCTCACAGGGTGAGAGAAGGTGGCTTGTTGTCCTTGTCCTTGTTTATTATCTTAGCTGAAGGTTTGAGCATATTGATTCTACATAAGCACCAACAAGTGCCTTAGGAAGGTATTAGTATCCATAATTAGTTGTCAGCAAGCCATAATATTTTTGTGGATGATGCCTTGCTGGTTGGTAAAAGGTCCCTTAAGTAGGCCAAATGCATTAGAGAGACCCTAAAGGAATACTACAAGGTTTCAAGGAAAAAAAATTAATCTGGATAACTGATATTTTCTTCTTCAATATAGGGAAATTTATGAGCGTGAAAATCTAAAGGACTCTTGGTTTTGTGGTAACTGAAACTCCTAGAAAATATTTGGCAATCCCTTTCTTCCAAGGGGTAAGAAAGTCATCTCATTGGGAAAATATCATACAATTAGTCAAGGATAGAATTGGAGGATGGAAAGCTAGATGGTTGTTCATTGCTAGTAGTATTTTGCTGCTAAAATCAGTCCTTACTACAATTCCAAACTATATCATGTCAATGATTTCAAAACCAAAAGGTGTCCTTGAATCTTTACAAAAATCTTGGAAATTTTATTTGGAATGGTAATATGGCATTGGTCACTGGTCAATAGTGCTTCCCCTTATGATTGTCACCATTCTACTTGCAAAAACCAGTCAAGCACATGGTCTTGGTTGACATAGGGCTAGCTAGGAAAAATACTTGCCCTTAACTTGCATATCCCTCAGTTTTAGAGGTTGCCACCAGTGGATTTGCAAGTTAGGGCTGCATATGTACAAGGCCGTAGAAAATAGGGCTGTTTAGACCCCTTTTTACTAAAATGTTGATAACTTGCAAAACCCAACTCCAATTTATGTCAAATCAAAGCCAAAAAACTTATGAACACACCCCTACAACTAATCCACACACTTAGCAAACATAACAGTACCGTACAAAACTGTACAACCCATTATAACAACAAAATTACCAGTAAATTAGAGGTTTTTTATTCATTTTCTCCAAGCATTGACTACAACCTGATCTCCCTCACCTTCTGAGATCACACATGATATATATAGAGGCCTATAGGACTATTGGAACAACCAAGTAGCTGTTCCCCTACTTAAAACAAACAATAACAACTTTTAAACAATACCGAGCAACATTTTTAAAAGTTGTCAGCAACTTTTATATGCAACTTTTTGCATTTTTGCAAATCTGACTACCTAATGTACTAAAAAAGTTCAAAAACCATAAAATTGGCCTATATTGACTCAAACACCCTATTCTAAGGCCTCTTGGTCCCATTGAGCCACTTCATTTATAAACACACCAAAGTGCTAATGGACCTTACACACATGAGCCTTTATTACAAAACATGGGCCACCTAGTAAAGTATGGACCAAACCTTTATTCCAACACCATAACTACTTGAATTCTCCCTTTCATGGAGTGGCAAGGTGTCCTACATCATAGGTACTTGTTCTCTTGCCTCGTAGATACTTGTTCCCCTGCATCATTGGTTAGGTGTCCTGCACCACAACCACTTCATGGAAACAAATCCCACACTATCTAGTCCAATATCATACATCATGTCTAGAATGAATGATTTTCCAAAAATGTGATCTTATTAATAAGATAAATGGAAAGAAAATCCTGAATTAAATCCTTAATGGAATGTGAGGAAAAAACATTTTTGCTAGTCAATTTCTTCAATTTGATTATATCCATAAGTATGCTTTAATTCATTTGGTGTTTGCTTTAATTGTCATGATGTTTCAGTTGATAGACCAATAGAGAACAGTACTGCTGAAGTTGATCCATTTCCTGGAGCAGTTCGTGTGATTAGTACTGGTTCATATGAAGGGACATTATTGCTGAATAAGAAAACTATGTTTCCGTTAAAAGAACGAAAGCTTCCAGGTGCTTTAAAATTGTTTTTATTTAAAGTGTAAATTTAATTAATTTTTATATTACTCATTTTGGACTGATAAATCCTTTATGTTTTTGTCGGTAATAATGTTTTCTTTGAACATCTTTTTCATATGACATTGAGACTATTCGGACCCACCATACGTAAAAGGTACGTAGTTTCATATCATTGCTACATAATTTTTCTTTTCTTCCATTTACTGTAATATATTAAAGCTATTGATCTAATAATCTATTTGTTTTTTAAAAAGGTGGAATTTACAAACCGTGGAATTAAAAAATCAGCTCATTGCATCTTTTGACGAGAAATTTGGAAAAGACATGTTTGACAATGGCCTACTTCTCAAAAGAGCAGCAAAGCATATAAAGACTGTGAGGGATCAATATAGAAGGGCTCTTAAGGATAACCCAAAGTATGACTATCCAGCTATGATTCCACCAATGGAGTGGAATGAAATAGTAAAAGATGCAAAGGAGAAAAGGCTATGTGAAGATAGAGATAATGAAGCAGCACAGGGCAAAAAGAGGTATGTCATGATAGTATTAAGTACATTGTAATCATGCACTAATTATTCATATTTGTAAATATATAATCTTAGATGTTTGAAATTGTTCATAGATTGCAGGACACATCCATGGCTACAAAAGCGAGACTAGAAAAGTTTGGCCAACACAAACTTGGCTCTGGTGGCTATATGAATCTCCAGTCTCGAGTTGTAAGTAGGAGCAATGATATGAAATAATTTTTTTTAATATAATGTTGCAAAAAATTTTGTTTAGTGAAACCATACATACAAAACTGATGATATTAAGAAAAAAATACAGGGCATAGAATTCAATGTGGAGGTCACAGATGAAGATAGAAAACTTGCCTTGAAGGAAGGCTATAAAGTCGTGGCTGCATGCCTACACGAAGAATCTGTAAGCCTTTCCCAAGAATCTAGTTCACCAAATGATATCTCACAGGTAAATTGGTTAGATGAAAAGTAAATGAAATTGAATAGTTGATCCTTTTCTTTTTTGGTATTAGTTTTGAACGTAAATTGACTACATAACAATGTGCATAACATTTTATTGCAGCCTTCATATCCTACCACAGAACCTGCTCGTGACGAAGGCCATAATGTGCATTATAGTGGTGGAGGTATTAATTTTCTATTGGAAATTAATTATGTAATCAGAAATATGAAATGTTCTCCTTCCATTTATTGTCCAAGCATGGTCTTATCCAAACATATATTCTATGCTCACTGTGCAGATCTTTTAGAAAATGTATTGTTTAAAGACTACAACCTCTTCAAACTTTTCTCCAAGTGAGGGTTCCATGCTAATAAAAATATAATAAAAGACCACTTATTAGCATCCTCAAGAATATGCATCTCAAATGACATGAGAGACTTGACTTCCTAGTCTTTAAGATGTGTGTATCTTTATACTTTATAGTTGTCGAGAGTCTTTTTGAATATACACCATCTAAGTTCAAATACTGGTCATAGTTGAAAGAGGATAACAGATTGTAATCACTATGAAGCAAATGGTAACGAAAATATAACATGATTTTAGGAAACCTGTTATCTCTCCTTACTATCTACTATTTTTTTGATTTGGGTTAAGTAAACTGTTTGCATTTCTTGTATTATGTATTTAGGGTATTCTTGAGCAATGACAACGAGGTTTATAGATTGGCAAGGCAATTTATTATATGATTTGGAACATTCACATAGTTTTGTTCTTATTTCTCTAACATCACTACTTTAAAGATTATCTCTGGTTGCTGAAACATATTCATTATTTTAAAATAGGGATCTTTAAGCTTTTGATTAGTAGTTGACTATGATTTCCAACACTGTACTTTGATAAATCATTTGTTCTAACAAATCTCATAGAGTAAATATTGTGATATTGCTATCATGATTTAACTGTGTAGTATTTGAGTCAAATTTATTGACTCATATTTCATGCGCAATGCTCAAAATGGATCCATCTCTCATGATAATATTTGTTTGAATATTTCAGAGGATGTTGAACATCATGTTGAAGGAGTGGAACATGTTCCAAGTGTTCAACATGTTGACATGGCAGCGGATCAAAATGTTAATGTACATGATGTGGCATTGTCAAGTAAGAAAAATGCATGTTATGTTGTACTAGTACTTAATTATAGACTGGTAATAGTTAAAAAAAGAAAAAGAGTATGCCAATTTATCCCATTCACTTGTTCTTACAATAGAGCCCCCTTTAGTGCAACAGCCTCCTGTTCCAAAGAGAAGGAGCCATCGTAATTTGACATTACACATGCCAGAAGAGGAGGAGAATGATGCAGATATGGATGCTCCTATGAGTACTTTTCTTAATAGAGCTCATAAAAACAAAAAGAAGAAATTATGTTTTAAAAGTCTTCTTTGATAAACCTTGTTGGATAATGAAAGAACTTTGTTTTAAGTAATTATGTATGAATGATGTGTATTAATACTGATTTTTATCTTATGTTAATGAATATTGTTATGTCTTAATGAAGTCTTGATTAGCATTGTGTATTAATGAATTTTATATCATATTAATGAATGTTATGTGATTGTATTGATTGAATGTTATAGTTCATAAATGGATGAATAAATCAATGAAGTATGTAATTAGATGATAATGGATACTTTAGATTGATGTTAGGGGGAGGGGGGTGAGGCTAGATGAGCTTCCACCTTCATGTGGTTGGCCTTGTTAAGTAGAGAATATTATAGTATTCTTGAAACTAAGTGAAGCTCAAACTAACATAAAATGGACACTTTGCATGTGGTAGGTCTAAAATGATCCACGACTACTGCTACCCATAACATGAATTTGTGAAATACATTCTGATATCACCAATTTCAACACTGTATTCAAAGCATAGGAGTGGCCTATAGTCTTAGCATGAATTTTGAGTAATGCCTTAGTCCAGATTTCCTCAGAAGTGGCTGGAAGAAACCTGCACGAGTCTGAGACTATGAACTCTCCCCGCCTTGGCCAAGAAGAACTTGCCAACTCTCTACTATTATGGCAAACTACAGAGCGATGTGGCTGGTCTAAAACTGACCAATAAGTTCACAATTAAAGGAATGATCCTTCCTTCACCAAGGATTGCCAAGCAATGATCTCAAGTGTACCAATTTGATCAATGCTCCAATCCTTATTGAGAATCTTGTCCCAATCAATCTCTAGATGAAACAGGGACACAAAGTGACTAGTCAAATGGTGAATAACACCTAAACGTCTGAAAATTTCATCCTTATATCTTCCAAGGTCACTCCAGTGAATCCCAATCAATTCCATTACTTCTTGTTGAGAAATCCCAACATTGACACCCAATCAAGATTGATCCCCAAGACCAATGCATCACATGAAGAAACTACATTCCCAAGCGCCATAACAAGCACAATGCACTCTTACTCTATGATGCAGAGGTGGTGTGTGGTATCCATCTTCTTCATATGAGATAGAAAATCCATTCATTTAGCAACAACTCTTTACTCCAATTTTCCCTCAAGGACTTACCTTCCAGGCTACCCCAAGTGCACTTAGAGTTTCCCAAACACCATAACTTCTTCCAAGGCTTCAACCTTCATTCTTCCTTTGTGAATCATCTCCTCATGGCCTTTCCACCATGTTACATCCATCCATTAATTTTGGACAACTAATCTCTTACCCAACATTCATATCTAGCCTTAAAGCTAGTAGCCCTCACCAATCACTAATTTGGATTTCTCTCCAATAGTTCCCAAACAACTAGGGAAACTAAAACCTGATTAAGATACCCTTTTAGGATCTATACATTCTCCCTAAGTTTCAATATCAAATCTTTTGGACCATACCCAAGATCTGATACTCCTAGCCTATCCACACTAGGCCCAATTCTCCAATTTTACATAGCAACCCACAACTCCACTCAACCCTATGATTCCAAAGGGTAAAATAGTCCTTCTAGGGGTTGAGAAATAATAGATTTTCAAGATTTTAAGGTTCTACCCTTTACACAACACATTTGCCACCAAACCCTTGGTTTTGGGGTCACTAATCCAGGGCATGTTCAATAGGACCTCTAACCATATCACCAGAACAAAATAATTGCATAAACACTTCATAACTAATCCCCCCATATGCATTTGATCACCAAACATCTTCAATCCTGAAGTAAATAACTTTTAATATGACTAGTGTCTATCCAGGGCCTATTCTCAGTCAGCAACTAACTATCATTGTAGTTCTTCAAGAATATTCCTTCAATTGGAATTGCATTAGTTGCAATGGCTGAAGAAATAGGACTTGAAATGGCCATTCATTCTTTGGAGCATCTCCTACAGTATGGAGAGAAAAATATTAGAAGAGCAATCCCATTGGCTCTAGGCCTATTGTCAATATCAAATCCAAAAGTAATGTTCATTGTTTTGTCCTTCCGTTTGCTTAAATACTCAATTCTTGGCCCTTTAATTTGCTTGATTATTTATGTGATAGAAGTTTATTGCTGAAATCTGACATGTAAACATCTATATTAGGACAATGTGATGGATACTTTGAGTAGGCTTAGTCATGATACCGATTCAGAAGTTGCTATGGTGAGTGGTATTCGTTATAATATTTCTTTGTAATCTTTCCAATTTCCACCAGATAGGTTTTTCTTATGAATTTGCTTAAAATTTGACAATCTAAATAACAATGTGTATTTATAGGCTGCAAGACTGGCTCTAGGATTAATTGGTGCTAGAACAAATAATGATCAATGAGCTAGCATGCTACGAAATCTATCGAGCTATTATTACAAATATCCCAGCCTTCTATTCTGTGTATGCTATATTGCCAATTATTAATGTTGATGCTGCAATTTTATTTTCTAAGTTTAACAATGTCTAACAAATCTTAATTCAGGAAATCTGACATAAATAGATATATTGTAGGTCCACATTGCTCAAGGTTTGGTTCATTTAGGAAAAGGGTTGTTAACACTAAGTCCATATCATTCAGACCACTTTTTGTTGTCATAGTAAGTACCTACATATTGCATTCCTGAAGAAAAATTTTAAAATTGCAAACTTCTGAACCCATCTGCTTGTATTCAATTTGCTTCACTCTTTGCACTTTTTTTATATTTATTTGGATATGTTGGGACTTTAGCAGCTTGTTATCTATATAATTGGCCTACTAGGTTCTTTGCACTCTTTTTCTATTTATTTGTTTCGTGTCTTGCTAATCTAAAACCTAAATTGATTTCCAATGGTGGGAGTTCAAACTAGGGCCATTTCTTTGGCCAAACCCTTGTTTTGAGGGTTTCACAGGTAGAGAGGAAGAAAAATGTGTAACTTTCAAATGGAGATTGATATTCCCTCCAAACCAATGGCAAAATTCTCTAAAATACAACCTCCAACTGAACAATGCAAAACAATAACCTTACAACCATTAAAAATTTGTACTGTACGAAAAAAAGAGTGAAAATGTTGTAACAACAGGTTCTCTATTATATTTTGGAAGAAAAATACATTTGAAAACTTCTCTTGCCCTCTCATTCGGGTGTACAGGGCCTATAAAGGCATTTTCCAATAGTTTTAACCAACCAATGACAATTTTATGGTTATTTGCAAAAAGTTGCTGATTTGTTGCAAAAATTGCTAATGCAATTTTGCAATTTTTATGCATTTTTGGAATTCCAACTAACCTCCAACCTAAATGGGTTCTAACTATTCCAAGTGATCATTCTAAGACTCAAAACTACTAAACCAACCTAGAAAACAAAATCTAAATCAAATTCCACCTTTGGACCAATCGATGCTCAGGTTCATATTGTCACCTTGGACTATTTTTGGTATTTCCTTTTACCAGATTTCTTACATGCAAAATTATTTAAGATATATTTCTTATTGTCACCTTGGCCTATTTTTGGTATTTCCTTTTAAGACAGATTTCTTACATGCAAAATTAGATAAAAGAGAATAAGTATTATTCTAAGCTTTCTTAGAGATTAAAATGATGGTTTGTATGCATACACCTTTATAATTGATAGACAACACCACTTAGAAGTTAGCAATAGCCCTGTATGTGATTAATGTTTAAGAATGTCCAATAGACTACAGACAAGGCAAGGCTGGTAGACCTGGAGCTCAATTCCAAGTTTACTGGCTGCGACAATGCCCTTGCATGCTTATGGTATTAGCTATTTCCTTTTATAGGTGGCAGAAGAGTAGTATATTTCTACTAACACATGTGCGACCTTACCTCAAATTGCCCCCACATCCCTCTTAGATCTGACACGTCCCCAAAGGATATATGATTGTGATAGTTAGGAGAAATTGGCACCACACAACAATATTTATTGAGCGCTTGTAAAACTTCATGTCCCCACTTGGAGCAGCTACCTTATATGCTCAGATGAGCCTGCCAAGTCACCTTAATCATTCATGTGTGTTTCCTTTAATTTCTAAGTAGTATTCATGTAGAGTGAGTGGTTTATGCCTTTTGCTACTCTAAGTTTTGGTAACAAGATGTGTTTTTGGTGCAGGCATACTTTTGGGCCATTTTCAGGAGACAGCAAGGGATAGCTATCAGAAGATAGGGAAAATAGGGAGACAACATTGGTGCAGTGGGAGACAACATGTGTGAGTAATCCATAAAGTAGTATAAATCAAATGTTTTAATTGATTATAGGTCAAGATGCCAAAGGACTCCATCGACTTGATTGTATTTAAGGAAAAATACCAACATTCAAAGATGCCAAAGCAAATGTTGAAGTTTCCTTGCACTTTGTTGTTGTCTGGCAAAAAATATCAGTGATCTCAAAGGTGTCTAGTGCCCTTGCTTAATGCCCACTTATAGGTAGGTAGTTATTTGTTATCTCTGCACACTAAAAGTTGTTTGAGTTTTCAATGAGAGTTTCTCTATGGGAATGTGGCCTGATTCAAGCTTGTACTTTCAAAAGAACTTCCAATATTTTATGGGTCACATTCTCAGACCAAGCTTCATTCCCCTTACACTTCACTCTTATTTCTACAAATGTGTGTTTTGACTACAATAGAAATGAAGAATTTTAGCTTCTATCAGGTTATTGATAGTCTATAGAATAATAAATCTTGAAATCTTAATTTGTTAATGACTGTTTGGAAACTTTGATGATGTATTCATATATTTGTAAGAAATGTATCTTTTATCAAAGAGATGAAGAGATTTCTACAATCTATAATATTAAATATATAATATTTTTGTATACAATTGCTTAGCATTTATTTACTTTCTACTATAATGAATCATGAAATGTAATCTAAATAATGTTAGAAAGTTGATTCATATTTTTATTGTTGATCTTGATTTATCACTTGATATTGATATTGGGAATTTAACTAAGCCCATCTTCTACAGTCAAACATTGTAAGTGTTTGTTTGGTATCTAATGGTATTTTGAAAAATGTATTTCCTTGAGCTTATTGTCTACTTTATAGAGACTGAAAGGATTTAATACTATATAAATTATTTTGGTATCTGATGGTATTTTTCTTGACCTTATGTTATGCACAAAGTTGTTTTTATACAAGTTTGTTTTATCATACAATTGTTTGATGAATGATTGTATTTACATTTTATTACAGTTTCTTTGTTTAAAAGCACATTTATTTTGGGGGGCACATTAATTTTTAAAATATTTTCTTGATAGTTGTTCTGATATGGAATTGGAAGAGATCTTGATATACAGAACTACCATACCATGAATTCCAAACCCGACCTGAGTTCAGTTTGAGTAAAATATGTAAGTCCAGTTTTTGTTTATTTAGTTTTGTACCTGATTCAATCTGAATGCTATTTTTAATTATTTAATTTTGTTTCTCTAATATCTTTGCCCAAATGCCTATATTGTGAGCACCTAGTGTATTCAATCTCCTATTCGCATAGTTGTCTGCTCAGATTATATAGCTTAACAAATAATAACTTAAGTATTCAGGAATTCATGCATTCATCTGCTGCTATTCAATGTTTGTGTGCTTTAGGAACAAGAATTTGGAATGGATACGCTGATGGGAGGATGCATGTCATGGAACAAGATGCATGTCATGGAACGAGGAGCTTCTTGGTCAGGGTCTTGCATTGAATGATGAATTGGATCGTGTGCTAGGGAAACACGACTCCATTACTACAGGGTCTCCTGTTACGTGAAAAAGAACATCAACTCATGCGGCTCCTCTTGTCAGTATCAATTCATGAAGTTTTTTAGATGTTTGATTTGTGTTGTGGAAATCAGGTAGATTGGCAGCTAATGCATTTCAGTTTGGATTTGTCAATCTGAATGGCCGAAAGCAAAACCTCTCCTTTGGAACTGCTATATGATTTAATCAAAGAATTTTTTTTTGGGTGAATTGTTGATGTTTGATGTTATATTCTTACATGGGTGTTTTTTTCCTCTCCTCTTTTTTCTTGTAGGCATATGTAACTAAAGAGGATACTCTAATTGTGACCTTGACAGTGAGAGAGCATGGCATTCTCTGGTGATGTAAGGCTCCTTGATAAAATGCCCTGGTCAAAGAAATCAGCATTAGTAGAGTCTACACTTGTGGAAATGGGTCTTTAGGAATGTGCCAACACTCCCATAGGAATTTGGCACCTGAGGGGAATCAGTGGTGGAGAAAAGAGAAGAGTGAGCATTGCCTTAGAAATTCTAATGAGGCCAAGGTTCTTGTTTCTAGATAAACCAACAACTGGCTTAGACAGGTATGAATCTTTCTAAATTGGTGCCAGATACTTAAACCATCTTCAAGGTTTTTGTTTGTTATAAGTTTTGTGGATGTTCCTCAGATGATACCATTGGTTCAAATTCATCTAACAAGGAACCTTTCAACCCAACAATAGTTGTTTGAATTGGTTATATTGTGAAGTCTCATATATGTAAGAGGGAGCCACTATTATAGATATATAAGAGGGAGTAGGGTGTACTTGAAGAGAATGTTTCAAGACTTGTTCGTGCAAGAAAGTAATAATAATTTATATTGTAGTCAGCTTCAGTTTTATCTTTCCATTGAAGCTTTTAGTCCAAGGAAAAACTAACAGCATATAACAACTAGATGCTTAATTGAGAGTATACCATTTAAGAAAAACAATTTCAGATTTTGTTCAACAGTTACACACTTTTTTTGGCTTGATAAACCTTAGATGTGAGGATGAAGATGGTCATGTTTGGTCTTGTAAGCTGTAATGGACTATTCCTAAGGTTTTCCAAGCTCCTAAATAGCTATGTTTTAGTGATTTTTCATTCTCAGAACCTGAATCTACTTTGAAAATCTTGGGTGTAGCCTTCATTAAGGTGGATTTTGACCACTAAATGCTATTCACAAGTGTTTAGTCCTGCATATGATCAACACCAATAGCATATGATAAAGCTGGTGCTTTTAATATGGATGATATAGTAATCAAAGGTGATTGAATTGTAGTTAACTTGTGTTTAAAAAACAAGCAATATTCAAATTGGAAAATCATGAGCATTGTGGAGGAACATTGCGTTCAAGCATCTTGTCAAATGGTTCACATGACTTATCTATGCTTCCATTTTGCAAGCATGTCTCCCAAGACAAATGCTACTACTTCATCTACATTGTCTAAAAAAATCCTTTATGCTTTGATGGATGCCTATAGTGTATCTTAAAGCTCTCATTCAACAATTATGAGATGATCAATCAAGAGGAAATAGTTGAGAGCTTATAGTGACACAATTTTCAGAAGATCATATGAAATAAAATGGGCGTGCGAGTAGAAAGAAACTAGAAAGACATTGTGTATAGATGAAGGCATGAAATGGATGGTTTTCGAGCACTTAGCACAAACACTCAACATTCAGTACATATCATTTGAGATCAAATGGGTGTGTGGGATTAAACGGATAGTAAATAATAAAGGAGGGAATTGAACCCTCCCTGACACTCACACTTGTTGAGGTCCACTTTAGTAATGGCCCTTCCTGTGAAATTGCTGTCTAAATTTTTTCTAATGAGATAATGTGTTATGAGCTCTTCATCTGTGGGATGGAACGTGAATCCAGGAGGCAGTTGTGCATTACCCATATCATGACTATAGATAACTAAAGTTAAAAGCCTGTATTATTGAATTCTCTTCCCTATCACCCATATTCATTTCCTTTGCTATTCATGCTTCACATGGGAGTCTTTTTATATGATGATTTATTGTCAATCATGTCCATTCGCTACGAAACAATTCTTATTCTACAAATTCGAGATGCTGGAATTTTTGTGGATGTGCAGGCCATCAGAACATACTGTAGGGAGGATGATGAACTTAATCTCAACTGTCAGACTCAGGCAAGTGATACAAATTGTAGAATCTTAACATATGGTTGTTCAAATTTTGTATCTCCTAAATGATTTCCTTTTAGTGTATAACTTGTTGTGCATAGTTGCCAAGTTTGGTTATTGTATCGGGCATAGTAATGAAGAAGCGTATTAGTTACTATCCATAATTATGACAGTTTGATTAGTTATTGTCAATATTTTTTAGGCATTCTATAAAACAATTCACATGCCTTCCGTATGATATGACATTTTGCATGCATCCTCCACTCTCTCATTCGGCTGATGATGGATTACAGAGAGTGATCTGAAATGATGATGCTAAAAAATACAAGATCAAATCCAAAATGAACTTGCATTACAAATGGATTGTGGAAATCTGATATTGTTGATTTTGCATGCATGTCTACCAGGACAATCACAACTTTAGCATATTGTCCTAGTAGACATGCATGCAAAATCAACAATATCAGATTCCCACAATCCATTTGTAATGCAAGTTCATTTTGGATTTGATCATGTGTTTTTTAGCATCATCGTTTCAGATCACTCTCTGTAATCCATCATCAGTCGGATGAGAGGCTGTAGGAGGCATGCAAAATGTCATATCATATGCAAAGAATGTGAACTATTTTATAGAATGCCGAAATTTTTTTTTACACCCAGGCGTTGGTAGAAATTTTTACCTTCATTGGTCAAAATTTCTACTTTTTTTGGTCAACATTTCCTACCTTCAATGGTCAAACTTCTCGAGCATCATTGGTCAAAATTTCTAGCTTTCTTGGTCAACAATTTTTACCTTCATTGGTCAAAATTTTTACCTTTTTTGGTCAACATTTCCTACCTTTATTTGTCAAACTTTTCGACCTTTATTGGTCAAAATTTCTACCTTTATTGGTCAAAATTTTGACCAATTCTGGGCAAACCTTGCACTATGGATATTGAAGTTTTTTGACCAACCTAAAGGTTGGTCGAACTTTCAGCTGAAAAAATTCTGACCAGTGAGTTGGTCGAAGTTGGTCGAAGTTTGGTCAAAAAGTGGGTCGAAATTTTGACCAATAATGGTCAAAAAATGGCCTCTGATGTAGTAGTGTGTTGCAATAACTCAATGATAAGAATGGAGAGATAATGTTTAGGTCTAATCCCAATCATAGCCTAATTACTTGTCATGAGAAGGAGGACATGTATCTGTCTTTCCACCCTTTTTAAACCTGTGAGTTTATCTTTGTCCGTGTTGTTTAGTTTTGAATTTTGATAAGTTTTGGTAATGTTGCTTTTATGTGGATTTGGTTATGTGATTTATTTGGTAAATGATTTAATTATTATATTTTGATTAATCATATAATATTGAGAATTATTTTATTATTTCATTAAAAAGAAAATATTAAATTAATTAAAAATTAATTAAATATGTGCTTTTTTAAAAGACTTAATTTAGATGTCTAATTTGAAAAATTGGTTCAAGAGAAATTGAAATATGATGATATTTAATTAATTAAATATGTTTTTCACTTTAAAAGATTTAATTTAAAAGTCTAATTTAAGAAGTTGCATAAAAGGAGAAATAAAAGATTAAAAATTTAATATTTTTTTATTTATTTAATTAATAATAATTAAATTAGAGTTGCATTTAAATAATGAGCTTTAACTGTTATTATTAATTTAAATAATAAACTACACTTTAAAAATTGCTCACACTAATTAATAAAGTGGAGGAAAATAATATTTTAATTAAAAAGTTCTTAAGTGTGCATGAAAGGATTAAATAATAAAAGTTTATTTTAAGGAGAAGCCTTTGGCACATGTTCAAAAACCAGAAATCCTAGGTAGAGTTAAACTCTTTAGTAGGAGATTCGAGCTCATTTCTATACACACAGATTTTGGGGAGCAAAATTTGGAATTGGAGCAAAATAATTGTTGAAAGTTTCAAACGTTTTGGATTTGCATGCATTCACAGATTATCTTAGATTTTAGCTATGGTTTTTGAGGTAGGGTTTGAAAATCCATTGTAGAATTTTATTGAAAGACCTGTCTACTTTGTGTCTTCCCGCGTGCTTGCATAATGCTTATTAATTTATTGTATTGATTTTTGGATAAAGAATTATGTTGTAAATTTTGAAAAAGAAAAACTTATTGATCAAGAAAACTTATCTAATGAAGCTTGTAGAAAAATTTAGCAAATTATTATGGTTGTATTCTTTTAAAACCTTTGCTAAAATAGAGAGAATTCAATTATAGAAAATTGGAAGAAAACAACAAATTGAACATCTAGGGTTTTAACTTTAAATTTTCCATTAGAACCTTGTCATTATCATGAATTTTCTAAATAAAGATAAATATTATTCTGTAATGCCTGCCCCTAGATCGCATTTCTGTTATCATTGTCAAATTCCTAAGGCTGATTTTATGCATTGATTAGTTTTAGAGATATTGGATTTATAATACTATGATATTATTTCATGACTTTGACTACAAATGTATTAGTTATTATTGCTTAGTTGATTTCATTCATGTGTTGTTAATAATATTTTGATGATCCTAGTTAGTAAATGTGGTTTCTTTCATAAAAATGTTAACATGATGTCTTTAATGATGATTATGTTGTATTGATAGAGATGCATTATTATATGTACGCATTTGATGTTAGACTTGTGATTTTTACGATACTTACCCCATACGTGCATGTGTATGGTGCGTGTGTTTATTTTATCTTTCTGTCTGACGTATTTGATGTGGTTAAGGGAGGGAGTCGTAGTCACCTGCTATTCGAGATCTACACGATCAACCACTCCCTGCCATTGTCTGTTTAGTTTAGATATATTATATACATGTACATGCTCGTCTTTTATGCAGGATGCAGGTACCGAGCATCGACTTCCCTGAATTGCCAGGATGAGCATGCCCAATTAAATATACTCAAATGGTGAGAATGGGAAGATAATGATCAGGTCCAATCCTAGCCATAGCCTAAAATACTTGTCCTGCAAGGAGGACTCGTAACAGACTGTCTACCCTTTTTAAAACCTGTGAGTATTTTGTGCGTATGTTGTTTTGTGAGTCTTTGATGTATTTTCTATTAATTAAGTCTAATTTAAAGATTAAATTAATGATTTAATTTAATGGAGAATTATTATAACATTTTAATATTTAATTATATTTAATTGATTGAGAAATTAATTAAATAAAAAGAATTGAATTTGAAGATAAAACTTATAAGAATAAATTCAGAACATGATAATATTTATTTAATTTAATAATAATATATTTAGAGTTCATTTTTAAATAAATGCTAAATATTATTGTTATTTAAGTTAATAAATATTTATCAAATTAAACGTTCAAAAATGTATTAAAAAGTAAAAAGATATTAATTTATGAAAAAGATTTAAGTTAACATGAATGAGTTTAAAATATAGAAATTAATTTAAAAGATAAAATATGTGAACTTGATTAAGATATTTTATTATAGTGCGCATGAGATTTTAAAAGTTAATAAATTAATTTTAAGCAAAGTCAAGTGGAATTTAAATAAAGTAATTTAATAATTCTTTTGTCTTAATTAAAAAGGAAATTAATTGTGCATGAAAGAATTAATTAATTAAATAAATTATAATTTTAGATTTGTTGGGATAGAAACCCTGAAAGGTAATTAGATTCTATATAAGAGGTTTTCGGGTCATTATTGGACACACAGGTTTTGGAGAGCAACTTAGAGGGTTTGGGAAAGAAAGGAATTTCTCGTGGCTTGAAGGATTTTGCATAAGAATTTTCATCTTATTGTCAAAGTTTAACATCAGTACGAGGTAGGGTTTGAAATTTCGTGAATGCATATTCAATTAGAAAATATTTGTTTGCTCCGTGTTTGATTGGGTGGTTGGAATTATGTCTAGTCATCATGTTTGTTTCTTGACTGATTGAAAATTCATCTCATTATTTTATAGAGAAAAATCTAAAGAGAAAATGAAATTGGTTCTCTAGATTAAAGAACTTATCGTATTTAATTTGGGTGTGTCTTGAAATTTTTTTTTAAAAAAAGATATTTAAAAATAAAAGAAAATTCGATTAGTTGCTCGAATTTTCTGTATCAGATTAGCATTGAAAATAATTTTAAAAAAAAAAATATAATAATAATAAATATATATTTTTTAAAGAAAGTTTGTTTTATAAATTTTATATGTTTATAAATTTTATTAAAATAAAATTATTGAAGAATTTTTTTTTTAAAAGTAATAAATAATTTTTTTTAAAAAAATATATATATATATATATAATTTTGAATTGGGAAGTGGGGGCCACGACCTCCCCCACTCCCCCCTGGCGTACAGCCTCTAGTAGTCCCTGCTGACGCAGGTACTGCGCAGGCAAGCTGCCGCAGGCCCTGCATCAGCAGGCCTACCGCCGGCAGCAACCTTATTTAAGGCTTGCGATTGCTTAAAGCAAATCGCATTAAAATTAAAGTGTTTTAATTTTTTTTTTTTTGTGAAGTTATAAATTTAATCAAAGTTATATTATTAATAAAATTAAATCATTTTTGTTAATTTTTATTAACTTTGAAATAAATTAAATTTATAATATTGATTATTAATAATTTATTAATTTTTTTTATTTTATGAAATTATATTTATAATTAGATAGATTATTAATGAGTGAGATATAGTAAATGATTATTAATTAAGCTAATTAAATTTTGATTTAATTAGGAATGATTAATACGAAAATTATATAACAATGTATAGTTTTATTAAATGTGTAATTTAATAAGATTGTAATGATTTTATTAAATTTAGCAATTGTTATTTTTATAACTTAAATAAATAATTGATTATCTTCAGATAATGCTTTTAGGAAAATGACTATTATTATGAAGGTAATTTTACATATTTAAGTCAAATAAATAAATGGGGGTAATTTTATAGAGTTGACTTGTGGAATAAACTGAGAACTTACATTTAAAATGTAAATTGAAACTTTACTTGTAATCAAATTGTGTATTCTCAAACCAAACCCAGACTATGAAACTGTGTTGTTTTGCTTATATGGTCTATGCTTTGGGATTTTTGAGTGTACTAAACGTTGACCAGTCTAGGATGTACACCAGAGGTTTTTGTGAGATTTCTTTGATACCATTTATGTGGCTGGATGTTATGATGTCTTTTGTGATTCATATTGGAGATTATATTTATGAGGTTTACTTTTAGAAGCATTTATGCATTCTTGGATGGGAGAACCATCTTATTATCAGGTTGCCTATTGAGGAACCGAGTTTGATCTTTATGAGTGTTGTGGTATGGGACACAACTGTGTTTTTATGTGCTTAGGAGAGGTTGTCTAGGTACATAACTTGGGAGTGGCTTGCATAGGGGTTCGGGACCCAAAGTGGTCAGTGCCAGGGTAACCTAATGCAAGTTATGTAATGAGTGATAATCTAGTAATTAAAACTTTTGGGGGGAAAACACACTAAAAAAAGATAAGTTAGAGATATTTGACCCAACCATGCCTTGAGTGCTTGTATAGACTAAGGATGGGAGTGGGATGAGTGCCTCGTCTTCTTGAGAGGGCTTTCTAGTTTCCACATGTGTGATGTTGAGGGTCCGGGGTTTAGAGTAACCAGTCTAGGGTAACTCAACGCTTGAGGGTCCAAGGTCTATTAAGAGATCAGTCTAGGGTAACTCAAGCATCCATGTGATGAAACTCCCTAGTATGTAGCTCGAGTCTCCTCTGTAGATCTTTGTGGATTTAGTGTACCTCTGGTGGTGTACTTATTGTTGGATGTTTTTATTGTGGTTATTACTTTCATTGATGATGATTGGTCTTTCATGGATGATGTACTCTTGATATGTGGGTTTTGACTTGAGGTGATTATCTTTCGTTGACTTTATCTTATGATCTTGGTATTTGGTTTATACTTGGTTTGTGTATGATGTTGGTTATGTGGAGTTGGTATTAGATTGAGTGTTCTTACTTTTGGATTATTTTATCTTCTTGAGTAGCATGTGTTACCTTTGAGGTAGTTTTGGCTATTAGGGGTACCTTGCCTAGGAATATTTTATGTTTGATTAGCCGTATGTGGAGCGTTCATTATCTTCCCTGCACGGTGGGAGTGGAAGCCTGACTAGGTAACCATGCGGTCAGGAGGTAGTGTCTTCTTACCATTTGGGTTCCCCTTCACATTGTCAGCTATTGGATGTTCATTGCAGAAGATGTACCTTTATCATTCTTATTTCTTATCATAGAGACTTCTTTTCAGATGATGTATATATGTTATCATGTATTCTGATTTATTGTATCTATTTTCACATACCCTACGACATGTGCAGTGGATGTTATTTAGTGGATGTACTTTCATTATATTAGATATACTTATGCTTTGCTTATGTGATTATGTATCTGTTATTTCTTTATGATCTTGAGACATTGTACTTGGAACTTAAACTAATTAATTTAAAATTATTAAATGTGACTCAACGTAAAGGAACCCTTGAGGAATTGAAACTGTATCTATATTTGCATATGTGTATTTGATGTGTATGTTCATATTGCTTCCGCATTAATGTTATCTTGATGTTGTTTAAACTTTAAAAAAAAAAAAAAATAGTTCAGTAAACATTGTAATATGTTAGGTTTATTTCTCTTGGGTTCCCAAGCGGGGCATTACATATTCTTATATCTAAAATAATATGATTACAAAATTTATTTGAAAACACAAAGTATTAATTGAGAAAAAAGCATGCTATAACTAAACTTATGCATGAATGTGAAAACAAATATACTAAAGATATAAAACTAAGTATATTATGGTTGCATAATTTGAGAGATCAAAGCAATGCGAAATAGTGATTATATGTTTGTTTTTTTAATTATAAAATATAATTTAAATTTCAGATTTATTAAAATATAAATAATTTTTTAAAATTAATTTTAGAAACTAAAAAGAAATTTAAAAAAATAATTTTTTTCGAAATAGTAATAATAATAATAATCTATTAATTTTGAAAATTAAATAAATATTATTCATTTAGTTAAAGTGAATGTTACTATTAGTGATTCTTTAAGTCTAGTTAAACTCTAAGTTGAATATAAATGATTTTATATTTATTAATGCAAGAGGGAAGTTAATAAATAAATATTTACAATTTTATTATATTTTAAGAGAAGTTGTGGTGGAGTTCAGTTTGTAATCATCTAGTAGATAACTATTTGACTTTATGAGAGAAATTATAACTAATTCAATTTATTTTATAATTTTATCTCTAATTACATTATGAATTAAAGGAAAAGTAATAATTAATATTAGACTTAAATAGAAGTCAAATTAATATTTAAGAAATGAATTTGATACTAATATCTAATTTAATAATATACATTTATGTTATTAATTAAATCATTTATGATTTAAGATTATTTATATTAATAACATGATAATATTTCTTATGCACAAAGAGATTGAATTATTTAAGTACTTATTGATTTAAATAAGTATATTAGCATAACAATTTATATTAACATTTATATTCTTACTTTATTTCTAAACACATCCTTATGACCCAAACTTAACAACAAAAATTGATAGAATTAAATCATATGGTTAAAAATTATTTGTTTTGTTATATTCTATTTATAGTCTTGTGATGTTTATTTCCGTGATGGTTTTCTTTGTGAGTTGTTTTGTTGGCCGAGTTAGGATGTGCACCAGAGGTGCTTTTTTGAGATTTCTTTTATGATTATTTGACTTGATGTCATGATGTACTTTATGATTCGAATTGAGATTTATGTTTTATGAACTTTATACTATTGAGCATTTATAAGAACTTGGGTTTTGATAACTAATGATATTTTCGGGTTGCCCATTAAGGAGCCAAATTTGATCAGTATTATTTTTGTGTTATGGAGGACAATTGTGGTTTATGAGTTTTGGGAAGGTAGTCTAGTGCATGTCTATTGGGTGGCTTGTAGTGGGGGCTAAGGCCCAAAGTGGTTGCTAGAGTAACTCATTGTAAGTTGTGTAATAGGTGATAACATAGTAAATTAAAATATTTGGAAAAAATTAAAAAGATAAGTTAGAGATTTTGCCTTGCCCATGCCTTGAGTGCTTGTATAGGCTAAGGATGGGAACAAGATGATAGCTAGTGAGAGGTATGACTAGTTTTTCTCATCTTCATGAGAGAGTATTCTGATTCTACATGTGTCACATTGAAGGTTTGGGGTCTAGAGTGACTAGTCTAGGGTAACTCAATGCTTGAGGTTTTGAGGTCTAGTGAGAGACCAGTTTAGGGTAACTCAAGTAGTTTGACCATGTGATGACACTCCATAGTATGTAGACTGAGTCTCCTTCTTGGTTTTTTTTATTTTCCTCTAGTAGTGTACTTGTTGGATATTACTTTTGATGGTGTATTTATTGTGAGTTGTTACTCATTGATTGGATGTCATTTATTGTTGACAGTTGACTTCTATTGATGAGTGTTAGCTATTTATTGGTGGTGTACTTATTATTGAATGTTCTTATTATTGGTGATTTAATTTTATTAATGACAGTTGTTATCTGTTGATTATTGTTCTTGGACATGTGACCTTTGACTAAAGGTGGATATCTTTCATTGGCTTTATCTTGATTTGATATTGTATTGTATTTGGTATCTAGATGTTGATTTGGTATGTGATGTTAGTTTTAAATGCGTGTCTTTTGATTTTAATGAACTCTTCTTCTTGAGTAGTTTATGTTACCCTTGAGGTAGTTTTGGCTATTATGATTCCTTTCCTAAGATTGTTTTATGATTTGTGTAGTGTTTTCCCCTCAGGGTATACTTTAAGAAACCCCTCCTTTAGAAAAGGTGTAAAAAATTGGCGAAAGGTGTAAGACACCTGACAAAAAAATTTATTTTTTGTGGCGAAAAAAATAGTTTACAAAGAAAATATAATAATCTCCATTGGCGAATCATTCATAGTCTCTCAAACAATGCGTAAAATCTAGGTGAATTGTGTTATTTTAAAACCACAAAAAATTTATACATTGGTGAACAAAAAATAATAATCACAGTAAAATTTTAATTTTTTGGGTGAATCATTTCATTGTATTCAAGGTTAAAAAAAACATATGCGAAGTCGATGGCATCGAAGGTTCGCAAAGGGTTTCATCAGTTTGAACTTTTATGTTACAAAGTCGCAAAAAGGAGATTGCATCATCAGAGGTTTTATTCAGGCAGTTAGTCTGTTGGTTGCAAGATCGCGAAATGTTAATTCAGGTAGTTTTTGCATGTTCGTAGCAGTTAAAGAAAAAGGACTTTCGGCAGTCGCAAAAAGGGAGATCGCATCATCAGAGGTTTTATGTAGGCAGTTAGTCTGTTGGTTGCGAGACCACGAAATGTTAATTTAGGTATTTTTTGCATGTTCGTAGTGGTGAAAGGGGAAAGATATGTCATCCTGTGAAGTCGCGAAAGGTTAAGATGAAGTAGTGTTCGCCACTTCGCACCAGTTAGAAGGAAATGGGTTTTCACAATTGCGACAATGCGATGTGAAACGTTTAAGTTCTAAAGCTGCGATAGAAGGGGAATCTCATTAGAAGAGGATATAAGGCTTATCGCAGGGTCGCAAGGATAAAGAGAATATTTGATTTAATGGTTGCGATAGCCCGAGAAAAGAAAAAGAAGGGTTTCGCAGTTTCGCAAAAAGATTTCAAGGTTAAATTGAATCGATTGTGACAGAGCGTAGAACAAAGGGTTTCGCAACTCATAAGATTGTACAATGATAATGTATTTTTAAAGCTTAAAACTTTGAAAGTACAAAAGAATAGGTTTTCAAATCTATTATCTGATTCTGGACAGCTGATGAGTTGACATTCTAAGGCAAATGAAATAAAGGCAGTAGTTACTACTGGTAGTGATTGATAATAGATATCCATGCACGTGCAAGCTTTTAAAATTTAAAGCCACGTGCAAGCTTTTAAACTTTAAAGCCATTAAAATTTAACAATTTAACACCGTGGCCCATCATGAAGTTGCAGAAAACTAGAATTCTTAGGTATCTATAGCTAACAAAGTAAAAAGATTCAAGAATTTGCAGTAAGATCAGAATGGCAGAAGCAGAATCATCAGTAAAGAAGGGCACTGGAGAGGGCAGCAAGGTTTCATTATCTTCCAAATTTGTAGAAGAATGGTTGAAGATTCTCCCTAAATCTTCCAATGCTCAAAGTGTTAATGTCCATGTGTTTAGAGATGCTTACAACTTCTGTAGAGATGCTCAAGTATCGTACACCAATGGAACTGAATTGTTCTGGTACTTTTACAAGAATAGGGTGCAGAAGGTTCCCGTCTCAAATCCATGGACAAGGAACCTGGGAAAGTTGATAATGCTAGAGGTATACGTGGATGTTGACCTTATCAAGGCACTGGTAAATGCATATAATCCAACCACTCGGTCCTTTCATAGAAAGGATATGAGCATTCTCTGTACGTTAAGTAAGGATGCTTTTGTTGAAGCATTTGATTTGCAGGGTCCCATTTTAGATCCTATTAACCTAGAAAAATTGGTAGTAGCATTTGAGAAACAGAGAGATTTCTATACAACACATGCAATGTTGCGACATATCTCGAGGAATAATCAAAACAAGATGAAAGGAGAATTCCCAAAAATGGTTACTGATTTTATACCCTTGTCATATTTGTGTGCATACTTTCAGAAAATAGTTTTTGGATTGAACAAACTATTGGGAGTAGATGGATCCATGGATGCCTCCCCAGCATTGTATGTGATAGCCCTAGACATTCAGGACCCACATACTAATGTGGGGTATGATTTTGGAACATTCATTGCTAATAGTATTCATCAGCAGATGGTGACAGCTCAGCAAGGTGATCTTGACAATTTCAAATTTCTACATTACTTGGTGCTTATGCATCTCATCCTCTTCTACAACGTGGGCCATGTGGATTCCAATTTCATTGAAGGTTTAGACAATTTCGGAGAGGCATTGCCTATTCAAAGATGGACAAGATTATGACAGAGGTTCTACTCTTTTTCTAATTCCCTCTCTTTTTTATAATGATTTTGTTGCAACTATTCATAGGATGTTAGGTTCAAAATTGGAAAGATTACCTAGGTTAATCAGGAAGATTGTTAGACCAAATTTGTGTTTTGATGATGAGGGACCAATTGATCATTATTGGGGTAGTGCCTTTTTGTTAGCAAACTGTACAGTGATTAGAATTTTTGGTTGTTCCCAACCCCCTCATTTCTTGCCAAGATATGTACTAGAGAGGGTGGGTGTAGTGGAAATTTTCTGGCAATTGTTATCCATGAATAGAGAATATCTAGGGCCAACCATTAAAAAGGGGTCTTTTGTGTGTAGAAATTTTAAAGTAGGGGATTTTGAAATTGGTAAAGAGGCCATTGAGGAAGTTGATGCCTTCCTAAGAGAGTTAAATTTCCCCACTACCCCCACTAGGGTTTATGACCCATATAACATTGTTACAAGTGCTCTTAAACAAATGAGGGGTTATAATGTTGTCATTGGAAGGAAAATTTGGGAAGAGGATGTCATTAGGGATGTATTGTATGAAGATGTTTGTGCTAATAGGATGCGGAAGTGGAGAGAAATCCTCTCAGTAGAGGAAGAAATGAAGAAAGTAGATCCTAATTTCCAGGGCTTCTATTTTGATTTACCCTATTTTAAACAAATTGATAAGTGTATTGAGGAGTTTGATAACATTATGGCTCAAGTTCCTCAAAATGCTAGAGATAGGGTAAACCCTTCTTCTCCAGAGGTAGATGTTGTATTGAAAATTAGTGACGAAGAAGATCAGCCTGGCCCTTCAGACTGGGATAAAGGGGGCAAGAAGAAAAAAAAATTGATTGAGGTTTCGAAAAAGGCTAGAGACAAAGCCTTACAAGTGCTTCCAAAAGGAACTAGGTATTTTGATGATGCCAAAAAAAAGTTCTTAATTGACCAAGCTACTAAAGAGGAGAGGAGACCCAATAGTTTAGAACTGCAGTCCATGATGCTCGATGACAAAATTATACAGGCTCAAGAATTCATGAAGGATGATGATTTTATCAAGAGTGAAGAACTCAAAAGTTTTCTGTATAAACTCAAATAGAATGAACTTTCTTTGCATGTAAAACCTGGCGACATAGATGAAAAAGTGACTAAAATGGTGTAGAAGCTCCAAGCCTATGATCCTAATAGTGAAAGCCTCACTGTAGAGGAGGCTAGGGAATTGGTACAAAGGAGTGGTATGATAGTTTTCCCAGGATGGGATATTAGTTCATCATTCCTGCTTGATCAAATGAGGAGACAAGAAAAATCAATCTCTTATGAGGAGATTAATCCATTTGGTGAATTGCAGGGGGTAGGATTTAATATAGATACTAAGACAATGGCTATTTGGAGTGTAGCTCTAGAATCACAGAAGCCTACCCTAATGGAAATTAAAGAGACACCGACAAGTAATGCAATTTTATGCAATGCACATTCAACTTCTTTAGATCAAATTTACAACCTCCAAAACACTGCTGCTATGCTAGGTAAGAACAAGATTGATATTCTTCAAGAACAACTGGTGCAGACATATGAAAAGTACCTTGATGCCAAGAAGAAGTATGAAGAGGAAATGAGAAAAATATATGTTCTACAACACGCTTTGGAGGAATCAAAAAAGGAGAATGAAGATTTGAAAAGAGAAGAAAGGTCACTAAGAGTAAGGGAGGTACAAGACCAGAATATTCAAACTGACCAGATAGCAGAAGAACCACATCCAGTAACACATATGGATGTGGATGAGTTTGAGATTAGCAATGATGCAAAGATCAGGACTATGAAACAGTTTTTGATTCATAGAATCACTACTTTAAAGAGAGCCTCTATAAATGTACATAGTATGTACATTACTCTGCAGAGTAATGAATACCAATGCTCTCAGGCTTTATCACTATTATCTCCATTGTTTGCCCAGTGGGGGCCATACATTCAATTCTTTGATAGGTTAGTTCCTTTACTCACACAGAAAAAGGAACTACCTAAGGATATCATTGTTCCTATAAGGAAAATGATACATCAAGTTAAAGAATTGAATTCATTCTTCATTGGTAAGATCAAAGCAGTAAGGGGAAAATTGAAAAGCATAGCATTGGGTATCGCAGATTTCGTTCCAACAATTTTGAACAATGAAGGGTATGTCAAATCTTGGCAAGAGTGGTCTGAATCTTTTGATCTAATATTAGACCATCCAAGATTTATAGCATGTTCAAGAGGTGAATCAAGTGATCAAGTTGTATATGATATGATTGATATGACATACAAAATTGAAGCAGATATGAACAAAATTACTGGAGAGGGTAAAGCCATCACAGATGCAAAATGGACTAAAAACATCAGTGAATTAGAGGCAGTTAGAAATACAACATGGCCTGTTGTGGATACAGATATTTCCATCTGGGAGGTTATAGTAGATATCAAAGCAATCCCTTTAGTAGAAGATGATTAGCACAAAAGATGGTGGCCCTGGGGAATCAATTGGAGGACAAGTGTTGCAAAAGAATATCAAAGAGAAGCTGTTCATCATAATAGATTACCACATCCGCTGTGGGTAATGCTACAGTTAGAACTACAAGACAGGCTTAATGATCACTTTCCACTTGTCATATTTTGTAATTGTTTCCCCTTTTTCTGTTAAAATGTGTCACAAAAGGTTTCAACATTATAGCAGATATCAAAGCAATCCCTTCAGTAGAAGATGATTAGCACAAAAGATGGTGGCCCCGAGGAATCAATTGGAGGACAAGTATTGTAGTAGAATATCAAAGAGAAGCTATTCATCATAACAGATTACCTTACCTTTGTGGTACATCCACTGTGGGTAATGCTGCAGTTAGAACTGGAAGACAGGCTTAATAATCACTTGCCACTTGTCACATTTTGTAATTGTTTCCCCTTTTTTTGTTAAAATATGTCACAAAAGGTTTCAACAAATTGTAATGATTATCTTAACTTTTGTTATCTTTTGTCTTTTGTAATGAATTATTATGTAACCTTTGTAAGCCTGAAGCTTGTTGCAACTCAAGTGATATAAATATGAGTTCCCAAGGCTTAGAAATGGTCCAATCTGTTGTTATTTTTTAGATTAAGACTTAAGTATAATTTTCTTTAAGAGCAGATTTTGTTCCAACTCTATGTATTTCAATTTTCCATTATGTTTTGTAGTCAGTAGTTCTCTGTGATGTTATGGGCTTTGCACATGTCTCTATTATCTCTTTTTTTATTATCAAACAACTAAATCAAGAGAAAGATACAAAAAAAACATTGTGTCAACAATATGAATAGAGTAACAAGTAACCAAAATCTTGAACTCAAATCAAGAGAAAGGTACAAAAATAACATTATGTCAAAAATAGAGTAACAAAAATCTTGAACTCAATTTTTGTAAATTGTAATTGCAATATGACTAAATAATGAATATTGAAGAACTGAAGTAGACCTATAAATTCCTTAGAACTGAATGCTATATTACTAAATCACAATTCACTTCATTGACTCAGTCTCAAATGTGAAACTGAAGTCTGACTAGTACTAATAGGTTCCTCTTCATTCTGAATCAAGTATTCAAAATCCGTAAAATCTTCATCTTCATTTTGACTTTGAGACCTAAATTCATCATCTATGTTGGAGTCAGCAGTAGAAGTAGAACCACCATCTTTTAAAGTGTTGCAAAGGCCTCGTCTTTCACGTGTGGAATTCCAAATGGCCAATGACCTATCATAAGGAAAATCTCTAACATTGTATTGAGTAACAAACAACCTCAAACAAGTTTCCAAATTTTTGTCTAGTTTTTTTCTGACATTTGATTTCAAAAACCCCAATGCACTGAAAACTCTCTCATCTTCCACCGACCCTAATATCATTGTTTGACATAAATCAAAAAGTTTGAAATGTTTTGATATTGAAGTATGTAATACTTCACTCTGACTTATCCTTTTCCAAAGCCTTGTTATTGTACTAGGATCGAATGGATTCTCAAAGTTTTCCATCTGGTTTTTCATACACAATGTAAAAAGTTTACATTGATTTTTAAGATTCTTTGAATCTAAGATTCCTTGTATTAGTTGTCCATTGCAATCTGTATGCTTTGAAAACTGTGTTATCAGTTCGTCAAGTTTATTATGAAATAACTTTGCATCAGTTGGATTATGTCCAAAGTGTTTCCAAAATTGAGGAAACACACAACTCATGGCTTCAAGAATTTCTTCTCGAGCGAATCTTTCACGAATCTCACTTGAAAGTTGGTAGGAAATAGACTTCACATTTTCACTAACAGATTTAACAATCTTGTCAAAATCATCCTTTCTAACTGGTAGTACTCTGCCTCTCTTGGTTGTTTTAGATTGGAGCATTGGTATTTGAAATCCTTTCACAAACACACATAGCTCATTTTTCCCATTGAATTGTAAAAAATTCTTAGCATGATTCAAATCTGTAATTATCTCCCACCTTGAAAAAATTGGGCTATGACCTGAGAGATCTGAATACAAAGAATCCAGGGCCATGCATGTCATTTTACGTAAATCAGAATACTCACGAATATACATAGTTCTGTCTTGGGCTTTCTTAACAAGTTTTTTTATTAAATCCGGCATGGGGAGAAGACTGGCTAAAGTTAATAGGTTCTCTATATCACTTAACTTATTTAACAAATTAGGAGCTCTGTCCACTATAAGGCATTGCTCACATAGAACTCCAATCAAGGATTGATATTCTGCTAGAACTTGTCTTGCTGGTCCATGCAAAGATATCCATCTGGTCTTAACATCCTTGAGAATCTTATTTCCTGTTGTTACTCCCTCAGAAAAAATCTTAAATTCTACAAAGCTTTTAGGACTTTTGCAAAAGTACGAGTGGAGCTCACGGATTAGATCTTCAACTTTTGACACTATAGGAAAAGTACTTACAATCTTATATGCTAAATTCATTCGGTGGGCCATGCAGTGTATTCCAAGCATATAAGGTGCAATACTAGTTTGTAATCTTGCACAAAGACCAATCCTTTGCCCTTGCATTACTGCAGCTCCATCAGCTTTGACACACACTAACTTCTTTGTAATTGTCAAGTCATCCATACTAGCAATTTCATTCAAAGCTTTCTTAAATTCTAAATATAAATTTTCTGTAGTTGAATTGGCCCTCATTTTATGAACACAAAGTAGAGTAGCTTGACGGACATGATCTTTTATAGTATATACATGCATACAAACCCAAGCAGTGTTATCTACCGCAGTGACTTCATCTAAGGATAATGAAATGAACTTGGATTCTTTTACTCTCTCCTGTACATTTTTCTTTTCCACTTTAGCAAGACAGCTTTCCATTTCCCATCCAGCGTATATTGACCAATGTGACATAGGATAGTGAGGAACTCTCAAAAAAGATAATAAATTACCATATTATGAAAAGTCTCTCATAGGACGCCCTCTAGATAGAATATGAAAAATAACACTCATCTGAACGATCTTTGCCAAGTTTGCATCATTGGCTACATGTTGAAGCCCATCCTTGATTGGATTTCCACTACTGCCACTACCAATTACAACTATTTTCTTGAAATGCTCTTTATATTCTATGGCATACTTAACATGAAGGCATTCTTCCTTTGATTTCCATCTCACTGCCGCTACTTCCTTTCCATCTATGATTTGTTTTTCATAAACCTTACCAATATGTTTTTCTATAGTGTCGAGCTTTAACTGCAACTTTTTCTCTCTTTTAGTTTTCCAGGTACAAATAGTACACTTTCATTCTGTTGGTGGTTCATCATTATTTCTGACTGGTTCAATAAACTAGTACTTTGCTACCCAATCAACCTGGAAAGTCCTTTTCTTTTCTTCCTACCAACATCAATATTATCTTCTGTTACAACATCTTCTATTGTTCGAACATTGTTATCCTCGTTTGATGCATTTTGATTTAATTGAATAACAACCTGCTCTTCTAGTGGTGGTGAGGTATTGTGATTTCCTTCTGCACTTGTACTTGCCAAAGTTGGTGGACTAGAAACATTGTCAATTCCAAAGAAAGCCTTTATGGTAGTATCTCTAAGTTTTCAGCATTTTGATGTAAGATTAATCCCTTCATTACCCTTGGGGGTCTTACCCTTGTCACTTCCCTGAGACTAAGCAATATTAGTTATAGACTCACCCTCCCCTGACATCTCAATCCACTGATAATCTATTTAAACTTTACTTCCCTGAGAATAAGTAGTATTACTTTTAGTATCCATTTAAAACCACAAAATATTTATACATTGGCGAACAAAAAATAATAATCATAGTAAAATTTTAATTTTTTGGGCGAATCATTTCATTGTATTCAAGGTTAAAAAAAACATACCATGGAAGGGCTAGGGAATTGGTACAAAGGAGTGGTATGATAGTTTTATCAGTTTGAAGTTGGCAACTTGGTAGTTGGAAAACTGTGAGAAAGGCTTTAACAATTCTATTGCAATGTCACGATCAAAGTGAAAGTTAATAGTTTATGTGTTGTGAAACCACGAGGAGGGCAGAGATCGCATCATTGCCGGTTGAAAAGATAAAGGAGATTGTGTTGCAAAACCGCAAGGAGGGTAGAGATCGCATCATCGTCGGTTTAAATGATGGTGAACTTTTATGTCGTGAAGTCACGAAAAAGGGAGATCACACCATCGGATGTTCACACTTCGTAATGGTTAAAGGGAAAAGACTTCCAGAAGCCGTGAGACCCCGATGGCAATGATTTGGCATGTTTGCAATGGTTAAAGGGAAAAGACTTCTAGCAACCGCGAGATCGCGATGACAAAGATTTTGCATGTTCGCAGCGGTTAAAGGGAAAGACTTCCAGCAGTCGTGAGACCGTGATGGCAAGGATTTTGCATGTTTGCAGCAGTTTAAAGGAAAGACTTCCAGTAGCCGCGAGATCGTGATGGCAAGGATTTCGCATGTTCGCAGCAGTTAAAGGGAAAAGACTTCCAGCAACCACGAGACCATGATGGCAAGGATTTCGCATGTTCGTAGCAGTTAAAGGGAAAAGAATTCAAGGGAATCTTTCATGAATCTCACTTGAAAGTTGGTAGGAAATAGACTTCACATTTTCATAAATCCATGCATGCAAGCTTAAAAAACCATTAACATCGCCAGCAACTTTCAGCATTGCATCCACTTTTTGAAAAATTTCTAATGAAAATGAGATAAGAAAGGAAACTATAGATAAGATTTTGATTAAATTAAACTACAGAAGCTCAAGGAGAGTATTTTACAGCATAGCTGCACATACCAGTGTACCACCACTTGTGGAAGCTATCTTTGGAGTCTGAGTCGTGCCCGTGATGTGTCCTGCACTACCAAAAATTTGATGGAGTGCCAACAGTATTTAGTGAATGTTTCATTGCTTGGGCGAATTTGGATTTATCATATTACAAATCAATACAATTACCAATTTACCATGCCAAACAAGCCGACTCCTCCACGACAAAATGAAAGAGTGTTGGCGAAACGAGCCGACTCCTTGACTTCCCATAACATGAAATGAGCTGACTCCTCCACGATAAAATGAAACTAGGATGGCGAATTCTCCCATACTACATGAAACACAAACTTGAAACCCGATGAACATTCCACAATAAGCGTTACCTGGTCAGCTGTGTGAAAGGCGATACCGCCAGGGAAAAACTCAAATGTAACATTTGCCTTGGTGATTACAATGCTAGGCAACTAGGTAAACCCGACAAAGCTTGGCGACCAGGAAACCATGGAAGGGCTTAGAAATCACCAAAAATAACATTGGCAAAAGGTCAAATTCACCAAAATACGAAAATTTGCCACTATATTATACCCTGCTGCCCCTAGTTTGCATTTCTGTTATCATTGCCAAACTCTTTTAAGCCAGTTTTATGTTTAATTATTTGTAGCATTATTTTGAGATTATCAGATATTGTTTCAGACTTAGTTGATTTATGATGAGATTACTTAGTACTCTATATTTCATGTATGCATGATGATTATTTAGTGATTTCAGTTATTGATGATGTTTAGTTAGATAGATTATCATATGTGTTTTCTTATGGATACTTACCCCATATTGCATGTGCATGGTGTGCATATTTTTTTCCTTTATGTATGGCATTTCTGATGTGGTTAAGGAAGGGATTCATAGTCACCTGCTAGTTAGGACCTACACGATGCACCACTTCATGCCATTGCCTGTTTAGCTTAGTATATATTGTGTTTGTATATACGTGGATTTATGTAGGTTGCAAGTGCCGGGTATTGACTTTCTTGAATTGCCAAGATGAGCGTACCCTATCACATTATATCAATAGTAAGAGAGGGGAGATAAATTATTAAGTCCAAATCTTAAACCCTTAAGCCATTTGACCTAGATAATTATGACAAGTATCTGAGTTGTCTACCCTCCGAATGCGTCAAATGATGTTAATTTGTGATTATAACCCTTTAGTTTGATTTTGTATGTGTTTTTCTTTGATGAGTTTTTGCATGTTATTTTATGAGTCTTTGGTGAATTTTCTATTGCTTAAGTCTAATTAAAAGATTAAATTAATGATTTAATTTAATGGAAAATTATTATGATATTTTAATATTTAGTTATATTTAATTAATTGGGAAATTAATTAAATAAAAAGAATCAAATTTGAAGATAAAAGTTATAAGGATAATTTTAGAATGTGATAATATTTATTTAATTTAATAATAATATATTTAGAGTTCATTTTTAAATAAATGCTAAATATTAATATTATTTAAGTTAATAAATAGTTTATCGATTAAGTTTCAAAAATAAATTAAAAAGTGAAAATATATTAATTTATTAAAAGTTGTTAGATTGCATGATATATGCGTGAGATTAAAATATAAGAAATTAATTAAAAAGATAAAACAAGTGAATTTAACAAAGATATTTTAATTGCATAATGCGTGCATGAGATTAAATTTAATAAATTAATTTAAAAAGGAGTTAAGTAAAAAGTAAATAAAGTTATTTAATAATTCAATAAATGTGCATGGAAAAGATAAAGGAAAGATAAAGAAAAGTTAATTTAGAGTTGAAGTTTGGTGAGTAGAGAGTTCTCTTGGGTGATTGCACAATTAGTGCCCCAAATTTAGGAGAGAACTCCTTATCACCAATAGAGGGTTCATTTTCAAAGAATGCTAATTTTGGAGAGCAAAATTTTGGAGGAAGAAATTTTTGAAAAGGGGAAGGTTCTGTGAGGATGGATTTCTCTTCAATCACCTTGGGCATAGTGATTAGCATCAGTGTCCAGGTAGACGCTTGTGTTTATTCACTCAATTAATTACGCTCTTCTTTATCTGTCTTCATTGTGACTGTGGATTGATTGTCTATGTTTTACTGTGACAAATCTTTGAATCTTTTAATTTGAAATTTCTTATATGCATGTTGTTTTTGTTTGTATATGAGAAGATTAAAACATTGGAGCAATCCTCCATCCATAGAATTAATATTGAGAAATTAAATCTGGGAAGGGTTTTAAAAGAAGAGAAAATTCTACAATGGGAGATTTGAATGGTTGATAGTAATTCTTCTATCAGACTATATTTGCAAATGATATATATATATATATATATATATATATATATATATATATATATATATATATATGGGGGGGGGGGGGAGGTGGGGCCACCACCCCCACTTCCCAACACCCCTACCGGCATACGCAGGCCTTGCTGCTATACGCGGCAGTAGTTATAACTGCTGGTGGCGGCAGTAGATAGGTTTGCAGCTGCACAACTTATTAAAAGGCCAACAATTTGTGTTAATGTTTGTTTTTAATAATTTTTTAAATTTTTATTTTAAATTAATAAATTTTGTTATTTTTTTAATGTTAATTTTTAATTATTATTTTAATTAATAATATTTATTAAAAAGTTTAAATATTATTGTTAATTATTAATAATAATATATATTAATAAGATTTTAATATTACTTATTATTATTTGATAATATTTACTAACAAGTTTTATTATTATTTATTAATTTAAATATTAATGCTTTTTAATATAGTTATTTTTAATTAATGAAATTATTGATAATTTTATTAAGTATTAATGACTAATAATTATGGGGATAGTAATATAGATATTTATATAATTATTAATTAATTTAAATAATTGTAAATTAATTAAGTTAATTGATAATTAAAGTTATTCAATGGGGTTTTAATTTATTGAATTATCGATAATATTGATTTTTATAAAATTGTAATTATTTTATTTAAAATCAATAATTGTTACTTTATAACTTAGATAAATAAATGATTATCCTTAGATTACTTATACGGTAATTGTACAATCATTTAAATATAGAAATGGGTTAATTGTAAGGGTTAACTATGAAAACTTATTGCTTGAAACATATATGAAACTAGAACTTAAACCTTACATTTACTCAATAATATTTTTCCAAATCAAACCCAACTGTGAGATTATCTTGTTTCTATGTGTTGTCTGTGTTTTGGGGTTTTAGAGTTGACTAGAGTGTTGACCAGTTTAGGACGTTTACCAGAGGCTTGGGAGATATGTGAATGTGATGTTATGATGCTTTGATCTTGATCTTTTATACTCAACCATGGTAATGTGATGGTATGCTCTATGATATCGTTGTATTTATTGTTCGTTATTGCTTTCTAGTGTTCTCTTGTGAAACTGAGGTGAAATGTATGACATTCTTGACTTAACCATTTTTGAATCCTTGATCAGTTGTATTTGAATTGTTTTCCAGTTGCCTTGATAGGATTGAGGTGTTTGGTTTCTTTGTTTTTGATGATGTCATGTTATGACATGTTGGACTTAACCATTATGAATCTTCAATCAATATTATTTTTGGAATGCTTCCAATTGCTCGTAGAGAACTGATGTGATTATTGTGGATTTTTTTTTGATGCTTTCTAGTCACTTGTATATGACTGAGGTGATTAGTTTTATATGATTATTTGATTTTTACTTTTGTGAGCCTAGGGTAGGTTATCTACATGTAGTGTCAGGAAATGGCTTGCAATGGGGGTTGAGGCCCTAAGTGGTTCCCAGGGTAGCTCATTGTAAGTTGTTTAATAAGTAAAAAAATTACACTAAATGGGGATTATAATGAACCTAATAAGAGTCTTTGTATGTTTTCACACATGCCTTGAGTGCTAGTATAGACTAGGATGGGAGTAGAGAGAATGCTTGGTTGTGACCTTGCATTCCGTAGTATGCCTTGTCAGTACAAGAGGATACTAGTGGCAACATAGGGATCACTAGGGACACAGGGTCCTAAGAGTCTGCCATGGTAACTCCAGTGTGATTCGTGCGATGACACTTGCCCGCTTACATAGTAGGTTTCCTACATGTCTTTATGTGCCTTTGGGAATTAGATGTCGATCTATCTTAGAACCCTTGAGTTAGAATACTTTTAGGATTTCTTGGACTTAGAGTGTACTTTTGATATGTGGTTTGATATCCTATTTGGGACTTGAGACTATCTCCTCAACGTGGTGGGAGTGGGCCATTTAGGTTCCATAGGGTTGGGTGGTAGTGCTTTTTTTTACTCTTACCATTGAGATCCGTCCCTTGCTACCATGGTTGGAGCTTCCTTGTTTGCATTTCCTTTCATTCTATCTTTGTATCATTACGATGGATGTTATATCTTTTATGATGGATGGATGTATCATGTATGGTGGATGGTTTCATTTATTTATTGTACCTTGTATCATGGATCCGAGGAGGATGATGTATTTCTATTTCTATATATGTATATTCTTTTAGCCTTCCATACCCTGTTACATGTATAGTGGATGATTGAGCATTCCGAATTTCATTTGCCTAGAGGCATTCAGAACAAGTATATATTATTTAAATGGACATTGGACTTTTCATTATTCTTTTATATGGATGTGGTATTTATTAGACTTAGAATTAAATTAAATGTAACTCAACGTCATGGGATCCTTAAGGAATGTAACATGTTATGTATGCTTTTAGTTGATTGTATGTTATTGCTTCCACTACTATGTGTTTGATGTGTATGTTTTATCTTTCTTGTTTTAAAAATAAATGTTTGACAAACTTAGTAAAACTTTAGGTTAATTCTTTTGGATCCCTTGGAAGGGCATGACATTTGGTATCAGAGCTCAAGTTTCTACATTGGGAGCTCTGGGTATATTGGAATGCCACTAGTGTTAACTAGTTGAACAAAAATGAAAACTTAAAACTGCTATGTATATCCTTTTCAAACTAAAACTTGAACTATTTGAACTGAAATAGAATTTAAACTTTTAGTTGTATATTTTTCATACTTCAACACTTAAACTTCAAAAACTAAAATATACTTAAACCTAAATTTAGGCAAAACTAAAAATTGAACTTATTCTTTTTTCAAAACATGTGTCTTTCATGTATGCTTTACAGTAGTATATTTTGTGGTTATTATAACATCTTGTTAGCTTGGATATTATTGTTGTAGTATTCTCAGTAGAGTCATCTCCTCCTATAGGGGAAAAGGGTTCAATGGGATCCACACAGTGAGCTTTTTAGTTTTACCATCCTTGTAGGCTTCTAGGAGTAAGCCCAAGTCTGGGGGAGTGGGTGTAGTAAGTTTGCATTTCTGTTATCATTGCCGATTTCTTTTAGGCCAATTTTATGTTTGATGATTAGTAGCATTATTTTGAGATTATTAAATATTGTTTCAGACTTAGTTGATTTATGACGAGATTACTTGGTACTCTATATTTCATGTATGCTTGATGATTATTCAGTGATTTTAGTTATTGATGATGTTTAGTTATATGGATTATCATATGTGTTTTCTTATGGATACTTACCCCATATTGCATGTGTATGGTGTGTGTGTTTGTTTCTTTATGTATGGCATTTCTGATGTGGTTAAGGAAGGGAGTCGTAGTCACCTGCTAGTAGGGATCTACATGATGCACCACTTCCTACCATTGCCTGTTTAGCTTAGTATATATTGTGTTTGTACATGCATGAATTTTATGTAGGTTGCAGGTACCAGGTATCGACTTTCATGAATTTCCAAGATGAGCATACCCTATTGCATTATCTCAATGGTAAGAGAGAGGAGATAAATTCTTAAGTCCAAATCCTAAACCCTTAAGCCATTTGTACTAGATAATTAGGACAAGTATCTGAGTTGTCTACCTTCCAAATACATCGAATGACGTTAATTCATAATTATAGCCCTTTAGTTTGATTTTGTATGTGTTTTTCTTTGATGAGTTTTCATATGTTATTTTATGAGTCTTTGGTGAATTTTCTATTAATTACGTCTAATTAAAAGATTAAATTCATGATTTAATTTAATGGAAAATTATTATGATATTTTAATATTACTTGTATTTAATTAATTGGAAAATTAATTAAATAAAAAGAATCAAATTTGAACATAAAAGTTATAAGGATAATTTTAGAACGTAATAATATTTATTTAATTTAATAATAATATATTTAGAGTTCATTTTTAAATAAATGCTAAATATTATTATTATTTAAGTTAATAAATATTTTATCAATTAAGTTTTGAAAATAAGTTAAAAAGTGAAAAGATATTAATTTATTAAAAGTTGTTAGATTGCATGATATATGCATGAGATTAAAATATAAGAAATTAATTAAAAATATAAAACGAGTGAATTTAACAAAGATATTTTAATTGCACAATGTGTGCATGAGATTAAATTTAATAAATTAATTTAAAAAGGAGTCAAATAAAAAGTAAATAAAGTTATTTAATAATTTAATAAACGTGCATGGGAAAGATAACGAAAAGATAAAAAAAAGTTAATTTAGAGTTGAAGTTTGGTGAGTAGAGAGTTCACTCGGGTGATCACACAATTAGTGCCCCGAATTTAGGAGAGAACTCTTTATCACCAATAGAGGGTTCATTTTCAAAGAACACAAATTTTGGGGAGCAAAATTTTGGAGGAAGAAGGAATTTTCAGAAAGGGGAAGGTTCTGGGAGGAGGGATTTCTCTCCAATCTTTTTGGGCGTAGTGATTAGCATCAGTGTCTAGGTAGACGCTTATGTTTATTCACTCAATTAAATTATGCTTTTCTTTACCTGTCTTTGTCCTGACCGTGGATTGATTGTCTGTGTTTTATTGTGACAAATCTTTCAATCCTTTAATCTCAAATTTTTTATATGCATGTTGTTTTCGTTTATATATGAGAAGATTAAAACATTGGAGCAATCCTCCATCCATAGAATTAAGATTGAGAAATTAAATCTGGGAAGGGTTTTGAAAGAAGAGAAAATTCTAAAATGGGAAATTTGAATGGTTGATAGTAATTCTTCTATCAGACTATATTGTCAAATGATATTAAAAAAATTATAAATAAATAAATAAATGTATATATATATATATATATATATATAATTTTATAGGAGGGGTTGTTTGTTTATTATTAAAATAAAATTTATTTGTGAAAGGAATTATATATATATATATATATATATATATATATTTGATATATATTTGAAATGTTTGAAAAACTTAGTAAAACTTTAGGTTAATTCTTTTGGATCCCTTGGTGGGGCATTACAATTTGATTATCTCTGTGCGGATCGAACATTATCTCTCCTGCATGGTGGGAGTGGAAGCCTGACTACGTGATCAACAGTGCAGAAGTAGTGTCTTCTTACCATTTAGGTCCCCCTTAGTTTGACAAATGTTGGATGTTCATGGATGCAGCTGTACCATTTTCATTCTTATTCTTATCTCAGAGACTTCTCTTTAGTAGATTTATGTATGTTATCATGTATCTTGTATTTTGATGTGCTTGTATATATTCTCATACCCTATGGCATGTGCAATGGATGTTATTCATTGGATGCATTTTCATTGTATCAATTGTACTTATGCATTTTCTTATGAGTTAACCCATTTGTTATTTCCTTATGATTCATAAACATGTACTTAGGACTTAAACTAATTACTATAAACTTCTTAAACATGACTCAATGTGAAGGAATCCTCCAAGAATGAAATCTGTATTGTAATTGCATTTGTGTAAATTTTGTGTTTGTGTATATTACCTCCACATTGTTACTTTGATGTTGTTTAAACTTAAAAAAAAGAGTTCAGTAAACTTTATTATAAGATATTAGGTTTATTTCTTTTGGGTTCCTGAGTGGGACGTTACATTTATTCTATTTCCCTTTCATAGGGAGATAGGGACCATATGTTAGTTCATCCTAATCCTTCTTAACTATTATCCAAAGCTAAACATGACCAATGCTCCTACGAATGTCATAAAAAATTCCAAGCTATAGCCAAACCTTGCACTTATGATTGGGGGCGGGGGGGGGGGGGGGGGGGGGTGTGGGTGAGTATGTTATCCAATAATTAAAAAAATTATCTTCCTTGAATAAACTTAACCATTCAACCAAAGTAAACAACAACCATAACAATATGCACATAGACAATTACACCAGATACATTAACTAGGGAAACCCTTGATCAGAGGGAAAATCCCAGTGGGAATGATGCCCACAAGATGATGTACTAATATAAATATTCCTTGCTAGAGGATGGACCCTGTTAGGAGTCTATTACAATATTTAGTACATATGAGTCCCTATTAGGAGACTTTGAATCCCTGTTAGGAGATTTTGACCTCGTTAAGAGTTATGCCAACCCTGTTAGGAGTTGTAGAAGATAGGAGGACCCACTGTCCAAACAAATTCTGGGGCAAGATCACTGAACTCACTATCTAACTGATCTCTCAACTATTCCTTGTAGAATAATTGTGTGTATTGTACTTTAACTTTCTTCCTCTATCTTGTCAATCAGACCAATCACTGACAGACCTTGTAGACCAGATCATGAACCTTGGATCCAAGTATCAAACTTTAGATCACACAATAAAACCTTGAAAATTAAGTTTCCTTCACTTCTGCTTTGCTCTGCTTATCTTCATATTTTGCACTTGTGTTGCTTGCAATTCTCTGCATACATACATACTTAATAAAGGAAAATGTCCTTCCTTTATACTGAATCCATAAAACAATTCCTTGAGTCAGCTATTACACCTTTTCAATTACTTATTATAGGACCACATTAACAACACATTACACTTAGCGATAACATTAATCTTTCATCTTGCAACTTGAATAAATTTCTATACAAGCAGTTAGGCACGTTATCACCAACATGTCTTCTTCACATTTGTAACTTTGGCTTCTTAGAATAATAAATCTGTTAAGAGATATAACAAGCTTACTAGAACATGCCTCTGTAAACTCTATCTTAGAACTATCTTCACCAAAACTTGCATAACTTCTTCTAGACTTAATATCTTATGCTTCTAAGGTTAGTTTCTTATACTAGAAAATTAGTAGTATCTCCCTTTAACCTCGCTACCAAAAATTCTTGACGATCTATTCATACCAACTTGATCTTTCTATTGTTCTTCTATTAGATACCACATAAAACTGCTATGTTGACATCAATGAAAAACACAATCATGAATGTAACATATCATCATTATAATTATCTAATCATATTTCTGCAATACTCCCCCATAGGAATATCATCAACATTCATGCTTCCAAAAACTCCATCCTCTCATATACCTCCTTATTTCTCTATTTTTTTATCAACTCATGGCTCAAATTGGTTATAATTAAATTTGCATCTTGGATTATATTATAATTAATTTAGATGAAGAAGGTACTCTTGATGATGTTATTTATGCTAAAAGTGATAATGGTGGTGAATATAAAAATATTGATATTAATCATGATTTTCCTAATATTCTTTTATACCCATTGATAATTATTCCTAGTTGAACTAGCTATTGTTCTTACTGTGTTGAAAATTGCTCTTCTTGCGAGTTGACCACCTTCCCTACATGATAAAGACCAAGGTGGGGGGTAGGTGATATGCTTGACTATCTCTTATTTCATAGAGCTCTTTATTTATTTGTATATTCTATTGTGTTTCCCCTATGATGTATTTCTTATTTTTGATTAAGTAAAATAGGTTTTTAAAGGGTTGCCTGAAACCCACTTGTTAACAAAAAAATACTACTTATGGTCTAGTACTAGCTACATAACAACAAAAAACAACAGGCCTAACCAGGCCTTCTGGAACTAAACATATTTAAAAATAGCCACAAAGAGGAATGAGTAGACAAAAACCACCAAAAGCCAAGGGACAGTCAAAAAACCAGGAGCACCAATTAGGGCATTGTATCTCTTGTGATGTATTTCTTGTTATATGTTATGTCTAGATATTTTTAAATGATCCTTGTTTCTCTATTGGTGCAAGGTGATAAAGTGATCAAACATGTTGTAATCTTTATTATATTTTAATCTCTCTTTTTATATATTTTTTTACATGTGTTATTATTCATAAAGTTTTCTTTGTGTAGTCCACTTGGGTGTGTATGATAGGTTAGCATTGATTTTTTTTGGTCTATATGACATTGACTTAAAAAGACTCTTCTTTGTAACACTTACAAAATTTTCCTGAATTGTGTTGTAGTTATACTTACTTTGGGTAATGATAACATTTCATATTTGACAAAATATTATGCATATCATCATACTGACTCAAGAGTTAGTAGATCCCTTTTGCGCTCTCTCTTTTGTAATACGTTTATTTCTCTTGAAGTGTTTTCTCTTTAAAGCATTTTCTAGTGGAAACGTCTCTAGTGCATGAATGCACTCCTCCATTAAATCCATTTCTCCTATATAATTTATTTAACATGGGGGCATACACTTTTCTCACACTATGATTATTGGCATTTTTGGAATGTTTGGGAGGCTTGATCCCCTACACTTTTGGATTCCTCTTTGGACTACCAAATAGTCTAGGAGCTCTAATACCATAATTTTTTAGGTCCCTCCTTAGAATAAAAAATAATGTAGGAGGCCTAATATTTTCATTTTTTTAATCCTTCCTTGTATTACCAAATAATTGAGGAAGCTTGATCTTGGCACTTGCACTTTTTCTAATCCCTTGAGGACACAGACATCCTTATGACTGGGTCATTTTTGTAGATTTCTTGTTTTGAACACTGAGTTCCTTAAGGTTGAACATTTGATGGATTGAATGGCATGCCACACACACTTTCTAGACCATTCAACTCCATCTGATGGCTTAACTAGCATGTTGCACACACTTTCTAGACTATTCAATGCCATCTCCTTTTGTGTCATGACTTTTTGGCATGGTTCACAATAGGGAACACAAACCTTATTGGGAGAATTAATCATTTAGTCCCTCTCTCTCTCTCTTAGTGAAATATCTCTTCTTATGATTTTGGAATCGGTAAACACCCAAGTCTATTGGAGGATTGGTAGTTTCTTTGTATCCTTAGTTGTGATAAGATTATGAAATACTTTTGATCTACTTTACCATGAGCATGAGTTCAGATTCATACGCCCACTAAGTGGGGGCTAAATGTACAATATTAAAATGGAAGAACCTATAATTTAATACTTTAGAATCTCCCTCCCTATAGTGAAATTATGGTCCATGGATTCATTTGTGCTTTAATTGGTTCTATTTTCTATTTTAAATGCATTTATTTCTTGATTCTTTTTTGCACATCTCCCATAACTTGTAATCACGGACCCCAAGATTCCCTTAGGTATAGGTTGACAAAAATCAACATATATGTAGGAATAAATTAGTTTTGGTTCTCATTCCCTCTTGGGTTCCCTAATTCACTTCTATAATGCCATGATTGGCTCACTTTATTTTTATATCTTAGAAACTATTATTTAAGGGAGCTTGAGCATTTTATTCTCACATAAAGACTATCATACACACATAAGAGATAACATATGAATTCATGAGACATCTACGATTAATTAATATTTGAATCTTCAACCTTTCAAGGCATCAAGGCTTCATTGGGAGCATTTCCTCTTCATGATCTAGCATCCATTGTTGGCCATCAAGAGAGTATATCTATATTGCATCTATTACATTAATTCATTTCTTCTTCTTTCTTCAAGAACATCTTCAACAATTGTTCCCTGATTTAGTATTGAAAAGATACATTACATTTATGGAAATTTCTGATATTCACATTGAAGATTTGGCATCAACAATTTCTAGCATTGCAAAATCCTTCCTAACAAGGGTTACATCAAGTGAGGTGAGTTATTCATAGTTTAACTTTCTTCCTTACGTGATTTACAATTCATTTAATTTTAAGGTTGATTCCTCACATAGGGCTTAATGTAGGAAATTCCTCCCCCAACAAACAAAACAATTTCCCCCTTGTATATAAGTTAATGGTCAGAGTTTTTAATATAGATTTGGGTACACTTTTTGCATAAATTTTTGGATTTGTAAAAGTTTTAGGAATAGGTATATGTTAACCTAAGATAATGTATACCTCCAAGATGGCATGTACCCTTCGTTGCAATGTATATGTTGACATAGGTTGACCTCATTCTAGGATACATCGCTTTCTAGGTTTTGTACCTCTTAGCTTCTTGGTTCCATATCTAGTCTTTGTTCTATCACAATTATTTTGAAATTTTTTATTTTTAGGCCTTCAAAGTGTGTCCCTCTTAATATTATCTAGGCTATTTGTATTATTTATTGTCCATTCATGTTTTAGATATGAGTTCTTGCATAATTAGGGTTGTCCTTATCTTTCTCACATTCAAATCAGTTAACCCTAAACAAGTTAGTCAATCTAGAAATCAATTCAATTTGATCAGTTGACTTAAATTCACATATTTTTTTAAAGGTTAATCAACATTACATGAGAAATAATTTCTTGCATACTTTCTTAGTATAATTTGGACTTTGTGTTAGCACCTCTTCATTATACTTAGGTCTTGCTAATCTAACTTGGGTTATATTGAGGGTTCTGCTTGGAAGCCCTGTATTTCACTTTTATTTTGAGTTTTAGGGTGAAGATCACATTTGGTATACAGATCTGATTAAGAGCTTCTATTCTCCACTAAACAACATATAATAATATTAGACTATCTATTTGGTGGATGTAGCCCAAGATTAAATCTTTGTCTTCTTTTCTACTTCAACGTGCTTTATTCTTTTGTATTATTGGTTATATTTGCATGTAATTGTTATAATTTTATCTTCTAATCCTTATAGACAACTTATCTTCTCCTTATCATAGTATCTTATTTCCTTTCCTATATAAAAATTCACATCTACATTGTAAATAATTAAAGCCAATTAATTTATCCATTGATCTAGTTGGTCATATAGTATTATATTGGTGAGAACACATTGTGTTCGTTTTCCATCTCCTCTCTCTTGTTTATGGTAATCATTGGGCTCTATACCTTGACAAATTCATTAGGAAAAATTCTTACATTATATTAGAGAAATTCCTACACATAGTATAACATATTTTGCATGTTATTGGATCATGGCTTCTTGTCTCATCAATCGGTGTATTCTCTCATTCTTTCCAAAGGACTACTTGGGCTCTTGTAGAAATATTCTAAGAATAATATTATCTATTGGTAAATTATAATTATTTAGAACTCTTCAATTAGTTCACTTAGAGCCTTTTTTTTTAGTACCAACCCACTTTATGTGTCTTTTTCTTCATCTTCCTTTGTTTTTTAATTTGGCTTATTTTTTCTTGTATTTTGTGTCCCTTTTTAGATGTGATAATGTGAGTTTAGATCCTAGGATTGGGAGCATGTTCTCTCAAACTTAATGACACATATTTTCTTCTATACTTTCTCAAAGCTGATCTATATTTATCTCCCTTTCTTTTGCTTTATCTTGAGTATAAGTTCATACTTCCACTTGGTTGGGATCTAAATGTAGTGTTGTAATTGATGACCTCTTATAACTTCACACTCTATTTGGGGCCTTTGCTTTAGTGGTTCTCCCCATAGATTTTTCATAACTTTTAAAAGCTTATACGTGGTACAATTCATTACAAAATTGTAATCATGTGCTATTTTGAAAATAAAATTTCATTCTCTAATCCATGAATTCTTCACTTTCTATTGTTCTAACACAATTTCATCTAGTGCCAAAGTCCTTCAAAATTAAACACATAAGTGTTGGTTGTTTCCAATTGTATTTTGATCATGATATTTGCATATGATCATTAGAGGTTATCATAATTAATAAAATAATTTGGAAACCATATATAAAATCATAATTTCTAATTCGTCTCACATCCCACATCCCACATCACTCAAACATCCCAATCACTTCCTAAAGAAAGACTTATGAGAAAAAATATTCAAATCTTAGCATTGTAGAGCAACAAGTTACAACAATAAATGTGTAAAGGAGTGTTAATAATTGATTTTATTTTGTTTTCACGTTGTTACATAAACACTAAAGGGTCCTATCCAAAGACCAATATGCGTTCATCTTCATTATTAAGTTTGACATATAATCTTCTCATATTCAATATTGTGCCTTAGATAAAATTAATTAATACCTAGAATTTGATTGATGAAAGCCCCTATCCTACCCAACACTATCTTGTCTGCAGGAATTTGGATCCAATAGATACTAATTACAGATTGAAAAAGAGAAGATAAAGAGAAAGAGATTTAGACTTCAAAAAGAAGAAAAACATAGATGTTTGGGGTTCTAGCCATACAGTCTAATTTTTTTTACTTGAAAGCTCATGAATATGATTAGAGTGACATCATTAGTTTGAATCTATTTTTAATATTCACTTGAAACAAATCTCAATATAGGCCACTTAGACACATAGTCCCACATGTTTTAGGCCCAAATTTTAGTGAATGTTCCTATTTGATTCCATTTTCTAAATTTGTACTGAGAGTTTGCATATCTTGTTTATAATGCTAATTAATGTCAAATTTACATAATTTAGGTCCTAGTTCTCTTATTTAATGAGAATTGAATCAATCAAATAGAAAACAAGAAAAAAAGAAGGATATTTCAACTATTGCACCCAACACTAACCAATAGATTTGAGATTGGACCTCTTGAATTATTCTTCAATATAAGTTTATGTAATCAATTCTTAGTTTAGACTAGTGCATCCCATTCCACCACCTCACAACTTCATAAAGAAATAGACTTGTGTTGTAGGTATCAAAACCTAAATTTATTTTGCAAATTATATTTTCCTTGAAATTTGTGTGCTACATTAAAAGTATGATTTACTTTTGTTTTTTGTTGTCACTAATACATTTGGCATTGATTTGTGATCACTATGTGTCACACTTACGACAGCAATGTGTCGCCACTGCGACAGTAATAGATGTCGTTGTTTTTTTTTTGGTAGATTACGATGTCTACCCTCTGTCATTGCAATTATGATGAATATCTATTGCTATGCAACCACTTTATTGTGACACCAACCTCATCGCAATGCTTGTGGCTGATGTCACAATTGTGACAGACACCCTGGAAATTGCGATGGCAGTTGGGCGTCGCTACTACGTCAAGTCCGTAACGATACTTGTGGCTAACATTGCAATTGTGATAGAAACCCTAGCAATTGTGACGACAGTGGGTGTTGCCACTATAGTAACCCCGTTGCAATGCTTGTGGCTGATGTCATAATTGTGATGGATACAAAGTAAAACAAACAAAAAATTGCTAGCTTCTTTTAGATGACCTTTACAATTTTGGTAATTAGATTTTGGTTTTTTTCTAGGCCTGATGGAAGTTATTATTTCTTAAGCATGTGTCAATTTAAAATGTGACCCAAAAAAACAATCTAGTTGCAGGTATCCAAAGCAATTTGATATTTAATTCAACGCCAAATTACAGTATTTCATCAAATCTTGTCCACTGTAGGGACATGAAAATAAGTTATAAGATTTTGGGGAGCCAAGAATGGCTACTAATTAGAGTGTGCCTGCGTGTTTGTGTGATGCAAATAACTTAATATTAACCTTGCCCTTTGGAGGCATCTGAAGAGCTAAGCCCATGTTCATGTCACTATGTGTCTTTGACAATTTGTCCCATACTGTTTCTCATGCAAATGGCTTGTAGTTTTACCAATTGGTAATTATCAGATAACATATGATTTTGTATCTTTGCTCTAGAAGTAAAATCTAGTGTGTGGCATTCTTTTTTATTTGGATAGCACAAAGTAGAAATAATAATAGTTATATATCATTCTAGAGGTTACCACACTTTATCTTCTCTACCAATGTCTACCAAGCTTCCTCTTAGAAATATCATTTTAAATACATAAAACATGGACTCGATGAGTTTATCTTTCATATATCTATTTGCTTCATTATAATCAATAGTTAATAAAAGTTTAAGATGAATAAGACAATTTGTCAAAAATCGGTGGGGTATAGGCACACATTTAGATTGTATAAAGATAACTTTGAACTGGGAATCTTGAATGGGACATTACGAATACTAAAATTTGCAACAACACTGAATACAGACAACAAGCAAAGAAGAAGTAAGAAAGAGCAAAGCACAATATAGATATACATAAATACAAAACTATAATACTTAATAAAATCGAAGTCAACCTACTATTTTTAACATGATTTTAAATTGAGAGACATTAGCATTTAATAAAGGCTTACTGAAACAGGGGTTTGCAAGATAGCGTAGTATAAATTCCTTAAAAGAACATAATTACAAATGTTTGTAATATGTTTCTACAATGCAAGCTCAAGATGGAAAGATTAAAACTAGATACCTTTATAGTTGCAACAAGCCCCAACCTGCACAACACATTCCATATGGAAACATCAGGAAACTTTGGATGTTAAAAAATACAATTAAAAACACATAATCAATGCTAATCGTATCTCTTAGATTTCTATTTAATGGTAGAAATACTAGAAACATATCAAAATTTTCAAATATAATGCATGTTGAATAAGTACAATTGTTACATACATGACCTGTTTTTAGATAGCATAATTTATATATCATTTGCTTGTGGTAGTTACATGAAAAGAACTATAGTTGTTAATAGTAGTTACCTTGGAACCATTGAATTTATATAGCACCTTTGTACTCAAGGGAAGAGACCACATGTTAAGGATTGTTCCCTTATTCTAGCTTTTGTATAAGAGCATCTATGAATAAATGAAACAAATGTGATATCATCTATGCTTCTAAGTTGTAGGTCATCTACTGTTTAGTGACATTTTTTGGGGGTTCTTTTCGAGGCATTTGGGTATATTATTGTAGACATATGTCTAAACAAGATTGTAAAGTTCATGTCCTGGGAAACTGTAATTATTTTCCTTCTCTGATACACTTCTCTGTTTTATCTCAGAATACACTCTAAAAGATCCTGAACCATTTAATACTGGGAGTACAAAAGTTATTCCAATTAGAACATATAGAATGCATCTCGAGACTTTTATTCTACATCAGCATCATTTTCTATTCAAACTCATGTAGCTTTATATGTTGTTCAAAGAGCCTCATTTTCTTGCCTTCTTGTGATGCTTTTCATCAGTCCTATCCATCATTTAATGTTTTCTAAAGCTCCCCTACATATTTGGATAACTATCAGAATAGTCATGAAATGTCTGTTGATCTTATTGAGGTTCAAAGCATTCCTTTCAGGCATTTACTTTACATAGAATATTCAATCCCAAAGCTTCTTTCACATTCCTTTTCTACCTGTCATGAATGTTTAGTTATAACTGTCTTTGGGTAACCAAACTATGGGAATTTCAGCATGATCAATTTCTTCCATGGATCCATGAGGAAGCTTTTCTAATAGGCCAGAAGATCTTATTATGTTGCTATCTAGGGATTATGCATTGGATCTCTCTCATGAATGTCGACTGTTGTATCATTGGTGATAACACAGTCCCAAGATAGTGTTGAGATCCAAGGATGCAATAAAAAAGCTACAAGTTTAGAACTTCATGACCGTTCAAAGCATGAAGCCTTAGATGCATAGGACAACAATCTAAACATAGGACAAAATAGAGAAATATTTAGTATCTTATTGAGCTTCACTTTGTTTCGAGAATAGTTTAATATTCTCTACTAAATAGGGAAAACCACGTGAAGGTGGAAGCTCATTTGGCCGCACCCCCCTCCCCCTAACATCACTCTGCATTCCCCATTAACATCTAACATTCATTCATTCTTTCAACCATTAATAAAATGTAACATTCAATCAATATCACATGATAATAGTCAATCAATATCACATGATAACATTCCTTAACACATTAGATTCATTAACATGCAACATTCATCAATATTCTACATTAACACATAATTCATGAACATTCATTAGCACATAATTAAATTCATTGAGACATAAAATTAAGTCATTATCAATTAAGGTATATAGATGACAATCATTTCTTTTCTTTTTTCTTTCTATTTCTTTTTTCTATGTAAGCTCTAAGAGGAGCATCAGTGTCATCATCAATTCCCCCCTCATTAGTTGTTATGTTCTCTGTTCTTGATGATCTCAAATTCCTATGCTGTTGCAAAGGGGGGTCCTCTGCAATAACAAATAAAAGAGTTAAATTAACAATAATTTATTATAATTGTTATAAGTATTTAATTATTTTAAATAACATAAATGTGGCGCTCTTTACCTGATTTGACCACATCATGTTGTCTAGACTCAACATCAACACGCTCATGAACATCAACCCCTCGATCCTCTATAGCTGCTATACAAAATGTTACGTTAATCCAAACGCCAATTGCAATTACATATAAAAAATTTAATAGCAAATGTATACCTCCACCACTAGGATGCACATCATGTGAACCTTCAGCATCCGTAGATTGTGTAGAAGGATTGTCAGGCTGCATTCCAACATCCTATGCATTGTTATCATTGCTTGCTTAAAACATATATACTCACTTTATATTGGAACTTAACATCAAATAGACTAATTGGTAAAGTATTCAATTTGAAATAAATTTCATTTAGCTTATTTACCTGTGGCTCAGATGCATCATTATTAGAAACTTCCACATTGATTTTTGCAGTTTCTTAGGTGTAAGTTGACATGAACTTCATTGATTTGTCTTTGAGAAAGGTTAAATTATTAGATTGATCCCGCCACAATTATATGTGTCCTATTTTGTTTTGAAGTTCAACCACAGTTAATTTCCTATATGTGAATATCACACAATTATAGTTTTGTCAGTCTTAATATATAATCATTTGAGAAAAATATTTTTGATGCATTCTTGTAGTTGATTATGAGTATATATCTACAGCCTACAACAAAGATGAACTCTTTCTTTCATTCTTAAGTGTAGATATATCTTTAAAATTAGTTTATTGAGCTATATTCCACTCGAAAAACTTTACTCTGAATCCTTAAAAGTATTGATATTTTCTGTGATCTGGAAAATGCTAACAAATGAGCCAATCAAAGTCATGGTTTCAATATAATGAACCTCGAGAGAGAAAGACTCCCATTCACTTACTATTCATCAATGTCAGTCTTTGAAAAATAAATTAAAATGGAGATTACTGAAGATGTGAAAATAATTATCAAGTGAAATCATGATAAATAAGTCCTGACCCCGTTTTGTTACATTAGAAAATCACTGTGACTTGAATACTAAGCCTCTAAACATATAGGAGTCTGTAGCATCCTCACCTAATATTCTTGATTGTGTTTAAGCTTTCTGTAGGTTGCCAAGTTGATATACTTCGATAAATATATAGATATCACTTATTCAGTTTAATTTTATATAATATAATGTAAAAATAGAGAATTGGCAATTACTAATTTGTGAAAGGATAAATAGTTTAAAGTTATAAACAAGAGTCAAAGGACATGTATGATAGGTAGTATACCTACAAGGTGATAGGTAAGGTCTTTTCATATTAACCCTTGATTACTAATAGGAAGGATTGAAGATTTAAGATTACAAGGATGTAATAGTGAGTAGATTCTCACAATCCATGAGAAGTATCTAAAAACCTACTTCTAGATTCAATTGTGAGAGTATTTTTTCATCAATGTTTTGGATCAGACTCTGTGATCCATCATCAAGATGAAGAGAGAAAGCATAAGGAGAAAATGAGATAAGTTGCAGATCTAAACTCTTTTAAAAGGTGGGGAGGATGAAAGGAGGAGAGAAGCAAGAAGGGGCACCCAAGAGTCAAAGATATATATATTTTTACACACACAAATATAGATATAGTTTTTTGCTATTTTTTCTTTTGGTTCTCTTTTAAAAGGTGGGGAGGATAAAAGGAGGAGAGAAGTAAGAAGGGGCAACCAAGAGTCAAAGATATATATTTTTCACACAAATATAGATATAGTTTTTTGCATTTTTCAACTTGGTGCTTTTATATGCTTGTAGGTCTTTTTCAGATTTTTTAGTTGGCTCTCACTTTTTTGCCTTTTTGTATTTTTTCTTTTGGTTTCTTTGTAACATTAATAGATAGACAATAGATATACAAATATATTTAAAATTTATACAATATTATTATAAACAAACAAAGCAATGCTATAATTATATATAAAAATATACAATACAAAGATATAGCTTTATGTTTGCCTATACTTATAGCTTTATGTTTGCCTATTATCTAGTGATTATGATACATTGCTCTATAGATATACTTTGTAACATTAATAACTAGACAATAGACATACAAATATATTTAAAAATTATACAATATTATTATAAACAAACAAAACAATGCCATAATTATATATATAAATATACAATACAAAGATATATGTATAACATGGGTTTTTCTACTTAGTACAATATTGTATATACGTTGAGCTTGCCACCAAAATTCCCATTCGGGATTCATGACATGATTTAATAGCCTCTTGTGTCTTCTATAAGTCTAGTAGTTGTATTAGGCATCGATAGGTTGATCTTTTGGTGCAGCGGCAACCCTAGTATTTAACAAGTGGTATTAGAGCTTGGTCACAGGTTTGAATCTCCTTTGGTAAAGTTGAGTGAGGGATTGTTGGACTAACCACCAACATCACACTTTGGGATTCACAACATTGTTTAATAGCCTTTTATGTCTACTATAAGTCTAATGGTTGTATAGGGCATTGATAGGTCAATCTTTTGGTGCAACAACAACCCTAATAGTTAACAATATATTCTTATATATTTGGATGAAAGGGATATATATTCTTTTGTTTATTTGTTTATCTTGTATATTTGTCTAAAAAAATTGTTTGTTCATTTCTGTTTGAGTGTTGGTCTGTTTTATGTATCATTGTCCACTTATATTTCTAGTTTTCTATATATAGTTGTTGTTGATCACTCTTTTGTACTCACTAGAGATCATAAATTGTGAACTACCCTTCTTGAAAAAGGATATTCAAAGGTGGGTTTTGTGATGAAGGACATGAGGCAAAGTTGGATGAAGACACATTCTATTGTGATGAATTGGTGGACATATATTAGACATTGGTCACCCATCAACATCATAGTCACACGCTCAATTGATTCTTGTTTTCTCAGAGCCATTGACTGTTTAGAGAAGTGCAAGGATGCAAACTTTCAATTCAACATTTCAAGAGAGGCCATATAGGAGGTTGGGTCCTAAAATGTTGTTCAGGTGATCACTGATTCAACATGTGCATGCAAATTGGCTAGCTCGATGACCCAAGCTACTTACAAGCACATCTTTTGGACTCCATGTTTTCTTTCATGCATTGAACAATGCTTTGAAAAATATAGGAAAATTAGATTGGGTAAAGCAAGCAGTAGCACAAGCTATAAATATGCAAATGTTCACTTGTAGCCACCACACTTCACTTACTCTATTTTAGACCTTTTCAAAGAAGAGATTTTTCAAACCTGTGGGGACAAGATATGTGAGGTTAATTCATTCTGTTAGAAAGAATGATTGAGGCACTTGAGGTTCTATAGTTGATGCTGGTGAATTCTGCAATGTCCCCTAAATTGGAATGTTAAATAAATTATTGCTTTTTGTTTAATATAAGTAATTATTACCTAGTATTAAATAATTAATAATAAAGTTTAATATTTAAATCTTAGTCAGAAATGAAAAACTAATATTTACCAATTTAAACTTCATTAAGTTACAATTTTTGAGAAGGAAGTTGATTTATGCAAATGTCTCTCCTTAAATGAGCATTCTCCCAATTAGGAGGACAGGTTAAGAATTTAAATGAAGTTGGAAATTGGATTAATGTGTTGTTCATTTTTACTTGGATTGGAACCAATATCTTTTAGGGAAAGACCTAGTCTAGTGGTTGTGGAAAGTGAATACATGAAGGCTACTAGCAAGTGCATTTGACAATGCTACATTAAGGAACAAAGAATTTTTTATGATCTGTTCAGCGACCAGAAGCCACAACATACATGTTGGAGTTGTCATTTTTGTGCAAAACAACTAAATCAGAAGACTACATGGGCTCATTAGTTTGCTTGGATCGAAACTGTAACTAGACGCAAAGTTGACGGGAAGTCATTGCTTGCAAGATAAAACAAACAGAGTCAATATCTATTGAACAATGTCTAGGCCTAACATTCGATGAGTTGCTTCAGCATATTAGCGGACACAAGGGAAGTTTAGCAATTCCAATCGTGTTGCTACCCACATGTCAGTGACAAAGCATACAAAGAGAAAAATAATTTGTCTTCTAATGGTGTCAAAGTGTCCCACAAGGCCAACCCTATGCAAATTAATTTGCCTGCACCACAGGAAGCTGCTGTCAGCATATCCGATGAAGAGAGGTTTGAGTTGGTAGTCAAGAAGGAATTTTCAGAACGTGTGGAAAGCACTGGGAAGAGATGTTGGCATTCACTTGTTGCATAACATTGGGAACCATCGGTCTTAGCTAGAGTTGGGTGCAAATAATCTGACCATGGCAAGCTTTATTACAGCAGCTTGATAAGCAACCCACAACCATGGTGTTATTGAAGAGTCTGGATACATTAATAGATAGGTTGGGACTTTTGTAGAGATCATGTTGAAACCTTATTACAAGGGTGATATTGATATTATGGATCTGACACAACAACAAACAACTTTGAGAAGCAGCAATCATTCTAAAGATTTGTATTCCACGTGCATGACTACTATTCTATTAAACTTTCTGGAAATGCATGTTACTCTCTACACTATTCACAATTGTATAAATGTAAATGTTGGCAATAAAAGGATTAAACATGAATGAAAATTGCACTCAAATATTTTTGTACCAGAATAATAATGATTACATTAATTATGCCATCATTTAGAATAAATTGTATTTGGGGTTTATATACCAATCAGAAGAAAATATTGTATGAAACCCTAATAAATATATGGCCATAGTTTTACAAATCTGTAATGACAAATGACTTAATTCAAGCTCAGTACAATGGGTTACCTCGTGTCAAGTAGCTGCATACAGAGTGTTGTTGAAATGTCTCTATGAGAAAGGTCAATGGAATGGTTGTAGAAGTGAGCTTTGCCTATCATAGAGTTATCATTGCTACTATTATTTGGCATCTCCACCATGTACTCTTAACTTCTCTTAGACAACCGTGTATCTCTTTCTAAGATCATTTCTCAACTCAAACGAGGAAAAGATAAACAACTATATTCATCTAATCAGGCACTTCCTATATTATTATTGCAACTCGCCTCTTTTATGTTTTCAGCTGCTTTCCCTATAATGCTTCACTAATTCAACCTGTTGCCTATATCCTTTCTCATTCAAGGATACAATAAATCATGTGAGTGCCCTTTCTCATTCAAGCCGATTATGAATTTGATAGAATGCCAACATGTGTACATGAAAACCTCACCTAAACTTTGAAAACCTTCTGAAACCCTTGTGCACTCTACAGGGCGTAATGACCAATGCGCTTTTTTTTCTTTCTTATATCTCATTAACATCACAATTGCGATGTTGTCAAGTTATAATTGAAAAAAGAAGAAGCCAAAAACACATTACATTTGCCCGCCATCGCAAATGTATTAGTGTGTACAAAATCTCTATCTACTACAATATTGGAAAGGAAGAAAAAATACACTAGGTGATTTAAAAATGGTTAATGACAATTTTGTAACCATTGTTTTAATTTGAAAAGGTCATATCAAATTTTCTATTGAGATTGGTGATTTTGCTTGAGCTTATGAAAACATCTAGTGATTTTTTTTTTCTTGGATTCATCATTGTCTTCATTCATTCGAACTTGTAAAGATTTTATAAGGCCTTGCAAATCTATATAGATCATTGTAAGTGCTTGAATAAAGAATCAAGTACATTGAGAGTGAGAATGAGGACTATTGTGGTGAGATTACTCAAGTAGCTATAATAGTTTTAAAATATAATATAAGCAAAGGTAGGGATATTATGAAAGAGTTGTAATTGGTCTTATGGACATTACTATTGTCTTGAGAGTTCTTGTGATAACTTAAGGGTAAGAAACCAAACATGTTTCTCATTGAAAGAACAAAGTCATTAAATGCACTCACATATTTGCAAATTATTTTATTTGAGGTGGAATTTTCACAACCATCTTAACATCTACTATAGTAAATAAACTGATATATTTCTGGATTCGATTGTGTAAAGATTTTTTACCATCAACGTTTCGAATCACACCAAGTGATCCATCATCAGGATGAAGAGAGCAAGAGATGTCAAACAAAATGGGTTGCAGAAGTAGACAGACTCAAAGATATAGGGACTAAGGGAGGGGGAAGCTTAAAGAAGCCATTGAAATCAACAACCACCCCATCAACCTTAATCGTGATGATGGTTGGACCCTCAACCCCTCGTGGCAGCCAATGTTAACCTCTAGGTGCAGAGACCATCATTGCGAGTAGTAACCTCTCTCCTCGCACTCTCTCCCATCTTGTTTGGTCGCTCTTGCTCCACCGGTTGGGTTTCCTTCTTTCCCTCGATTGCCTCTTTTCTTTTTTTTTAGTAGCTTGCCTCCTTGCTTCTAGGGTTAGATTGCTATTGTGGGTGTGTGTTAGTGTGGGTGTACGTGTGTTAATTTCAACACATGCACACACAAGCATTGGTCATTCAGCTGGTGCTTTGTTTTTAGTTATTTGGTTGGTATGTTCAGTTTGACATTTGCGCAATCCATTATTTTTATTAACAAATTCTTTTATAACGTGTGTGTGTGCATCGGTATATATATATACTTACATGTTTTTATTTTTATTTTTCATTAGTTATTTTTCCTCGTATTAGGTGTATATATTCTTTATATTTTTTCATAATTTACTCGTTTATGTGTATGTATCTAGTTGATGCACTATTTCCATAGTTATATATAAATTTAAATAATACTATATATATATTTGTTTGTTTACATCTATATAGATTTTTTCCCTTCGCTGGCCCATTTCTGCCCACATCTAATTCTCATCCATGTTTATGTATATGTGTCTATACATATATCGAGTCAAAAATAACACACACACACGCGCATAACATTATATATATATATATATATATATATATCAAAAATTGATACACACATACACTCATTATATACTATATTTGCATGTGTTCTACCCAACACGTTATATTTATTCATGTTTTTGTCTTTAGACATGTTTATTCCTATTCATATTTTCAATTTCTTTATTTTATTATCATTATTTATTTGTATTTTTATTTTTATTGGTATTTTTAATTTTATTTCTAATTTTTATGTGGTCTGTTCTTAAGGTGGATGTTCATTTATATATTTATTTAGCAGTTTGTTCTTGTGGGTTTTCTATGCTGTGTTATACGTATTTCCAACTTACTTTTTAGTAATTTATTTTCATTTTCATTCATTTTTTGACTCTTGTTTTTGTTTTTTGTTTTCTGTTCTTAGTGGGGACGTGCATTTTTTTGCCACATGCCCTACATCTGGCCATTTCTTTAGTTTCCTTTTCACTTCTCTTTTACTTGTTCCCCTGCTGATTGGGAGTCTATCACTTAGGGTCTTCTATCCTACCATCTCCCCATTTGACTTTTTTGGTGTGCGTGCAATCCCCCTCCCTTAGTCCCTATATCTTTGAGTCTGTCTACTTCTGCAACCCATTTTGTTTGACATCTCTTGCTCTCTTCATCCTGATGATGGATCACTTGGTGTGATTCGAAACGTTGATGGTAAAAAATCTTTACACAATCGAATCCAGAAATATATCAGTTTATTTGCTATGGATTGTGGAAATTTAATCTCTTTAATCTACTATAGTATTTCATCTCTCTTCTTCTCATTCTTTATGAAATTTTAACTTTCATTACAATTATTTCAAATATCCCTATTAGTTTACATAAATAATAATAATATTTTGTGTTCATTAAATACTTCTTGTGTAGTCAACCTATGTTTTCTAAATTAAAAAATTTCATGAATCTTATTACTTCTAACTATAATCACTATTGCAAAATCCTCTTCAACCTTCAAAACTCAAAAAGTTCTATGGTGCTTTGCTATCTAGTCCCTATAATTCCTTGCCTCAACATTAGTCAATGCTTCTCAATCATGACCATCTTTAGTAGGGAAGAGTTTTCCATAGGCCATATAGTATGTGCCAAGTGTTTATGGATCAATAGTGTTATCTGTAAATATCAATTAAAAAATATATATTGCTTATCTCGAACTACTTGGCATGTGACCCTCTTTCTTCTTCATTATCATGCTACAATGGTAACAAACACTATCACCAAGTTCTCCCATCCACGAATCTGCTGACAAGAAGACTGCCAATCACTACTTAACTATTTACCTTCACTCCTTGCTTACCCAACACCCCAATTACTAATGACACTGGCTAATCTCTAGACATAATGCACCAAAGACAAAAAAAAAAATCAAACATGATTCTTTTTCAGATTCATGAAAACACAATGAAATTTTCTCTAAAATTTTGTTGTTTTTTATCACAAAATATATAGGTCATGAAGATCAAATGGTGAAAATGTCAAAAAAATTTCATTGTGTTTTCATTTTTTGAAATTTAGTCAATGGTACAATTTGTATGGAGGATAGCCACGTCCATTACTAACTTCAAAAAACACCAAAAAATAATAATTAAGAACCCATTAAAAAATATATCATGTACAAATAGCTGCCCACTCATATCACCAGTTAAAAAATTTGAATGAACATTGAAACATTTATACAAGTTTTGATAATTTGTAAACAAATGTTAGCACATTTGTACATAAGTATTGACAAATTTTAAGATAGTTACAATGCACAATTATTACAATCACTACCTTTTTTATCCTCACAGACATAACAAATCTCTTCATATATCTTTACTACTAAGAATAAAAAAAAACAACAATGAACACAGTTGATTTATATATAAAAATAAGATCAAAGTCCAATGTACTGTTGAAAATTGTCTGCTTGTAAAATTAGTTATAAAAAAAATACTGATACGCTTCTGCCATCCTGTGCTGAGTTCTATCTAAAGAAGCCAGATTTTCGGTTAGTAGACAAGGAGAAAAGATAGCTAAAAGTAGTCTTTTGATCACATTTTGAATGGACAGATTGAATTGAAGAGAAAAATTTGGTTTTTCGGTCAGTGCTTGAATGGACAGAGGACAAAGATTGGACTTTTGATCAACTTGAACGGGCATAAGACGTTGAAAAGAAAGTGAAAGCAGATTTGGTTTCAGAAGGTACACAATCAAGGACTGAATAGGATGGGGAACATCAAGTTTAAGGTTGAACGAAGATCTGGTACGGTGCATTGAGTGAAGAAATTGTATCATTACTCCTCCAATATTGAAATGAATTTTTTAAGTCATCAGCCACATGTAAGATCAAGAAGATTGCAAGCATTAAATCATTCTCGTATGAACTGACCCCAGTTGGGCACGCGTGTGGGAATTCAATGTTTATATAATGAATACTCACAGATAAGAATTTAAGGATAGTATGTTTGATTGATGAAGAACACTTTAGATATCAGATCTTCTGCAAGGAAACAAAAATATGAAATTGTAGGAGTTGATTGAAAGACACTTAGTGTTTATTAATGAATTCTTTCTGCTTGTCCCTCTCCATTAGTGCATTCGTTCATATGCAGCATACTGACGTTTGTAGCTTTATAATATGATGGGTCACATTTGAGGATTGTTGGAAACAATTCATTGCCTTCAATCTTCTACCCCTTCATTCATTATATGGGTTCCATTTGTCTATGAATGATATTTAAAGTATTTATTTATCTTTTGTAAAAAATTTAATTTGAAAACATTGTTAATTTATTATCATTATGATGTTTGGTTTGATTAAATTAGATAAGTGAAGGTTTAGAACAAAGCAAAGTTTAGAGAAATTTTCTTAAATTTATTAGATTCAACTTTAATTCTCATCTAATTCAATATGTAGCCTCACACCTACCCCGCCATTACTTTTTGAATGGAGGTAGGATGGAGTCCCCTCAAATGTTGAGTAATATTGAAATTATAATCTCTAACCAACTCGAACCTTCGACCCACTTCAGCCTTATTTTTTGAATGGAGGTGGGTGGGAGGTCCCTCGCATGGTGATTTAATTTTTGTTTAAAAAATGATTGTTATCATGTCTAATTTGAGTAAAAATTTCTACTTTATTTTAATAATTTTAATAATATCAATAAATCATCATTATAATGATAACTTTGATCAATATTTTCTTACTTTTTCTTATCACTCTTCATAACATCATTATATTGTTATTAGTATATCTGATTTAGTTACATTTTTCTTCTTTCTTCTAATCTATTATTTATGCATCATTATATCATCATTATTACATTTAATTTGATGATAATTAAAAAATAACAATAACAATGATCAATATATCAATCTATATGTTATCTTCTTAACATGTAAAAATGATGAATGTACTATTGTTATTCAAAATATTATAATATAAAACTTATATCTAAAAGTTTAAAACATAACATATAAATACATCACATATCAATATCTTTATTATCTTATTCCTATTAAAAATAATAAATAATCTTATTATTTGGTATTGATTAAAGATCATTAGCAGTAAATTAACAATTATTACAAAAGTTTCAAAATATTGAAATTCATTAAAGTTACATTCAAAATTTTAAAATTAATTGTTAAAATTACTTAAAACTTATCCTCTTTCTTTTTAATTACATTCACACTTTTTGGTATAGTTTTTATATCTAGATTCTATTCTTCTGTCTATTCAAGGTACTAGAAAAATTAATTCTAATAGGTCAAATTCTTTTACACTTTACAAGATTTGTATTTAAGAGTATTTAGCACATTATGAATTGTCAACTATTCTTGTAATCAAGGAAAGTGTGTTCTTTAAAAAATATTATTTTGAATATTTTTTAGGATTTATCTATTTATTATGTATGCAATATGATCCTAGATTATTTGAAATGATACAATATGTTTGGTTATTACATTTTTAGATGATTATAAAAATCTAATGTCAATGACTTTTAAATTGGGCATGTGAGAAAACTAAGGTAGGTAGCTTCATCATCTACAAGATTATATTAGTAGACAAGATCATTGTTTAATCATCATTGTCATCCAAATCATTCTAATGAAACCATATCCTAAGAGAAGTCAAATGATATTAGTTTACTATAAATCATAGAATAATAAGACATAATAGTACATAATCATCAACAACTAGATTTCTTGATCGAGAAGCTCTAATTTATAATCATACTTCATTAGTTAATCTTCATTGGTGATCAAGTGGTCCAATGAACTTATCATCATATCTAATGATCAAGTATGTTGAAGACTTCTAATATTACATACTTTATGTGATAACATACAGGCCTCAAATCTGATGTTCACCCCCAATTTGTCATATGATTTTTTTATGACTATTTGATCAATTTAATGCCTTTCATTTATAGTTTATGAAAAAAACTAATTATCATTTTTAAATTTTGTTTTCTATTAAAATCAAAAAACAAAATTAGTTAACAATTATAAATTAATAATACATACAAAAAATTTCAACTTAAATAAATAAATTTTAAGTCTCTATACTTTATTTTAGAAAAATTCTAATTAATATGAATATATAATAAATAAAATTAGTAACATATGAAAAATAAAAATAAAAATAATGTTAGAAGTAATAGTTCACCAATATAACTGAGAGGGGGGGTGGTGAATCAGTTATTAAATAATGTCACATATTCTTACTCAACCAACCAAAGCAAACAACAATCATAAATGCGCATACACAAATACACCAGATATGTTGACTAGGGAAACCCTTGATCAGAGGGAAAACCCTAGTGGGAATGATGGCCATAGAATAATGTACTAATCTGAATATTCGTTGTTAGAGGATAGACCATGTTAAGAGTCTGTTACAATGCTTAGTACAAAGAGTCCCTGTTAGGAGACTTTGAATCCCTGTTAGGAGATTCCAACCCTGTTAGGAGTTGTAGAAGGCAACTAAACTCACTATCCAAATAGCTTCTGGATTAGATCAATAAACCCACTATCCAATTGACCTCGATACTATTCCTTTCAAAATAATAGATGTGGAACAATCTTCTTCTCTCCTTTTCTATCCAGTATGTTAGACTTCTTCACCTCTAGATCATTCAAATAGATTTGGAACTCATTAGTAACCCTTAAGGTCACTTACACACATAGAAGATTACTCTACTCTTTTCCTTTGCAATTCAAAAGTCTAAACTGCTTCTTGATCATGCTTAATTCCTTTAGAACTTGGAAAAAACTTTTCCTTTATACCATACAAAATTATTAACCCTTTGAGTCAGCTCCACATACTTAACATTATTTTGAGTTAGCTCCATATTTAATTAAATGAAATACACATTTAATTAACACTATCGGCTCTCAGTTGTTCCAAACTTTCACACTTGCAACTTTCGTACCTGCACACTTGTTGACATCATCAGTTGTTAGTATTCTTCCTCCTGTTAACTGCACAACTTTTATTCCAAACATATAGTATTATATTGATCATACAACAGAAACTGTTTCCCTAATCTCTATTTTTGCGATTCTCTATAAATCACTGATATCTTTCGTACGATGTCAATTCAGGTTCTATGCACTTGACCACATGTGAAATACATGTTGTAGTAGCTTCTATTAATTGCGCATAGGCAGATATGCAATGTGGTGTCCTTAATTCACAAATCTCAGTCTACTACTCTATCAGTCTTACTATGTTGTCATCAATGACAAACAAAGTCATAACACTATTCTGTGTTGCTCCCCCATAGCATCAACATTCATGCTAACAATCTCCCCCTTTGGCATTGATGGCAATATAGATGAAAAACATCTAGTTTGAAGAATACCAATCAATCAAATCTTGCTTACTACTCCCAATAATGCAAGTTCACTTAATCACTCTATTCTTATGTTTACTCTCTCTCCCATTTTAATGTTTCTCATATCACCCACTCTTTCCCATTGACATCAATGTCAAAGGTAGTACAAAAATCAACCTATTAGCACGACCATAGGTCGGTCTATTGCTCTACAATTCTTTTATAAACACTACAAGTATCTAAAGATACTGTTGTATACCAATTACCTATTCCAAGAGTCCTTGATTGACTCTATTCATCATAGATACTCTCCCATTAGAGAAGCATTAGCATTTAGTCTAGTCTAACAATGGTGTTGTGTACCTTGGACTAATGCACTTCTGCATCTCCTACTCTGAGCTAGGTAGGGGCATAACCCCAAGCATACCTGTCAAGTATTCAAATGTATCCTTTGGTAAGGCCTTTGTGAAAATGTCTACAATCTGTTCCTTGGTGCTAATGTATTCCAATCTGATTTCTTTCTCTGCAACTTTCTCTTTTAGTACATGATACTTTATTGCTATTTTCTTAGTTTTAGAGTGCAAAACAAGATTCTTAGACATGTTGATTGTACTTGTGTTATCACAATAAATGATAACAGGTTCTATGAAAGTGATTCCAATATCCTTCATCATCTACTTCATCCATGTGACTTGATTACAGTTGTTTGCTGCTGCAACATACTCTTCCTCTACAGTACTTTGTGAGGTACAATCTTGTTTCTTGCTGAGCTAAGAAACTAATCTTCCTCCAAGAAAAAATGCTCCTCTGCTAGTGCTTTTGCTATCATCCCTATCTCCTGCCCAATCAACATCTGTATAAGTACAAACATTGAAATCATTGCTTCTATCATACCAAATTCCATAATCTGATGTTCCTTTCAAATATCTGAATATTCTTTTCATTGCTACATAGTGATATTCTTTAGGATCAACTTGAAATCTTGCCACAATTCCAACTACATTCATTCATATGTAGCATATTGATGTTTGTAGTTTTATAATATGATAGGTCACATGTGAGGATTATTGGAAACAATTCATCGCCTTCAATCTTCTGTCCCTTCATTCATTATATGGGTTCCATTTGTCTATGAATGATATTTAAAGTATTTATTTATCTTTGGTAAAATTTTAAATTTAAAAACATTGTTAATTTATTATCATTATGATGTTTGGTTTGATTAAATTAGATAAGTGAAGGTTTAGAACAAAGCAAAGTGTAGAGAAATCTTCTTAAATTAATTAGATTCAACTTTAATTCTCATCTAATTCAATACGTAGCCTCACACCTACCCCGCAAGTACTTTTTGAATGGAGGTAGGATGGAGTCCCCTCAAATGTTGAGTAATATTGAAATTATAATCTCTAACCAACTCGAGCCTTCGACCTGCTTCAACCTTATTTTTTGAATGGAGGTGGGTGGGAGGTCCCTCTCATGGTGATTTAATCTTTAAAAGAAAAATGATTGTTATCATGTCTAATTTGAGAAAAAATTTCTACTTTATTTTAATAATTTTTATAATATCATTAAATCATCATTATAATGATAACTTTGATCAATATTTTCTTACTTTTTCTTATCACTCTTCATAACATCATTATATTGTTATTAGTATATCTGATTTAGTTACATTTTTCTTCTTTCTTTGAATCTATTATTTATGCATCATTATATCATCATTATTACATTTAGTTTGATGATAATTAAAAAATAACAATAACAATGATCAATATATCAATCTATACGTTATCTTCTTAACATGTAAACATGATGAATGTACTGTTATTATTCAAAATATTATATTAAAAAACTTTTATCTAAAAGTTTAAAACATAACATATAAATACATCACATATCAATATCTTTATTATCTTATTCCTATAAAAATAGTAAATAATCTTATTATTTGGTATTGATAAAAGAACATTAGCAGTAAATTAACAATTATTACAAAAGTTTCAAAATATTGGAACTCATTAAAGTTACATTCAAAATTTTAAAATTAATTGTTAAAATTACTTAAAACTTATCCTCTTTCTTTTTAATTACATTCACACTTTTTGGTATAGTTTTTATATCTAGATTCTATTCTTCTGTCAATTCAAGGTACTAGAAAAATTAACTCTGATAGGTCAAATTCTTTTACACTTCATAAGATTTGTATTTAAGAGTATTTAGTACATTATGAATTGTCAACTATTCTTGTAATCAAGGATAGTATGTTCTTTAAAAAATATTATTTTGAATGTTTTTAAGGTTTTATTTATTTATTATGTATGCGATATGATTAGATTTTTTGAAATGGTGCAATATGTTTGGTTATTATGTTTTTAGATGATTATAAAAATCTAATGTCAATGACTTTTAAATTGGGCATGTGAGAAAACTAAGGTGGGTAGCTACATCTTCTAGAAGTCAAATGATATTAGTTTACTATAAATAATAGAATAATAACACATAGTAGTACATAATCATCAATAACTAGATTTCTTGATAGAGAAGCTCTAAATTAGAATCATACTTCATTAGTTAATCTTCATTGGTGATCAAGTGGTCCAATGAACTTATCATCATATCTAATGATCAAGTATGTTGAAGACTTCTAATATTACATACTTTATGTGATAACATACAAGCCTCAAATCTGACGTTCACCCCCACTTTGTCATATGATTTTTTTATGACTATTTGATCAATTTAACGCCTTTCATTTTATAGTCTATGAAAAAAGCTAGTTATCAATTTTAAATTTATTTTTTCTATTAAACTCAAAAATAAAATTAGTTAACAATTATAAATTAACAATACATGTAAAAATCTCAACTTAAATAAATAAATTTTAAGTCTCTATACTTTATTTTAGAAATATTCTAATTAATATGAAAATATAATAAATAAAATTAGTAACATATGATAGATAAAAATAAAATAATGTTGGAAGTAATAGTTCACCAATATAACTGAAAGAGTGTGGGGGCGGTGGGCTGTGAATCAATTATTAAAAAATCTCACATAATTCTTACTTAACAAACCAAATCATAAATGTGCATAAATAAATACACCAGATATGTTGACTAGGGAAACCTTTGATCAGAGGGAAAACCCCGATGGGAATGATGCCCACAAAATAATGTACTAATCAAAATATTCGTTGTTAGAGGATAGACCCTGTTAGGAGTCTATTACAATGTTAGTACAAAGAGTCCTTGTTAGGAGACTTTGAATCCCTATTAGGAGATTCCAACCTTGTTAGGAGTTGTAGAAGGCAATTGAACCCATTGTCCAATAGCTTCTGGATCAGATCAACAAACCCACTATCCAATTGACCTTGGTACTATTACTTTTAGAATAATAGATGTGGAACAATCTTCTTCTCTCCTTTTCTGTCTAGTATGTTAGCATTATTCACCTTCAGATCATTCAAATAGATTTGGAACTCATCAGTAACCCTTAAGGTCACTTACACACATAGCAGATTACTCTGCTCTTCTCCTTTGCAATTTGCAAGTCTGCACTGCTTCTTGATCATGCTTGATTCCTTTAGAACTTGGAAAACACTTTTCCTTTATACCATACAAAATTATTAACCCTTTGAGTTGGCTCCAAGTACTTAACATTATTTGAGTCGGCTCCATATTTAATTAAATGAAATACACATTTAATTAACACTGTTAGCTCTCAATTGTTCACAAACTTTCACATGTGTAGCTTTCATACTTGCACACTTGCTGATGTCATCAATTGTTAGTATTCTTCCTCCAATTAACTATGCAACTCTTTATTTCAAATATATAGTATTATATTGATCATACAATAGAAATTGTTTCCCCAATGCTCTATTTTTGTGGTTCTCTGTAAATCACTGATATCTTCTGTATGATGTCGATTCAGGTTCTACGCACTTGACCACATGTCAAATACATGTTGTAGTACCTTTTGTTAATTGTGCATAGGCATATATGCAATGTGGTGTCCTTAATTCACAAATCTTAGTCTGATGCTCTATTAGTCTTACTATGTTGTCATCAATGACAAACACAGTCATAACACTATTTTGCGTTGCTCCCCCATAGCATCAGCATTCATGCTAAAAATCTCCCCCTTTGGCATTGATGGCAACATATATGAAAAACATCTAGTTCCAAGAATACCAATCAATCAAATCTTGCTTACTGCTCCCCATAATGCAAGTTCACTTAATCACTCTATTCTTATGTTTACCCTTTCTCCCATTTTAATGTTTTTCATATCACTCACTCTCCCCCATTGACATCAATGTCAAAGGTAGTACAAAAATCAACCTATTAGTATGACCAAAAGTTGGTCTATTGCTCTATAATTCTTTTATAAACACTACAAGTATCTAAAGATACTGTTGTATACCAATTACCTATTCTAAGAGTCCTTGATTGACTCTGTTCATCACAGATACTCCCCCATTGGAGAAGCATCAACATTTAGTCCAGTCTAACAATGGTACTATGTACCCTAAACTGATGCACTTTTGCATCTCCTACTCTAAGCTAGATAGGGGCATAACCCCGAGCATACCTCTCAAGTATTCAAATGCATCCTTTGGTAAGGTCTTTGTGAAAATGTCTGCAATCTATTCCTTTGTGCTAATGTATTCCAATTTGATTTCTTTCTTTGCAACTTTCTCTTTTAGTACATGATACTTTATTGCTATGTGCTTAGTTTTAGAGTGCAAAACAAGATTCTTAGACATGTTGACTGTACTTGTGTTATCACAATAAATGATAACAGGTTTTGTGAAAGTGATTCCAATATCCTTCATCATCTACTTCATCCATATGACTTGATTATAGTTGTTTGCTATTGCAACATACTTTGCCTCTGTAGTACTTTGTGAGGTAAAATCTTGCTTCTTATTGAGCCAAGAAACTAATCTTCCTCCAAGAAAAAATGTTCCTCCACTAGTGCTTTTTCTGTCATCCCTATCTCCTGCCCAATCAACATCTATATAAGTGCAAAGAGTGAAATCATTGCTTTTTTCATACCAAATGCCATAATCTAATGATCCTTTTAGATATTTGAATATTCTTTTCACTGCTACATAGTGATATTCTTTAGGATCAGCTTGAAATCTTGCCACAATTCCAACTGGTATGAGTAAGATATTGTAATCCACTAACCATAGATGTATACTTCATTTGTTCAATAGTAGGTGTCTCATCTTTGTTGGATAAGTTATGACCAGTTACTATAGGAGTTCCAATAGGTATATAACTTTCTAAACCAAATCTTTTCAGTAAGTCTTTTAGATACTTGGTTTGAGAAATAAAAATACCTTCTTTGTTCTGAACAATCTACAATCCCAAATTTTATTTTTTTTCACCTTGTAGACACCTAAATTTGTCCAAAACCCGTTCCTAGACAATTAAATAAATATTCATTATTTATTTAATTCCCCTATCTTAATTAAATAAATTTTACATTTATTTAATTATGTTTGCCTTACCTTGATTTAAATAAACTAAGGTTTATTTAAAATCTTAACCCATTCACTTTAATTAAGTACTTCATTTACTTAATTAATCCCTTTCCTAATCCCACTAAGAATTAAATATTACATTTAATCCTATTTGAGCACATGGCTCCTACATTTAACCCTCACCTAACCTCACTATCCTAACTAACCCATCATGTTAAACCCACCCACTTCCCTAATCATGCTTGCTTTGCATAATCATCCTAGCTAATCCCCTCTTAATCCTAAGTGTGTTCTCACACATGTGTGAGGAATCCTCACACATGTGTGAGAGATGTTCACACTTCCCTCATCCCTCATGTCTTGCATGTCTCTTGCACACTTGTCCTCTTGCATGAGAGTCAAGGTGTCTCACACATGTGTGAGAAGCCATCCTTCTCACACCTCTTGCACACTTGTCCTCTTGCATGAGAATCAAGCTGTCTCACACATGTGTGAGAAGCCATGCTTCTCACACCTTACTGATCATGTCACCATCAAAGGTTGCTCACACATGTGTGAGCATATTGCCCCCTTTGAATGGTCGAAACCCTAATCCATGTGGAGTCTACTTGCCCTCCACCTCATTGACACCTCATCGATCTTGAGGGATCCTAGCTCTCCATCTTGCATTCAATCTCAACCGTCTGTTGCATCCATTTTCCTATAAATGGAGAGCCCTCTCCTCATTTTCACAAGACTATCTACCTCATTGTTATGCTACTGGATTTGTGAGCAACCACATCCCATGAGCAATGAAATCATCAATCACTTGATGGTTTCATGAGGTTTGCATAGTGATATTTTGAATTCTTTTATGCTCTTTTTTGTTTCATGTTGCTTATTTACATGTCTTCTTTCATATTTTGAGGTTTTGCATGATAATGTAGGAATGTGCATTAGTTGCTTAGTGTTATTTCCTTAGTTACATTTTTATGCAATACACACCCATCATGCTCATTTCAAACTCATTCTTCATATCTTCTGAGAATTTGTTACTGGCTTAATCATTTCCACCAAAAATGATGTCATCAACAAATACAATGATTATTAGCAAACCATATTCTATTTTCTTCAAGTACAAGTTACCATCTACCATTCCTTTTGTAAATCCAAGCTTTGCTAAGTATTTGTCCAACCTTGCATACTAGGTTCTTGGTGCTTGTTTTAATTCATACAATGCTTTCTTTAGTCTAAAAACCATATCCTTTTCTTCTATTAAACAAAAACCCTTTGGTTGCTCAATGTAAACTTCTTCTTCAAGTTCTCCATTTAAGAATGTTGACTTAACATCCATCTGATATACCTTAAAATTCTTGTTTGTTTCATATGCTAGGAACATTCTGACTGCTTCCATTCTTGCTACAGGTGTATATGTCTCACCATAATCAATTCCTTCTTGTTGAGAATAACCTTTTCATACAAGTCTTTCTTTTTTTCTTATCATTTCTCCTTGTTTATTCATTTTATTTCTGAATACCCATTTCGTGCCAATCACATTTTTGTCCTTTGGTCTAGGAATCAATTCCCATGTGTCATTCTTGATTATCTATTGGAGTTCTTCCTCCATTGCTTTTATCCAGTGATCATTTTTTATTGCTTCATCTACATTTCTTAGTTCTACTTGAGATATAAAACATAGTTCTTCATTAATTCTACTTCTTGTCATCACCCCTTTTTCCTTACCACCTATTATCTGATCTATAGGATGATTCTTTATCAAGTTCCTATTAGGAGTAGGAGTTGTTGCTTCAATTCTTATCTTAGGTACTATGCCCTATTCTTCTCTCACATTTTCAATTTTCAAATTATTCTGCAAGTCAACAGTAGTCTTGAAAAGTAACTCATTACCTCTGTTAGCCATTCCAAAGTAATCATCTCCATCAGAGTTATAGTCTATTATCTTTTCCTTGGTACCAAACTTTTCATCAATTTTAACATTTGTGCACTCTACTATAGTTTTTGTTCTATAGTTAAAACATCTATATGCTTTTCTTTTTAATGAATAGCCAAGAAACATACCTTCATCGCTCCTTGGATCAAACTTACCAATATCATCGTCTCTTCTGATGTAACATTTGCTTCCAAATATCCTAAAGTATTTGACTAATGGTGAATGAGCTAACCATAATTCATAGGGTGTTTTTTCCATACCTTTTCTAATTTGTACTCTTTTTAGTGTGCATACTACTATATTGACTTCTTCTCTCCAAAAGGTCTTTGGTACATCATTCTCAAATAGCATGGCTCTTGTTGCTTCATTAACTAATTTGTTTCTCCTTTCAGCAATCCCATTCTGCTTAGGTGTATGGGGCGAGGATAATTTTCTCATGATGCCATGTTCTTCACAATAGATATTGAATTCTCTAGAGGTGAATTCTCCTCCTCTGTCTGATCTTAAGCTTTTGATCTTAAGTCCAGATTCATTCTCAACTTTATTCTTAAATATCTTGAATTTTTCAAATGCTTCTAATTTTTGTTTAAGAAAAGCTACCGACATCATTCTAGTGAAATCATCAACAAAAATCATAAAGTACCTTTCTCCATAGAATCCTCTTGTTCTTGCATGACCACTCAGATCTATATGTACCAATTCTAGCTTTTGTGTAGTACAAAACTGCCTACTAGGAAATGAGACTCTTTCCTACTTAGCCAAAATGCATTCCTTACAAATAGTATTAGTGGGCTTAGAGATTTTGGGCAAATCTTTCACAGCAAGTGTATTATTGGCCTTCACAATGTTATCAAAGTTAATGTGACAAAATATTTTGTGCCATAACCAACTGTTGTCAATCCTTGCTACTAAACATGTTATTTCAATGGAGTTTAACTGAAATACATTACCTCTAGTTTTTGTGCCAGTACCAATTAGTTTTCCTTCCTTGTTCTTGATAATGCATTTATCATTACCAAATTGTAGTTGATAGCCTTTTTCCATAAGTTGTCCAACACTCAACAAGTTATGCTTAAGTCCAAAAAAAAAAACATCATCAGTATATGTTTTACCATCAAGTGTTATAGATCCAATTCCTGTAATACGATAGGTTGCATTATTCCCTACTCTGACAATTCCTCTATCAGAGCTTTTGAATTTGACAAACTTGCTCATATCACCAGTCATGTGATGTGAACAACCACTATCAATGATTCAATCTTTCTTTTCAACTTGTGAAATTAGCGCACTTTCTTCTCTGATTTCTCTGTCAAGATCATCCTCTTTTATAGCTAAAAATCCTAATTCATCTTCACTTTTGCTTTGATCAAATTCTTCTTCATTAGTATATAAACAATATCTAGATCTTTTAGATTTGAATCTACCCTTAAACTTCCTTTCTCTTTTAGGACACTTAGATGCATAATGACCATATTCATTACAAGTCCAACATTTAAAGATATTCTTACCATCCTTTTCTCTTTCCATAAGAAGGGCCACTCCTTCTTGGATCTTTTCATCAATGGATTTTTCTACTGCTAGTAATATCTCCCTATGTTTTTGTGCTCCTTGCTAAGTTAGGTTTGATGTTTAATGCACTGAATGATGTCTCAACTTTTGCCAATTCTCCAAACTATTTCAGATCAAATTTTGCAACTTCCAATTTACCGAGCAATGTCTCTTTGGTGAAATTAGTAGTGCAAGGTATCATTAGTTGAATCATTTGTGCTACTGACTTGAAAGGTGATGTTAGACTTTTCAAGATCCTCCATATTACTTCATCATTAGATTTCTTTCCATCATGAGATGTGATTCTTGCAATAATATTAGATATTCTTCCAACATAGCTTCTTACAGATTCATCTTCCATCATTTTAGCATCTTGAAATGCACAATACAAGTTTTGCAATCTAACTCTTTTTGCATATGTGTCACCTTCATAATTAGATTTTAAAGTTTTCCAAATTTCATGAGATGTTTTAAGTAGTTTTACCTGACTGTAATCACTTTTTGGTAATGCAGATAGTATTGCTTCTCTTTCCCTTATGTTGCACATAAACACTTCTCTTTGTTCTTCAGTGCAGGTTTCAAGATTGTCTTGTTCTGCAAGGTTTTTAGATGTCTTGGTCACAAGCCAATATCTTGGTCCTATGCACAAGAGACGAGTCTTCATTTTATCCTTCTAGCTATTGTAGTTTGTGTCATCAAATCTAGGACTTTCCTTTCTAAACATATTCGCCATGGATCTCCCAAAGTTGTTAAACTTCCTTTCAAGGACCTGATGCTTTGATACCAATTGTTAGAAGTAATAGTTCACCAATATAACTGGTTGGGGGGGGAGGGTTTGAATCAGTTATTAAACAATCTCACCTAATTCTTACTTAACTAGCCAAAGTAAACAACAATCATAAATGCACATACACAAATACACTAGATATGTTGACTAGGGAAACCCTTGATCAGAGGGAAAACCCCGGTGGGAATGATGCCCATAGAATAATGTACTAATATGAATATTCCTTGTTAGAGGATAGACCCTTTTAGGAGTCTGTTACAATGCTTAGTACAAAGAGTCCCTGTTAGGAGATTTTGAATCCCTATTAGGAGATTCCAACCCTGTTAGGAGTTGTAGAAGGTAGCTGAACCCACTATCCAAATAGCCTCTAGATCAGATCAACGAACCCAATGTCCAATTGACCTCGGTACTATTCCTTTCAGAATAATAGATGTGGAACAATCTTATTCTCTCCTTTTCTATCTAGTATGTCAGACTTCTTCACCTTCAGATCATTCAAATAGATTTGGAACTCATCAGTAACCCTTAAGGTCACTTACACACATAGCAGATTACTTTGCTCTTCTCCTTTGCAATTCGCAAGTCTGTATTGCTTCTTGATCATGCTTAATTCCTTTAGAACTTGGAAAACACTTTTCTTTTATCCCATACAAAATTATTAACCCTTTGAGTTGGCTCCACATACTTAACATTATTTTGAGTCAGCTTTATATTTAATTAAATAAAATACACATTTATTTAACGTTGTCGGCTCTCAGTTGTTCACAAACTTTCGCACATGTGGCTTTTGTACCCGCACACTTGCTGACATCATAAGTTGTTAGTATTCTTCCTCCACTTAACTGTGCAACTGTTCATTCATATTGATCATACAAAAAAAATTGTTTCCCTAATGCTTTGTTTCTATGATTCTTTGTAAATCATTGATATCTTTCGTACGATGTTGATTCAGGTTCTGCACACTTGACCACATGTCAAATACATGTTGTAGTACCTTTTGTTCACTGCGCATAGGTAGATATGCAATGTAGTGTCCTTAATTCACAAATCTCAGTCTGTTGCTCTATTAGTCTTACTATGTTGTCATCAATGACTAACATAGTGATAACACTATTCTGTGTTGCTCCCCCATAGTATCAACATTCATGCTAGCATATAATACATACTGATAATAGTTATTAATAACAACATGTTTCTAAATTCATATTAGAATATTTTTAAAAATATTCATATTTATGACTTTAAAATACATAAATAAATTACTATGTATATATTATAAAGTAAAATACTATATTATATATAATAAATTTTATAGTTTAGTGATAGTTTAAAGTGTCATATTCAATGTTTTATAAAAAATTATATCTCAGACTATACAATTTAACAAAATTTTAGGCTGCCGTATATGACCCAAAAGTGAAAAAATGACCATTACAGACATCAAATTCTAGGCTTGAAAACATAGATCACTTCTGAGTTAAATTAACTTTTGTTCAAAATAAGACTTGATTTTTTCACTTCTATAAATCATTAAAGCATGTAATGACTTTGTTTCCCGAGGACATTCAAACCATGCATAAGCTTCTTCTCAATGGAAGAGATAGTGGTTTTCATACAAATAATTCTATTCTATAATATAGATAAAACATAAAATTAATGTTGGATTTGAAAAAAAATGATTTTATATATTTTAAGGAATTGGAGTTCCTTTTATAGCTACTAGGTTTTGAAGTATTTGTAAGAAATTAACAAAAACTTTTTCTTTCATAATACACATTTGTGCTTGCAATTGTCTTACTAATATTGATTGACATACTCCAATTTCAATATAATGGAATAAAATATCTTTCCATGAGTAGTGTATGGTTTTTCTTCCCTTTCTAGTTCAATTTTTTTAGTTTGTTTACTAAGATTGAAATGCTCATTTTGATAGAAATAAAGTAGCAAACAACCTTTTTTTTTCTGGGTTGGGGGGTGGAATGGGTGGGTGGGATTCTTATTTTTCAAGAAAAACTTTTCAATATAAAATTTATATTATATCTTATATATAAACATGAAAGCATATATCATGAACACAAATAACACCAAGAAATGTTTCTGTGGAAATCTTGTTAGGGGAAAACTAAGATCTTTATCCTCAAATAAGATACACCTCCAAGAATCATGCCTCGATCATCTACAATGTGCTACACCATCATGTTGATTAAGAACATGAAGAACATCAACATATGAACCAAAAATTACCAAATGTGAGCACACTGATCAATGTGAATCAATAGTACAAGAAGAAAACTATCTAGAAACATCCAAAAGCATCATGAATTACCACAAAAACAACCATGTAAACTCAAATTTTGAATTCATCAACATCATTATGACAAACCTTGGGAACATAAAAAATAATGAATGAAAACCTTGAAAAATAACTCGTGGACCTCCAAATCATGAAGCAATTAATGTTAGTATGCACATCAATGTACCAAAAAAGATCCCAGAATCCACATGGAAAAATATTGTAATGCAAATCAAAATCTTGTCATATTGTCATCAGTGAATGATAAAATTACCAATCTCAACATATATACCCATAACGCACTCAAATCATCATGAAAACCTTTATAAGTTGAATTGCATCAACTACAAAAAATTATTTACATGATGTATACATTTGTAATCACTGATCCTCAACACATGACAACATCAAACAAAATCATTGAGCATAACTACAACACTATCTTAGATAAAAAGATATATTGACATCTTTGACAAACATTAATGAAAATACATATCAAGTACATATTTGTACATTATTTCAAAAACCTCCTCCATTGGCATTTATGGAAACATATGATGTGAAAAATAATCAATGTCAAGTAAATCACACATTCTTCTAGATTATACACACAAGCCTTGATAACTCTTACCCCCAATATTTTACTAGTTTTTCACATTAATCTCACTCCCCATCTGACATCAATAGAAAAATAACATATATGCACTTAACCATAAATAATAAATAAGTCTCTCCCCCAAAAATTGAATATGTGACTCACAAGACTGACTACACCCCCTAAGTAGTAGCCACCACTCATTAATCTAGATCACAAAATATATTTGTGAAATGCATTGGACTAATGCATACCAATACACCTAAGTTATGATCAAGAGTGGTAATCACCCTTATCTTTCTTCTGAGATACTCAAAAGTATCCATAGGAAAATCTTTGTGAAAATATTTTCAATATATTTCTTAAAAGGCACATACTCTAGTTTGTCACTCTTCTTCTTTACCTTTTCTCTCAAAAAGTGAAATTGTATAGATATATTTTTAGTCTTTGAATGCAACATTGGATTTTATTAAATTTTAATTGCACTCGAGTTGTTGCAATAAATAGAAACACACTCATCATATACTACTCTAATATCCTTCAACATCTATTTCTCCATATTGCCTAATTATAATTGATTATAGCATCAACTTACTTTGCCTCTTTAGTAGATTTTGAATACAGTTATACTTTTTTCTCAACCATGAAATCATTATTTGTACTAATAAAAATTCACCTCCTCTAGTACTTATCCTATCATTCACATTTCCTATTGAATAACCACCACTAAAAGAACTCAAAGTGAAATCATCACCTTTAAGTTACCATAGGCCATTATCAACTGTCCCTTTCAAATATCTAACAAGTATTTTAAATAACAACATGAGATTCCTTAGAATCTTGTTGAATCTAGCAACAATGTAAATAAAATTCATGATATTAGTTCTCGTTTGTGTGAAATGTAGCAATCCACCCATCATAGATCTATGTCTAGTTTGATTTAATACAATCCAAACTTATTCAACATCTCTTCACATACTTAGACCAAGATATAAAGACTCCATTATCTAATTGTGTAAAATACAAACATATTTTTTATATATATCTTCAATCATAGACATCTCAAATTCATTTTTCATTTCATTTAATAACTCTTTAGTCAACTTAGTATTCCTTTTAAAGATAATTTCATCAACAAAAACTTCAATAATTAGAAGATTGTCATAATCAATTTTGAAATACAAATTAATATTAGTTGTACCTTTGTTAAATCCAAGATTCAATAGATACTCATCCAATTTGACAAACTATGCTCTAAGGGCTTTCCTTAATCCATACAAATATTTATTCAATTGACAAACCATATTTCTCTAATAATTTGATGAAATCCATTTGATTGCTCAATATACAATTCTTCTTCCAACTCACCATTTAGAAATACAAACTTGACATCCATCTGACATAATTTGAAATATTTGTGAGCATCATAAGCAAGTAATAATCTCATATCTTTAATTTTCTTCCCACAAGACAAAAAAGTCTCCTCAAAATCAATACCTTTGTATTTATGAATATCCTTTGTAAACAAGTCTTGATTTATCCCTAATAACTTGATCGTCCTCATTTAATTTTTTTCTATAAAACCATTTAGTACCTATCAATTTTTCCCCTTAGGTATTAGAACTAGAATCCATGTTTTATTCATTTCAATATGGTTCATTTCTTCTTCCATTTCATTTACCCAATGTTCATATTTACATGCTTTATTCATGTCCTTAACTTTAATTTTTGAAATCAAGCAATACTCAACTCTATCTTCAAAAATTCTTCTTCTTGTTTGAATATGTTTGTTTCTATCACATATAATTTAAATTTCTGAATGATTCATTCTTACATACCTTGAAGTTTTAGAATTTGCTTGAATTAAAGAATCTTGGGTTTCTTCTTTAGTGTTTGATTCTTCTTCTAAATTTCCTAAAATGATATGAACATTTTTCTAGGTTTGAGGTTGCATTCCATAGTTTATATTATCATACTAATTATCTAAATCATATCTACAATATCTAATTATTTTTTATTCTCTTTTTTAACCTTGACATTTGCACTCTCAACTATATTTCTTAGTCTAATATTAAATAATACATGTATCATCTTCTTTTGGTTGAAAAACCAAGAAAAAATTCTTCATCGCTTCTAACATCAAACTTTCCTATATCTTCATCTATTTTAGTATAAGTTTTTCTTCCAAAATGCCAAAATACTTAATAGTAACCTCATCAAAATTCATATGAAGTCATACTAGTATTACCATTGATTTGTACTTGGTTAAGAGTGTAAATTTTAGTACTCATTGCTTGTCTCTATAAACATGCAAAGCATTTCCTTCAATCATTATTGTCCTTGCAGTGTCTAAATTAGCAACACAATTTTTCTGAGGGGACTATGAAGAAGACGTCTATCCTTTTATTCAACATTATTTACAAAATGAAGTAAACTCATCAGATGTGAATTCACTACCTTTGTTAGATCTCAAACACTTTAGTTATAATCCTTTCTCTATCTCAACCATATGATTAAAGATATTGAATCTATCTAGGGCCTCAGAATTCTCACTTACAAAAGTAACCCATATCATTCTCAAATAATCATCAATCAACAACATGAGATATCTATTGAAAACTTTTCCTTCCATATGGACCACAAAAATCAATATGCACAAGGTCTAACAATTACAATACTTACATCTAAAAGTAGATCTAGTTTTTTTTCCCATCTAACATTCCTTACACATAAATTTAGAAGTTTTCATCAAATTAGAAATATCTCTCACAACTAGAGTAGTATTTATCTTGACAATCAAAATTCACATAACACATCCTTTTATGCCACAACCAACTTTCATCAATCTAAGAAATCAAACATCATCTATTAGTACTATTCAAATGAAATACATTATTTATAGTTTTTGTACCATATGTAATCTTATTTCTTGAACTTCCCAAAATTCCACTTTCCATTCTTAAATCACAAATCATATCTCTTGTCAAAGAGCTAGAAAACACTCAAAATATTATGCTTTAGACCTTCATCGTATAAAATAGCATCAATATTATTCTTATCGTCAAGAGAAATGGATCATCTTTCACAAAAAATTAGACAAGGTATATTATCTCCAAATCTTACTACACCACTATCTTGCCTTTCCAAACTCACAAACTTTCTCTTATTACCTATCATATGGTGTGAACATCTAGTACCGATCACCTATTCATCTTTCTCTTTAACTTGTGCGACCAAGTCTCTTCCCATATTCATACAACTAGAAGATTCAAGATAATCTTCCCTGATAATAATAAATATCCATTAATTATCACTTGAACCACCTTTATTAGATTCTTCAACTATCACATCTTCATCAATAAAATAGTAACATTTCTTTTTATATCTAGGTTTTAATTTCCTAGGCTTTGGAACTCTTTTAGGATACCTTGAAGCAAAATGACCAATCTTATTGCAAGAAAAATAATAAAGAGATTACTTTACTTCATATTGACGAACACCTTTCAAAAATCTCTTAGAAATAAGAGCTTCAATACCTTCAGTCTCAATCTCTTGATTTTTATTATCTTTCACCTCTTTTGCACACACACACACACACACACACACACACACACACACACACACACACACACACACACACACACATACTTCTTTCAAAAATTTCTCTTAGGTCATCTCTTTGCTTATATTAAAAAATAGAAACCTTAAATGCATATTCTACTTTAGGAAGGGAATCACCAAATTCCCTCATCTCAAAAGTTAAAATCTTACCACTAAATGTGCATTTGATTACATGGTCATATTATTGATCTCCTCGATAGAATAAATGATGCAGGAGCAACCTACGTGTAAGGGCAATCTTCCATCACCCAAAAATATTTTTGTTTTGCCTTTTCAATAAGGGACATTTGAATGTAGGGTTGTTGTTTTTTAGAAGCTTACTATATTTAGTAAGTAATTCATTTGAGATTATAATGTTATGATTTTATCCCTTGGGGTTCATTTAGATATATTAGCTTGCCAATAAAGTTTCATTGCAATACCAAGTGTATTTGCGAAGTTATTACAAATTTTCAATAAAAAAAATTGAACTTAGTTTTAAAGACATTAGAGGCCCTGAAAAAGGGGTTCAACCTTGGTTATATAGATCAAGTGATATCATTTTAAAAATGGGTAACATAGTCAATCAGAGCAATTTGATTGATGAGTTATGGTCTTCAAAAGTTGTGCTACCTGAAATTATGAAAACATGGAATTATTTTGGTTGACTCTAATATAATAAAAAATGAATAATAATCATGAAAGGGTGGTTTGCCTTGGGGTCTTGGGCTAAAATTCTAAAACTTTCTTGGGTGGTGGAAAATTTCCTATATAAAGAAGGCTCGTAGAGTTGTCTGTGGAAGTTCTGGGTTTTTTTTATGACTTTGGCTTACATAATATTGTATGGAAAATGCCCATGTGGCTTTGCACAATGTATTTCTAAATTTTTCAATTCCATACTTTTGGAGATAATAAGAATCCCCTCTTCTATTCTTATAAACTATTGTTATTCCTCTATTTCTTGTGTGTGTGTGTGTGTGTTTATGTTGATAAGGGGAGTACCCTTCCTAAAGTGGTATCAGATAAGGAGTTCTTGAGTGTGTAGACAGATTACCAACTATGAGGTGGTTTACACTAGGACTATAGTTGTAGGTTTGAGCAATAAGAGTGAAAATGCCTCCACAAGGGAATGCGACAAAAGATTTGGAGGTGTGATAGCTAATTTTTTTAGAGCCCTTCAGATACAAGTACAAGAATTAGAAGAGGAGATTCATAGAGGAGTGAGTATTACAGTAAGAGATGAAAGCAGAGATGAATTCAAAGAAGAAGAGAAAGTTGAAAAAGAAGGAGCATAAGTGGTTAGGGATCTTGAGGAGGATAGGTTTTTCAGAGCCATTTCTAGGATTAGAAAAAAGACTTGAGATTAAAGTCCCCATATTTTGGGGAAATATTAACATAGAGGAGCTGATTGATTGGATCAATGATGTAGAATAATATTTTGAGTAAGAAGAAATCAAAGATCTTGAGAGGGTCAAGTTTGTAAAGGCCAAATTGAAAGGACATGAAAAAATTTGTGTCATGAGATTTAGGTGGAGAGAAATAGAAGATGAAAGGAGAAAATCACAAGATGAGGTCAGATGATGGAGAAATTGAAGATGCAATTTAGTCTTGTCAATTATGAGCATGATCTTCAAAAGAAAATACAAGGATTGAAGCAAGTAGGAAGATCTATTCAAGTGCATACATAAGAGTTCTATTGAGTCCTCATCAAAATAGGCCATGTAGAACTTAACAAGGAGAAAGTTTCCCATTACCTTAATGGGTTGAGGTGAAGTATTTAGGAGAAGATGAGTCTGGTTAGAATGTCCAATATTGAGGAGACATGCTAGTTTTATTTAAGGGTGGAATAAAAATTGAGAAAGAAGATTGAAAACACGCAAGGTGGAAGATCCAATAGATGGTCTTATGTATGCCAAAATAATGACCACAAAAAGAATGATGAGGTAATAAGTAGTCAGAATCAAAGGAAAAATAATTTATATTTTTTTGTGATCAAAATAATAAGGACTAGAGAGGAAGAGGTAGAGGGAAAGGACTAGGAAGAGGAGGTTTTCGTGGAACTTGTTTCCATTGCAGTGAAGAAGGTCATAGAACATATGAGTGTCCTCAATGCCAAGGAATGATAGAGAGGAGAGTTGAAGGCTAGACAATAGTCACATGTGTAGATAAAGATGCGAAATCATCACATTCTAAAGATGTTGAAAGAGGACAAGTATTTATTAATAGAAGAGTCTTGTTGAGTGATGAGAATAAACCTAAAAAAAGGAGTTTGATAAGTAGGAGATATTTTCTACGGCAAGTCAATTTATTATATTGATATTAGGATTCAACTATATAGTTTTTGAGTCAAACTCATTGATCCATATTTCGCGAGTAGTGGTTCACAAAACCCATCTCTGATGAGAACAAATGGAACACTTAACACACATTGGATCTAAGTTATTCTCATAGAGGTCAAGCACCAGGACTTCTTGGGAGGTCACCCATCCTAGTACTACTCTAACCCAAGTGTCATTTGCAAGCACCATGGGTTTAAACATGGATGAGACTCTGTAGTTTAGCACACTTAGGCTGGAGTAGTACTGGGATGGGTGACCTCCTAGTAAGTCCTAGTGCTTCATGTTAGGATTAACCTCAGACAAAAACAATGGTTATATGGAAATATAGCCAATATTAGAAAATAATAGATCACATAGAATAGAACATAAGACACCAAGATTTAACATGGTTTACCCAATCAATGGGCTACATCCACCAATAGCAAGTCCAATATTATTATTATCTAGTGATTACAATCCACAATCCCTTACAACTTAATACCACTACAAGAAGCTACAATATCACCATTATATTATGAAATCCCTAAGCCTAAGCCTTTTTATACAAGCTTTTTTCGCTTACAAAATTAGGGCTAGAATAAGTTGTTCAATAGGAAAAATAGCAGTCGATGCCTTTTACAATATAAGGAGATTTTTGGCTTCAAGGGCACTGCCCCCAAAAACCCTCATGGGGGCATTGCCCCTCAACCCCACCCTATACTGCAATAGGAAGCACTCTTGGGGCACTACCCTAGGATCTCGTAGGAGTGTTTCCCCTTGACCTCATCCCCCCATAGAAATAATATGGGGAGAAAAACCATGCCGAATAATGAGTCTAATTAGGCTTCACATCACAACAATCTCCCACTTGGAGATTGATTAGATTCGACAACAATAACCTCCCACTTGGAGACTAATCATAGCGTGGCTAAACTTGTAGCTTCCAACAGAATATCAAACCACCCTAGACACTTCTATTCTTTAATTCTATCCAGTCTAGAAGACTACTCGACGCTAAAGAGGAGTTCAACTTCTCCCTTGTTACTACCTTGGTAAACATATCTGTTGGATTATTATTTGTATGTATCTTGTCCATCTTTAACTGTTCATCATCTAGAATTGACTGAATGAAATGGTACCACAACTGTATGTTTTTTGTCTTTGAATGCAGAGTTGAATTCTTCGCAAGATGAATAACACTCAGGCTATCTGTGAATAAATAGTTATCCCTCTGTGGATGTCCCAACTCTTCCATGAAGAATTGAAGCCATATCATCTCCTTGGCTACCTCTGTAGCAGCAATATACTCAGTCTCTGTAGTGAATAAATTATTAACCTTTTGCAACCTAGAAACCAAACTCACTGCTACTCCACCAACAGCAAATACATAACTTGTAGTACTTTTCCTGGTATCAATATCTCCTACCAAATATGAGTCAACATAGCCCTATAAATTAGTAGTAGAGCCCCCAAAGTGTAAACACTTACTGGATGTACCTCTCGAATATTTGAGAATCCATGTAACTGCATTCCAATGCTTAATTCTTGGATGACTCATATACCTACTAACAACTCCAATTGCATGTGCAATATCTGGCCTTGTACATACCATACCATACATCAAACTTCCTATAGCTAAATCATAAGATATCTTGGACATCTTATCCTCCTCTTCTTGTGTCTTTAAGCACATCTCCTTAGTCAACTTCAAATGATTAGGTAAAGGTGTGCTGAAAACTTTAGCATTCTCCATAGAGAAACAATGCAACACCTTCAGAATATATTAGCCTGAGATAATGTCAATTTCTTGTTCTTCCTATCTCTGTGAATCTTCATACCAAGGATTTATATTTTTTCCCCCAAATCCTTCATATAAAATGCATGTGCTACTATTCCTTTAAACCCTTATTGTGATCCATGTTAAACGTAGCTACATGCATATCACCAACATATAAACATAAAATAATGTTACTGCTATCATACAATCTCTTAAAATTAAAAAAATGGTCTAAGTGACACCTGCTATATCCATGCTCATGCATAAAATTGACAAATTTTAGATACCATCATCGAGGTGCTTGCTTCAATCCATATAAACTTTTTTCCAATTTGCACACTAAGTTCTCCTTACCTTTGACCTCAAATCCCTATGGTTGTGACATATATATCTCTTCATGCAAATCAACATGAAGAAAGGTTATTTTAACGTCAAGCTACTCCAAATGCAAATCTTCAGTAGCCACAATACTTAAAACAATACGAATATAAGTCATATTTACAATAGGAGAGAATATCTCATCAAAGTCAATGCCTTTTTTTTGTGCAAATCCTTTTACAACTAACCTGGCTTCAAATCTTTTCATACCTCCATCCTCTTCTTTTAACCTATAAACCCATTTATTCTTTAAAACCCTTTTACCTGCAAGCAACTTGCATAAATCCCATGTCTTATTTTTCAGCAAAGAGTCCATTTCGTCTTTCATTATAGACTCCCATTGAATCTTTGTATCCACTTGTACAACTTCATCATAACATTCAGGTTCACCAGCATTAGTAAGTAAAAAAAATAGAGGGAAGGAGAAAATATTTTTGGAGGTCTACTTAGCCTTATTGGCCATCTAACATTCACTAGGGTGTGTGGTATTTGTTGTTGAGGTTGTTGCAGATTATGAGGAACTACTAAAACATCATCTTTTGGAGTATCATCCAACACTACATAATCATCTTCTTTCTTCTCATGTTGCTGCAACAAAACTTTGTACAACACTTTCTAATTGAATATGGCATCCCTGCTTCTTACAATTTTATGATTTTCAAAATCCTAGAGCCTATAACCAAATTCATCAATTCCATATCCAACAAATACACATTTCTTTGACTTAGCTTCTAGCTTGGTTCTATCTTCAGAATCTATATGAGCAAATGCTTCACAACCAAAGGTTTTGAGAAAAGAATAACTCCCCTTCTTACTAGTCCATGCTTCCTTTGGAATACCATAGCCCAAAGGAGTAGAGGACCTCTATTAATGAAATATACAATAGTATTGATAGCCTCCACCCACATGTTTAAGGGCAACCCTGTATGCAACCTCATGCTTCTTGCACGCTCCATTATAATTCTGTTCATGCGTTCAACCACTCCATTTTCCTGTAGAGTCCTTGGAATAGTTTTTTGTCTATGAATACTATTAGTGGAGAAATAATCTTCAAACTCATGACTGCAATACTCACCACCATTATTAGGCCTAAAACATTTTAATTTCTCACCAGTCTCATTTTCAACCAAACATTTCCATTTCTTAAAAGTTTGAAATACATCATATTTTTGTCTAAGGAAATAAACCCATACTTTTATAGTTGCATCATCAATAAATGTAACATAATAATGAGAGCCACCAAGGGAAGATACTTGAGCTGGTCCTCATACATTTGTATGCACAAGTTCTAATCTCTCACTTTTCTTTTCCTTCCCAATCTTCACAAAACTCACCCTCTTTTATTTTCCATACACGCAAATTTTATAGAAATCCATATTAACACATTTCAGACCTAGTCAAACTTTCTTTGAATGAAGCACTTTCATATCTTTCTCACTCATGTGCCTAAGTCTATGGTGCCATAGTGTTGTACCATAATCTACAAAAATCGTTTGTTCTCCTTGCTCAATTGTAGCAACTATTCCTGAACAATCAAAGTAGAAGGAACAATATGACTTATAAAAAGATATAAGGTGCTTACTTTCAGACCTTTTGGTACTACAAGGGAACCTTTTGAAACCTTCTGATTTTTATCATTAAAAGTAACTACACAACCATCATTAAAGATATAAGGAGCAACTATTCATTTTTCTTTGAAACAATCAAAGTAGAAGGAACAATATGACTTATAAAAAGATATAAGGTGCTTACTTTCAGACCTTTTGGTACTACAAGGGAACCTTTTGAAACCTTCTGATTTTTATCATTAAAAGTAACTACACAACCATCATCACCAAGTTGCTCTACTGAAATTAAATTCCTACTCAACCCTGGAGCATGTCTTACCTCATGTAGTAGCCAATGATTCCCATTTTGCAACTCAATCTTAACTTTTCCCTTTCCAACAATTTGACAGGGTTCATTATCTCGCAAATAAACAAGCCCAAAATCTCCTTGGACATAATCAATAAAATAACCTCTATGAGGTGTAGGATGAAATGAAGCACCATAATCTAAAACCCATGAATCATCAATACTTCTAAAGAAAGAAGCAAAACATCCTCTTCACATGTGTTACTTACCACATTTGCCTCCTTGTTTCCTTCTAGTTTATATCCTTCATTGTTCTTTCGAGTCAAACAATCTTTCTTTTTATGCCCTATTTTACCACAGTACCAACAGTCTCTTATTCCTCTAGATTGAGACCTCTTCCCCTTTGACTTTCTTCTTGATTTCTTACAATTTCTAGAATTATTTCCTCTCTTAGTCATTCTGCCTCTACTTTGTGTGTTCAAAGCACTTCCTGATGTAGATCCACTTGAGGTTTTGCTATGAGTTTCCTCACTCAGAATAACACCAATCACATCATCAAATTTTAGGGTATTAGATCTAGAAATAAAATTACTCACATCCATTATCAAGCCATTCCAACTTTCAGGCAAAGAACACAAAATCAAGAGAGGCCTAATATCTTAATCAAAATTAATACCCACAAATGATAACTGACTAGTAACAATATTAAACTCATTTAAATGATCTACAATAGATCCACCTTTTGTCATCTTCGTATTAAATAAACACTTCATGAAAAATACCTTGTTTGAAGTGGAGGGCTTTTCATACAGTTTCGCTAGGGTTTGCATCAACTCTTCAATTGTCTTCGCTTTTGTAATATTAAATGTCACTAATGGTGCCAAGCATAATCAAATGCTTCCAAGTGCCTTTCTATATGAAATCTTCCAGTCCTCATTTGTCATAGTTCCCTATTTCTTGGATTTTCCTTCCAACAACTTCCATAAGTCCTTCTGATAAAGATAGTCCTCCATTTGCATCTTACGTAACTGAAAGTTCTTCCCATTAAAATTCTCCACCTTTAGCTTACCCTCATTTGCCATCACTCCCACTTAATCATAAGACTCCCACTCAGTTGTGAGACCTTCCTATAGAGGATCACTAAAAAAAATGACGACGGTCTGGCTAAAAATAAATGACAACTTTCTAGCTCTGATACCACTTGTTAGGATTAACCTCAGACATAAATAATAGTTACATGCAAATATAACCAATATCAAAAAATAATAGATCGAATAGAAGAGAACACAAGACACCAAGATTTATCATGGTTCACCCAATCCTGGGCTAATCCACAAACAACAAGTCCAATATTATTATTATCTAGTGATTATAATCCACAATCCCTTACAACTCAATACCACTGCAAGAAGCTACAATATCACCATTACATTATGAAATCCCTAACCCTAAGCCTTTTTATACAAGCTTTTGTCTCTTACAAAATTAGGGCTAGGATAAGTCATCCAATGGGAAAAATAACAGTTGACACCTTTTACTATATAAGGTCATTTTTTGCTTCGGGGGCACTGCCCCTCAACCTCACCCTATACTATGACAAGGAGTGCACTTGGGGCACTGCCCTAGGAACCCATAGGGGTGTTGCCCCTTGACCCCATCTTGGGAGTGCTGCCCCTAAACCCTCGTAGAAATAATATAGGGAGAAAAACCACGCCAAATAAACCTTTGAGTCTGATTAGGCTCCATATCACAACACTTCACCTCTATGAGTATCACATAAATATAATGCATGTTAAGTGTTCCATTCATTCTCATGAGAGATGAGTTCTATGAACCACTACTCATAGAATATACTTGTCAATGATTTTGACTCAAAAACTACACAGTTAAATCCTGATAGCAATATCATAATAAAGAAGGAGCTTGTTTTGTACTAGGTGCAAATGTGGGGATAAGTGCTGTGTTTGTGATTATCAACATTGGGAGCATGGAAAATTTTTGTGTCAGAGGAGATGGCCACAAAGTTAAAGCTCAAGAGAGAGAGACTCGTGACCATATTGGATTGCTTGGGTGCAAGATGACTACAAGGTCTTGTTCAATGAACAATAATTGGTAAAGTTCAAGATTGGGAGATACCATGATGAGGTACTATGTGACATCATGCCTATAGATGCACGTTATATGTTGCTAGGAAGGTCGTAGATATTTAACAGGTGTGTTGTACATGACGGTTGTGTGAATACCTATTTCTTGAAAAAGGATGGAGTGAGACATAAGCTAAATTCGTTGAGAGACACAGAAGAAAATGTATGTGGTGATGCCCAAATATGTTTAGTTGATGGAAGAAAGTTCCTATAACATATAAGGCATGAGCATATGTTTTTTTCTTTAATTCCAAAAGATAATAAAGAAGGAGTACAAAATGTGTCCATATAAGTTGTAGAATTATTGGGTGAGTTTTGGGATATTATATTTGGTAATGTTTTTGATGGATTGCCACCAGTGAGAAAGATTAGTCATCAGATGGACTTGATTCTAAGATCTAATTTACCAAATAATATAGCACACAGAATGACACTAACATAAAGTTAATAGTTGAACCTACAAGTACACAAGTTGTTGCAGGAGAGATTGATTCGAGAAAGTCTAAGTCCATGTGTCGTACTAGTAGTATCAACACCAAAGAATAATGGAGAATGGATGATGTGTATAGATTCTTGAGCCATCACCAACATTACTATTAAGTAAAAATTTCTCTTGCCAATGATGGATGATATTATGGTTTATTTGAGTGGATTTGTGTATTTCACAAAGATAGATACAAAGAGTGGATATCACTAGATTTGGATCAAAGAAGTAGATGAATGGAAGACTGCCATCAAGACAAAGGAGAGCTTGTATGAGTGGTCGTTCATTCCTTTTGGTCTAACTAACAAAGTGGGCACATTCATGTAATTCATGAATGATGTATTGAAAGAATTTATGGGTAAGTTTGTCTTTGTTTACCTAGATGATATTTTGATCTTCAATAAGACATTGGAGGAACATATAATGCATATTGTTAGGGTGTTTGAGAAGTTAAGACATTGGAGGAGCATGCATGCACATACACATGCATGGAGTTTCCTATTTACAAATGTGGTAAATACACATATATCGATTTATATGAAGTTTCATCCTCTCTTTGGTGACTTGATGATCTACACTCAATCGGTAGTTTGGTAGATATGCATAGTTTTCTTTTGGGCTATAGTGCAGTACATTGTTGTAAATTGGCATGTCTTTTCTAGTGTATCTAATGACAATTTTGGAAAATATTTGTGAATAGGAATATGTTGACTCATAGTTGTTAGAATATTCTCATCCATCTCAAGTGGTTTTAGTATGTTTTTGGAAATATGTTTTTTCTATTGCGTTCTCTTTCTAATATCATAATATTGAAAAGGAAACCTTGTGTGTGTGTGTGTGTGTGTGTGTGCATTGAAAAGTCTAATAAGGTGGTTGATTGTAAGTATGTACTTATGTTTTTAATGATTGAATCTAACAAAATTGTAGATGGAAATCTGGCTATGACTTCTTATAGGTATAGACAACATTTCAATGACTTTCTTCAACCAGAGCTTGGGACAAGATATCTGAATACTACCATTTAGCATTCAAGGCTAAAGAAGTTAACATTGTAACTCTATATGGATCCATCACAAGGGTCTCAATATTTGTAATAAGAGAGACATCTCTTCTAATCATTTTTATGTAGATTATATTAGGTAATAGGGGAGACTGTGGATGTAATACTAAAATCACCTCATTATCATCACTAACCAACACGTTTATAACTATAATCCTAAATTGTTAAGTTATCCAAACTTTTTAAGTTCTAGGCCTTTTTGGCTCCATTTTTTCCTACTAGTGTCCACACTAAACCAAGATGTGCATTTTTAAGTTTATTTAATAGTTTTTTTGGCTTTAGCCTCTTACCTATAAAATTACCAACAAATAAACAATCAAGAAAGCACATTTACATCAAACTTATCAAACACTTTAATATTACTCACAAATTTAGATATTGGGTTTTCTTGTACTTCCATCAAGGTCTAACAACTCTATTGATTTCTTAAAAAAATATTAATCTAGGCATTTGAATTATAGTAAAATAAGTTAAATGTTTTTCCTTTCATTATTGCATGAACCAGTAGTGCTTCTTAACAATGCTAAATTTACATATTATAGGTATAGGAGTAGGTGAGCATCTTATAGATATCAAAGATCAACATAGGGGACAAGTAACTACAAGAGAGTATAAAAGGGATGGGACCATGTTCGTAGACTAGTTTGGACAAGAAAAATTATATGTTTCAATCTATCCATACTCCTGAAAACATTTCAATATCATATCTTAATTATGTCTTGCGTTGGTCCAAACACATCATTTAATTCAAGAACACAAATTGATAAATTACAATTAAAATAACTACAATATTATCTCTTTTCCTTTCAATCTCCATTTATAATTATATATTTTAATATTAAATCATTTAAACAACTTAGATTCAAATTAAATGATTTTTTTTAATATAATGCATATTTTATTCCCAAGAAATACAAAAGCATTTAATAACATATTTAAATATTTATAATATCTATCTACATGTTTTGTAAAATATGTTTTTTCATTAAATCTAACTCACCTTTATTCTTAATGACTTTTGAATCAGATCAAAGCATATAACAAGATCTTCAAATAGTATTAAAGTCTCATATTTCAATGATGTTTTTCACTCTTGTTGATACCCACTTCATGAGTGACATAAGCCTTTTGCTAAAAAAATTGCCTTGTTGAGATCCACTTCATGAGTGACATAAGCATTTTACTCAAAAGAAGAAAAAATAAAAGGTTTGTAATGTTCCTTTCGGACATGTAACTATTGTATATTATTTTTTTTCCCAAAGAGCTATTGAATGCCCATGTGACTAACTATTTTACATTATATAAAAAGTATTGCCCCATGTGTCATAAAAATCCCATGATAATATATTTATTAATGTTTGATATAGTAAGGTGTCAATGGATCCTATGAACAGCATATTCCTCTTTCTACAAATATATATATTGAAAGCTGTAAAATAAACGGCATGATATATGCTCCTACAAAAGGTTATGATTATGACTATGCCAAATAACAAATTGTTTATTAGAATTGGATGGAAGGTATCAAGTCAAGCTGGCCGGTGAATTAAATAAACCAAAGCAAAACTGATTGGAATCTAGTTAGCTTTAAATAGATAAATATATTTTTTCATTATTTTAAATTTTTGTTTATTGAAAAAAAAATTGGTCATTTAGATTTGTTAAATGCAATGGGAGATCATTTTTCCATTCGAAATTAAAGTATATTTCATAGATGTAATAAATAATAATTATGTTTTTGGTGGTTGGTACAAATCTGTATATAAAAATGGTTATTGGATTATGTGATTGGTATTTTAAATTAAGAATATTAATATATGGGGTTGTAGGATGAAAGAGATCTCGGTTTTTTTTTATAATTATAGTTGTTTAAAGGCTTGTATTAGTGTTTTATGCTTGTTTTAGGTTCAACTTTTATATTCTTGATTCTATTTGTTCATATATTTTGTTCAAATTTTGCGTTTTGTTGTTCTTCTTATTGTTATATGACGAATCACCAGTGCAATGACTCAAAGGAGGTACATTCTTAGTAGTAATTTTATTACACAATTGACATTGCAAACCAAGAACTTAATTTTATAAAAAAAATAAGTCACATCTAAGGGAAGGGGTTCAATTCTTGCCCATATTCTAACGATCGTTCAATCCTCACTCACCCAAACCCCTAATTATCAACTTTAACGAAACCCATAAAAATGATAATTAAATGTCTATTAATATATTTCATGTGTGCTCATTTGTTTCCTCAATAGTTAAAGCTTGTAGACTTTGACCAGAGGAGGTGTGCAACTTTATTGGTGTCAATAATACATGACTAGTGGGGAATTTGTGCGTATGCAATGGTAACAACATTAATAGAGGAAAAAGATTGGTCTTTAGAAGACTATGTATTGGATTTATTGTACAAATTGTTGAGGTGGTTGTAGTGCATGGTTATTAGAGCATTCTTAAGTAATAATTTGGTGATACTTCTAAATGACCACTTTTTGACCCTTGCGAACATGATGAATCCAACAACATTTTTCTTGACAAACTATAACCTAGAATGATAATTACATGTCATTACAAAAATCGTTGAAATCTGATATGCCAATTAAAAGCGCAAATTACACAAGATTGACTAAACCAACTTCTAAGTAACCTTCCTTAAGAAGACCCCACCAAGTAAGTAAATAATTTTTATCCATTTTTAAAACTTTGGATCAATTAAAGAAAGGGTAATTAATTTAAGTGCGAATCAATCTCGAATAAGTGGCCAACAACACACTTCTAAAGTTAGAAATTAAACAATTATTATTTGTTAGCCATGATCTAATTATAGTCTTTCCACTTATACATAGTCTTGGTGTAAAAACGAGAATGAAATCATCACAATAAAAAATTGTCTTATACTGTACGTATAAGACAGCGAAGAAAACTTTGTTTACTTTGAGTTGATGTTAATACGTGTTAAAAAACAAGGAGATTGGTAAGGAACGGAAATAACCACCAACACTAGATGATAGCAATGGTTTGTTTAGGTGTTATAGGGTGGTTATCATTCTCAATCTCCTTAATTCAATCTTTTGCCATTTGGTGCTAAAGTTATTGGCTACATGTTTGACACTTTAAGTCTGCATTTAAATAATGACAAACAAACAAAACGTGAAAGCATGACATGGTTTGACCTAATTTGAGACTAGCGAATGATTACAATTGCATGATTTTATATTCAAATTATTGCTTTAACACTATAGTCAATTTTGTAGACCAACATTGTTTGAATTGAATATGCTTCTATTTCGACCACTCAAATTAGCTTTATGAGATTGAGTAGTTCATATTTTAGTGATATTCTTTTTCTTTTCTTTGTCCTTTTTAATTAATTTTTTTGGTTTAGTATATATTAGTATGCCCTTTTAATATGGAAGTTAAAGGAATTAATGCATTTGTATAAGAATTTTCAAGTTCTTAATATACTAGATTGTTATTTTTCATAGACTAGTGTCTACTTTCAAATCTAGCATTTGCATCATGTTTCTTTTTTAAATTTCTAATCTAGTATCTACATCGTCTTTAAATTTTTTAGTATCTACATCTTTCGTTTTCATTTTTATTCTTATATGTTATTTTTAGTCGTTGTTAGAAGTGAGATTGAATTCTTTCATATTATTTTTTCTTTCACCTAAGCTATACTGAATCTGAATTATTGTCTTGACTTTTTCCCTCGTCATATGTTTTCATATCTTTACTAGTATGTAGATGCTCTTAAATGTCACTGTCCTAATTACTCGTTTTTTTGATATTCTATTTTATCCATGTGGTAGTTCTTTTACTTTCCACTACGATTTTGGACTAGTAATGTGACTTAATACTCTTTATTCTCTTTCACAGATGACAAAACTCTAGCCTTGACTAATATGATCTCATAGAGTACTAATATTTTAATTTTAAAACTCTTTATGATTTCTAGTATGTAGATGCTCTTAAATGTCACTGTCCTAATTACTCGTTTTTTTGATATTCTATTTTATCCATGTGGTAGTTCTTTTACTTTCCACTACGATTTTGGACTAGTAATGTGACTTCATACTCTTTATTCTCTTTCACAGATGACAAAACTCTAGCCTTGACTAATATGATCTCATAGAGTACTAATATTTTAATTTTAAAACTCTTTATGATTTAAACAATTTTAATTTTTTTTTATTTCAATTTAAGTTTATTACTACTCCAAATTTCATAATTATAAAAAGAGAAAGTGTAGACTTATACTAGCTTACTAATGAATAATAGAATATAAGAAGCAAGATTGTGGAAACATGGCCTATTGTTGACAAATAGACATAAATAATATCTTATTTTTGAGTTGTAGAGTTAGGCTTATGGGCTCCACCCTAATATTAGGGTGTGGAATATGTTATATTATCTGTTCCCCTCTAACTCTCTTTGTAGATGCTCTCTTATAATTCATAGTCATGGAGAGTGATTGGCCAATGGTGTAAGTGGGTAGATAGGAAAAAGTGATAAAATTTCAAATTCTTAATGCACTATTATTTGGTTATATGTAGTGAGTGATAAATGTCAAATCTTTAATGTACTATTTGGGTAATAGGGGTGTATGATAAATGTCAAATTCTTAATGTAGTATTTTTTGATCTTACAAAAATTTAGGTTATGATGGGAAGATATTTGTTATGATGTGAATATCAAGTTAGTTTTTCTTTGTTTTATATATAGTGGATGTTTAAAGTTGACATTATTGAGAATTGAACATAGTGTAGGAATTACAAGCAACAATGAATGAATGATTCTGGGGTGATTTATATGTGAGAAGTACTAGATAGGTACAAATTTGCTAGTCCCACCACAATATTAGAGGATAACAACACACCTTTCAACAAATTTTGATTTTTTATCCCAATAGTTCACATTGCACTAACTAATAAAATTGAAGGACTAAAGTTTTTAAATATATATATATATATAATCAATGAATATATTATCTTATAAACCCATTGTATTCATAACAAGAGTGAGGCTTCTTAATAAAAACATTTTTTTCGGTAAATTCAGATTTTTATTATCTCATCACTTGACATTCTATGATGAAGTGACAAAACTAAAGGACTTGAAGTCTTCTCATTTTATTTCTTCAAATTTTGTACTTGACAAACTTAGTATCATATAAAATCACGAGAATTATAACGAGAGAAAGTCTTAGTGAGAAAACCACAAGATCTATAACAAGAGAAAGTCTTCAAAATAAAACTATTTAAACATTAGCGAGTCTTTGTAATAAAATCACGAGAACAATAGTTCATAATAAAACCACCTGAACCATAGTGAGAGTGAGAATTCAAAATAAAACCACTGGAACCATAGCGAGAGCAAGTCTGCATAATAAAACCATCAAATCATTATGAGTGTGAATCTTCATAATAAAACTATTAGAACTATGGCGAGAGCAAGGCTTTTTAAAAATACTACTAGAACAAGTGCAAGCGTGAATATTCATAATAAAACCACCAAAAGCATAACATGAGCAAGTCTTTATAATAAAACAACTAGAACCATAGCGAGAGTGAGTCTTCAAGGAAAGAATCACCAGAATCATAGCGAGAGCAAGTTAACATGTAATATATAATCACTAGAACCATAATGAGAGCAAATCTTCATATCAAAATCATTAGAATTGTAGTGAGATCAAGTCTTGTAATAAAATTGCAAGAGTCATAGGAAGAGTGAGTCTTCATAGGAAAATGATTATTAATACTTATGGACTGAACTTGATTGTCTATCCATGACGAGAATGTGAAGCTAACAAGAGGCTTGAATGCTTATGGTTCAACACTTGGGTGCTCTATCCATGACCAAAATGAAACCCAGACGAATCTAAGTAGAACCTTGAATGCCTATAGACTCAAACTTGATTGATCTCTGCATGAGTGAGATGAAGCTTTGGTGAAACTAAAGTAGAGGTTTGAGTGCTTATGGACTTGGACCTAGGTGATCTATCAATGACCAGAATGAAGCTTAAGATTTTAATGCTTATGGACCTAAACTTAGGTGGTCTATCCATGACAAAGACAAAACTTAGATGAAGTGAAGCAGAGGTTTGAACGCTTATGGATCCAAACATGGGTGATCTATCCATGGCTGAAATGAAGCTTAGGTGAAGCAAAGTGGATGTTTGAATAGTTATAAACTCAAACTTAGGCGATCTATTCATGACCACGATGAATCTTAGGTGAAACTAAGTAGACGAGTTGTGATAAAATGTGATATGAACCCAGAGGTAATCGACTCTACTCGAAATACATCAAGATTGTGAATCTGAACTCCTTGTGGATCACACCTTCTAACTAATATCCAAACCCAAAATGAAAAGGAGAGAGAAATCCCGCTCCCTCTTCCCTCCCCTTTAATTAAAACATGCGCGGGGTGTAGCCATCCATGACCATGAAGGAGCCTAGATGAAACAATGTAGATATTTGAATGTTTATGGACCCAAACTTGGGTGATCTGTCCATGACCACGATGAAGCTTAGGTGAATTTAAATAGTCGAATTTTGATAAAATGTCATACAAACCCAAAAGTAATCGACTACCGTACTTGAAATACATCAAGATTGTGAATCTGAACTCCTTGTGACCACACATTTTACATTCTGACTAATATCCAAATCCAATAAGAAAAAGCTTTTCCCATCTTCCCTCCCCTTCAACTAAAACATGGGTGAGGTGGGGTATGATGTAGCCATCCATGCATGAGAATGAGTGATACGTGGGAGGAGTATTGTGCGGAACAAGTGTTTCCCAAGGTCATGGCAGGGCTCTTGTTGGAAGTCCTACGTGTCTATCATCCAAAGAGAGGAAGAAGAAAAAAGGTAGGCCAACAAACAGATTCTTCGCTCCACTCTAGGTACGCCCCACTAAATGCCACGTCTTTTTTTTTTTTGGTTTGACTCAAACTCAGTCGAGGATCTCCCACCATTGTATTTATATCCAAATTCTCAGTTTCTTTCATCGCCACCGCCTCTTTACATTCCTTTGACCTCAAAAACCTTGGGTCGGACCCATCTCTCGACAAGCCTGAGGGCGTCTGTGTCTATGAAAATATTTCTTTCCCTCAAAGTTGGTGAGAAAGCCTGAAAGCCCTGATAATTTGCGTGAATTGATTTGACCCAGATCGACCGGATACGTATACCCAGTGTATATATATCCACCTGGGGGTTATTAATAGCGTAGCCATTCACATGATTCATACAATCTTCTACTTTCACGCTGTTCTTGTGAGCGGAACAAGAGGCGTTTGCTCTTGCTTTTCCCTGCGCTTCCCCTTTCGTTACTATATAGTATATATGTGGGGTGATGATTCACCACTCTTTGTGTCAAAAAACCGGCTTGATTGATTGAGATTCATCATCATATTTTGCTTTTCACTAGTCCTGTTTGTGCATTGGTTTCCGGTTATGTTATAAAAGCGGTTTGGGTGTTTTTTGTGTGGGTTTTGTGATTGGGATTGAGAATAGCGGGAGTAAATTTGCAGCCATGATGCCTCCTGAGGATCCTTATGATGGTAATCGGAGTGGGCCGGTTACAAGGACGGGTTCTCCTGCCAGGACCGCCATTAACAGACCTGCTATGGAGAGCAGCCATGTGAGGGACTTTGATCCGGAAAGAGAAGAGGGAGGAGGTGATCAGCATGTTTGTGTTGCTGAAACTGGTGTGGAGCTTGGGCATGTTGATAATGGTAATTTGGGTGGAGCTTGTAACAGTTCTCACCCGCTTCTGCACAGGCCTGTTCACCGTGTTACGCTTAAGGTTCAGTTCTTCTGTTGTCCTTTACTGTTTGTATTTATTCCCTTTATGAGCTGTTGGAGAATTTAAGAATAGGTTGTAACTGTATGTGACTGTAAATATTTCTGTTCGGGTTTAGGACGAGGCTTGGAAAGCTAGTTCTGGTAGGTTGTCGGAATGAGATATAAATATTTGTAGTTTGTTTATTTAGAAGAAAGCTGAAAAGTCGCCTGCTTTGGATTTGAAAGTTTTGTGACAAATGATTGTTTTTCGCTTAATGAAATGAAGAGTCTGGACTTTGTTTTCATGGCGGATGACTGTAAGTGTGTACTTGTTTTTTCTTGATTTTTAGCATAGTAACAGCGGCTAATGCTTTATACAGGAAATTTTGCAGCCTTCTTGCTAAATAACGTGTTACAGCCTCAAATATGAGACTCATTAGTTTGTCGGATCACAAAGTATGATCTCAAGTGTCTATTGTAGAGTTCAGAAGCAATTTCTTCGGTTTCTTAAACAATCTTTGAACTATATGTTCATTTTATTGATCTGAAACAATTTTTTTGATTTCCGAAACAATCTTTCACTATTTTCATTTTATTGATCTGAAACATTTTTTTTGATTGCAGAAACAATCTTTTAACTAAATTTTCATATTATTGATCTGAAATGTCATTTAATCTTATACACAGTTAATATCGAAAGCGATCTTCTAATTTGTTTGTCGTTGTACAAATCCTTTCTTCAACAAGTAGTTTAATTTATAATTCGCTGAAATCTATTTCCAGGTAGAAGTTAAAAAAGACACTTCTAGATTTTGACATTATTGATGTAAAGCGGTGCGGTGCAAGTGCGTCTTCCGTCGTTTTTTCTTCCATCGAGATCCTAGGAAAAGGAAACTCGCTTCTGATATTGAGAATTTATGAAAGCCTAAATTCTATATTTTCCGTAGTTTTTTGCAGACGAAAAATAATTTACATTAGCATAAGTGATGTAGTGGCAAAATCTGATAAATTACGGTAGCATAAGTGATGCACTGGCGAAATCTGACTTCATTAAAGGGTTAAAGATGATCTAGGTGGTACTGCTTACTGTTTAGTCTATTTTCATAGTGATAGCATAGATTGAGACCTGTTCAATATTCTAAATCTGCATCGTTTTAATTTTGAGTTCTGGAATTTGGTTGGCAGGATTTTTTATGTTGACGATGATGTCATTTTTAATGTATTTTTGGCAGTTTGAGGATGTGATTTACAAGGTAAAGCTGAACACACAAATAGGTTCATGTTCCAAGGCAAATAAGGAAAGGAGGCCAGTGGAGAAGACGATTCTGCATGGGCTCACTGGAACGGTACGCCCAGGCGAAATTCTGGCCATGTTGGGCCCATCCGGGAGCGGGAAAACTACGCTTCTGAGCGCTCTGGGTGGTCGTTTGGAAGGCAAAGTCTCGGGTTCGATTCTCTTCAACGGCCAGTCCTTTGGAAAATCCATGAAACGCAAGACAGGCTTCGTCACCCAGGTACGATTGATTATTTTGTGTCATCAATTGACCATTCCATTTGCCAAGTCAAAAAGTTCTTTAACTCTACCGTCTCCAAATCTGTAAAGAGACAAAATCCTTTACAAGTTTCAGGAGACAAAATGCCTTTAAAGTTTCTCAAGAGACAAAATCATAGCTATTTAAGATCTCAGTCGCAGGCGCTCAATATAAAAGCAAATCTTTATTGTCAACATGGCAATTCATCTCCCATCAACACAGTGCAATGCACTCAATTTCGAACAATGGAATAATTTTAGTCCATTTTCACCATCACTCATTGTTTTGAGTCAATTTCAAAACACCTATTCTCACAAAGCCTTCAGTGACTAATTTGGCCTTTACTGAATTCAAGCCTATCACGCCAATGTAGAACTCAAATCATTCTGTTCACCGGCTCTTCGAAATTTTGTGCGCCAATAAATAACCATCCAAATTTAGGTAGTAATATTGTTAGGTAGTTGAAATTGTTTAAATTCTGCTTGATAAAAGCAAAAGTTTTCTGACATTTTGCAAGATTTGAAGAACCACACTGCTATACTAAATTCTGAATAAAGAAATGGTCTTCGCTGTAACAGGACGACGTTTTGTACCCGCACTTAACTGTGAAAGAAACTCTGCTTTACGCGGCCCTGCTGAAGCTGCCAAAGGGCATGACAAAGCAGCACAAGAAAGAGCACGTAGACGCCATTATCGCTGAGCTAGGGTTAAGCAGGTGCAACAATACAATCATCGGGGGACCCCTTTTGAGGGGTGTGTCGGGAGGAGAAAGGAAAAGAGTGAGCATTGGCCATGAAATGCTGACAAATCCAAGCCTTTTACTGCTGGACGAGCCGACCTCTGGCCTCGATTCGACCACTGCTCAGAGAATTATAGTGACATTGCACAGCCTTGCTAAAGGCGGGAGGACTGTCATTACCACAATCCACCAGCCTTCCAGTAATGTTTATTACATGTTCAACAAAGTTATTTTACTGTCTGAGGGGAGCCCTATTTACTACGGAAAGGCTTCGGCCGCTATGGATTACTTCAAATCGATCGCACTATCGCCCCCTTTTCCCACAAACCCTGCCGATTTCATGCTTGATCTTGCTAACGGTTAGTTTTTCACAATAATTTTATACTTATCGCGAATTTATACTCTATATTTCATTACTAATATAAAGTTCTATGGCAGGAATTGTGCCTGATCCGAGGCGCGGCAATGCTTCGACGGAACTGCTGACAGAACAGCAGGCGAAAACTGAAACGGAGGATCAGAAGAACGTCAAGCAAAATCTTTCTGTTCAATATAAGAGGAACCTCTTGAGTCAAATAAAGGCAGAGCTGAATTCTCTGGATGACTGCAACAAGGGAGAAAAGCAGCGAAGTAAGTAAAATCTTTACACTTTCCAGTATATTATCCGGTAATAGACTGTAGTTATTTTGTCCTAAATGCATAGGTTACCAGATTTTCCTGCAAACGTTACGTCTTTAAACGAAAAAGGCCATAGCTGTCCACAATGTTCTCTGCACAGATTCCTGACGAGACAGTACAGAAAAGGATGTGTTAGAAAAATAAAAATGAAACAAAAATCCAGGATTTTGATAGACTGCTATATCTGTCCATTCAATCTCCAAATTGTACAAGTTAGGCTGCAAAAGAATTCCTCCCTTGCGTAATGGAAAGAAACAGCCGATACCTTGAAGTCTTGAGCATGAGGAATTTGGAAACTCATGACCATCCAATTTTTTTTTGGTTAAGGAAAAAGCGGCAGTCAGGAGAAAGCTGAGGCTAGCTTTTGTTTCAAAATGTCACTCTCTATTATTCTTTTCTTAAAAAATATTATTCTTTTCTTATTTTGATGGTACAGATTAATGGTCACAACTTTTGATTTGGAAATGATAAAAACACTATTATCCTCGTATCTATTCAAACAACTTTATCAATAGATCTCCACTACTTTAAAAGGACATTTATTTAAAATATTATAATTTTAGTGGGATCACATTCATATGTTTCCTAAATATATTGACTTATATATATATTTTTTTATTCTATGTCAGTAATAATTATCAATAAAAGACTTAAAGAAAGTAAATAATAATTACACAGAGATCCACTTTGTCAAAATATTTGTGAGCTTGTACTAATTAGGAAGCGAAACAATTTTTAGCTTTTTGCTTGCATTGTCTAAGAAGTCAATTTAGGAGGACGGGGAAAATGATTAAAAAAAAAAGTACAAAGGTATGTGTTATTTTCATTATTATCTCCTGAATAAGAAATGCATGTTAAAAAATGTTATGTGTCAATTAGATATTTTAATTACCTTAGAAAAGCTAACACATAATTATCTTCTAAATAAATGGCATTTAAATAAGTAAAATTAGAAATCTATTATCATTAACATATAAATAGTTTAGTTTTGAAGTGGGTATGGACAAAATTGAGCGTGTCTTCATCTTGATCACAGTAGACCTTCCCACTGAGAGATCAGATATGTAGATTTTTTTATGTTGACTATTGAACTGAGCAGATTATTCTTTCAAGGATGATTTCAGCCCTCTTTATTGCTTATCTAAATTTGTGGGTCATCCTGTGAAGGATCGAAAAGCGAGAAGAACGAGTGGGAGACAAGCTGGTGGGAGCAGTTCTGCGTACTCCTGAAGAGAAGCTTAAAGGAAAGACGACACGAGTCCTTCAGTGGGCTCAGAATTTTTCAAGTCTTGGCAGTCTCAATCCTTTCAGGCCTGCTATGGTGGCAGAGCAAAGCTTCGGAAATCCAAGACCAGGTTAAAACTACAACGAAATCCTTACTTTCGAGATTCTTCCCACATAAACCAAAGTGAAATCAAACAGTTTCATATCTCTGACAACGTGTTTTTATTGTTTCTGTTTTCACAGGTGGGTCTGCTGTTTTTCTTCTCAATCTTCTGGGGTTTCTTCCCTCTTTTCAACGCCATATTTACATTCCCACAGGAGAAATCAATGTTAATTAAAGAACGATCCTCTGCAATGTACAGACTGTCCTCCTACTTTTGTGCAAGAACAGTGGGAGATCTGCCAATGGAGCTCATACTGCCCACGGTCTATGTGACCATAACATATTGGATGGGGGGGCTCAAACATGAATTCAGCACCTTTATTTTCACACTTCTAATCATCCTCTACAATGTTCTGGTCTCCCAAGGCCTTGGCCTTGCCATGGGTGCCGCACTCATGGATGTAAAGCAAGCAACAACACTTTCCTCCGTAACCATGCTTACATTTCTTCTTGCTGGAGGCTACTACATACACAATATTCCTCCCTTCATAGCCTGGATAAAATACCTCTCTTTTAGCTATTACTGCTATAAGCTCCTCATAGGTGTTCAGTACGACAAAAGCCAAACATATGAGTGCTTTAATGGCAGGAGTTGCAGTGTGGCTGAGTATCCTGCAATAAAGGCCGTGGGGCTAGGCGGCGATGTGGTGGACTTTGTTGCCCTTGCCATTATGCTTGTGGGATATCGCTTGCTAGCCTATGCAGCTTTGAGAAGAGTAAAACCCATTTCATCCAGAAGCTCTGCCTAATACTTCAAGTAAAAAAAGCCTAAATATTGTTGTCTTGGATTGGTTTTGTAACTAAAAAATCAACAGGACTCGTTAAACCACTTTAAAGTACTTTTAGGCGATTGGCTTACTCCATGTCGTTTTGTTATGAACCCACTTCTTTTTCAGGCCTTACAAACAATTACATCTTAAAACATGCATACTACTATTTTCTATTGTCCCACCAACAGTATTCATACTTCCAGGTGCTTCCATTTTTAGGACTTTCTTCTGTAAATTATCATGTAAGGAAAATTAATCGGAAGAAAAATTATGAAAACTGTAAGACCTACAAGTAAGTTGTAGGACCAGTGCCACAATATTTCTATATTCTATTTTGAAAAGTGGAGAGGGCCCAGTAACTACAAAGTCATAATTATACTTTTTCATTGGCGAGATCTCAAAGTTCTCATTGTCACGCCATCAATTATTGATAATAATAGAGGAAGTTTTCATACCTTTTAAGAAAGCAAATCGATTTCAAGCATGGATTAAGCATCATTTGAGCTTATTGGACTATTGTGTATGCTTTATAAAAATCTTGAAGTTGGTCAGAAGGCATATAATGAGTGTAGTATAATTCAACCAGTTTTAATATTCCATGGCATTTATAAACTTACGCATATCTATTGTTGATGCCATCCTGAATCGTCGATTTCAAAGAAAAAGCTTATTAGTTTCTTTTCTTTTCCAAACGTACTCGTTGTAAAAGAGTTGGGAATTGTAAAGGAATAAAATGACTTGGGCCAGTAGGCTTTTACTAATTTATGAGCATGTTTGTACCTAAAAGCAATATCACAGTTGTAATATAGAGCACAGAAATATGGAACAGATGGGTCATTTACGAAAGTGGTCAGCTTTTTAGATGATCCCTCAAATGTGAGAATGGTGGGGTAGTATAAAGCCCATTTGTGAAAATGGATCAGCTTTTCCATATGCCAGGGAACCAATTCATCCTTTATCATGCATCTCAAGATAACAAATCATACTCAAAAGGCATCTTCTCTCCTTTTCTAGAGATTGCTCCAATGGTGGCTATAATGACAGAGACTGACAAAGCTTTTTAACTATTCATTTTTAGAAATTGCTTTACTTTCCATGTCTCTTTCAATGAACTGAACATCCAGCTCTATCTGTATGCTGATCTCTTTTCAGATTGCCTTACCATTGAGTTTGGGTGGAGTCCCACATTTGTTGCCTAGCTAAGAGTAGAAAGCGGATAAGTTTTCTTTTTAATTCAATGATATACATAGTTTATGAAAAGGAAATGGATGGGTAAGGTTGTCACTTCCCAAACTTCTTTTAAACCACAATGGGTAGGTTGTTTCTATGTTTCCATAGAAATAGAAAAGTTAAATCATTCCCATTATAATTGATCAGATAAAACAATACATTCTTCCGTTTTTACACAAATAGTAGACTAATATAATTAAGTTTTTTTCTTTTAAAGATGAAAAAGAAAGAATTGAGAAGAAAACCTTCGGTTGTATCTACTAATGCAAAGACCTAAAGCACTATTACAATAAAACTACAATATGCCACATCTTGGTACAATACAAATATGCCATCAAACACAGAATCTAAAAAGCACCCACAAATTTAATTCAAAATAATTTCCCAATACATTTTATCAATTTTTTGAATAGTCCCAATGAGAAGAAACAAAATTTTGAGTTGAAGAGGCATCCTTCAAGGATCAAATAGATATTCTTCTAAGAAATGTTGATGTGTGTTACCATCAACTGCAAATGAAGAGTCTTGTGATGAAACTACAACTTGCAAAGGTGGAATAAACAAAATACTATCACCCACACATCGATCACAATGTTTAGATTGCAAGGAAACAATCGAGAGTTGGAGAGGTCACAAAAGAGTCCACTAAGTTAATGGATTTGAAAAACTTTGCACTAATTTCATAAATGTTACCACCTTGCACAACATTCCTAACAATAACAATCACCTCTAGGTAAAAAAATTAACCATAACAGATTGAAAGTCCATAATTCTATCTATAGGAAAGAAACCATGATCTAACCAATGAAATTGTAAGAGAAACCTTCAAACATCTTCATCATATATGTTAGAATCGAGAAATTCAATATATAGGTTCATCACAAAGTCCACATTCAAAATAAGATCCATCAATATAGTTACAAATTGGGAAGCTACTTTTGTAGATAAAGAAGAAGAATGGTAAGAGAGCCAATCTAACCAGGTACCACAGTGCGAGCAACTATCCTAAGTGTGCATGAGATAAATTTGATAAAGAGGATTTTTTAAAGTACTATACTCACAATTTCTAATTTCCTGCTCCAACCATGGCAACTAGATTCCGTACTCCATAATGTTGTAATGCATACTAAAAAGAACTAAGAAAAGGAAGAATAAACACTAGAGGAAATAAAATAAACACACTAGACCAATAGAAGCCAATAAGAGAAGCCATGAACTTTCAAGAGAGATAGTTGTTGGTGTAAAAGTTTGATCAATTTTTCATTGATGTAACTTGTAATAGCACTTGTGTATGTTTTCCAAGTTTCTATACGAATGAATATATATGTGATATGAAGAGGCATGTCTCTTTAATATATTAACTTACATTAGTTATAGTTATAACATAAGAAATACTCTCTCTCTCTCTCTCTCTCTCTCTCTCTCTCTCTCTCTCTCTCTCTCTCTCTCTATATATATATATATATATATATATATATATATATATATATATATAGGCAGGCACTCTTAATATAAGTTAATTATTCCATATATAATATTTCTCATATATTATTTATATATCTCATATATATAATATAATTTATCTAACATAATTATAACATTAACACTCCCTCTTAATGAAGAAGGATAAAACACATAGATATTACACCATAGGTAATATTTCAAAAATAATACATATAAAAAATCTTTGATTAGAAGATATCCAATATATGATATCCTATAAGTATTGGCCTATCAGAATATCAACACATGATATTCACCAATTACTATTTGATATCATATTAGGTAACATAAGCATTGGGCTAACGAAACATCAATCAAATGATATTCACCAAGTACTCCAAGTAATGACCTATTAGAATATCAAGGCAAGATATTCACCAAGTACCTAAAATATATCTATACAAACAACTTGTAGATAATCATATTAATGACATCTAACACTTATTTGTTGATTTATAAGATAAAGCCTTTCATGATTTGTTTCAACATTTAGACAAAATGTATATCATGATACAAGTTACTGTAAGGTCATCACCTTTTAATAACTTCTCCAAATACAAGTGATGATCATTTGGAAGTTGTCAGTTCCTCATGATGTACATAGGGGGAAGGCCCATACACACATGACATCAAAAGTTCACATGAAGTCACCATTGATACTATCATGTGGTGTTGTCATGGCATCCACCATGGATCATATCAAAAAATAAGGTTTTCCATTCAAACTTATCTCTCATAGATAAGAATGTATTACAAGGGATTGCACTTGGAACTTCTTCTATCAACCACGTGTAGGGGATCTATATATCAAATTCACCAAAGTGTCAACCACATGTAGGGGATCTATCTATCAAATTCACCAAAGTGTCAAACTTGGCGCAAATGCACCTCGGAGGATTTGAACCTTGGTGGATGGCATTATCTCCTCTTACCATCATGATTTTTTTTGACTAAAATGTTATATATAAATTACTCATTATTTCAAAAAATAGAATTGAGTCTACAATTTGAGTATGAGCGATAAGGATTGTTGCACTGACTAGTATGGCAGCTACTGCGATAATCACCACAATCATGTTGTCTCTGTGGAAATCATTCCATCGTATCAAAACCAAGGTGTGATATTTGAGAGCCTCTACCAACTTACTTTTCTCACATCCATGTATATATATGGACTATCAGGTACTACCATTAATATTACTCCCTATTTTGGAAATCTCTCTCTTATGCAATTTCTATTTTTATATGGAAATGGCCTTAGTGGGATGGTTCTGACTTCCCTTTGTTTGCTCACCCACCTACATGCCTTGATCTTTCACAAAAAAACTTGAACAGAAGCATACCATCATGCCTCGATAATCTATCCTTTTTAACTTCACGGTAACATCCCAAATTCCTTGGATAATCTCTCTCTACTCTAGCATTTGCAGATTCTAAAGAATCGGTCAAGTGGGACCATCCCTTCTTCATTTTTTTGGCTTTCCTTCCTCACTCTTCCTCACTTCCACCTTCTTTACTCAGCCTTTTCCTAGCACTAAATCATCACCAAATAATTTTAGAAACTTTCTTTCACAATTTGACTTGCTATGGAAATTATCTCCTACATATCAATTGATGAGCTTATGGGGCTTTCTAATGAATGGTTCATAAGGCACAACACTTGGTGAAGGTTTTGCGAATGGGGTTGCAGCTTTGGGTTTAACCATGGAGGAAACATTGTAGTTAAGTGCGCTCAAGCTGGAGTAGTACTGGGTTGGGTGACCTCTCGGGAAGTCTCGGTGCTTCACCCCTTTGAGCATCACCTAGATCTAATGAGTGCTAAGTGTTCAATTTATTATCATGAGAGATGGATTCATGTTGAATCACTGTTCATGAAACATGGGTCAATGAGTTTGACTCAAAATCACACAGTTAAAATCTTGATAGCAATATCACAATTTGACTTGCTATGGAAATTAGCTCCTACTTATCAATTGATGAGCTTAAGGGGATTTCTAATGAATGGTTCATAAGGCACAAAACTTGGTGAAGGTTTTGCAAATGGGATTGCAAGCTTTGGGTTTAACCTTGGAGGAAACTTCGTAGTTAAGCATGCTTAGGTTGGAGTAGTACTAGGATGGGTGACCTCCTAGGAAGTCTTGGTGCTTCACCCTTGTGAGAATCACCTAGATCCAATAATTGCTAAGTGTTCCATTTATTCTCATGAGAGATGGATTCATGTTGAATCACTACTCATGAAACATGGGTCAATGAGTTTGACTCAAAATCACATAGTTAAAATCCTAATAGCAATATCACAATTTGACTTACTGTGGGAATTACCTCCTACTTATCAATTGATGAGCTTAAGGGGGCTTTCTAATGAATGGTTCATAAGGCACAACACTTGGTGAAGGTTTTGCAAATGGGGTTGCAAGATTTGGGTTTAACCATGGAGGAAACTCTGTAGCTAAGCGCGCTTAGGCTAGAGTAGTACTAGGATGGGTGACATTCCGGGAAGTCCTAGTGCTTCACCCCTGTGAGCATCACCTAGATCCAATGAGTGCTAAGTGTTCCATTTATTCTCATGAGAGATGGATTCATGTTGAATCACTACTCATAAAACATGGGTCAATGAGTTTGACTCAAAATCACACAGTTAAAATCTTGATAGCAATATCACAATTTGACTTGCTGTGGGAATTATCTCCTACTTATCAATTGATGAGCTTAAGGGGCTTTCTAATGAATGGTTCATAAGGCACAACACTTGGTGAAGGTTTTGCAAATGGGGTTGCAAGCTTTGGGTTTAACCATGGAGGAAACTCTGTAGTTAAGTGTGCTTAGGCTGGAGCAGTACTAGGATGGTGACCTCCCAAGAAGTCCTGATGCTTCACCCCTATGAGCATCACCTAGATCTAATGAGTGCTAAGTGTTCCATTTATTCTCATGAGAGATGGATTCATGTTGAATCACTACTCATGAAACATGGGTCAATGAGTTTGACTCAAAATCGCATAGTTAAAATCCTGATAGCAATATCATAGTTATGGTAGTTTTAAGTTGCCTAGAGACCTCCTAAGAGCACTTCAAAGTTAGATTTGAGACACTAAATGACCTCTTAAGGGCCTAGAAAATGGGGGACGAGAAAAGCTCCTCCATAGGGCTATAGAGTGCTTAGAGAGCTTTCCAGAAATATAAATGGTTTGTTGATCAGAGTCCTAGATCAAAATTTATGCCTCCTAGAAGTTGGACTACCATTTCTAGATTCTTCTAATTTTACACTAACTTTTGATGTGTTTTTTAGAACCTTTTATTTTGGCAATGGATGCCAAATGACATATTCTAAAATATATTCCTAACCCTAAACCTAATTTGGGTTACTTAAGGACATTGTAAGCCCATAGGGCACATCTTTGGGTCTATTTTCCTTGTACTGAATGTAATAGTAGATCACTTTTGATAATAATATTCCCATTTTCCTATTATGTTCATTTTGTCTTGGGTTGTGTCCTCATCAAGTGGTATTGGAGCAGTTTTTCCTGAGTGTGTAGATAGAGCACCAATTGTGAGACAGTTTGCACTAGGACTGTGTGGTTGTTGGTTTTGATACAAGAAGATGCCTCCACGAAGGGAGCGTGGTGGAAGGGCTAGAGTTGTTACTCCTAAGGTTAAAGCCCTCTAGAGACAAATCCAAGCAATGTAAGAGGATATCCGTAGAGGGATGAATGTTGTCATAGGCAACGAAAGTGAGGAAGAAAATGAAGAAAGAAATATTGAGCAGGAAGGGGAAGGAGATGGAGAAGTCCTAAACCAGGTAGAGGAGAAGCTTTTTATGGCCATTGCCAAGCTTGGAAAAAGACCTATTAGCATGTTTTCGAGAAATCTAAACTCAGATGAGTTGATCGACTGGATCAATAAGCTAGAGGAATATTTTGAGTATGAAGATATTGGGGACCCTGATAGGGTTAAGTTTGTGAAGGCCAAAATGAAAGGCCATGCCAAAATCTGGTGGCAAGAGATTCAGCTGGAAAGAAATAGAAGAGGAAAGGAGAAAATCACAAGATGGGATCGCATGGTGACAAACTAAAGAAGTAGTTCATTCCTATTAATTATGAGCTTGATTTTTTCAAGAAGATGTAAAGGTTAAAGCAAGTAGGAAAATTTGTCCAGGAATACATAGAGGAATTTTACCGAGTCCTTATTAGGGAAGGGCATGTAGAAGAAAACAAGGAGAAGGTTGCATGTTACCTTAGTGGGTTAAGACCTAGCATTCAAGAGGAGTTAAGTCTGGTTAGAATGACTAGCATTGAAGATGCATACTAGTTTGGCTTGCAAGTTGAGGAGAAGCTAAAAAAAAATTTTGATGGAAGGAAAAGAGGGCATAGTCAAGGAGGAAGGGGCAATGGCAGGTGATTTGGAGGTCAAAATAAGAACCAGAAGAAAAATGAAGATGTGGGTACTTGCCAAAACCAGAGGAATGAGGGTTTCAATTGCTCCCATGATCAAAACTTTGGAGATTAGAGAGGAAGAGGTAGAGGACGTGGACAAGGTTCATTAAGAGGAGGCTTCTGTGGCACCTATTTTCATTGCAATGAAGAAGGTCATTGTGCCTTTGAATGCCCTCAATGCCAAGGAAGGATAGATAGGAGAGCTGATGGTCAAGAAAGGCTTGCTCATGTGGATGATGATGCATAGTCATCACATTCGAAGGATGCAAAAAGAGGAGAGGTTCTAGTTAATGAAAGGGTCTTACTGAGCATTGAGATTGAACCTAGACAAAGGAAGAGTTCATTTTGTACCAACTGCAAGTGCGAGGGTAAATGTTGTGACATAATTGTTGATGATGGAAGCACTAACAACTTGGTGTCAGAGGAGATGGTCTCAAAGCTAAGGTTCAAGAGGGAGAAACACCCCCAACCCTATCAGATTGCTTGGGTGCAGGATGATCATAAGGTCCTAGTTAGTGAGCAATGTTTGGTAATGTTCAAGATTGGGAGTTACCATGACGAAACTCTTTATGACATCATTCCAATGGATGTCTACCATTTATTGTTGGGAAGGCCATGACAATTTGATAGGCATGTTATACATGATGGTCATGCAAATACATACTCTCTAAAATAGTATGGAGCTCGCCTCAAATTGAAGCCCTTGATAAAGGAGGGTGAAAAGGTATGCAATAGTGCTAGGGTATGTCTTGTTGCTGGAAGAAAATTTTTGGATGGTGTGAAACATCCGCATATGTGTTATGCTTTAATTCCTAGAAAAAATAAGGAAGGTAGTAGTGAAGTTCCACTTGAAGTTTAAGGTCTATTAAGTGAGTATGGAGATGTCATCTTTGATGATGTTTCAAAAGGGTTGTAGCCAGTAAGGAAAATCAGTCATCAAATAGATTTAGTCCCTAGAGCTAGTTTTTCTATCAAGGTTGTTCATAGGATGACTCCTACTTAGACTAAGGAGCTAAATAGACAAGTTTAGTAGTTTTTGAGGAAAGGTTTGATTCGAGAGAGCCTAAGTCCATGTGCAGTACCTATAGTGTTGGCACTAAAGAAGGATGGAGAGTGGAGAATTTGTATAGACTCTTGGGCTATAAATAGAACAACCATCAAGTATCGGTTTCCTTTCCAAGAATGGATGATCTTATGGACTATTTGAGTGGAGCTCAATACTTCACAAAGATATATCTCAAGAGTGGCTATTGCCAAATATAGATATGAGAGGGAGATGAGTGGAAGACTGCATTCAAGACCAAGGAGGGTCTATATGAGTGGTTGGTCATGCCCTTTGGACTGACCAATGCGCCAAGCACCTTCATGCAACTTATGAATGAGGTACAAAAGAAAATTTTGAGAAAATTAGTTATTGTCTATCTGGATGATATTTTGACTTTTAGTAAATCTTTGGATAAAAATTTATTGCACATTTGTAGTATCCTTGAAAGGTTGAGGGAAGAGAAATTATTGATTAATTTGAAGAAATATAGCTTTGTAAAAAGGGAGTTAGTCTATTTGGGGTTTGTTGTATCAGTTGATGGTCTCAAAATGGACCTAGAGAAGGTGAAGGTCATCTTGGAATGCCCTACTCCAAGGTTTTCCATTGAGGTTAGGTCAATTCCATGGTCTAGCTAGTTTTTACAGGAAGTTCATTAGGAATTTTAGTAGTATATGTGCACCCCTAATTGAAACAATGAGGGGGAATAGAAAAGAGTTCAAGTGGACTATAGGAGCTACAAGGAGTTTTGAATCGATGAAGAAGAAGGTGACAGAGCAACCTGTGTTGGCACTTGTTGATATCAACAAAGTGTTCCAAGTGGATTGCTATGCTAGTGGTAGTACTATTGGGGCTATATTGAGCCAAGAAGGTAAACCTATTACCTATTTTAGTGAAAACTTGAATGATGCAAAGAAGAAGTATTTTGTTTATGATAAGGAGTTCCATGTAATAGTTCAGGCCTTAAACAAATGGAAGCATTATTTGTTGTCGAAAGAATTTGTCTTGTATACTAATCACTAGGCATTGCAGTACCTAAATAGCCAAGGTAAATTGAATCAGAGACATTTGAAATGTGTAGATTTCATGCAAAGCTATACATTTGTATTGAAACATAGAAGTAGAAGCTCTAATAGGGTTGTAGATGCATTAAGTAGGAGACAATTATTGTTCATAGTAATGCAGGTTGAAGTGGTTGGGTTTGATGAACTTAAGAATATGTTCCCTGAGGATCTTGACTTTGTAGAGGCTTGGAAAGCTTGTAAAGAACCTGTTACTCTAGATAGGACCAGGTGGCTAGATTACATGATTCAAGATGGTATGTTGTTCAAGGGAAGTCAATTGTGTATTCCAAGGAGTTCCATAAGGGAAAACTTGATCAAAAAGAAGCACAAGGAGGGATGGTAGGACACTTTGGTCGAGATAAGACCATTGCCATTACTAGAGAACATTATTTTTGGCCTCAATTGTCATAAGCTATGAAAAATTTTGTGTAGAGTTGTCAAGTATGTCAAACAGCCAAAGGATTTAGTCACAATATTGGACTCTATCAATCATTGCCTATTCCATCGAAGCCTTGGGAGGACATAAGTATGGATTTTGTTCTTGGATTGCCAAGGACACAAAGGGGTAATGAATCAGTATTTGTGATGGTTGATCAGTTCTCCAAGATGGCACATTTCATTCCATACCACAAGACTCATGATGCAGTACATATTGTAGATTTTTTTTTTAGAGAGGTGGTGAGGCTACATGGTCTCCCAAAAAGTATTGTTTTTGATAGAGATACTAAATTTGTGGGGTATTTCTAGAGAACTTTGTGGAAGAAGTTGAAGATAGAACTGGAGTTTAGTTTTGCACATCATCCACAGACTGATGGACAAACAGAAGTAGTAAATAGAATTCTAGGCAATTTTTTGAGGTGTTTAGTAGGAGATAAGCCCAAGGGATGGGATTTGATTCTACCACAAGTAGAATTTACTTACAATAATTTTGTGAATAGGAGTACTAGTAGATCACCATTCCAAATTGTGTTTGGGAGTAGTTCAAGGACTACACCAGAGCTAAGGAAGATGGAGCAAGGGGAGAGGACAAGTGCTGAGGTAGAAGACTTTGTTGAACATATCAAGAACCTAAATGAGGAGGTGTGAGCACAGATTACCAAGATGAACCTATATTATAAGACTAGTGCAGATCAAAAGAGGAGATATAAGGAGTTCCAAGTTGGGGATCTGGTTATGGTATACTTGAGGAAGGAACGATTTCCAATGGGTATCTAGAATAAGCTAAAGATGAAGAAATTTGGCACCTACAAAATTTTGAAGAAAGATGATTCAGGAGATGCATATGAGGTGGAGTTGCCAGATGGTATTCACATTTCTCCTATTTTCAATATTGCAGACTTAATAGAATATCATGATGATGGTGCAGATGTAGAGTTGATGCTGGAACCTTGTCCAATTTCTACTTCTAAGAAGGAAGAGATAGAAGAAATTTTGGATAGTCATGTGGGACAGAGTACCAGAGATAGGCAGCATGAAGAATACCTGGTGAAGTGAAAAGGATGACCATTAGAAGATTCAACTTGGATATTCGCAATGGAGGTTTCCCATTTGGGGTTTTCTCTACTAGCTATAAAGTGACAAGGTCACTTTTTAATCTACCCTGGGTGTCTAATGCAGGAGCATCCAGTAGTGTAAGGCCAATGCTATATCACCCAAAAATATGCTTAGTGTTAGGTTTTGTTTAATGTGTTTTCATTTTTGGATACCCATTTGGGTCAAATAGAGATTCCAACTATCATAGCTCCACTATTGGTTTTCTGGGTTAGAGTTTTTGAGCACCGTGGGATACGTGCCAATGTAAAAAATAGGTTATTTTATAATTGATCCATAATTATAATGAGTTAGAGGGTTTAAGTTGGAGGAATGATTATAATTGTAATTTAAAGCACTTCAAAAAAAGAATCAGGTCAAAAGGCTTTATGGTTTGAAAGTTATGGTAGTTTTAAGTTGCCTAAAGACCTCCTAAGAGCACTTTAAAGTCAAATTTGAGGCACTAAATAACCTCGGGCCCAAAAAATGGGGAAAGAAAAAGCTCGTCCATAGGTCTACAGAATGCTTGGAGAGCTTTTTTAAAATGTAAATAATTTGTCAATCAGAGTCCCAAATCAAAAGTTATGCCTCCTGCAAGTTGGACTACCATTTTTGAATTCTTCTTATTTTACACCTACTTCTGATGTGTTTTCTAGAACCTTCTATTTTGGAAGTGGATGCCAAATGGCATATTCTAAAATGTATTCCAAACCCTAAACATAATTTGGGTTACTTAAGGACATTGCTGGCATTGAAAAGGCAGTCTTTGGTGGAGGTCAGGGGAAGGTACTGGAGGAGGGTTTTTCTCTAGGATCAGACAACATTGTAAGCTCATAGGGAAGATCTTTGGTTCTATTTTCCTTGTACTAAATGTAATAGCAAATCAATTCTAACAATAATAATCCCCTTTTCCTATTGTGTTCATTTTGTCTTGGGTTGTGCTCCCATCAGACACTAAGATCACATTGTGAAAAAACCCTCATATCCAAACACCTACAACTTCAAAACTATTAGGAATTTTAAAAATTATGTAAACTAATGACTTTTAACATTTTTTTCCTAGTTTCTATTTTTTTTAATAAATAAAATTAATTGGTATCAAATTTTTCTTCTCCTCAAAAAGTGGCTTTTATTAAAAATCAACATTTTTAAAGAGCGTCAGTCACTTGGATGGGCATAAATTTTTTTTTAGAATGATAATAATGTAATTCTTTTGAGGTTAGTTTTGTAACATGAATATGTAGTGGATCTAATTGGATTTATTCATTTTGGTTGAATACTTTATAGTTTATTAAGTTTTAAAAAGACATCAATTGTATTTTAGACATAGGTTCACTTGGATCACTCTAACTTGATCCTAATATATAAAAAATTATTTTTTATTTCTCTTCAATAAAAAGCTAACAAAAATAGTTGTTCACTTCATATTTTTTCAAAAATTTTCCCTTTTAAATCTATTTTTCCCGAAACAATGAAAAGAGGCTAAACAACCTATATTTAGTTAAATTAATATTTAAAGGTCCTAATTTTAATTCATTATATATTAAAACTATAGTTTTTGGAAAGCTTGTTTTGAGTAACACCATTGGGTATTCTTTGATTCTAAAGATCATCTCATTTGGTCATTGTTTGAGAGCTTCAAAGGTCTTTTTTTGCAAAAAAATGTTAAACTCATAAAAATTAAAATTTGACCCCTTTGCTCTACCCTTCCTTCACTTGAAGGGATCAAAGGGGTTTTTCCAAAGGGGGAGTTTGTTCCAACCCCCTAGGTAAAATTTTGGTCAAATTGATGTAAATTAGGGGTTTTCTTCAATCCCCCTACATAGGGGGTTTGCTCCAACCCCCTTGACCCCTTGGCCCAAAGGGTCCTAGTGTAGAACAAGATTTAGTGTGCAAAGAACATTAACAATAAGGAAAACATTCACAAAATAAAACTATATTCACATATAAGATAAGACAAAAGAAGGTGTAAGAGAGTGCAAAATAAGAGGAATATCACTCCAAAAGCCTCCTTGATTTTGTAGATGCATCCTTTGATGTAGATGCATTTTTGGATGGAGATGTGTGCTCAATAATGTTGCTCAAGCTTCAATGAAAAATATGGATCAGAGTAGATTTGTGAATGGATTTTTCCATTATGATGGTATTTTGATAGTCCTTAAGCTCTCAAAATAGCATCATAACATTAGCATGGAAGTGGATGATGTTTGTGAAGGGAGAGGCTTCTATTTATAGGCCAAGGGGTAGAGGGATGTATGGTAAAGATGCAAGGATGGCAAGATGGTGAGGGAGGGCTAGGATGCACTCAAAGGGGAGCACATGGATTGTGCTTGTTTGAAGCCAATTAGGAGGTGACACATGTCATAGGGTGATTGGATGTGAGAGGGTAGGATTTCGGTTGGTTAAAGGAGTAATGAGGGAGGTTGAGCCATAAAGAGGGATGGTTGAGCCATAAATAGAGATGGTTGGATCAAATAGAGATGGTTGGGTCATAAATAGAGATGGTTGGGAGGAGGATGAGATTGTTGACTTTGGCTTGGGTCATAAATGTTGGAGGGTGAGGGGAGAATGAGATTGTTGACTTTGGCTTGGGTTAGCAAGTCCTAACCCATGTTTATGATTGTGCACATGTTTAGAAGAGGATTAGTCTTGGATTAGAGGGGGATTAGGGGGTAAGTGGCTTAGATTTGATGGGATGGGTTAGTTAGGTGGCTAAGTGAGGTTAGTATGCGTGAATGGGTTGGCTTAGGGATTAGGATAGGGTTTAGGGAGGCTTTTAGGATTTTAGATATTTAATTAAATGATATATTTAATAAAATGAGGATATAGAATTAAATTGAATAGATTTGAGGATTTATTCAATTTAATAGAGGAATAGGGATTTAATTGATAAATTGATTTTGGGTGATCTTTTAATTTGATCAATTGGACTATAGTTAATTAAATTAACTAATTAACTAGGGGATGACAATAGATTAATTAAATATTAAATACTTAATTAATGATGCCTTAGAAGATGAATAAATAGGATTACTTAAGTGATGTAATCAGATTTAGGTGTCTACACCTAGTTCTCTCCCCCAAAATTAGGGACACACTTAAAAAAATGTTAAACTTAAAAAATAGAAAAAAATGACCCCTTCGCTTAACTCTTCCTTCACTTGAAGGGATGAAAGGGGTTTGCCCAAAGGGCGAGTTTGTTCCAACCCCCTTGGCTAAAATTTTGGTCAAATTGATGTAAATTAGGGGTTTTCTCCAACCCCCTTGACCCCTTCACCCAAAGGGTCCTAGCTCTCTCCCACCAAAAGTAGGGACACACTTTAAAAAAATGTTAAACTTCAAAAAAAAGTTAAAAAATTGACCCCTTCACTCCACCCTTCCTTCACTTGAAGGGATCAAATGGGTTTACACAAGGGGGGAGTTTGTTCCAACCCCCTTAGGTAAACTTTTGGTCAACTTGATGTAAATTAGGGGTTTTCTCCAACCCCTCTACATTGGGGGTTTTCTCCAACCCCCTTGACCCCTTTGCCCAAAGGGTCCTAGTTCTCTCCCCCAAAAGTAGGGACACACTTTTGTGGCCTCACCCTATGTTTATATCATATAAGAGCCGTGACACACCAAAATGAGAAAAATAAAAGGGGAAATGAACATACTAATATTTTCCTAAAAAATATGTCCACCATACTCATATAGTTCTAAAAGAGGACACCATACGAGAATGCTAAGCACATCTATTATGATAAAAATTACTAGGACCATACAATCAATATTTTACACACATTAGAATGTAATATTCCAATCAAGATATTAAAATAATTTACCTGAGAGAGTTAGACAACCACCATATATTCCCTAACATTATATAGTCACCTTAGAGGAGAGAAGAAAAACATTCCTCACAGACTTCTTGAAAGGGTTGGTTATCATCAATAGCCTAGTTGGAAAAGAAATTCCTTATCATGTTGACTTCCCTATTACAATGTTTAATATCAAAGGGGGATAGATCTTGGAGATGAAGCATAATATTACATGAATGATACGGAATGTTTGAATATTGTTATTATTATTGATTGTATAGAAGATAACCATGGAGTCTCCTTCAGTGACCAACTTGTTAATATTAATTTTTAAAATGGTTTTGACCATAAGATTCAAGGATTCCATTTATACAACATTACTCTGGAGCCTATTGATTTTTTTTACATACAACTTACAAATTTTCCAAAGCTATAATTAATAATAACTCCATTACCTTATAACCTTGGGTTTCCCCTAGATGCACTATCAAAGTTTACTTTGAAAAATCAATTAGTTGGGAGCTAAGACCATTGTGCTTGACATCTAGGCTTGAATCTATACTTTTGAGATGAAATTAATTTTAACCTTACAATTAAGGACTTGTTACAGTCTACTTGGTTAAGGGATTTTATTGTTGTAATTGTTATGGAACAACATAAAGAATGATACATTTGGAATAACACTATCTCTACTTGATTAGATTCACTGATGCTCAAACACATTTCAAAACATCTCAACTCTACCTCGACTTGATCACCACTTGCACCCTTTACTACACTTTCTCAACCATGATCAACAAAAAAAAATTATTTAGCTTCCACTCTAGTATATTGCCTAAATGAAATTTTCCCAAGATATGAAGGTTTATAAATGATTAATATTCTTATAAATGAAAGTCATATATACCTCAAAAATGGATGTTCAATCCTATAAATTACCTTTGATAATGATGATAATTTATTCCTAAATATCCTATTATTTCTTTCAAGGCTAATGTTCTAGAGGATGATGGATGGACTATTTTATGATACATATGCAAATAAAGAGGTTCTATTAATCAAAAACTATATTTTTAAAAAGGATGATGTTAGGAACCTGTGTGTTCCTTCTGTTTATTTTGTTAGAGTAGTGTTGTTGGACGCATATGCTTTGTAAGTCGTCCCGTGAGTATATTTTATTATCCCACATGCATAGGTAGTATTACTTTTCTAGATCGTACCCAGTATATAAGAATAGGTTGAGGCCCTTGATGGGCACGGACGAATTTATTGTATTGAGCTTGCTCAAAGGAGGTTACCCCCTCGAAGTGGCCTGCGATCAGTAGATTCATTCTGAGTTCTGCTATCACTTTGTATTCTGTTATTTCGAGCATTCTCACGATATTGCTATAAGGAGGGTCTTCACATCTGGTATCAGAGCACTCTCTTGGGCTCGCTGGGTGGAAATTACATCAAATTTTTTTTTTCTGTCGTGGCCTTCAGGTTCCTCTCACTTCTAATATCTCTTGTTATTGCAATAACTCTTTTCAGTTGTTCTGTCTGTGAGTGAATTTTTTCTAAGTCGACTGTTCAAAAAAAAAAAAAAAAAAAGAGTTAAATTTTTTCTATTTTTTAGTCGTAGCTTCCTTGTTTGCTTTCTGTTTCTGCTCATACTTCCGCAGAACGTTTGCAATATCATTTCGCATACTTCCTTCCTTGGCGACCCAACCCCAAATTTTACATATCAAAGCCCTAAATCCCTCATTTATCTAATTTTAGGGTTTGCCCTATCTTTTTCACTATAAAGGACAAGTTTCCCATTCCAGTTGTTGATGAACTTCTTGATGAACTTCATGGGGCTCATTTTTTCTCCAAGTTAGATCTTCGTTCTGGGTATCATCAAATTCGGGTTAATGAGGAGGATATACCTAAAACTGCCTTCCGCACACATGATGGTCACTATGAATTTTTAGTCATGCCCTTTGGCCTCACGAATGCTCCTTCAACATTTCAGGCAATGATGAATAACATATTTCGACCATACCTCCGGAAATTCATTCTGGTCTTCTTTGATGATATCCTCATATATAGCAAAACTTGGGCTGAGCATCTCCATCATCTGGAGCTTGTCTTGCAACTTCTCTCTGATCATCAACTCTGTGCAAAACTATCTAAATGTGTGTTTGGCCAGGAGGAAGTGGAGTATCTCGGGCATATTGTTGCACACCATGGAGTGCGGGTGGATCCTACAAAAATAGATGCCATGAAAACTTGGCCGCATCCTAAAACTCTTAAGAGCCTTCGAGGTTTTTTGGGGTTGACTGGCTACTACCGCAAGTTTGTCAAAGATTACGGGAAAATTGCAGCACCATTGACAGCTCTGTTAAAAAAGGATGCCTTCTCCTGGAACCCTGTTGCTGAGACTGCATTTGAACAACTGAAACAGGCTATGTGCAGTACACCTGTTCTCGCGATGCCAGATTTTTCCAAACCCTTCACTATTGAGAGTGATGCTTGCGGCAATGGATTGGGTGCTGTTCTCCTGCAAGATGACCATCCTATTGCGTTCACTAGCAAAGCCCTCTCTGGTAAGAATCTAGCCCTCTCTACTTATGAAAAAGAAATGATGGCTATTTTGCATGCTGTACAGAAGTGGCGGCCATACCTCTTAGGGAGTCATTTTTGCATCAGAACCGATCACCAAAGTCTGAAATACTTCCTGGAACAACGGGTATCCTCTCCTACACAACAGAAATGGGTTAGCAAACTCATGGGGTATGATTATGAGATCACCTACAAGAAGGGTAAGGAGAATATTGTGGCAGAAGCTCTTTCTCGCACATTTGATAATCAAGCTTCCCTTTCTGCTATTTCTATGCCCATTCCCAATTGGTTAGCGTCTGTTCAGCAGGGCTATGACAGTGACTCTTCTTTATCTCAAATCATTCACCAGCTAGCCAATAATCCTTCTGCTATACCACATTACTCTTGGGATGGTGCTTCTCTTCGATACAAGGGTCGGCTAGTGCTTCCTCAGAACCCAGCTCTACATCAGGCTATTTTTTATGAACTCCATGCTTCTCCTTCAGCAGGGCACTCAGGCTTCCTCAAAACTTATGAGCGAGCAAGGAGAAACTTCTTTTGGAAAGGGATGAAACAGACGATTCAACAGATGGTGGCTGAATGTGATACTTGCCAACGCCACAAGGGTGAAACGACCCTCCTTCCTGGCTTGCTCGAACCATTGCCCATCCCTACACGGATTTGGACTGATATTTCTATGGATTTCATTGAAGGGCTTCCTAAATCTGGTGGTAAGATAGTGATCTTGGTTGTGGTTGATCGTCTCTCGAAATATAGTCATTTTTGTGCCCTCAGCCACCCCTATACTGCCTCCTCTGTTGCACAAATCTTCATGGACCAGATATTTCATCTTCATGGACTCCCTTCTTCCATTGTCTCTGATCGTGATGCAACTTTTACCAGTCATTTTTGGACTGAACTGTTTCAGAAAACTGGCACCAACCTGAAGATGAGTTCGGGCTATCACCCACAAACTGATGGTCAAACTGAAATTGTCAATAAATGCTTGGAAACTTATCTTCGTTGCTTCACTTTCGAACAACAACATCAGTGGGCCAAGTGGCTCCCTTTAGCTGAATGGTGGTACAATACCTCTTACCACACTGCCTCTAAAATGACTCCATATGAAGCAGTCTATGGTCAGGCACCTCCAGTGCTCCTTCCCTACACTCCCAACAGCTCACCAGTCCAGGCAGTTGACATAGTTCTCCGCAGCAGGGATCAGATTCTTCGTACCTTACAGGATAATCTTCACATGGCCCGTAATCGGATGAAACAGCAAGCAGATCAACACCGTTCTGAGCGCTCATTTCAAGTTGGGGATATGGTTTTTCTTCGTCTACAGCCATACAAACAATCCTCCCTAAAGCTGAAAGGGCATCATAAGCTGGCCCCAAAATTTTATGGGCCTTATAAGGTTCTGCAGAAGATTGGTTCAGTTGCTTATAAACTGGAACTTCCTCCTTCTTCCCGCATTCATCCAGTCTTTCATGTTTCTTGTCTAAAGAAAGTTCTGGGTACCACTGTCAGAGCACAAACTACTCTCCCTGAAATGGATACGGAAGGATCCATTATCCTGGAGCCGGTGGCAATCATTGACCAGCGCACTCGCCAGCTTCGCGCTCGCTCCATCTCTGAGGTCTTGATTCAGTGGCATGGCATGCAACCAGAGGATGCTACCTGGGAACCCCTTCTTCAGATTCAACAACAATTTCCACACCTTAAGCTTTGAGGACAAAGCTTTTTTCTAAGGGAGAGGGGATGTTAGGAACCTGTGTGTTCCTTCTGTTTATTTTGTTAGAGTAGTGTTGTTGGACGCATATGCTTTGTAAGTCGTCCCGTGAGTATATTTTATTATCCCACATGCATAGGTAGTATTACTTTTCTAGATCGTGCCCAGTATATAAGAATAGGTTGAGGCCCTTGATGGGCACGGACGAATTTATTGTATTGAGCTTGCTCAAAGGAGGTTACCCCCTCGAAGTGGCCTGCGATCAGTAGATTCATTCTGAGTTCTGCTATCACTTTGTATTCTGTTATTTCGAGCATTCTCACGATATTGCTATAAGGAGGGTCTTCACAGATGATGGATGCAACAAAAATCTAGTCTAATTTGGAAAAAAATGCAATACCAATTGACAATGGGAAAAAGGCATTGCAAGAAGAGATGATTAGAAGATTCCATGAAGTAACCACAAAAAGGACAATGGAAAAAAACAATGATCCTCAACCTATTTAATCTCATCCCAATGAGAACTCTATTTTGAATATCAAGCCATACAAAATCCCCATTCTTAGGGAGACATGCTGACCCCCAAAGTAACTTAGTTATCCATGTATCGACATCTACAAGAGAAATGGTTGACTTAGTAACACCCTACTCGGGAACCCAAGAGAAGTAAACTTAACATGTCACAATGTTTATTGAAATATTAAAAAAAAAGTTTAAACAATATCAAAGTAACAATGTAGAAGTAATATACATATGCACATCATTTATACATAAAAAATACCATACAAAATTTCATTCCTCAAGGGTTCCCTCACGTTGAGTTACATTTAAGAAGTTTATGTTAATTAGTTTAAGTTTGAAGTACAATGTCATGATCACAAGGAAATAATAGATGTATTGTCTAATAAGAAAATGCATAATCACAATTGATACCATGCACCTAATGAATAACATCCACTGCACATGTCACAAGGTATGCAAAAATAGATACAAGTACATCAAAAAATAAGATACATAAAAACATATATATACATCAACTAAAAAAAGGTTTCCAAGATAAGAATAAGATTGATAATGGTACAACTGCATCCATGAACATCCAACTTGACAATCTAAGGGGGACCCAAATGGCAAGAAGTCACTACCTCCTGACCATATGGTCACCTAGTCAAGCTTCCACTCCCACTATGTGTGGAAGATAATGAACAATTCACATACAAATAATCAAACTAGGGTAAACACACATACCCATGTCACACTTTTATAAAGAAAAAGGCTAAGAAAAGTGTAATTATTCAAATTCAACGACTTAAAAGTGTTATTATCATAAAAATTTCAAAATGAAGTAAACTAATGAAATGTGTAGAAATAGAAAAAGTTTAAGATTATTATTTTTAATAATTATTTGGAATAAGAATTGATATATTTTACTAATTTTTAAGGATGATTTTTTAGTTGCTAAAAAATATTGAAAATGAGGGGTTTAGTTTCCACCACAAAACTATATGGAAATGAACTTTTTCCTCTTTGATCTTAGACTATGTTATAGAAGACATATATATCTAGATCAATCGAAAATAAAAATAAGCTTTTGACCTATATTTTCTCTTTTATAACAATTCCAATTTCAACTCTTCTAAAATCAATATTTTTCATCTCCCACCACATTTTTGAAAAATCTATTCTAACCAAACTTAAAATTATACATTTTTGAAAAGGACTCTCTCCTCTAAAACACCATATGATTTTTTAAAAAATTAAATAAGATTTACTATTTTTTTCTTTCTCAAAATCAACATCTTCTTGAGTGTAAAATGTGTACTTGTAGTCTTTTTGAATTACAATATACTATATCTAAGTAAAACACTATAAAATATATATGAGAATATTCTTAACTTTGAGCTTTATAAAATGGTATTTATATGTTATTAAAAAATATCATTCAAAAGAGTGAGAGTTATTGAAACACCAATTTTCTAAAATAATTTTATTTCTTTAGTAATTGGACATAAACTAGTATGAAACAAGCATTTAACTAACATTGCCAATTAGAAAAGTCTGAGAACATATATAACTTAGCTAGAATGAATTTATCTAGATCATATATTTGAAAAAAATGATTTTTATATAGAAATACTGAAATTCATTCATTCTGACAAGTCAACATGAAAGGTGACACAACTTTGTACTTTTAACCACCATAAAAAAATCCTAGGCAAGGAATCCTAATAGCCAAAACTACATCAAGGGTACACAACTATCAAAGAAGAAAAGATAGTCAAAATTAAAAGGACATTCAATCCAATACCAACATTATGTACCAAGTCAACAATATAAATCAAGTATAATCAATCAAGATAAGAAAAAATGAAAGATATCCACTTCAAGTCAAAAGCCACATGCTAAAGTGTAATAACTAACCAAACATCAACAATCACTGATAAAAGTAAATCGTCAACAATAAATACATCCGAAAAATAAATTACCACCAGAGGAAAATACAAATTCTATGGAGGAGATTCATGCTACATACTAGGGAGTGTCATCACATGGTCAAACTACTTGAGATACCCTGGATTGGTCTCTCAATAGACCTCGTGCCCTCAAGTGTTGAGTTCCCTAAACTGATCACTCTGGACCTTGGACCCTCAACATGACACATAAAAAATCAGAATAAACTCTCATGAAGATGAAGAATACTAGTCATACCTCTCGGTAGGTATAATCTCATCCCTCATCCTTAGCCTATACAAGCACTCAAGGCATGAGTGAGGTTATATCTCCAACTTATCTTTTTAGTTTGTTACCTAAATATTAATCACTAGATTATCACTTACTACATAACTTACAATAGGTTACTCTAGTATTGACCACTTTGGGTCTTAGACCCCTATTGCAAGCCACTCCCAAAAAAATGCACCAAATTAATCTTTGTAAGCACACAATTCACAATTGTATCCATACCACAACACCCATAATGATCAAACTTGGTTACTTCACAAGAAACCCAAAAATAAGTAGGTTCTCCCAACCCAAATATGCATAAATGTACTACAAAGAAAATCTCATAAATGCAACTTTCAATTAAAATTATTAAGCTCATCATAACATCTAGAACAAATAAACACTAAAAGAAATCACAAAAAACCTCTGGCGCACATCTTAATTTGGCCAGCATATAAGTCACAACAAACCATCACAAAATAAATATCATAAGAATTTAAACAAGACATAAGAAACACATAGTTTTCAGCCATATAGTTTAATTTCATCATTTGCTATGTTTAGACTGAGTCACAATGATGTGTTTAGCAATCAAGTAAAAACATACATGCTTTCATAAATTGTTAAGTTAATATACTTATTTAAATGAATAAATATTTAAATGTCAAATCTCTTTGTACATATAAAATTTCATTCAATATTATCATGTTATTAATCTAAACTATCTTACATTATAAACGACTTATATTGTTAGATTCAAAATTGATATCAATTTCATTTAAAAATAATATTAATTTGACTTTAGTTTAAGTCCAATATTAATATTTATTTTCTTTTAATTCACAATGCAACTACAAATAACTCAAACTTGAAATTATCATTATAAATTATAAATTATTCATAATAATAAATATTCTTAACTAGATGATTACATAGTGAACTATGCCATAACTTCTCTTACAATATAACACACTCACAAATACTTATTTATTAACTTCCCACTTGTATTGATAAATATTTAATCACTTATATGCAACTAATAGTTTAAGTAGACTTAAGATATCATTAATGCTAACATCCACTTTACAAATAAATGAGTAATATTTTTTTTTTTTTGATATTAATAAATATTATTTATTTTCAAAAATTTTAATTTTTTTCATAATTAACAAATTATATATACATATATCCAAAATTAGATTATATTTTTTATAAAAATAAACATGCAATTAATATTTTCAAATGCCTTTGAACTCTCAAATGATGCAAGCATTATATACTTAGTTATCCATCTTTAGTATATTTGTTTTCACATACATGTATAAGTTTAGTTACAACATGCCTTCCTCTCAATTAATCTTTTATTTTTCCAATAAATTTTGTAACTAAACTATTTTAGATATAATAAGAATATTTATCTTTATTGAAAAAATTCATGATAATCACATGTTTCTAATGGAAAATTTAAAGTTGAAACCCTAGCTGTTCTATTTGTTGTTTTCTTCCAATTTTCTATAATTGAATTTTTCCTATATTAGATAGAGTTTTAAAAGAATACAACCATAATGATTTTTTAGATTTTCCTACATTTTTCCTTAGTCAAGTTTTCTTGATCACTAAGTTTTTCTTTTCAAAATCTACAACATAATTCTTTATCCAAAAATCAATACAATAAATTAACAATTATTATGCAAGCACCCATGAAGACATGAAGTAGACAGTTTTTTCAATAAATTCTACAATAGATTTTCAAACCCTACCTCAAAACAACAACAAAAATCTAAGACAATATTTGAATGCATGCAAATTCAAATCCCCTGAAATATTCAATAGTTCTTTTGCTCTAATTCCATTTTTTTCTCCCCAAAACCTGTGTATGAAATAATGAACCAAAAACCTCTAATATAGAGCCCTAACCCCCTTTAAGGTTTCTATCTATAAAAACCCTAAAAAAATTAATTATGTTATTTAATTAATTGATTCATGCATATTTAACCCACTTTTTATTTAAATATATTCTTTTATTTTATTAAATCCCACTTTATTACTTAATGCAAGTGTGTTAAAAGTAATTATTTATTATTTTAATCAATAAAGGTAATTAGAGTTCTTTATTTAAATACAACTCCAAATTTTATCGATATTAATTAAATATTCACACTAAAACAAAATTTAATATTTAAATTCCTTTTATTTAGTTTTCTAATTTAGAACTTTAAATTAAATATTTTAAATTAAACATATATTCAAACAATTCCAAAGAATTAAATATTATCTTTTTACATTATTTATATTCTTTTTAAATCAGATAACCCAAATATCAATGATTAATTCAAGAATCATAAATAAGAATTCTACCAAGCAAATCATAGAGTCAAAGCCACATAAAATGCATAAGGAAAACCAACCAAAGCAAAAGTCAAACAACATACACATATAAAGACTCACAAGTTTTAAAAAGGGTATACAGTTAGTTACGAGTCCTCCTTGCAAGACAAGTATTTAGGCTATGGTTGGGATTGGATTTGATCATTATCTTCCCATTCTTACCATTGAGTTATTGTGATAGGGCCCAATCATCCTAACAATTTAGGAAAGTCGATGCATGGTACCTACACCCTACATAAAACATGAGTATGTACATATACCTACATACATATATATACATATATGTATACATTATATACATACATACATATATACATACACACACACGCACACACACACACATGCACACACACATATATACATTATATATACATACATTTACTCATCTACATATATATATATATATATATATATATGCTCATCTTACACATACACACACACACACACACATGCAATGATAGTGAGTGTGACTATGACTTTCTCCGTTAACTACATCAATTAGAAAATTAAAACAAGCATGCACACCATACAATGCAAGTATGGGGTAAGTACTATAATAAATCTTGAGTACAAATCATCACATATTCAAACATAACAACTCATCATCATAAATATAAAATAATCATCATTTAGAGATCTATCATATGACATCATTATAAGAGGAATCACATTTACTAAGTAGGAATTTACTTAAATCATCATTACTACACAAGTAATCATAATCATCAAATATAACTCATGAAATACAATCAACTAAGTAATCAACATTGATATAGATGTAACCCAAATCATGAAACAATGTCATATAACTGTAAATTGAATATCCCTGAAACTAACATAAGCATGAAATAGGCCTAAAAGAGTTTGACAATCAAAATAGAAAAGCAAACTACGGTAGGCATTACAGACTCATACCCTATTTTGATAGTATATTATCCAGATTTGGATTTAGTTCAAATAAGCTCATCTCCATAAGGTGAATAAATGGTCACTCTTAGACAATTTGGACATTAGAGAACTTTTGAGATCCTAGGGACAATCAAAAAGTTAGAAATCCTTCCAATTAACAAATGAGGGGCAAGATGAATTATCTTATCAATATGATATATGAATTCCCCATAAGGCCTTTAATGATGTCTTGGAAAAAGACCAAGCCCTTATGTAAATTTAATGGGAAAATCCATTCCAAGAGTCTTCCAAAAAATGAGCTTTAGTACCATTATGAATTAGCCAAGATAAGGAAGTATTAGGTCCTTACAAATTCTAAATTTTAGAGCCCTTGGATAAAGAGGTAGTGGTAAATAGTCTCTCCCTTGCTGAGGAGTCCAAGTTTTTGGAGAATATTAATCTAGCCCCTTTAGAAAGTGAATTAAGGTTCATTCTAAATATGGTTTGGCACCTAGTGCCTTATTTTGTAGGGACAAGTTTCTAATTCATGCACCCATTTTCTCTTTAGGAAGAGAAACCTTCTCCCATGCTAGGAGGGACATTTTCTTTTCTTTTGTGTAAGATTATTAGGCCCACAAAAAGTCCCTAAGGACTCATTTTATCTCTTGAACCAATTTTCTTGGCATATTTATAACTAACATGAGGTAAATGAGTACCATATTTAAGACTGACTGAATCATCATGATCTTTCTGGAGAGAGTCAACCATTTGTGCTTCCAAGAGAGAATCTTGTTTCAGATGGAAGAAATGATTTTTGCTAAAAACATGGTTTTTTTATCCCATAAATAAAGGGAATACCTAGACTTTTCTAGGGAAATGAATCCAATGTATAGCCCCAAAAGTAGACTAAACATTGTTGCACTAGTGGGGCACCATTTATATAAAAAATATATTATTGACTTATGTGGACTAACTAGTTGGCTTGAAGATAAATGATAATTTAATCAATAATCATTTGTGATGTCCCAATTTAGGAGTAAGTTTTAGTAAGGAATAAAGAATTAAATCGTCAAAGTTCTAACAATTTACATAAATAAATATTGATAATAAATATATATACATATAATAATAATAATAATAATAATAATAATAATAAATTATTATGATAATACAAATATTAATTATAACAAACAAGATAAATAATATTAATGTGATGTACATATATTGGATATATCTAAAATATGTATAATAATATATAATTATTAAATGTAATAATCTAATGGTATGTTTAATATAAGATTACCTAATATTATTTAAATTAATAATATTATATTATAATAGTCTTATTAATATTAATAATAATTTATATATAATTAATATAATAATATAATATATAATCATTAAAATAATATATAATTAATAATTACCTTATTAATATATATTTAATATGAAAGGACACAACTCTTTGAGTACACTCATATATATATCAACACATCAAAAGAGAGGGGGTATCATCAGAGAAAAATATGGCAAAAAAGACATATGAATAAAAAATGGGGAAAATAAAGGAATGACCAGAAGGGGTCATTAAATCATTTTAATGGCATGAGATTCTTGGATTGAAGCCCAGCCAAATAATAATGTACCATCAAAAAAAAAAAAATGGGTATGGTTCTCATCCAAATTTCCTACCTTGACCCCTTTTCGAGAAGATAACATATTAGCATATTTAATATCATGATTAAGGATTTCTTCCATGATAATGAAGAGGAAGGGAGAAAATGGATTACCTTGCCTCAACCCCTTGGATGAAGAAAAGAAGCCCTATGAGGAATCATTAATGATGATAGACCGCCTAAGGTTTGAGATGTAGGGATAGATCCATTTAATCCATCCCTTATGAAAACCAAGCTTTTGTGATACAAGAAGTATAAACTTCCAATTAACCTCGTCACAAGATTTAATCATTTCTAGCTTAAGAATAATAGCTGATTTATTTTCCAAAGAAATAAAATGTAGTATTTCATGAGCAAGGATATCCCCCTTTTGTTCCTTATAGATGATTTTAAAGATATTTCCCCATCCTTATAATTGATTAGATTTATCTATGTTGGGACAAGCCTAACCTTTTGATGGTCAACATGTAAGATGGTTCGATAGCATCTAGTTTTTAAATATAAAGTAACAATCCATTAGATATTAAGTTTTTAATGAACTCATTGTGCATGTACAAGAAAAAATAATAGATATATAATATAAGACACATGGACAAATAACTTTAATAAAACTGAAAAAATATTTATTATGAAAGATATCTTCATTATATAAGATATTACTAATTTCAAACTTAATTTTATTCTCTCGATCAATACTTGTCAACTTTTCAAATTATAGTGCTATTTTATATTATTCATTGCAATATATTAATGATTCTTTACAATTGATTATTAACTATGATATATGTTAATAATTTAAAGTTACTTTAAATGCTTAAAATGAGTAAGAAAATTACTTTAAAATTATTAATATTCTATCATTCCAAAGTGCACCACTATAAATACAAAAACGTTTAAATTATTCAAATCAATTACTTCAACCAATTTCTTAGAATACAAATGATTATAATTGCTCACTATTATTAAATGAATTAAAAAAATTTAGTGATTATTGGTTACATCAAATTGGTAAATGCTCCTAATAAGGATAAGTCATTCCTTGCATCATCAAACATATTATCTTTTCCATACAAATTAAACCCCAACAACGTGTCCCCACCTAGTACACCTTTTAAACCATTCTCCTTTATGTGAAAAATAATAAGAAAATCAAATTTAAAAAGAAAGCATTCTTTCTTTTTGGCTAAAGAGCCAAATGTTTTGTGCTGCTTCTCTCCAAACATATCACGACTTTGTAAAGAATTGTAGACAAGAAATTGACGTGGCAAGATGGACCACTAAACTCTTTTTCATTAGGAAATGAGCGTATCAAATATGCCACGTGTGCTTTAACACATGAAAGTCAAAAAATTAAAAGTGATATATATATTCTAAAGCACTAGAAGGGGGAAAATCATTTAAAAAATATTTTAGTTTGAGTGTGAGTGGGAATTTTAGGTTGGATTAGAGTCGAAATGTTGCCTGGGAGTTTTAATGGATTTCGTAGAGTTAAATTATTATTAGTTCATGTTGAAAGTAGGAATAAATGTAAGTGGCAAGTTTCTTAGTTGCCAACAAAAATAGTTTGATCATTTTTTTTTTTTTTGGATGTGGTATTTTTATTGATGATAATTATGAATGATATTTTTTATTATTATTATAATATAAGTTTTATAATTACTTAATCTTTTTTAGCTAGAAAAATGCATATATTAGTAATAGGAAAAAAAATGTTCTAGTTTACTTCTTTCAAATCAATTTGTACACTTTTTTTCTATTAGTAATATATACTTCTTTTAGATTAACTTGTACATTTTTTTCCTATTCCTAATATACAAGAGTAAGTAATTCTAAAATCTATGTTGTAATATTAATTAATTAAGAGTTAAGAACAATAGATTTCTGGCCTGTTAATGGGCCTTGGAGAGTTTCCCCTGGCGGGTGACTCTAGGAAGGATAAGTGGCATTCATTTGAGGCTAGGCGGATCAAAATCAACTTTGATGAGGCTTCAAAAGGAAACCTAGGTCCTTTGGGGTGGGTTTTGTTGCCCATGTTGAAGCTGGGAATATCTTGGTCTTAGGTGCCAAACACATAGAAGATGACACAAACAATATTGCAGAATGTTTGGTGTCAATGGAAGTGATTGAAATGGGCATCAAATTAGGAATTCAAAGCTCCACGTAGAAGGAGACTCACACATTTCAGTTAATGGTATAATCAAATGTGAATTGGACATGTGGTAATTGAACAAACACATGAAACACATTTGTGCTTTGTTAGAAGAAATATATGAGTTTTGGGTTGCACATGTGCTTAGCGAGGCTAATTCTTTGACAGGTAAACTTTCAAATGTTGGCATGGAAAGGTCCTTAGAAGAGAAATTTTCCTTGTTTAGGACTTTGGGTCTGAGCGAGACTCAGAGTTAGATTTGGTTGCATTGTTCTTTAGATTGTTTGTCCATTTAACCTTGTCATACTAAATATTAGTTTCTTGAGATTATCCAAGTGAATGTGGGGTTTGTTTCTAAGTACTAGGTCGATTGTACTATTTGGTTGTGGTGGCATGTGTACATTTAGTATGACATGTAGGTCAATGATATAATGAGATCATTCCTTGATTGGGATTCTCTTCTAGAGTGTTCAATGGAAAATTTTTAAGGGATGATGTAGGTTTTGTGCTTCACTTCCTTTGTTGTGATTGGAAGTCTATTGGTTTTGGTGTGATCTCAAGCAAAAATGGAGGCTAACTTTCCACTTGGGATGATTAGGCAAATTTTGGCTTTCACTAGGTTGATTACAGTGAAGTGGTTGGGGAATGTATTCGATCTGGTTGACAAAGAATTTTGGAAGGTCATCTGTATGATGTATGAGGAGGAGTATCTTTAAAATGAGTGGTGCTAGACACTAATATGGATATTTCTTCTCTTTTCCTAGCTTTGGCATTGTTGGTGGGCTTAGATAAGGGGGAAATTTTGTGGGTGGCTAGGGCTTGCTTGAAATTGAAGTGGGTTGACAGAGTGGATGAAATAGTGGGTAGGGTTGAAGTTGATGTCACTTTGCAAATGGGTCTACAACCAAGAAGATTGGTTGGGGCTAGGGATGGTGAGATTTAACCAAGTTGGTTGTTTGGTCGTCTGCAAGCCCTAAGGAGGTGCATTTGGTGAAGGTTTGCAAGGGGTGGAGCATGTTGGTTGAATTTCTACATTCATTAGAAAGGGAAAGGATGGAGGTGGTGGTTGAATGTTTGTGGAAGAGGAAGCTAACCCTAATCATATCTTCAACCCTGGTTGGGGAGGATGGTTGACCAATGACAATGTGACAGTTACCTATGGTAGGTTGTTGTGGCGATGGTGTAAAGGGAAGGAGGATTGTGGCTAGGGCATAGAGTGGTGGTGTGAAGAGCGATGGGTTGGCCTGAGAGGGTGCTTGGGATGGGGTTGTCATCCCACATTTCTCATGAGAGGAGGTAGCACATTGGTTCTTGCAAAGTATGGTGGTGTTGTTTCAGTTTTGTTGCCAAGTCTAGTTGTGTCCTTTGATGTTTGTATTGAATCAGTGTACTAGGTTGTTAATATTGGATTTTGTCAACTAATAGATTTCTCTTATTTTATTAATAATGGTTCAATTATACCTTATATTAAATAGTGTCTAGTTAATTACAATTATTGATTTGTCCTAATATAATGAGGAATTAAAATATACTTTAGATGGTTAACAAAATTATTGATATTAGTTTTTTATATTAACTAGTAATAATCTCTAATCATTAATAATACAATTCAGTTATGACATTTAATCTTCCCTTTTCATTAATCAACAATATTAAATAAATATGAATACATGATTATACATGTGAATTTTGTAATTCTAATAAAATAGAGTTGAATTGAGTCTTCATTATTCTTGATTGGAATTGAAAAATACTCTTCATTAACTTTATTGAAAATGAATAGTTCTCTTTTATGCCTCTTCATTTATTTTATTGGAAATGAAGACATTTTCATCCATTTTTAGGGAGATTTTAAGTCTTGGCTATGGGGATGATTTTGTAGAGGGAAGCAACAAAAGATTGTGGTTAGATTGGAGAATAGATTGTTGAATTTATGGTATTTCTTTTACAGTTGGAGGTATGGGATTGAATAATAAATTGACTATTTAGACATATATTTCAATATCACCCTCTTATGCATATTTAGTTCCAAATGAAAATTTGGGATTTATGAAATGTACTTTTCTTGTTGAGGGTTCTTTAGATCATTTTTAAAGTCTGGGTATGCCCCTTGTTGATTTTATGGATGTGAATTTTCCCTTTTCTATGTCTTCTTTCTTCACTCTACATTGTTGGTTCTCAAAATTGGTGGTTGAATTCCCACGAGTCTTGCTTACTTAATATTGGGAATCTCAACATAATATTGATCAACGTCAAAAAGTAAAACTTAAATGTTCAATCTCCACATTTTAGACTCTGTGGACCTAGGCGGGTGTACCTTTATTTCAACCCTTGAAAGGGATTGAGGCTTGATTCTGTAGATTTTAGGGCTGATGCTCTTGAGTTGGGAAGTATCTTCTCAAGGAGAAATTGAATATTTGAATGGTTTGGATGTGTGTGAAAATTGTTAAGTATGAAGTGTAAGGAAATAAAGTATATGGTATGATGTACAAAGACAAATATGATTTAAAGAATATCACCTTCCACAAAATTGTACTTATCTTCATAAATAGAAGAAGACTAGTCACTTTTCAATGGGAGAATAGAGTCAATTTCAATATTTACTGAGAATATCAAATTGCTTGGATACTGACTTACTACCATCAATCATTTGGAAAAATAACTTGGAGTCTAGAAACCCTAGTTAATTGAATTTAATTTCGAGTCATGAAGACAATTAAACAAAACATACATAAGCATATAAGTTTTGCTTATTCAAGGGTTTGCACCAACTTCAATCTATCAACAACAAGGTTAATCCAAGAGGACAATTCATAGATACCAATATTGATGATTAATTCCCCTACTTTGGAACATAAACATAGTATCTTTATTAATTAGAAAAGAAGAGTACAATTTGGTTGTGATTGTTGGAGATTGTTGGAAATTGGATGAATGATGGTCATTGGATGAATAGATTTTCATTGATGTCAAAATCATTAAGTTACAGTCACTATTAGAGTAAAGGAGAAGTCACTATCAGAAAAGGTACATAGGGCTTTATTGGACAATATTTATTGGAGAAGGTCAAGTGAAAAGTTTATCAGAAAATATATAAAGGAATTTAGAGAGTTGATCCAACCCTAATATCTACGGTCAATATTAAGGTTAGGGTTATTGATCATGATGATTTAAGGAAGCCAGAAAGAAAGGAAAAGAAGCAGAGACAACATGAGAAGGAACAAGAGACTACAAACAAGAAAAATTAATTGATTAACCAAGAAGGGAATAATCAAGCCTATCTAACAAGCTTAAGGAGAAGCAAAATACAAGTCATCTTGTATAATACTTAACCAATTTTTGAAATATTTACAAAACCTCTTACATGACTATTGAGTTTGTTTGTAAACTCGTGTTAAAGCCTCTAACCAGGTGAATGCCTAGACAAGCACGATAAAATATATTATTGGAGTAGTCTTAATAGGATAATGATATAATTAGCAATATATAAGTCACTTTAACTAAGTGAGTTTCTCAGAAGGAAAGAACAATGTATGCCTAATCAATAAACCTTTTTTTACTGCAAAGAAAGTTGTGGGTTCCATCTGCACCTCAATTTTTCTATCTAAGGGTTTTCTGTGATACTAAAATTATCGTGTTATTTATGAATTTAATTTTATGGTTTGTTATTTACTTTTATGCATATGGAGTGATTATGTTTAAATGGTTGAGCTACCGGGTAGATCTAGATTATCAAAATAAGACTGTTGTAGATTATTGGTTAAAAGTAAAATTTTCAAATTCTTGTCTAAGTATTGATTCACTCCCCCTCTTAGTTCTTAATCTTTCCTACCTATAATTAACAATTGGTATTAGAGATGAGTTCTCTTGGAAGAAGTTTAACAAATTGAGAGTAGATCTAGAAATTGAAAGGTATAGAAAGGAAAGACAACTTGAAGAAACCCTAGATGAAGCCATAGCTTAGAATGGATTAAAGAAGAAACTAAAAGTCCCATTTTCCAAAAGAAAAGAGTCATAGGAAAGGTTATAGACACATCTTGAAGATCTAGAATAACTTGCACAAAATAGTACAAGTTCAGAAGAAATTGATGCTACAGTAGCTGATCTATTAGACATAATCACTATCCTTGAAGATTATTTGTAACAAGCAAAAAAGGAACTTGAAAGTTAAGCCCTAAGGATGACTAAACTACTAGAAAAAATGAAGATCTTTTAAGATGAAAAAGGGAAACTAGAAACTAATAAGAAAAGACAAGAAAACTGAATTAAAGATAAAGACAACACAATCCTTCAACTACAACAAGAAAAAAATACATTGAATGGATACATAAGTGACACAAACGAGGAAAACTGACAAGTCATTTCTAAAAACAAAAAATTGAGGAAAGTTGTGGAAGATTTGACAAAAAATTGAAGATAGAATAATAACTTAATGAGAAGCTTACCAAGTTTGACCCAAGCATGAAAAAGATTGATGAATGGCTAAAATGACAATGAAGATCATGAGATACAACTAGACTTGGCTATATTGATAACAAAAAATTTGAGTTCGATGAATCTTCTAAAATTGGTGAAGAAAAGACATACCAACAAGGATACAATCAACATAAGAAACCTATATGCTATCATTGTGTTAAACTACAACATACTACTAATATGTGTAGAAGTAAATAGTCAATTGTCTCATTGACAACACTTTTAACAGTATTTGCTATAACTATTACAAGTTTGGTCATAGAGAAAAATATTGCACAATGAGATCACCCAGCACATCTATGAGAAAAATCTTTGTGGGTCACTATTATAACTCTAATTTACTTGGTCATAAGGCTGAATATTGTAGGGGTGGAACTCTATCAACAAGGGTGTTAGAAAACATGCAATGCAATAACTGTGGAAAGAAAGGACAACGATAAGAGAATGCTGGTCTAAGAGTACAAGTGTAAATACACAAAGGTCATGTTATGTGTGTCACAAGTATGGTCATATCACAAAAACCTTCATATATTGATAAATGATGGATAAGATTCAAGTGAGCACTGGAAAACTGAGAAGTAACATAAAATAAGTATAAGTGAAGGAGGAAGAGAAGAATGAAAATGAAAACAAAGTGCCTAATTCAAGTCAAGAAAGTATGTCATCAAACTGATATGAACGGAGTATTTCTTAGGGAAAACTAATAATGATAAAACCCAATTACATCATCAACAAGGTAACTTAGAGTAAAGAATAAGATGTATATCACTATCGGTAAGAAAAAGTTAAACCCTATTAGATTGAAGCTTATGAAAAAATTTACTATTGTAAATGCATTAATTTATTAGTTTACCATTTTCTTAATTTAGGCTATAAGTACATGCAATGCTAATTCATTTGAAACCTTTCTTTCTAAGGAAATTACTAAGTCTAAAAAGTGAAAAATATGAAGCAATCTACTTCTTATGTTACTAAGGAAAAGTGATTTGAGCTATTTTGTGCCCTACAAGTTACAATAGATATACTTTTCTTAACCTAAAATATTTAAAGGAATTAAGAGAAAATGACATCTATGAACAATATTCTTCTTGGTGTTAGCATCGTTGAAACACCAAAACATGAAGTTGAAGTCTATCCTATGAATTGATCAAATGTATGAAATAACACTGGAGCTCTCTCATTGTTACCATCATGGGTAGTATTAACTGAAGATATTACTTCTTTCATTCACAATAAAATTATAGTATTAGGAAATCTAGGGATTGAAGAAATGTATGGAATGGAGATATGTGTGAATGGGGGAGTAAAACACATATATACACACCTTGAAACTCAAGGCCTCACTCATATGGTGCATATGCCTAAAGTTTCTGTTAATGAATGGATTAGGTTTGTACTGAGTAGAGTACATGATGGAGTATTGTAGATGGACCAGTAAAGGTCATAAGGGATATTGTCAATAGAACTAAGACATATAATTGAGAGCACATCAGGTAAAAGAGAAATGTTGATAGACAAAGTGAAGCACATAGGAACAAGGTTCACTACAATGATTATTGGATACAAAGTTTATCAGTCCAGTCACCCCAACAACATGCTAGGTACTACAATCTGGAATGCACATGAAATCAAAACATGAAGTAAATCATATGACCTCATAGGTATGGTTGTAAATCAATTAAATGCAAATATGGAAAGATTGAAAAAGGACCAAGAACAAGACATTTGGTACTTGTATGTATATTCTTCTATATTAAGAACTATTTCCATGGCATAGGAAATGTACAATGCAATGAAAATAGAACTATTATATACTAGATTAATGAATATGTTGAGTAAGTAGGTGATGAATTCAAGAAAATTATGTTGAGCTACTTTAAATAATCCAACTGAAAATTCAAGTGTGTTATCAGATACCAAGAGAACTGGTTGAAAGGTATATGGATACCCCATTCTTTATTACTCACATTGATTATTTCATGGCACAACTAGTGGAGCCAATAACTTCTTGGGTTCCTGATGTAGTGCAAGGTAGGAGAATCCCCAAAGGAGATGTCCTAGCTACCAACAAATAACCACATAGTGGAAATACAAGAAGAAGAAGCAATAATGCAAGATTTGATACCAAATCACAACTCTTTATTCATAGATATAACTGATTACATGCAATATGCCTAGCTATAAGGCCTTCTAGGTTAGGGCCAAATACAAACAATAATTACAAAATTAGTTTTGCAAGATCCAACGAGATCTAACTTACAAACCCAATCCCAACTAGTCCAAATACACAACTAGATAAGAACACCAAGAAGAATCCACACTTACCCTTAGGTCCACCAAATAATCCTTTGGTTTCTAAGCCGTCACCCTAGCTCTTCAAAATTCAGATCTATACTTCCTTCCCTTCCCAAGATGGAATATCATTCCCTCAAAAAGAATCCCAGATCCAAGTGTAAAGTACCTCACATTCAACACTTTGTCCACACACTCACAACTCCATCATAATCCTACTATAAACTACTTTATATTCGATGCTCTATCCATAGACTGAGGAAAACTCACCCTTTAGCTACTCGAAAAATCATTGCTGCCAAATTTCTTCTCCAAAGCTACTCTAACTCTAAGCCAAAACACCCTATTTATACTTGCCAAAATGATTTACAAAGTATTCTAGAACATTAAAAAATAGGAAGGCTAACCGAACAAGAGTCTGCACATATCCCAAGACAAGATCTTATCATAAACATCGCAGATAAAATAAATCCCACAAGTCAGATCACACCAAACATATAGAAAACATGTCCAAATGCTGACACTCGACATCAACAGGAAAATTCAGTACATGAAGAATGACCCAACACATGAAGAGTCACTCGGCACATGAAGAGTCACTTAGCACATGAAGGAGTCACTCGACACACACTATGGAACTCGACACACATTGCAGAGCAAGATGGGATAACATGCTAACTCGAGTGTTAACATGACATGGGATAACCTCAACTTTGAAATGACTAAAAATTTATTAGCACTCGACAATGTTTGTAACAGAATTAATGGGATAATGTGATGGCTAGGATGCCCTTGCATTAGACTATTGGGGTAAATAGAAAAGACCTCAATTGTTCCTGCATCAATATCCCTAGATAAATAGAAAAATGTGTCCCACATTTTGCTTCTAAAAGAAAATTATGTACTTAGCTTCATCTTCACCAGAGGTTTCCACTCCATCAAAGAAAAGAGATAAAATCTAAAAATCAACCATCTATACTTCATCCATTCAAAAATCAGAATCTCATCCAACTAATCAACATATGAACTCAATTGAAAATCACAATGCTCCATCTGCAACTTATCATCAACATCATTCTCATACATGAAAACTAGATCAGTAATAGTGTCCAAATCAAAAACCCTATTAGCAACAATATATGAACTCAGATCCATAATACTAGAAACATACAAGTCCATAACATAAACAACATGTATGTTCATTCCTCTAACAACATATAGATCAACAACATTATGAAAATCCACATTAGTAACAACATCTGTATCCTTCAGCATCTCAACAGCAACATATAAGTTTAGATCCATATCAGCAACAACAACATCATGTAAATCCACATCAATAACACCTCTGAAACCCTCAACCATATTACCAGCAAGTAAATCCATCTTCTTACCACAAGAAACATACAAATCAACATCATTCATAATAGAATGAACATATAACTCCAGACCAACAATGATAGCAACAGATAAGTCCTCAATCACATCCATTTCAACATTAACATCATTTTGTATAACAACATCCAATTCCTTACCAACATAAGTGAAACTCTCCTCTTCAACAATCTCACTACACACAACAAGATGCTCTACAACATACAAGTCACTACCAATAGCAACCAAATCATCCATGACCAAGTGCTCTGCAATTTCCATGTCAGACCTAGCCAACTAATCATGAAAACCAACCTTTGTCCCAAGATCAACAAGGTTGGGAATATCCTCACCTCAAGTTTCTTTGCAGGTTCTACATCACACTTCACAAACTGATCAACGAAACCAACCTCTTCCACCTTGACCTTACCATGCCATCTTTTCTCATGAACAAGTCACTTAACCAACTAGACAATTCTCTTCTAGATCGGTAGACTCCAGCTCTATAAACATCTATGGAATGCCTTCCTCATCACGTCCTTATCTCAATCAGTCGAACTAGTTTCAAACTGAGCAACCTCCTCCTTAGCCCAATCAGCCAAACTAGCTTCAAACTGAGAAGACATCTCAGAAAACCTCCTCTCCACCACATCACAAAAATTTGCAATCATCTTAGGGTCCAATCCTCTTGGAGCCATCTCCCAAGATCTTTCTAAACCCTCTACAATAAATCCTTCCTACACTTCTTCTGATAACCTCAAATTGTTTGCAAGTTAGATCACAACCTGCCACCTTGCATGAATAATCAAGAACAAAATCACAAGTCCAGGACCATGGATCTGTAATCCAAAAACTTCTTGCGATCATGCCTCAACAAGATCAACCTTCCATCTTCACATCCATTGATCCATCTGCAAGCTCTCTACAATTGCAAGTCAGAACCATGATCTACCACCTCACAACCAAGAGATCTAGGACTCTTGAAAGAAAATCCACCACTAGATCAAAGATCTTCTCAGATCTACTTCTCCAACACAAGTCTTGGTGCAAATTGCCACAACTTCAGTAGTATGTCTACACACTTAGGAACAACCTTCACTCTAACACCACCTGATGTAGCACAAGGCAAGAGAATCCCCAAAGGAGATGTCCTAGCCCCCAAAAAATAACTATATAGGGGAAACACAAGAAGAAGAAGCAATAATGCAAGATCTAATACAAAATCATAACTCTTTATTCATAGATATAACTAATTACATGCAATATGCCCAACTGTAAGGCCTTCTGGGTTAGGGCCAAATACAAACAACAATTATAAAATTAGTTTTGCAAGATCTAACAAGATCCAACTTATAAAACCAATCCCAACTAGTCTAGATACACAACTGGATAAGAGCACCAAGAAGAATCCACACTTGTACCCTTAGGTTCACCAAGCAATCCTATGGTTTCTAAGCCACATCCCTAGCTCTTTAAAATTTGCATCTATACTTCCTTCGATTCCCAAGCTGGAATATCATTACCTCAAAAAGAATCCCAGATCCAAGTGTAAACTGGCTCACATTTGGTGCTTTATCCACACACTCACAACTCCATCATAATCCTTCTACAAATTGCCTTACATTTGACACTCTATCCATAGACTCAAGAAAACTCACCCTTCAACTACTCCAAAATCATTGCTCTCAAATTGCTTCTCCAAAGCTGCTCTAACTCTAAGCCAAAACACCTTATTTATACTTTCCAAAATGGCTTACAGAATATTCTAGAAAATTACAAAATATGAAGGCTGACCTAAAAATGGTCTACACACATCCCAAGATAAGATCTTATCATAAACATTGTGGAAAATATAAATCTTGTAAGTCAGCTCACACCAAAAACATAGAAAACGCGTCCAAATGCTGACACTCAACATCAACAGGACAACTCAGTACATGAAGAACCACTTGGCACATGAAGAGTCACTTGACACACACTATGGAACTTGACACACATTGTAGAGGGAGATGGGATAACATGCTAACCTAAGTGTTAACACGACATGGGATAACCTCAACTTGACAATGACTAAAATTTTATTGGCACTCAGTAATGTCTATAACAAAATTAGTGGGATAACATGATGGCCAAGATGCCCCTACATCAGACTACTAGGGTAAATAGAAAAGACCTCAAATGCTCCTACATCAATTCCCTATCTGGACTATGAAGTATTAGAAGATGAATTGGCAGCTATGCTGATCATATATTAAGCCTCAAAAGAACACTTCAATGAAACGATTTGGGAATTATGAAGAACTTTTCTGAAGAAAATGTTATGAGGCTACAATTTTCAAAAAGGGAAAAAAATATGAAGAGAAAATCTAGAGCTACACATGACACATTGAGCATCCTATCGGTACAGGAGGTCACACAGGCTATGTTTTCACTTCAACTAGTCACACCAGAAAAGAAGTAAAATCTATAAGTGAAGCTGTTACAATTTTAGAGTAGGGGGACGAAGGTAACGAAGAAGAATTTGAGGGAAGTACTTAAGAGAAAGCTACATAAGAGAGAGTCATCAAGAATGATAAGGGAAAGGTATTCAAAAGTAAGAAAACAAAACATGTGGCTATGAAAAGGAGAATTATGGCTCGGAGTCAAGCTCATACTCCACCACCTCAGAAGAAATCACAAGTTGAACTTGAAAAGAAAGTTAGTTCATGAGGAAGAAAATCAAGAAAAAAAATGTATAAGATTCTTACTAATCTCAAGGAACTTGCCAAATTTATCATGAAAATAGGGTTAGTTGGTAAGATGGGCACTGACTCATTTACTAAGATGATAGAAGAAGACAAGAGGATGATTGAGGATTCAATCATAAAAAATTTCAAGGAAGCATGTAATATCCAAAAGATATAAAGGATGTGGTACCACATGAGTTACATACTAATTTATTGGCTAGATAACATTCAACAAGTGTAAGGGTAAAAGAATTGAGAAAAAAGTATTACAAGAATTATTACCTTATTTAGCAGTAAACAATATAGATGTCTGGTTGGATAAATATCAAAAAACTTCTAGATCTAAGTTATTAACAACAATGGTATTAGTAGATGAAGAACCATTTTACTGCAAAATATCAAGGAGATTTGGTTAGACGAACTACAAAGAGCAGAATGGAGCATTTGAGCAAGGAGAGATCTTTAATGTTAATGATGAATTTTCAATAAGTGAATTACTTGGGGCTACCAACACAAAAATGGATAAGACATCCAAGGAGGAGTAAGTCACAATTGTAGATATCACAGACATGAAAGATGATTTAGAAGAGGAAGGAAATCAAATGAAGATAGTACAAGCCCTAATAGAGTCAATAATCACTATTAGCACTAAACATAAGGAAGATGATATGTCTAACAAAGCTATAGTTGGCTAATCTATGATACAACCAATAAGTAGCATTGATCAACTTGATCTAACTACTCAATATTTAATATCAATAGACGAAGTAGTAAAGGATATGAGCACATAGGAGGAGTGAACATTAACCCCAACAGAAACACCATAAGAATCAATAGTTATAGAAGGAATTACCACTAAAGAAAAATATAGTCGAGAAACAAAGATTCAATCTTAAGATACATACACTCAGGAAACTCAAGAAAGTGATAAGCACCCAAACAAGAAAGCACTACGTTTGTCACAACTGACAACTATAGGAATGAAAGGAACACTTGTTAAGGAAAAAGACAAGGACAAGGATAAAGATGAAGATTAAGATGAAGAAAAAATAAAGTCAGGAAGAAAGACCATGACAAGAGTGTACAATTGACATAAGTCAAAGGAAAGAGGAAAATAGAAGAAGAAGAAGAAGAAGAAGAAGTTGATGATGATGACTAGCCAAGTGATAATCCTCGATTTGACATATTGGAGTAGCTAACTCTGATAGTGAATAAGAAGGAAAAAGTAGTGTTCAAAACAATATTTGATTATAATATGAAAATTGAAGAGCGAAGATTAAAGATATTCAAAAGACAAGTGCTACAAAAAACATTGAGAATATTTGAGAATCTCATGCCAGAAGTTACATCAAACAAGGAGAAACTAATATAGAGACAATTAAAATTATACTTGGATAAAATGGAAGAAGCAAGAAACAATCTAAAAGGATAACTAGCAAAGGAAGTCACAAGCAAACTAGAGGAACATAATAGGAAAAATTTGATAATCAAGCTTACAACTTTGAAAGGAAAGCTACAAGAGTCTATAAATGGATTGCAAGAAATGGTTAAAAATGCATTAAGAAAATATAACACTTCATGTACAATTTTGACACATTTACTTTAGATATTAACAATAGGATTACCAAAGTTTAGAATGAATTGTTGAAATGAACTAGATTGATGAAACCTATCATGGAACAATCATTATCTTGTCATTAATATCAAACCTACTACTTGTTGGTGTGAAAATTTCTTATTTTGGTCTGAATGCTATCATTTGATTGATTGATGAAGAGGATTTGAAAAAAAAAAAAAAACAAGAGAACCTAGAGAAAGGTTGAGTTATATGGTGTATAAAAGGAGCACTAAGGCCAAGCAAGACATTGACGATATAGTGTATTGTTTAGCTACTTAAGGCTATAATGAAAGGATTCTTGAGAAAAGACTAGAAGAAGGCTAAGTAAAGAAATATGTCTGCCAAGCTTGACTAAGAAAACAATGCAAGCCGAGGAAGTCAGTGTAGGCCAAGCATAGAATTAGTTGAAGCTAAGCAGTAAGTTCAGTATGTGCCAAGCAAAGAGAAATCTAGTTGGTTTCAAGTGAAAAAATTTTAGTATGTGACGAGCAATAGTAAAGACTTAGTATATACTGAGAAACCAAATGTTGGCCAAGCATCAAAAGACAGTGTTTGCCGAGCAAACAACTTGTTATTTCCAAGTGCTAGTAAAATGAGTTAGATCAAAGATTTGATGAATTTGAGCAAATAAAGTTGATTTATTGAATTGTGTGAAGTGTGTGCAAGATAACTATGATGAGCTGGTGCCACAAAATTCAAGATAAACCATTTTGAGATGAATTTAAAGAGGATTATAAAGGAATTTTCTAGAGGGAATAAAATGGAAAGATGGGAAGATTCAATGAATTTTACCTAACCCTTAAATGGACAATTGTGGCTAAGTGGCAAAAAACCTAAATTCTCTATATAAGGAGATAACAGGCTAGAAGCAACTTGTCATGTGTGAGAACCTGCAAAAAACAAGATGTTTAGGGTGTTGCTTCATATGGTGACTGAATGAAAGATTCTTTAGTTGACATACTAAGAAAAAATGCTTAAGGAGATGAAGGCTTGAAGGGTGAACACGTTATTAGAAATGAAGAGGATGGATTCCATGTAGAATTGAGAATTGAATTTGAGATCTAAAATCTTCAAGTGAGTAGTTCTATTGTCAGATCAAGTCCCGTTGTTACTTTCTAACAACTATAGTAGTCCAGATAAATCCTTTGGACTAAGGTTGACCTAACAGTCTTTAGTAAATCCTTTAAACCAGGTCATATTTAACAATGTGCATTGTAACCTTTAACAGGGTTGGCTCCTCATAGAGCTCACTTCAAAAGAGTGAAAATTTGTAGCATGTTACTTGTGGTTTTTCCCAAATTGGGTTTCTGAGTAAAATCCTTTTGTCAACATGTGTGATTGGTTTTATAGTATTGCATGTTTACATTTCTGCAAAGTTATTTTGACCTAGGACAACAATATGTAAAAGTTTAAGATATGGAATGATCAATGCATTCAAAAGTATAAGTTGAAGTACTAAAAAGGTTTGTTTGTAAAATTGGATCTTGGATAACTAATTCACCACCCCTCTCAGTATTCTAAACATTCGAAAAATTGGTATCAGAACACCAAGTTCTTGTGGAGAAAATGTTTGAAGGTACTTAAAGCTAAAGATCAAGATGTATAGAAAGGAGGTGCCAAAGTTAAGCAATGAAAAATTTCTTGCACGTCAAATTTTGATGAAGCTACATCTAGGAGGTCTTGGAGATTATGCACAATCAACTATCACCATTGTGCATGTTGATCCTAATGGAGCCCCAACTGCTGAACAATTGAAATAGAAGAAGGAATACACTTAGGCAATGTTGGAGATTGCATCTACCCTAAGCTATTTAAAGGTTGATGACATAAAAGGATGTGATTTTGCTAAAAATATGTTGGATGCCCTACAAAAGATATACAGAGGAGAGAAGAATGCGCATAGAGCCAAAGCTGAAAGTCTTAGAGGAAACTTTGATGAAATGAGAATGCAAGAAGGTGAGACTATAGTCCTGTATTGTGCAAGGATCAAAGATGTTGTTAATGCAATTTGAGGATCTAATGGAGAAATTGAAGATGAGACTATGATCAAAAAAGTATTGAGAACCCTGTTGACTATCTATGGTATTAGAGTCTCTACTATACAAAAACAGAGGTGTACTCCTAGTTGTAATCTAACCATTGAAGGATTGGTTGGTATACTCACTGCTTTTGAACTTTCAAATTTTGATAATTTCAAATATGAGAATGTTGAATCTACACTCAAAGCTAAGATGACACTAAAATAACCAAAAGATAAGAAAAATAAAAGTCAAACATGCTGCTAGTGAAAGTGATACAGATGATGAAGAGTTAGAAGTATTGGAAGCACTGTTGGCTACAAAATTTCATAGAGGAAAAGGAAAATACAAAGGTAAGTTACCCATCATATGTTTTAATTGTAATGAAGTTGGTCATATTGCAACAAGATGTCCTGATAAGTCAAACAAGAAGAATGAAGACAAATGCAGAGGTATAAAAGATGATAGTAATAAAGGCTACATAGACAACGAAAAGAAGGCTTGTTACATTGCTGAAGAAGAATCCAATGATGAATCTGATGATCATGATGATGAGGTTGTCTATGTTGTTATGAAAGATGATTTTAATTCTGATGAGGCAACTGCATTGAAATCTTATGTGAACAAAAGTGAAAAATGGATCATTGATAGTGGATATTCACATCACATGATTGGAGACAAAAGTAAGTTCATTACCCTTGAGTATTATAATGGAAATAGTTGTAGATTTGGTAATGATGCATCCTGTCTAATAAAAGGAAAAGGATCAATAAGCTTGAAAGAAAAGATCATGTGTGACAATGCTTACTATGTAGAAGGACTTAACTATAATCTATTGAGTGTATCACAATTATATAGTTTGGGATGCAAAGTTGAATTTGATAACATGAAGGCTAAAATCTATGACACTAATGGAAAACTAATTGGAAGTGGAGACCAAACTAGAGCTTATTTATTTTATCTTGACATTAATAATGCTACTTGTCTTATTGTACAATTTGATGATGTGTGGCTATGTCACACAAGGTTTTTTCATGTAAAGTTTGACAATTTTCTCAATATCAGTAAGATGAAAAGAGTTACAGGTTTACCAAAATTGAAGAAACTTGATAATGTGATTTGCAAACAATGTCAGCTAGGCAAGATGACAAAGTCTAGTTTTAAAATTAAGACTCCTACTCCAAAAGAAATTTTGGAATTAATTCATACTGATTTATGTGGACCAATTGATGTGCAAAGCTACAAAGGTGACAAGTAAATTATCCTATTTGTTGATGATTACTCAAGAATGATGACAGTAATGTTTTAAAGAAAAAAATATGATGGTTTTCAAAGTTTAAATGGTATTTTTCAAGAGTTGAAAAGGAAATTGGTAAAATATTGAAATGTATGAGATCTGACAAAGTTGAAGAGTTTACATCAAATGAGTTTGAAAACTTTTGCAATGACAGAGGAATCAAGAGACAAACTTCTACACCTAAGACTCCTCCATAAAATGTGATTGCTAAAAGGAGGAACAAATCTGTAATGGATTGTGCTAGAACACTGATGATGGAGAAGAATGTTACTTTAAAATATTGAAGAGAGGCTATTAGTACAACTATCTATACCTTGAATTAAGTACAAGTCAAGAATGCTACAAATTCTACACCTTTTGAATTATGGCATGGATACTCACCCAATGTCAAATATTTTAAGGTATTTGGAAGCAAGTGTTACATTCTTAAAAACAAAAGAAATGGTAAACTTGATGCTAAAAGTGAAGAAGGTATATTCCTAGGTTATTACACAAGATGTAAAGCTTATAAGTGTTTAAATACTAACACTAACAAAGTTGTGGAAAGTGCATATGTAAAGTTTGATGAATATACAGAAGTGCATGAAGATGAACTAAAGAAGGAAACTAAAAATTATAGAACCTTTATGTAATAACATGAAGACAAGGATGATAATACTGACAATTCTACAAACCAAGCTACTGATCAACAAGAATCAGTGACTATTGAGTCACATACAATGGATGCCGAGTTGTAATTAGGAGCTGAGTTGCAATCATAAGATGAGGTAAATTCTAATACTGATATCAATTTACATAAAGGAAATGTTGAGTTACCTAATAGAGAAGTGCAAAATGAATTTGAAAGTCAGCTTCATGAAAGACCCATTGTAGAAAGGAGAATTGAGCCAAGGTTTTCAAAGTATGTAAGAAGACATCATCCTACTGAACAAATTATTGGATATAAAGAAGATAGACCAATGACAAGGAATAGGTTGAGAAATGATACATGCTTGTTAAGAATGCATGAGATTAAGTCAATAAAGGATGCATTAGAAAATGAAGATTGAAGTCAATCTATGAAAGAAGAAATTGATTAGATTGAGAAGAACAAAACCTAGATACTAGTACCTAGACTTGAGAAATAAAATGTTATTGGAACCAAGTGGGTGTACAGAAAAACACTAGATGAGAATGGTGAAGTTACAAGGAATAAGACAAGATAATTTTGCAAAGTATATGCATAAGAAGATGGAAATGACTATGGAAAGTTATTTTCCCCAGTTGCAAGATTGGAAGGAGTAAGAGCTTTGCTTGCTTACTTTGCTTACAAAGGTTTTAAAGTTTATCAAATTAATGTTAAGTCAACATTTTTGAATGGTATATTGGAAGGGGAGGTTTACATAGGACAACCTAAAGGATTTTTTTATCCAAACAATAAGAACATGGTGTGTAGACTACACAATGCTTTATATGTTTTGAAGCAAGATCCCAGAGCATGGTACGATACACTACATAACTATCTTGTGAAGATTGGTTTTGAGAAGACTGATGACAAAAAAAATCTGTACCTGAAGATAGAAGGAGGTAAAAGAATCTTGCTAGCTGAAATATTTGTTGATGATATCATATTTGGAGGACTAAATGCATTGTGTAAGACATTTTCAAGTGAAATGATGAAATAATTTGAGATGTCTATGTTTGGAGAAATAAAGTTCCTTGTTGAATTGCAAGTATATCAGAAGAAATATAGTATTTACATCACTCAATCCAAGTATGTGAAGGAAATCTTGAAAACTTTTGGTATGGAAGACTCAAAACTAGTTAGTACTCCTATGGTGACATGACAAAAACTATCCAAAACTAATGATTTTGTCAAAGTAAATCAAACGTTATACAGGTCTATGATTGGAAAATTGCAATATGTAGTTCATAGTAGACCTAATATTACACTAGCAATAGGTATTGTTGCAAGATTTTCTGTAAATCCTAAGGAGAATCATTTAATGACTATTAAAAGGATGATGAGATACTTGAAAGGAACATAAGACTATGGTCTATACTACAAGAAGAATGAAAAGTTTGAATTGAGAGCCTATATAAATGTTGATTGGGCTAGAAACATTGATGACCAAAAAAGTCCAAGTGGTGGAGCATTTTCTTAGGAAAAAGATTGGTTACTTGGACCAACAAGAAATAAAACTGTATTTCACAATCTACCACTGAAGCTAAATATGTAGTTGTTGTAGTGAATTGCACAAATGTGGTATGGATCAAACTGTTAGTCAAAGGAATGAAAGAAGAGATTAATGAACCTGTGGTACTCTACTGTGATAATACTATCATGCCCAAAATATGGGGCTAAACACAATTTTATTTTTAATTTTTTTTAAAAAGTAATAATCGGATTAAATGTGATACATAAGTATTCGAATAGAATTACTTAACTTCCTCACACTCATGTATAATTAAAAAATTTAAGTACAAATCAAATGTGAGTTTTCTTAACATATTTTAATCTTAAATTGCATAAATTGATATATATTACTATGTTATCCAATTAACTTCAATCAAATGAATATGATTACAAAACAGACGAATGTCGTAGGAAGAGTGAAACATCATCATTTTATCCATTTTCAAATAAACATATGTAAAGAACTGAAATACTAAAAGGCTCAATGCAAGAATATTACTCAATCTTTTCTCTTTTATTAATCAACCTGGTTCAAGGCTCTGTTGGGAAAGAACCAGTAAGAAAACCTGACATCCTTGCCACTTCAACAAGAGTTCAAATACATTTTTACATAATATTACAATACAATCTAAATTCTCTTCTTGGACCTTAACAAGGGATAGTTTTCAATATCTTCAATACATCACAGTGATCATGGAGAAGACAAAAACTGATCCGGTGATAAACAATCATAACAAGGAGACAAAATCTGACATTCATTTCCATACTAGGTTTTCACAACAGGTACAAAACTAGGGATAAGGTGGATTTTTCCAACAAGTGATGTTAGACACAACAACAAAATAGGTGACCAATTAGGGCTATAACTCAATAACTTATGTTCTTCCATTCTTACATGCCAAAACTTATACGTGGTTTGTGCTGATAGGTAGGGGCCCATAACACCCTACTCTCTCTCCCTCTTCTCGTCCTGAGAAGAGACTCTACACTACTGGAGTCCAATTGAAGACCTTTCCCAAAATTGGCTACTTCTTCCCTATTTGAGGGTGAGTAATGCCAAAACACCCATACAAGAAAACTTCAAAAATCAAGCAAAAGATGAAGGAAAAGCATTCAAGAAAACATGTTTCATTCCCTCCCATGCATACCCAACATACATACAAGCATACCAATGAAAACACAATAACATACGCATGAACAACATGAACAACATAAACCAAATGAGATGAAGAATCCTACCTTCACAACAAGGTTATGGCCAAATGAACCAATTTGAGATGAGCTTTTCCTTTCTTCCTTCAATCTTCAAAATTTCTCTCTAAAACTAGATATTGGGTGAACAACCCAAAACTTCTGAAAAAATGCCTCTAAATAAGATCCAAACTCAACCACCTAAAAAGGCAATAACTTCCCCCACTTTTCTAAAATCTAGAAGTTTCTAACTCAACTAAACCTAAGGTTAACCTCAAGGTGGAGTTAGGGTCATTCAACCCATGGTGAAATCCTTCTATTTTCGCACCAAAGCAAAAATGGACTTTTTGAGTGACCTCAAAAGTCAACAAAAGGGGCTAGGGGGGTGGAAAATGCCCCAAACCCATACCCATACCCCTTGGGTATTAAGATTTCATGATTTAAGGCCTAAAGGATTAATTAGGGACCTATCAAAAGCTAGGAATTTTTTTTTTAAGGATTTAATATCAACCTTCTAAAATGCAAATTACTCACTAATCCTGATTAGGGTAATTAACCTTGATTATCCACTAATTATCAAAAAGGTCACTAACTTAGTCCGACTTAGATCTTTAAGTAACATAGTTACAACTAACTATCATGCTAAAATGCATATACAATTCACAAGTGTCAAGCGACATTATAAAAACACTGTTACAAAACATTAACATTTATTGATTACAAAATGATACATACATTCAATTTACAACACAAATAAAATATGAGCAACGGGGTTCACATCTTTCATCAGATTCAACCCTAGTTTCCACAATTGGTACATAGGGTTCAGTTTCATTTCTTTGTTCGGTCTTTCGGCTAAAATACCCTACACACTCATTGCACACATCAATAACTCAAGAAAATCTCATGCATATATATATATATATATATATATATATATATATATATATATATATATATATATATATATATATATATATATATATATATATATATATATATATATATATATATATATATATATATATATATAAATTATCAAGGAAATCACATAACGCAAAGCATAATCCTTCAATTAATTAACTATTTAATTCATTTCTACTCACATTTAATCATTAGTAGTCACATAATCAAAATAACATAACTTATTTATTAGTTCATATTAAAATACTAGAATAATCATCATTAGGCAAGCATATAATTAAGCATCATAAACATCATTAATAAATCATACTAAACTATCTAAAAGCATAAAACTTAATCATCGAGGTACCAAAATCAACACCCTCATTATTAGGTGAAAATGTCTAGTATCATTGTTAGTGAAATTTCAATGTTTAAATAGTTGAGATAATGTAGTAATTCTTGATTCACTGAGTATTAAAACATGGATGTATCAACTACTCTCAATTTCATTAGGACATTCACAACATAAAAAATTACTTCATATATGTTCAAATCTCCTACAACAGATTTAAGAGAGAAAATTATATTTAATAAGTACATGCAAGGAGGGACCTTACATCCTCCCCCACTAGCTCTTGACTTCCTCTTGGAAGTCGCACAACTAAAATGTTCATCCTATGCTAGACCTTGTCTAGACTTATTCCAAAATCAACTCTTGTAAAAAGAATGATTAATAATTTACATACATAATTAGGGATAATAACCTATTTACCTAATAATTCTTACTAAAAGTGAAGTTCAATCCATAACTCTGACATGGTTACATTTTCCAGGGTCAAATACTCCTTAAAACATATTGGTCACATATAAACAACATTCAAATCTAGTATAACATACTTATAAAGTCTCTAATAATAATATCATAGATATGTAACATCAGTATGAGACTCCCTCAAACAAGGTTTTCATATTAAGCAACTTGGCTCTTTATTAAGGTTAAACACTTTTACTTAAGAGTTTCCATGACATACTAATTCTTTAATAGGCCACAAAACAAGTCCATCACTACACATGCACCTTTTACATCTAAAAATCTATTAGGTTAACTAGTAACTTTAACCAATTATATGCTTAGGTGAAATTTCATTACTCATAATAATCAACAAGTATTCACTGGTCCTATTTTCAAAGTCTTGGGAGAGGGTGGGGGATGAATACTCTCACTAATAACCCCATACCCTAATGTTATACATCCACTTAACTATCAGGAAATCCCCTTTTTGGTAGGCCCATCATATGTCACTTTTCCAACAAAATTTAGAAGAAAGTGCCTTAAAATTTTAAATTTGACATTAAGGATAAAACATCCAATGCAAAAGTCTGAAAGTAAAAGAAAATAAAGAGTGGCCACAATAGTAAAATTTTAATCAAGAAATAAAGACATAACCCAGAGGTAAAATAGAATCATTAATAATACAGTTGGCTAAACAACCCCACATCACACTATTGGAAAAAAGGAAGAACATTAAGGGTACCAAAATCTGAAATAAGACAATAAGGAAATAAATCCAATCACTTACAAAATTTACATTATTGACATAATATGGCCATACCAAGGTCTCTAAGGAAAATTAGGAATCTTGGGTCTTCCAAATACATTGTAGGGATCAGAATTGCAATTAGATGGAGGTCTAACGACCATGTCACTCAAATTTTGATTGATCTGACATACTAACTACATACTTATCTTCATCGACATCACCCTACAATTAGGCTTTACTGCAAAAAGGGGTTGAATTGATCAAAACTCACTCAAAAGTGCAAATGCGAGGATATTGATATAATTCCCCCTCCAATCCTCTTGTTGTTACATTGGTTTCCTTTCGAAGAATCCAAACATGTGGGAAACTTTTAGTGTCAGTAGAGTTGTACTTAGAGTTGCAATTACAATGTTAAATCTCTCATCCTCAATTTACTATAATTGCTTAATAGCACACATTCCCATAATCTTTCTTAGGTCAAATTTCACAACAATATACCAGCTAAAGTTATGTTATCAACTCACCAAATTTGGTAGGATCTTGAATACATATATACATCACTGCCCATGTTATTCCATCATTTACACAAGTTCTAATTATCATATGATAATGTAATGAATGTTATTATTTCATCAATACTTCCATATTTCACATTTCTTGACCACAAATGATTTATGAGTCCATCCTTAGGTTGTAGGTTGCAACTAGTTACGTATACAATGATTATTAAGGTTTCGTCAATGTTTACTTATCCAATGTCCAGATTTACTTATTCACTCTTACAATGATCTCCTTGCTAACAATATAGGTCATCATAATCATTCTTAACATGCCTCATGGCTTAAAATCTACTTATTACTTAACTCTGACACCTAAACCTTAAGTTCATACTGGGTTGATGACCTCATTGCAACTTTACTTTCTCTAATGTGTAGGGTTATAATTGATCCAATAATTTTCAATCCAGAGTCTATGAACATTTTTTGATGGTTAAAATTTGGTATTACTTGTACTTATACAATAAGCCTACAATCATTAATAGACTCACATAACCCTAACTCAATAGTTTCCAATAACACTTCCACCATTTAAATTGGATAGATTCATTCCCTGATTAGAGTTCTATTCCTCATAGTAGGTTGAGATACTCTCTTTCTTTGTGTGTTCCTAGCTATCTTGCTCATTGAATAGCTTCTCACATTAGCAATCCTATCGTTCGATGTTTCCAAAGGTTACTTGCAGATTTTGTTTTAGCTCTCATTTTCTTTCTAAGGATTACTGGAACAATAATTTTTTTTGTAATAGGTTGGAAGTACCCCACTAACTTGGTAACGTGATATACTCTTCAAGTGTTACCTTCCTATTGACTCGCCATTCATTTATCTATTCAATATTTTGACATGAAGGTACAAATTTAGGTTATGAAGATTGTAGGTTTCCTTCACTTATGTTTGAAATGTTTTAAACAATACTAGTTTACCATATCACATCCATACTTGATATAAACTACAGTACTTCCATTCATGATTTAGTTAAAAACACTCTAATATAACTTGAACAATAACAATTAAATCTAATTATTGTTTAACCACTTTAAGCTTTAATTAAATCCTAACACTAAAGCATACTTAATACAACATAAAATAAAACTTGCCCCAATAATTCCATCTCAAACAATTTAACATTCATATTAAAAATAAATAATCATTTTCATTTAAAATCTAACTATTATTTTCAAAAATAATAATAATAATTATTCACTAACATTAAGAATTAACAACTAATTTTAACTTGCTAAAAATAATTAAAATCTAATAATATTTATTCTAACACAAAACCCCATGCAATCCTTGCTAACACTTAACTCAAAAACAACTCAACATCTAACAATAAATCTTAACTTAAACTTTAACATACTCTAAATAAATTAACTAACAAACTAATTTTAACATCCAACTCAAAGATTTAACTACAATATTTTAAAACAAAAAAAAAAAAAACTAACTACACTAATACTAACTAGCTTCCAACCCTTAATACATGTCTTGACCACTTTAACTAAAACTTAACATCTATCATAACTAACCTTAACTTTAAAACTTTAAAACATATCCCAATTAAGAACTAGGAAAAAAATATCTCATCAACAAATTTAAAACATACTAACATGTCTTAATTTATTTTACTTGACTTTAACTTTCAAAACAAGTCCTAACAAGTAAACCCCAAACCCACTAACCTTCTAACAATGGAATCTTCCTACACTTTCTAACTCACCATTCAACATCTCTAACATCTAATATTTTAATTTAATTTAAAGGAAAAGAGACCTTTACTAACTCTAACCCACACCTATCCACCCACCCCACACCCCCTAGCGCCTAATGCAACCTACATCACCCTATTTCCCACACTACCTAAGGCTCACATGGGCACCCCCTTACGTGGGTCATGCTGCCCAAGGAAGGACGTAGGAGGCCATAGTTTTGGGATGCATGGAGGGGGAGTCAATGATGACAGGCGTATGTCCTCCCTTCCCATGTTTGGTCTGCATGCCAAATCAAAATCTGAGCTCCTTCATAACACCACCCTCCCCCATCATTTAATATGTCACCCCCCAACACGTGGCCCAATAGAAATTTGTACGTGAGATACAAATGGGTGTGGGGAGAATGGATCAAAAGCCTGACTAAATAAATTTGTTGCCCACTTGCAAGTGACTAGCCAAGGCCATACACATTGACTCCAAACCGCCCACGTGGGTGCAAAACCCCACATTGCCCATTCCCTTACATGGCGTGCTGCCCCACCTTACCAATCGTGTGGTTTGCATTTTCCCAGCTTGGGCGGCTTCCAACTCTCCCTTCACATGAACCAATGAGAGGCTGGTCACATGCATGGTGAGGTGAGGGTGGTTAAAAGATTTCCCTTCAATCATGTACCCTTTCCCCATTAAAAGTCGTCCTCCCCACTTGCTCAGAATTCACATGTTTTTTTTTTTTTTGAAAAAGAGACCCCCTCTAAAGAAACAATATGCATTTAATGCATGCACCAAGTTAAGGATGACTGCGCTTAGGGCTAGAAGGTTAAGAAGAATTATGGTTTAAAGTAAGGTTGGTAGAATCCTAGGATATTTAGGAGTAGATATTTATATTTCTTTCTTTATTTTTATTTATTTTTAATTTTTTCTTTTTTTGAATTTAAAATTTTAAAAGAGTATCTGTAGGGAATATTCCCTGTCAACACAATGGGATTAAAATTCTTTCCCCATACAAAAAACAGAGAACTACTTTTCTCTAAGAATGAACAATTTCTCAAGGCCCATTTTTTTCCCCTTAAGGGTGGGATTTTCAATTTTATTTATATAGTCAAGGGGGATTTTTAAAAAAAAATTTCAATTATAACATAGAGTTTAAATGTCTTATTAATACAATAAGATAGGATTATTTCCCCTTCCAATCAAATATGAACATGCGAGAGGAGATTTAATTCATGTAGTTTTTTAAACGTCCACACTTTACATGGACCCATTGTTGCCCAAGTGTTACAAAACTAGGCTCTGATACCAAAATGTCATGCCCAAAATATGGGGCTAAACACACAATTTTATTTTTAATTTTTTTTAAAAAGTGATGATCGGATTAAATGTGATACATAAGTATTCAAATAGAATTACTTAACTTCCTCACACTCATGTATAATTACCAAATTTAAGTACAAATCAAATGCAAGTTTTCTTAACATATTTTAATCTTAAATTGCATAAATTGATATATATCACTATGTTATCTAATTAACTTCAAACAAACGAATATGATTACAAAACATACGAATGTCATAGGAAGGGTGAAACATCATCATTTTATCCATTTCAAATAAACATATGTAAAGAATTGAAATACTAAAAGGCTCAATGCAAGAATATTACTCAATCTTTTCTCTTTTATTAATCAACTTGGTTCAAGGTTCCGTCAGGAAAGAACCAATAAGAAAACCCAACATCCTTGCCACTTCAACAAGAGTTCAAATACATTTTTACATAATATTACAATACAATCTAAATTCTCTTCTTGGCCCTTAACAAGGGATCCTTTTCAATATCTTCAATACATCATGGTGATCATGGAGAAGATGAAAACTGACCCAGTGACAAACAATCATAACAAGGAGACAAAATATAACATTCATTTCCATACTGGGTTTTCACAACAAGTACAAAACTAGAAAGAAGGTGAATTTTTCCAACAGGAGATGTCAGACACAACACTAAATAGGTGCCCAATCAGGGCTATAACTCAAGAACTTCTGTTCTTCCATTCTTACATGCCAAAACTCATACGTAGTTTGTGCTGATAGGTAGGGGCCCATAACACCCTACTCTCTCTCCCTCTTCTCATCCTGAGAAGAGACTCTACACTGTTGGAGTCCAACTGAAGACCTTTCCCAAAATTGGCCACTTCTACCCTATCCGAGGGTGAGTAATGCCAAAACACCCATACAAGAAAACTTCAAAAATCAAGCAAAGCATGAAGGAAAAGCTTTCAAAAAAACATGTTTCATTCCCTCCCATGCATACCCAACATAAATACAAGCATACCAATGAAAACACAAGAACATACGCATGAACAAAGCATGAACAACATGAACAACATAAACCAAATGAGCTAAAGAATCCTACCTTCACAACAAGGTTATGGTCAAATGAACCAAGTTGAGATGAGCTTTTCCATTTTTCCTTCAATCTTCAAAATCTTTCTAAAACTAGAGATTGGGTGAACAACCCAAAACTTCTCAAAAAATGCCTCTAAATAAGATCCAAACTCAACCACCTAAAAAGGCAATAACTTCCCCCACTTACCCAAAATCTAGAAGTTTCTAACTCAACTAAATCTAAGGTTAACCTCAAGGTGGGGTTAGGGTCATTCAACCCATGGTGAAATCCTTCTATTTTCGCACTAAAGCAAAAATGGACTTCTTGAGTGACCTCAAAAGTCAACAAAAGGGGCTAAGGGGGTGGAAAATGCCCCCAACCCATACCCATACCCCTTGGGTATTAAGATTTCATGATTTAAGGCCTAAAGGATTAATTAGGGACCTATCCAAAGCTAGGAATTTTTTTTTAGGATTTAATATCAACCTTCTAAAATGCAAATTACTCACTAATCCTAATTAGGGTAATTAACCTTGATTACCCACTGATTAGCAAAAAGGTCACTAACCTAGTCTGACTAAGATCTTTAAGTAACATAGTTACCACTAACTATCATGTTGAAATGCACATACAATTCACAAGTGTCAAGCGACACTATAAAAACACTTTTACGAAACATTAACATTTACTGATTACAAAATGATACATACATTCAATTCACAACACAAATAAAATACGAACAACGGAGTTTGCATCTTTCATCATATTCAACCCTGGTTTCCACAATTGGTACATAGGGTTCAGTTTCATTTCTCTATTAGGTCTTCCAGCTAAAATACCCTGCACACTCATTGCATACATCAGTAGCTCAAGAAAATATCATGCACATATATATATAACTTATTAGGGAAATCACATAACTCAAAGCATAATCCTTCAATTAATTAACTATTTAATTCATTTCTACTCACATTTAATCATTAGTAGTCACATAATCAAAATAACATAACTTATTTATTAGTTCATATTAAAATACTAGAATAATCATCATTAGGCATGCATATAATTAAGCATCATAAACATCGTTAATAAGGCATACTGAACTATTTGAAAGCATAGAACTCAATCATTGAGGTACCAAAATCAATACCCTCATTATTAGATGAAAATGTCTTGTATTATTGTTAGTGAAATTTCAATGTTTAAACAGTCGAGGTAATGTAGTAATTCTTGATTCACTGAGTATGAAAATATGGATGTATCAACTACTCTCAATTTCATTAGGACATTCACAACATAAAACATTACTTCATATCTGTTCAAATCTCCTACAATAGATTTAACAGAGAAAATTGTATTTAATAAGTACATGCGAGGAGGGACCTTACAAATACAAGTGCTATAAACATATCTAAGAACTAAGGGAATATCTTACAATCAAAAAGGCTTTACCTAAGGATGCACATGAATATCTTAGAGGAAAACTAGGTGTGACACCCCCATCCAAAGCTACTTCAGAAGTAAGATTATTGCCTTGCATTAAATAAGTTGAATAACATATCTTACAACTTGATGCAGTGGATCTTACTTTAGGAAATGCCTGAAGTAAAGAAGGAGATGAAATAGAAAATTTACAATCGCATGCACGGCGATAGAGGGAGAACTTGAATTGATTATATTTGCATGTATGGATGACAAGTCTTTGACATTGTTGTCAAAGAGGGAGAGTTTACTAAGAATGTATTAAGGGAGATATCAAAGAAGGAAGGAGAAATATTGTTAAAGAGGGACAAGACCAGATGAGGGAGAAATCAAAGGAAGGCACACATATTGATAGAGGTAGAGATTTCAATAAAAGGTATTAAGTTTCTTTGTGGTATTGGTTTTCCATCAATGCCAAAGAGGGAGATTATTGAAATAAAGAAGATTGATGAAACCTATCATGGAACAATCATTATCTTGTCACTGATGTCAAACCCGCTACTTGTTGGTGATACAATAGCTTATTTTTGTCTGAATGATATCATTTGATTGACTGATGAAGATGATTTGAAAAGAGAAAGGTTGAGTTATATGGTGTATAAAAGGAGCACTAAGACCAAGAAAGACATTGGTGATATAGTTTATTATTTATCTACTTAGGCTATAATATTGAAAGGATACTTGAGAAAGGACTAGAAGAAGGCTAAGTGAAGAAATGTGTCTGCCAAGCTTGGCCAAGAAAATAGTGCAAGCCAAGCAAGTCAGTGCAGGCCAAGCAAAAAATTAGTTGAAATTGGGAAGTAAGTTTAGTATGTGCCGAGAAAACAAAAATCTAGTTGGTTCTATGTGAAGAAAGTTTAGTATGTTTTGAGCACCAATAAAGACTTAGTGTATGCCAAGCAATCTAGTGTTGGTTGAGCATTAGAAGACAATGTTTTCTAAGAAAACAACTTGTTATTTCCCAGTGCTAGTAAAATGAGTTAGATCAAATATTTGATGAATCTACGATGATAAAGTTGATTTATTGAATTGTGTGAAGCATGTGGAAGATAACTATGATGATCTGGTGGCATAAAATTCAAGATAAACTTTTTTGAGACAAATTCAAAGAGGATTGTAAAGGAAGTTTCTAGAGGGAATAAAGTGGAAAGATGGGAAGATTCAATGAATCTGACCTAACCCTAAAATGGATGATTGTGGTTAAGTGAGAAAAAACCTAAATTCTCTATTTAAGGAGATAGCAACCTAGAAGCAACTAGTCATGTGTGAGAACTTGAGAAAGACAAGAAGTCTAGGGTGTTTCTTCATATGGTGGCCAAATGAAAGAGTCTACAATTGGCATAATAAGAAAGAAGGATTTAGGAGATGAAGGCTTAAAGGGTGAACAAGCTATTAGAAATGAAGAGGATGAATGTGAATCAGAATGGAGGATTGAATGTGAGATCTATAATCTACAAGTGAGTTGTTTTATTATCACATCAAGTCCTACTATTACTTTCTAACAACTATATGAGTCTAGATAAATCCTTTAGACTAAGGTTGACCTAACAGTCATTAGTAAATCCTTTAATAGGATAACATTCTCATAGAATATTCTAAAGTCCTCTAATAAGGCTCACTCCTAATAGGGTGATTGAAATCCTTTAACCAGTCCACCTTTAACAATGTGCATTGTAACCTTTAATAGGGTTGGCTCCTCATAGGGCTTACTTCAAAAGAGGGAAAATTGGTAGCATGTTACTGGCAGTTTTTCCCAAATTGGGTTTCCATGTAAAATCCTTGTGTCAAAATGTGTGATTGATTCTATGGTATTGCATGTTTACATTTTTGCAAAGTTATTTTTCCCTAGGACAACAATATGCAAATGTTTAAGATATGAAATGATCATTGCATTCATAAGTATAAGTTGAAGTACTGGAAATTTTTGTTTGTGCATTTGGACATTGGATAACTGATTTCCCCCCTCTTAGTAATTCTAAACTTTCCAACATGAATGACTGAGTCATATCAAGAATTCAAACTCATCGGTTTATATAGTGTAACATGCATTGAAGTTGAAAGATCTTATTACAAGAGAAGGGAAAATACTTTTAGAATGAGACAATATGATTGCTAAAATTTTGGAATTAGAAGAAATGATCAGTCTACATATTGATGTAACGAAGAAAAGCTTATCGAAAGCACAACATAGTATACAGATGCTAGAGGAAATGACACTAATAGGAATGCAAAACATGGCAGAAGAATTTGAGAAGCATACTTTGACAATTCAATCATTAAGAAGAACATAGGATATGGTGTTACAACTTATCAACTCAAAGCATACAACTATCATAAGTCAATGATAAAAATTTTATTCAAGTTTTCATTGCACATTTGTTATTTGGTCATGTTTATTCATTAACTTCCATAAACAAAAAAGCAGGAGAGATATTGCGAAAGAGAAAAGGATAAAGAAAAAGGAAGAGATATATCTACAGAGGTTATGGAAGAAATGAAAAGGATTATAGGTGAGAAAATACAAAGGATATTGGTATATAAGGTATAGAGGATAAGATATGGTTTTTGTTTTTGTCATCAATGCTAAAGGAGTATATTTTTGGAGATTGTTGGAAATTGGATGAATGATGGACATTGGATGAATAATTTGTCATTGATGTCAAAGTAAAAACAATCACTATCAGAGTAAAGGAGAAGTCACTATTAGAAAAGGTACAAAATGATTCATTAGAGAAGGCCAAGTGGAAATTTTATCAAAAAAATTATAAAGGAATTTAGATAGTTGATCCAACCCTAAGATCTATGGTCAAGATTAAGGTTAGGGTTATTGAGCACAAATATTTAAGGAAGTTAGAAATAAAGGAAAAGGAGAGACTAAGTGAGAAGGAACAAGAGACTGTGGATAAGAAAAGTGAATTGATTAACTATGAAGGGAAGAATCAAGCCGATTTAATGAGCTTTATTAGTCACTTTTAACAAAGTGATTTTCTTAGAAGGGAACACCAATGTATGCCTAATAGGAAGACCTTTTTGACTACAACAAGTTTTTTTTGGGTTCCATCCCCATCGTAGTGTTTCTCTCTGACCAATAGTTTTATGTGATACCAAAATTATCTTGTTAGGTGTGAATTTAATTTTATAGTTTGTTATTTAATTTTGTGCATATGGATTGATTATGTTTAAATATTTGAGCTATCAAGTACATATGGATTATTGGAATAAGAATATTGTAGATTATTGATTAAAAATAAAAATTTCAAATTGTTGTCTAAGTACTGATTCACCCCCCTTCCCCCACCTATCAATACTTAAGCTTTCCTACCTATAATTAATAGTGTCTGGTTGCAATATCTATCCTATATTGCATACATATATTTTTTGCTAACTTTTTTCATCTATATCTATCTTAAGGTCCTGATACCCTTTATTATATAAAGTGAAAGGGTGCAAGAAGCTTCAGACCTTTTTAAGAAACTAAATAATAACTAACTGCAACCATTCACCAAAATTTACAATAACAAAAACATACAACTCCATGAGAATTATAATTCTTGTATCATATCCAAAATTTCATCAAAATGTTGATGCCCTTGAGGATCCTAAAACTTGCAAGAATCTCTCCAACCTCAGCCTTGTCCTCCTTGAGCTCTAACTTGTGACAGTCACTGGTGTATATCACATAACTAATCTACAATTCCCAAGCAACAACATACATACTATTAATAATGTCCAACTGGTTCTCCTATGGTGGAGTCAAGTATGGTTGTACAATAGGCCTTAGAACTTCCTCTGCATTATAGGCTTATATTGGTAATCCCATGGCTGCGTGTCTCTAAAACCTACAAACAAAACACAAATTCATCTTCAGAAGAATGTTCATAAAAGACAACATGATGGTGTCCTTTTAACAATGAGCAAATTTAATGCATTATATTTTCTTGATTATTCTACATGTGTTGTCACATTTGATTCTATGTGAATTTAAGCCCAACAAATGTATTTAGCCATTCACATGCTTCCCCTATTATTAGATTAAAAATATGATATGCACTTTTCCTTTGTCATTAATTTTTGGAATTATGGCTTGGAAATGATCTCCTTTTTGCTAAATTGTAAAATTGAGGTAATAATGCTTCATTTCTTGAGAAATCACAATGACATGAAATCATCAATGCTGAAGTCACAAAATTGAGAGAATGACTTTTCCTATTGTGAAGTCACAAAATTGGAACCCTATGATTTTGGTTGTTGCAAAATTGTGAAATCAGAACCCTTTTTGTATTGCTTGTTTGATAATATGATGTTTCAAATATTTGATTTCAAGCTAATGATATTCTTCTAAAATGGTGAAAAATCATCATTTTGTAGACCAACTCAGTCTCAAACTCTAAAAATGTGAAATAGGTTAACCTTGAGGATTTTTTTTGGAGTACCATCAATGGTTCTTTCTAGGGACACATATAACTTTAGAATATGATGAGAATCCAGTTATCTCTAGAACAAAAAAAAGAAAAATAAACAAAATTAACCCTATTCTAATAACATACAAGTAATTAAATGTCCTATTAAAAGCAAAAGGGTTTAAGGTATTGGTCATGAACAGGGAACTCTTGTATGTTCTCATCAGTATCTTGCAAGAAAAATGAGTGTTCTGCTTTCTCTGATATGATAAAAGGACCTAGACACAAAGCATCAAATTTTCCATATTTTCCCTTATCTTGATCTTTTACATTCCACTTTAGCACCCAATCACCAACATTGAGCTGCATCCTTTCCATTATTTTTTGTCATGAAGATATTTGACCCTTTTGTGCTTTCCAATGTTATGTGCTAATGCTATTCTCAAATTTTCATCTAATTCTGCCAATGCATTATTTCATCCATAAAGTCAGTGTCTTCTAACTACTCTTTCTTCATGAACCTATAAATTGGTAATAGGTTATTTTTAGGTATTTTGGCTTTTTTTCCATAGACAAGTTCAAATGGTGACAATCCAATTGCCTTCTTTCTTGTAATCATGTCAACCCAAAATGCAAGATGCAACTTTGAATTCTAGGATCTTTTGTTATTATCCGACATCCTCTTGATAATTTTAAGTATGCTCCTATTGCTAGATTGAGCTTTGTCATTTCCTTGAGGATGATAAGGAGAAGAATAAAATATTGGTATACCATATTTGCTGTAGAATTTTGAGAATTCCTATGATCTAAAGAATATGCTACTATCAATGATAAATTTTTGAGGAACTCCAAATCTAGTCAATATGTTGTTCATTAAAAATTTGGTAACAACCTTACTAGTGGAGTGTCTTGTTGCTATAGCTTCCACCCATTTAGTGAAATAATATATAGTAATTAGGATCCAAATATACCCATTGCTTGACTTATTACTGATCTCCCCTATAAAATTAACTCCCCACATTTGGAATGGCTCTTTTGCTTGCAAGGTTTTGAGAGGAAAAGCTCCATTATATTTCAAATTTCCTAAATATTGTTGAACATAAGCAAAGTAGTCCTTGAAAAGATATGGCCAATTATAGCTTGCTCATAGAATCATGTGAGTAGTTGTGTTGGTAGAAAAATGTCCTCCACATACCCCTTGTTGCAAATCTTTTAAGATTGAAGCTTCTTGGTAAATATCTAGGTACTGTATCGTAGCACTTAAGTTTAGAATAACACCAGCCTCTGAAGGAGGCTTTCCAATTCCACCTTCCCTCAAATACTTCAATGCTTCTTGACTCATTGTAAATGTGCCAACACCATCAATATCTAGTACTGCAACCACATGTAATTTATCTAACTTCATTCCACAGTTAGGGGGAAAAGCTAAAACATCTAAAAATAGTTGACAAAAACTTAGCATTTCCTCCATTGACATATGTCATAATGAACTAAAAAGTATGAGTCATCTACACCCTTCAAAAACAAGTCCATAAGAAATTATGCTTCAACAGAGAGATCAATTCAAACATCCAAGTGACTTGGCACTATTCCATAGTTCTTTTCTAATTCTTATTCAAATCCCCATGATAATTCATATGCCTTAAATAATATACAATGTCAGTGTACCAAGGGAAATTTTTAAGGCTTCATACACAACCCTTTTCTTACACTTGATTTATCCATGTTGCTTCCAAGTTAGAATCAACCATAAGTTTGGCTACTGCTCAACCTCTTACTAATTTTTTTATTTGAACATTGATACTAAATTCTTGGATTTGATTAATCCATTGACACCTCCTTCATGTAATCTATGTTTGTCTAAAAATATCCTTGACTGTAGCATTGGGGACATATGTTATTACATCAACACCTACCAAATAGGGACATATGTTATTACATCAACACCTACCAAATATGGCATGAAATATTTAACTAATTTTACTAAAGCATAAGCTTGTTTTCTATTGATATCATAATTTAACTCTAAGCTTTGCAAACTTTTGCTAAAAATGGCAATTTCCTGATCATGTCCATTTCTTTGGAGCATGACTACAACAATTGTATGATATGATACAAAGGAGAATATTTGAAAAAGTTTCTTAAATTATGGTGCCTTGATAATGGGGGCCTCCTTTATTTCTTTCTTTAGATTTGCAAAAGCCTATAAAGCTTCATTATCTTGACCCAATTTTTTTCCGTTCTTCAACATCTTGGACACAGGTTTAACAATTTTTGCAAAATTATACACAAATCTCCTTACACAATTAATCTGCCAAAAAAATGACTAAATAACTTTAAATTTTTTAGGAACTTTTATATTATCAATAGTTACTACTCTATCAAGATCTATCCTCGCAATTCTTTGGATATAATATGTCCAAATAATTTTTCTTCTTTGACTCCAAATTGACATTTATTTGGGTTAAGAGATATCCCATATTCAAGAGCTCCCCTAATGAATTTTTCCAAATGAATGCAATTATCATATTCTTTCTTTGAATAGGTTGTCAGATCATCTTGATAGACTACCAAGATGTAATCAATAAGTCCTTCAAATGCAACCTCTATTGCTCTTTGAAAAGTTGCTCCAACATTTGTTAATCCAAACAACATTTTGGCATACACATATGTTCCCCATGGAGTAGTAAATATCATTTTGTATTTCTATGTATCCTTGAATTTCAATTGGTTGTAACCATAAAAAAAATCCATCATAGACAAAAGTTAATTTCCTGTAATCTTTTGCAATAAAATTTCCATGTTTGGGAAAACATGATTATCTTTTAATTCTGATATATTCAAATTTCTAAAATCAATGCACAATCTTGTATACACATTCTTATTTTTAATAGGAACCAAATTCAAAACCCATGTAGAATATCTAATAGGATTAATTATACCAGCATCCCTCATTATAATCAAATTTCCTGTCATTTTAGTGGCTAACATTGGATTTATAGGTCTCAACTTCTACCTGAAAAACTTGTCATCTAGTTTTAAAAGTATTTCATGTTGAAATAAGTCTTCTCTATATGATTTTAAACCATCATAGGAACATGAAAAACTATGTCCATACTTCCTTAATAGAATAATTAATTCTGACCTTACTTATTGGATAGATTTTTTCCAATAAAAACCTCCCTGGGAGAATCCCCATTTCCAAGATTAATCTTCTCAATCTTGTCTTGCATATTAACATTGGTGTGTGTTTTAAGCATTTCATTTTCATCAAAGATTTTCTCCAAAGCCACTAATCCTTTTAATATTTTGTTAGACTTGAATTGCACAATTTCTTCTCCTAGAATAGTGTCCTTGCCATCTTGATTTTCTATAAGACCGTTCCAATCAATGCCAATGTCTTGATAATCTTCTTCACATGTTAAGAATTGAAAAAATATATTTCTCATGTTTAATAAATATCCTTTTGAAATCATTTCAGTCCTTCACTGCTTTGATTGCTCTTTCTGTTGGATCTATCTTTGTTACTCCTTCACATGTGTCTATCCTTTCTACATTTTTTCATATTTATTCTAGGGTTAGAATCCTCCTTAAATAGACACCATGTGAAGAAGATTATTAAGATTATCATTTTGAATCCACCATGAAATTTCTAACCAACTTGTTAATCAATAGAGTTAAATAGAAAGGATCTTCCTGTGGGGTACTTTCATTTACATTAGTTCCAAGATAAACAATTGGTGTTTCCTTAACATTATAATCTTTAAAAGCATAAATCACTTTTTTATTTTTAGGTAAAATATTTAAAACCTCTCTTCCATTTTCTAGGAATTTTAAAAGTTTCTATAATTGGAACTGAAACTTTGAATTTTGATAGTGCACTAGAAATGAATGAGTTGCCACTTACTAATTGCCTAACATGTAGTTGTTTGTCTAAAGTATATGTTACCTGTGGGTTGACTTGTTGTTGATAATTAGAGATCACCTTCTTATGTAGGGTGGGTGTTTCTATAGTCTTCCTCATGTTAGAATTTATGGTTATGTTTCTCAATTTGTAATTTCTCCTTTCTTGTTCAATTGTTGCAATTGTAAGAGCCCTTCATTCTTCATCAGTTGATAGTCTCACAGTAGGATTTTCAACATTATCAAAAAATCTTATTGAGAGTATTGTTGTCTTATTCTCATCGCATGGATATTAGGAATGTATTCTTCTTCAGAAGAGTCATCCTCTCCCCATAAGGATTCAGATGATAATGTATTCATTGTTTGCTCCTCATCTCCTAGGTGAGTTTCATCTTCCAATGTGCTTCTTGCAACTAAATATTTTTTTGGCATATGATGTAACTTGCAAGCTTCACACCAGGGACTATTTTTAACACAATGGCTGCTTTTCTTTAGAGCATTAGGAGTTTAATTGTTCCTTATTTGTTTTCCATCTTTGTAGGATGTGTTATAACATGTATCCCACAATCTATATCTATCTATCTTTTAGTAAGGTTTATCATTCCTATTAGGCTTCATTCCTTCATTCTTCTTGTAGTTTATATGAAGATCCTTAATCAAACCCATAAGTTTGTCAAATTTGTCCTCATCTTTATTTTTCCTGGGGGCTTTTGAATCAAATGGTCTTGGGTCTTCTCTGTTTCCAATTTTACTAGCACCCTTTCAATCATTCTCAATTGTCATTCCAAATTTAAAGGCTTCTTGCAATGTGCTTGGCCTATGAGACGTTATCTGATAGTGAATTTTACTTTCAAAGCACTCAACTAAAAGTTTAGAAGGAAGGAATCAACATGTCTAATATCTTGCAGTATTCTGTTTAAGAATTTATTAAAGATTTTGTTGAATTCAAAAATTGATTCTTTGACTTTTTTCTTGATATTAGTTAATTCATTTGAGACAAAGAATGTATCAGTTTGACTTCCAAATTGTTCAAGAAACAAGTCAACAAATTCTTGCCAACTTGACATAGATTTATTAGGAAGTCCTCTATACCATTTTGTGACATCATTAGTCAATGACTAGATGAAAAGTTTCAAAACAAATCTTAATTATGTTCTTCAAATTCTTATACAATAAATTTGAGGTTTATCACTTGTCTTTCTATAGATTGATTCTTTTCTCTAGAGAATTTTGGTATGGATGTCCTCAAGTCATTTGACATAGAGTTTGGATAACCAAAAATCCTCATGGAATCTAATTTTCTTATACCTCTCTATTATCATTGGGGCTCTTGTTCCTTGGTTTTATGATGAAATTTGTGTCTTTTCTAATTATTTCCCAAATTATTTGATTATTATCACCGGTATTTCTCCAATTACCTTCTATTTTGATTAGATCTATTAATTTTATTATTTATCTCATGACACGTTCCTTCTTTTTTATCATCCAAAGGATTTTTAGGTATAGTATTATGAAATAAATATATATTATTATGAGGAGTGTATTTAGATGAATCATCCTTTTCTCTACCTACCTTTTCTCTAGTTCTTTTTTGAGTAGCAATTTAACCCTTTTTTAGGCTTTCTCTTTCCAATAATTCTCTTGGAAGCTTTCTCGGGGCCCTTGGTGCTTTTCTTGGGCACAAAAGTATTTAAAGAGCTTCTGTGAGTTCTCATTAATCTCATCATCATCATCAATGTGTTGGAGATATAAGAGGAGTAATTGAGAGGGGAGAGGTGAATCAATTACTATAAAATAATTTCCACATCCCTTAGATGTCAGTACAAAACAATCTTTATGAAAGCTCAACTCTGCTAGAACTCAGTAAACACAGAAAAATGTTGTAACTTGGTAAACACTGAAATAGCTCAGCAAATGCATAACATGAAAATCTTTAAGATATTATCTATAATTAATATTACATTAACTTAGATGAAAACACATAAAAGAAATAGCATGAACACATTTGACACCAAGATTTAATGGGGAAACCTAAAATGGGAAAAACCACCAATTGTAACTAGTTACTGATTTTCACTATTTTGAAGTGAGCCCTGCTAGGAGCTAACCCTATTAAAGGTTACAAAATACACTGTAGGGTGTGACCCTATTAGAGGATTTAATCACCTTGTTAGGAGTGGTCTTGTTAGAGGTCTTTAGACAATTAAATAGAAATGCCACCTTGTTAGAGGATTTACAAATAGCTATTAAGCCAAATCTATTAAGAGATCTAGATCACTGCTACAATGGTTAGAGAGTAACAATGAGATGACCTAATTCTTGATGTAACTAAATTGCTGATTACAAATCTCAATTCTGGCTTATATATTTGATCCTTCTTGATTGAATGTATCTTTGCATCTTAACAATGATATTCTACTTAACCTTCCAATTCACTTCCTCTTGGCATCGTCAAATCTTCAATTACATTTTTCTTTCTCACTTTCTAATCTTGACCTTATATTAATATCTTTCATATTGTCAAGTTAGCTTGAATATAGCTTAGAATAATTAATATTCACATTCTTAGTCAGATAGAACCAACAGACAAATCAAGTGAACTCAATAGACCAAAACAAAAAAATCCTTCATTAGCCAACCCTTCTCAATAGACACTAACTCAGAAATGATTTTGCTATGTTAACCAAGTGAACTCGATCAACACTACATATTCAAAAAGTTCCTTTGGTAATTGAGTGAGCTTTGTTAACATTGGTTCCATCCAAAATTTCCTTCATTAAACAAGTGATCTCAATTAACACTCATGATGCAAGAGCATCCTAGGTTGCACTACTATCCTACATGTTTTCAATTCTTATCTTGTTGCTAAAACTGTATTTTTTAGTTTTTAGGTGCCTATTGTAGACCATGTAATTAATTTTCCATAATGAATGAGAGGCTGTGCAAATCAAGGATTGAATAGGGTCTAGAGTACTATCTATGATCCAAGGCACAAATTCTAATTCCTTATAAGTTGGGAGATATGGCAATTCTCCCGGACTATCAATTTTTGGCAGTTCTAACCAACAATTTTTTTTGCTTGACTTTTAGGTTGGATGCACACTTTTCCTTGGTGAATCAACCTTGGCACACTTAAGGGGTTGTAGAGGATCTAAAATACTATGTACAATTTGAAGTGTGAGTTCTAATTCAATCAAAGCTAGGAGATATTGTGATTTTTCTTGGACATCAATTTTTGGACATTTAATTACTGATGCAAGCTAACTTGTGGCTCTTCAAGAATTTAATGTTAGGTTATTTTTTATTTAATATTTGCTAAGGGCTGACTTCTGGCTTATTTATGTTCTAGAATGATCTATAAGCCATTTTGGCTAGTATAAATAGAGTGTTTAGGCTTAGAGCTAGGATAATTTTGAAGAGATGATCAGAGACAAGATCTAGAAAGTGTGAATTTGAAGTTGGATCTTAGATCTTGAATGTACTTTGTATCTAGCCATAACCCAAAAGGTCTTACAACTAGGCATGTATGTTGAATATTTGAAGAATTAATGAAAGTGTTTGCTCTTCCTCCTTTGGTTGTTGATTATATGTTTTAGATTTCCACTGCGTTAACTCTTGCAAGTGGGTTTAGAGAGCTAGGTGTTCCATTGGCCCTAGTTTTCCCTATCCTTCCTTGTGTCTGGTATCAGAGCTTGAGTTCATCCTTATGGAGATTGGGCCATGTAGAACCCTAATTGGATTTGGTTGTAGGATTGCTGATCTTGGATTTGACCTATAACTTGTAGAGGGTTATGATCTTGCAGGAACTTGATTCATAAAGCTAGTTCGTGGTAGAGGAAATGCTAATAATGCTCTATTGGATCAATTGAGACAAATTGTAGCTAGATTATATTTTGTGGAGACAACCCAGAGGAGAGGAGCACATCTTGATGATATAAGTGATGATGAAGCAGTAGCACCAAACCATAATCTAGAACATGAAGAAGATCAAGATGAGAAAAGATTATTGAGAGTATTGTCTAGGAAAAATTCAAAGCCTGTTGTAGAAGTTGTTCCTTATGATGGAAAATTGGACACCAACACTGTGTTGGATTAGATCTTAGATATGGAGAAGTTCTTTGAGAATGAAAACACTCCTAATAATAAGAAGGTGAAGATTGTAATTACTAGGTTGAAAGATTATGCTTCACTATGGTGGGAACATTTACAAACTGATAGACAAAGGAGAGGAAAGGATAAGATCAAAACTTGGCCAAAGATGGTGAACAAGGTAAAGAAAAAATTCCTACCTATTGATTACCAAGTTAGCTTGTTGAGAAAGATGGAAAATTTGAGACAAAAGGAAATGACTGTGAAAGAGTATACTGAGGAATTCTATAGATTGGACATTAGATCTAGACATGTGGATGATGATGTTGAGAAAATTGCAAGGTACATAAATGGATTGAGATCTAGAATTCAAGATGAAATAAGTTTTGTGAAGTTGGAAAGTGTGGTAGAAGCATATCAATATGCCTTGAAAGCTAAGGAGATCTTGACAAAGAAGAATGAACAAAGACAAAGAGGTAGAGGTGGTAGATTTTAGAGAGGCAGAGGTAGATCTTATGGTGAAGGTGGTAGATCTGACAATTTTGTGCAAGATAAAGGTAAATCTAAATTGAAGAATGATGACAAAGACAAGACCAAGTGGAAAGGTGGTAGTTTATACTGAGGAAGTATTGGATCTTACTGAGGAAGAGCTAATTCATATCTTAGAGGTGGTTTTCGTGGTAATTGTTTCAAATGTGGTAAAGAAGGACATAGATCTTTTGAATGTAGATCTTCTAAAATTGGGCAGAATAATAGAAAATCTAATGGCAAAAAGAACCTTATGTAATAAGGGAAGTGATAAGGAACCTATCCTTAGGAGAAGTCTTTTCAATACTAGATGTAAGATGGATGGAAACTAATGCAAGGTGATAATTGATAGTGGAAGTTCAACAAATTTGGCATCAAAAGAGCTGGTTACAAAGTTGTAGTTGCAAAGGCTAAAACATCCCAAACCTTATCATATTTTATGGATCAAAGATGAGCATAAGATATTTGTAAGTGAGAAATGCCTTGTGAAGTTCAAAATTGGACATTACTTTGATGAAGTTTTGTGTGATATTATGCCTATGGATTGTTGTCATATTTTTTTAGGTAGACCTTGGCAATATGATAGATATGTTGTGCATGATGGAAGATTGAATCAATATACTCTTTGGGTAAATGGGAAGAAACAAATATTGCTGCCTTTCATTGAAAGTCTAGATGAGGTAAGTTGTACTGCAATAAAAGTTTGCATGGTTAATGGAAAGCCATTTGAAAAGGAAGTAAAGAAGAATCAAATTTGTTTTTCTATAATTCCTAGAGGACTGAGTGTTGGTAGTAATGATTGAGCAGCAGAAGTTGGTAATGATAGAGTAACAAAAAAAATTGTAGAATTGCTAAATGAGTATAAAGATATTGTTGCTAAGGATATTCTTGATTGTTGACCTCCAATAAGAAGCATAAGTCATTGTATGGATCTCATTCCTGGAGCTAGTTTACCAAAAAAAGCACCATTTAGATTGACACCTATAGAGAAGGAAGAACTTAACAGACAAGTGCATGAATTGCTACAAAAGGGATTAATCAGAGAAAGTTTGAGTCCATGTGTTGTACCTGTTGTATTAGCACCTACAAGGAATAGAGAATGTGTACTAATTCTAAAGATATTAACAAAATCATAATGAAATATAGGTTTCCTATGCCTAGGATGGATGATATAATGGATTTTTTGAGTGGGGTAAAGTATTTTACCAAGATTGATTTGAAGAGTGGCTATCATCAGATCAAAATCATAGAAGGTGATGAATGGAAGACTGCTTTCAAGGCAAAAGATGGTTTGTATGATTGGTTGGTTATGACTTTTGGTTTGACTAATACACCTAGTACTTTCACGAGGTTGATGAATGAAGTTCTAAAAAGATTCTTGGGCAAGATTATGATTGTTTGTTTGGATGAAATTCTTATATTTAGTAAGACTAAGGAAGAACATCTTGAGCATATTAGATAAGTATTGTAGAGGTTGAAAGAGAAAAAGTTGTTGATTAATCTAAAAAAGTGTTCTTTTGTGCAAGAGGAGATTGTGTATTTGGGATTTGTGATTTCAGCTGATGGATTAAAGATGGATCCTAAAAAGCTTAAAGAAATTTTGGAGTGGCCTACACTTGATAATGTGGGTGAGGTAAGATCATTTCATAGTTTGGCTAGTTTTTATAGAAAGTTTATAAAGAATTTCAGTATTTTTTGTAATGCTATGATTGAGACAATGAGGGGAGATAAAAAGGAATTCAAGTGGACACATGGAGCGGATAAGAGTTTTGAGACTTTGAAATAAAAGGTTGCTAAATTACCTCTATTGGCTTTGCCTAATTTTAATAAAGTATTTCAAGTTGAATATGATGCAAGTAGTAATGCAATAGGAATTATTCTAAGTCAAGAAGGTAAACCTGTTGCTTTCTTTAGTAAAAAGTTGAATGATGCTAAAAGGAAGTATTCTATCTATGATCAATAATTTTATGCTATTGTTCAAGATTTGAAGAAGTGGAGACACTATTTGATTCCTAAGGATTTTGTGTTGTATACTAATCATAAAGCTTTACAATACTTGGGAAGTCAACATAAATTGAATCAGAGACATATGAAGTGGGTTGAGTATTTGTAGAATTTTACATTTTTCATTAAGCATAAGAGTGGAGTTACTAATAGAGTTGCTAATGCATTGAGTAGAAGACATTCTTTGATGACTAAAGTGAAGGTTAAATTTTTTGATTTTGATGAAATGAAAGAGTTGTATGATGCTGATCCTGATTTTCTTAGGCATGGAGAGAGTGCAGAGCACAAAATTTGAAAAATCACATAAGTAAGTATGATGAGTATTTCATTCAAGAAGGTATGTTGTTCAAAGGTGTTAAGTTGTGTATTCCTAGAAGTTCTATGAGGTTAAATCTAATTAAGGAAAAGCATAGTGGTGGATTGGCTGGACATTTTGGAATTGACAAGACATTGAGTTTTCTGAAAGAGAAGTATTATTGTCCACAAATGTATAAAGGTGTTCAAAAATTTGTAAAGAGTTGTGGATTTTGTCAAGTTGCAAAAGGAGTACATCAAAAAATTATTTTTTATACATCTATTACTGTTCCTGAGAAACCTTGGAGTGACATCAATATGGATTTTGTTCTTGGATTACCTAAGATAGTGAAGGGGTATGATTCCATATTTGTTGTAGTGGATAGATTTTCTAAAATGGCTCATTTCATACCATCTAAAAAGACATCAGATGCTGAGCATGTTGCTAAACTTTTCTTTAAGGAGATTGTGAGATTGCATGGACTACCAAGAAGTATTATTTTTGACAAAGACAATAAGTTTGTTGGTTATTTTTGGAAGACTTTTTGGAAGAAAATGGGTACTGAGTTGAAGTTTAGTTCTACATTCCATCTATAGATAGATGGATAGACATAAGTTGTGAATAGAAGCTTGGGTGATTTGCTGATATGTTTAGTTGGGAATACACCAAGTAATTGGGAGATGGTATTGGCACAAGCTGAATTTGCATATAATAATTCTATGAATAGGAGTATAGGGAAGACACCTTTTGAGATTATTATTAGAATGAAGCCTAGAGGAGTATCAAATTTGAGAGATATTGCTAGTGAAGAAAAGAGAAGTGCTGTAGGAGAAGAATTTTCTGATTTTATGAAATCTTTACATAAGGACGTGAAGTTGAGGATAGAACAAAGTAATCAAAAGTGTAAGGAGAATGCTAATCAGTCTAGAAGACATCATGATTTTTTGTGATGAGGTGATGGTTCAGCTGAAGAAAGGAAGATTTCCTATTGGAACATACAATAAGCTAAAGATGAAGAAGTTTAGACCTTGTAAGATCTTGAAAAAGTTTGGTAGCAGAAACATTTATGAAATTGAGTTACCTAATGACATGGATATATCTGCTATATTCAATGTTACTAATTTATGCAAGTATCATGAGTTAGATGATGAAGTTATTATATTAGAGGATTATCCTAAGAAGTAGATTGAAGAAGTTGAATAGATATTGGATCAGAGAATTGGTAAGAGCACAAGAGGAAAAGATTATTATGAATATATAGTGAAGTGGAAGAATAGACCTATGGAAGATGCTTCATGGATTTTTCAATCTGAGTTGGATTCAGCTTAGGTTGTGACATCTCAATGATTTAGGAGAATAATTTGTTCCTACCCTAGATGTCTGATGTAGGAGCATCCAAGGTTGCACTTCTAGCTTGCATGTTTTTAGTTCTTATCTTGTTGTTGAAATTGTGTTATGCTAAAACTGTATTTTCTAATTTCAAGGTTCCTGTTGCAGACTATGTAACTAATTTTCCATAATGAATGATAGGTTGTAAAATTTAGGTATTGAAGAGGGCCTAGATTAATATCTATGGTCCAAGTTTCAAGTTCTAACTCCTTATAAGTTGGGAGATATGGAAATTCTCTTGGAGTATCAATTTCTAGCAATTATGTGTGACAATTTTCTTTGCTTGACTTTCAGGTTGGATGCATACTTTTCCTTGGTGAATCAACCTTTTCATACTCAAAGGATTGTAGAGGACATAAAATACTACCCATAGTTTGAAGTGTGAGTTCTAATTCAATCAGAGCTAGGAGATATCGCCATTTTTCCCAGACATCAATTTCTGGACATTTATTTGTTGATACATGCCAACTCGTGGCTCGTCAAGAATTTAATGTTAGGTTTATTTTCATTTAATATTTGCTAAGAGCTGAATTGTAGCTTCTCTATGTTCTATAATGATCTATAAGCCACTTTTTCTACTATAAATAGAGTGTTTAAGCTTAGAGCTAGGACAATTTTGAAGAGATGATTAGAGAGCAGATCTGGAAAGTGCAAATTTGAAGTTGGATCTTAGATCATGAATGTATTTTGTATCTCGCTATAACCCAAAAGGTCTTACAACTGGGCATGTATGTTGAATATTTTAAGAATTAATGAAAGTGTTTTCTCTTCCTCCTTTGGTTGTTGATTCTATGTGTTAGATTTTCGCTATGTTAACTCTTGCAGAGGGATTTTGAGAGCTTTGTGTGCCATTGGCCCTAGTTTTCCCTATCGTTCCTTGCATCAACCCAACTTTCATAAAATTTTCTTTAACACCCAAATGAACTTAGTAGACACTCCTTCTAAACTAAGAAAAATATAGAATGCTTGAAAGACATAGAATACTATCTTCAATGCCCAAGTGACCTTGGTATACACTAACTAGCAATGATATGACATTTTGTGTAACATCAAAGATAATACAAAATTAATTAATTGTATTCAACACAATGCCTTCTTCATTAGCCTCATCATCCACTTGATAAGCTTTAGGTTGTTCTTAAATAAGGAACAAACCCATATTGTAAAATGGATTATCCTCCCCTTTCTCACCATTATTCACTTGATCATTGATATAAAACTATCTTTCTCTATCTGCAAACTTCTTGTATCTAGTGAATGACATATCAACAAATTGTTTTCTCGTTATGTTCCCCTTCTTAGTAGTATTCAAGAAATTCTTTTATAAAATACACTAACCTTTTTCCCCACATTAATTTAAGGGATAAATGTATATTCTTCTCAACTAAAAATAGCCGATCATTCATGAACACATATATTCATAAGTGATGAATAGATTCACCAATTTTGTCTAGAGGAATATTCACTAGATCTTGGTCAATATCAAATATTGAAACTTAATTGTTCAATATCCACACTTTAGGCTCCATGGACCTAGGATGGTGCATCTTTATCTCAAACCCTAAAAGGGATTTAGGCTTACTTTTGTAGATTTTACGATTGATGCTCTTGAGTTGGAAATAATCTTCTCTAGTAGAAAACATATATCTAAATGGCTTGGGTGTGTGCAAAAATTGTTAACTATGGAGTGTAAGGAAATAAAGTATATGGTATGATGTACATAGATAGATATGGTAATGAATATCACCTTTCAAAAAATTGTACTTATCTTTTTAAATAAAAGAAGACTAGTCATTTTCATTAAGAGAATAGAGTCAATTTCAATATCAACTTTGAATATGAAACTTCCTAGAGATGGGTGCACTACCATCAATCACTAGATAGAGAGCTTGGAGTCTAGAAACCCTAGTTAATTGAATTTAACTTTGAATGATGAAGACCAATTAAACAAAATGTACATAAGCATATGAGTTTCTCTTATTTTAAGGTTTGTACCAACTTTAATCTATCAACAAAAATGTTAATCTAGGAGGATAATTCATAGATAGCAGTACTGATGGTCAATTCCACAACTTTGGAAAAGAGACATAGCATCTTTATTAATTCAAAAAGAAGAGTACAATTGGGCTCTGACTAGTTGCAATATCTATCCTATACTGCATACACATATTTTTTGTTCACTTCTTTCATCTGTATATTTTTCTATCTATCATAAGGTCTTGCTAACCTTTCTTATAGAAAAAAAGTGTGCAAGAAGCTTCAGACCTTTTAAGAAACTAACTAATCACTAATTGCAACCATTCATCAAATTTTAGAATAACAAAATTTTTTTTAAAAAAATCCATGAGAATTATAATTCTCATATCATATCCATAATTTCATCAAAATATTGAAACCCTCCAATAATTTATTGAACCTCGACTTTGTCCTCCTCGAGCTCTAACTTATGAAAGCTATTGGCATAGCTTTTGTAACTGGTCTACAATTCCCAAGTAGTAACATTCATAGTATTAATAATGTCCAACTGGTCCTCCTATGTTGGAGTCAAGTCTGATTACACAATAGGCTTTGAAACTTCCTCTACATTATAGGCTTGTACTAGTAATCCCTCGATTCTATATCTCTAAAGCCTACAAACAAAACACAAATTCAACTCCTCAACAATATTCATGAAAGAGAACCTCATGGTGTCCTTTTAACAATGGAAAAGTGATGCAAGGTGCTCCCTTTAATATTGTAAACTCATAGCAGAAACATAGAAACAACTAAAATGCGAGAAAAAAAATGGACTTCTTATTTGCACCACAAATACAAAATTACAAAATTCATAAGTAAAATATGCTAACCCACATGGGTACCTCCAGTACAATAATTTGTAAGCCATGCTATGAACTATCACCTAGAGCTATCCTAAACAATGTTCAGGCCTTTCTTAAATAGGTAGTTCTATGCCACCTCGAAAGGTTCTAGATGCTCAAACTTAATACCTAGGGCCGAAAGACTCTAACAAAACATATAGAATCAAAAAAATACATCTTTGACAATTATTTTAGAAGTTTCAGGTGCCCCAACTTTGGAAGTCCATAACTCATGAATCATTGCTTTGATTGGCTATTATAACCACTTTTCAGAAACACCAACTCCTGATCTATAGGCTTGAAATGGTGCTAGCACCATTCCATCAAGTTTTTAGACCTCATCTAGACAATCTAAGGCCTCCAATGGTGAGATTTAAGATTTTTTTGTAAATTGCTTCATCAAAAATATGCAATAACCTCTCTGATACTAATGCTTGAGAAATGAGATTTTTATGGTAGGCTTACAACTCTAAAATGAACCTTCCTATAGAAAATGAGAATATTTTGAGCTCATATGAAAGAAATACTAAAAATAGTAAGTTCCCATAAATAGTAACCACTCTGTCTACTAGTCCTTATTAAAATGGAAATGATTGAAAATAAAATATCTTTAGGTGATGCAAGAATGCCCTTACACCTAGGATGCTCCTGTATCAGACACCTAGGGTAATTTGAGAAGTGACCCCGTCATATCTCAGGTGCTCAAAGGAAAACCAAGATGGTTAACCTCCTCCTTTGCTAGCCATGATAAATCCTCAACTGGTCTCCCTTTCCACTTGACCAGATATTCCTCATAAGTTGTATTTTTGGTACTTTTTCTAACACGATTGTCTAGTATCTCCTCAATCTCCTTTGTAGTTGAACTAGTTGTTGGAATGCTCCATTGTGCTTTTGCAACTTCATCTCCATCACCTCCCTCATAATACTCTGTCAAATTTGAAATATTAAATACTAGTGAAATATTTAATTCAGCAGGAAACTCTACTTCATATGCATTTCCATAATCATGCCTCTTCACTATCTTGCATGGTCCAAACTTCTTCATCTTTAGCTTATTATAGGTATCCATTGGAAAACGCTCCTTTCTCAAATGAACCATGACTTCATCTCCAATCGAAAGTTCCTTATATCTCCTTTTCACATATTCCTTAGCCTTATACTATGTATTCATCTTCATGATGTGCTTCCTCACCTCCTCCTGGATGTTCTTCAAATGTTTAGAAAAATCTTTTGCCTCAACACTACTTATCTCTCCTTTATCCAACTACCTCAATTCAGAAGCATTTCTAGGACTACTCCCATATATAATTTGGAATGGTGATTTACTGGTACTCCTAGTGACAGAATTATTATATGCAAATTTTTCCTATGGTAAAATCATATCCTATCCTTTTGGTTTATCTCCAACCAAGCATCTCAGCAAGTTTCCCAAAATATGATTCATAGCTTCTATCTATCCATCAGTTTTTGGATGATGTGATGAACTAAACTTAAAATCTGTCTTCAACTTCTTCCACAATGTTTTCCAGAAATACCCAACAAATTTGGTATCTCAATCTGAAACTATACTCTTTGGTAGACCATGTAATCTCACCACTTCTTTGAAAAATAAATTTGCTACATGAAAAACATCACTAGTCTTTTTGTAAGGAATAAAATGTGCCATTTTTGAAAACCACTCAACCACTACAAAAATAGAATCATACCCATGTTTTGTCCTTGGTAATCCAAGAACAAAATCCATGCTAACATCCTCCCACGACTTCTGTAGTATAGATAATGGCTGATACAACCCTGCATTTTTCTTCACTCCTTTCGCCATCTAACATACTTGGCAAATTTGTACAAAATTCATTACATCTTGCTATAACTATGGCCAATAATAATTTTCAGTGACCAAATTTATGGTTTTATCTCTACCAAAATGTCTAGTCAATCCTCCACTATACTTCTTCTTGATGAGATTCTCTCTCATTGAACTTCTGGGGATGCACAACTAGCTTCCTTTGAACAACATATTATCTTGGAACATGAAATCCAACCACTTTTTCCTATAGAGTATAACAGGTTCTATACAAGCTTTCCATGCTTCACCAAAATCAGGATCATTTGGATACAATGTACTGAGTTCCTTGAACCCAACCACCTCTATCTATGTTTTTGTTAGAAAAAGTTGTCTTCTACTAAGAGCATCTGCAACTTTTTTAGACTTTCCACTCTTGTGTTTCAAAACAAATGTATAACTCTACAAAAACTCAACCCACTTTAAATGGCTTTGGTTCAGTTTTCCTTGACTATTCAAATATTGCAAAGCTTGATGATCAGTATATAGAAAAAACTCCTTGGGAAGAAGATATTGTCTCCACTTCTTCAAGGCTTGAACTATAGCATAAAATTCCTTATCATAAACAAAATATTTTCATTTTGCATCATTCAACTTCTCACTGAAATAAGCAATAGGTCTACCTTCTCGGCTCAAAATAGCTCCTATTGTAGTACCACTAACATCATAGTCTACTTGAAACACCTTGTTAAAATCAGGAAATGGTAAAATAGGCTGCTCAGTAACTTTCTATTTCAATAGATTAAAACTCTTATCTGCTCCTACAGTCCACTTAAATTCTTTCCTATCCCCTCTCATTGTTTCAGTCAAGGGTCCAAAAATACTGCTAAAACTTCTTATGAACTTTTTATAAAATGTAGCTAGTCCATGAAAATATATTACCTTTGTCACATTCCTTGGAGTAGGCCATTTGAGGATAGCCTTCACTATCTCTGGGTCCATTTTCAGACCTTCTCCTAAGACTACAAATCCTAGGTACACCAACTCTTTCTTTACAAAACTGCACTTCTTCAGGTTTATCAACAACTTTTCTTACCTCATCTTATCAAACACCTTGTGAATGTGAATCAAATTCTCCTCTAATGTCTTACTAAAGATTAATATATCATCTAGGTAAACAATGACAAACTTACCCAGAAACTCCTTCAGTACCTCATTCATAAGCCTCATGAAAGTGCTTGGTGCATTGGTTAGCCCAAAAGTCATGACTAACCACTCATATAGTCCTTACCTTGTCTTGAAAGTAGTCTTCCACTCATCACCCTCTTTGATACGAATCTAATGGTACCCACTCTTCACATCTATCATTGTGAAATATTGATCTTTGCTCAAATAGTCCATAATATCATCCATCCTTAGCAAAGGAAATCTATACTTGATGGTGATCTTGTTGATAACATGAGAATCTATGCACATCCTCCATTCTCCATTCTTCTTTGGTGCTAATACTATTGGTACAACACATGGACTCAAACTCTTGAATCAACCCCTTCTACAACAACTCATGAACTTGCCTGTTTAGCTCTTCACTTTCTACTGGTGTCATTCTGTGTGCTTCCTTGTTTGGAAAACTAGCTCCTGGAACCAAATCCATCTTGTGACTAATCTTTCTCATTAGGGGCAATCCATCAGGTACATTATCTCATACAATATCAGAAAACTCTCCCAACATATCTGCAACTTTCACAGGTAACTCTTCTACCTCTTCTTTACTATCTTTAGGAATTATAGAAAAACACATATGCTCACATTTCATACCTTTAAGAAACTCTTTTCCATCAACAAAACACATTCTAGTAGCACTACATACCTTTTCTTCTTTATCCTTCAACAACTTCAATTTGTGTTTCACTCCATCCTTAGTTAGAGTGTAGGTATTTGCTTGCCCATCATGTACATCATGCTTGTCAAACTACCATGGCCTACCCAAAAATATATGACATATGTCCATAGGTATGATATCACATAATACATCATCCTAGTAGCTTCCAATCTTGAACTTCACTGAGCACTGCTCATTGACCATGCCCTTGTGGTCTTCTTGCACCCAAGCAATATGGTATGGATGCGAGTGTTTCTACCTCTTCAGCTTTAACTTGGTGACCATAGTTTCTAACACCAAATTGTCAGTACTTACACCATCAATGATCACATTACACCACTTATCTTCACATTTGCACCTTGTGCAAAACAAGCTCCTTCTTTGCTCAAGTTCATTCTCACCACTTAGCAGGACTCTTTGATTAACTAGGACTTCTCCTCTTTCAACATCTTCAAAATATGAGGATCTAGCATCTTCATCAACATGTGCAACTCTCACCTAACCTTCTATTCTTCAATCTGTCCTTCCTTGGTGTTGGGTACATTCAAATGCTCTATGCCCTTCTTCTGTATAGTTAAAACATATTCCATAGAAGCCTTCTCTTCCAGATCCTTGTCGTCTACCTCTTCCTCTTTGATCTCTATTGTTCTAATCATGGAAATGATTAGAATTTTTTCCCCTCTAGTTATATTGCTACTTCCAACCTCATCCTTGTTCTTTTGATCATCATTATGACCACCATAAGATTATCCATCAGATCTTCCACTGTGAGCTCTTCCACTATTCTTATTGTCAATCTTCTTTCTTAGTTTCTCCTCAACTCTTAGAGAAAACTAGTATGCCTCCTCAATACTACTCATTCGAACCAGACTTAGCTCATCCTAAATGCTAGGCTTTAACCCATTAAGATAATAGGCAACTTTCTCCTTATTAGCTTCTACATGGCCAGTTCTAATAAGAACTCGGTAGAACTCTTCAATATACTCTTGAATAGATTTTCCTACTTGCTTCAACCCTTGCATCTTCTTCAACAGGTCAAGCTCATAATCCATGGGAATAAATTGTTGCTTTAGTTTATCTTTCATCCAATCCCATCTGGTGATTTTGTCCTTTCCCTTTCTATTTCACTCCAATTGAACCTCCTTCCACTAGATCTTTGCATGTCCCTTTTGTTTTGCCTTCACAAACTTGACCTTACCAGGATCATCAATATCTTCATACCCAAAGTACTCCTCTAGTTCATTGATCCAATTGATTAGCTCCTCTAGGTTAAGATTTCCCAAAAATGTGGGAACCTCAAACTTAGGTCTTTTTCCAATCTTGGAGATGGCCCTAAAAAGCCTTTCTTCCTTTGGATTTAGAACTATCTCTACTTCAGCATTTTCTTCTACTTCATTTTCATCCTCGCTTTCATCTCTTATGGGAAGATTCATTCCTCTATGCATTTGTCTTTGGAAGGCTTGGAAACCCTCAGGTGTAATACCTACAACTCTTCCATCACACTCTCTTCATAGAGGCATTTTTGTGATTCCGTTGAAACCCTAGTGAAAACTACCTCACAATCGATGATCTAGCTACATGCTTAGCCCAAACCATGGTCCCGGTGTGAATTACCTCACAGTTGGCAATCTATCCACACACTTAAGAACTCTAGCTCTAATACCACTTGATGTAGGGTGCTCCCCTTAATACTATAAACACATAACAAAAACATAGAAACAACAAAAATACGAGAATAAAATATGGACTTCTTATTTGCATCGCAAATGCAAAATTACAAAATTCATAAGTACAACATGATAACCCACATAGGTGCCTTCAATACAATAATTTGAAAGACAAGCTACAAACTATTGCCTATTGTTGTCCTAGACAATGTTTGGGCCTTTCTTAAATAGGCAGTTTTATGCTGCCTAGGAAGGTTCTAGATTCTCAAACTTAATACCTAGGGCCAACAGACCCTAACAAAACATATAGAGTTGGCCAAATACATCTTTGACAACTATTTTAGAAGTTTTGAGTAGCCCAAGTTCGAAAAGCCATAACTCATGAACTGTTGCTTTGATTGGCTATTATAACCACTTTTTGAAAATGCCAGCTCCTGATCTACAGGCTTGGAACAACACTGGCACCCTTTTGTTGAGTTTTCGAACCTCATCCAGGCACTCTAAGGCCTCCAACAGTGACCTTGAAGATTTTTTTGCAAATTGTTCCATCAAAAATTTGTAATAACTTCTCTGATACTAATGCTTGAGCAATGAGATTTTTATGGTAGGCTTACAACTCTAAAATGAACCTTCTTGTAGAAAATAAGAACATTTTGAGTGCGTATGAAAAACTTACTAAAAATAGTAAGTTCCCATAAATAGTAACCACCCTGTCTACTAGTCCTTATTAAAATGGAAAAGACTAAAAATAAAATATCTTTGGGTGATGCAAGATTGCACTTACAACTAGGATGCTCCTGCATCAGAATGTTTAATGCATTAATTTTGAACATATTCTCTTGATTATTCTACAAATGCCATCATAATTTTTTTTTAGATTTGATTCTATGTAAATTTAAGCCCAACAAATACATTTAGTTGTTTGCATGCTTCTCCTATTATTAGATTGAAATTATGATATGCACTTTTCCTTTGTCATTGATTTTTGTAATTATTGGTTGGAAATGATCCCCTTTCTATGAAATCAAGAAATTGAGGTAACATTGCTTCATTGCTCAAGAAATTGTAAAACTGTATAAACATGAATTCATCAACTGTGAAGTCCCAAAATTGAGAGGATATGACTTTTCCTACTATGAAGTCTTGAAATCAAAACCCCATGATCTTGGTTTTTGAGAAATCATGAAATCAAAACTCTTTTAATATTCATTTTATGATAGTCTAATATTTTGGATCTTCAACATCAAGCTGATGACATGCTTTTGAAATGCCAAAAAATCATCATTTCGTAAACTTGCTCAATCTCAGAATCGAAAAATGTGAAATAGCTCAATCTTGAGGAATTTCTTTTAGAGTACCATCATATGTATCAATACTTGATTTATATATTTGTTCCATGTTTAAGTATTATACTCCTATTCCTTGGTGTAATTTGTTCCTAGTCATGTGTGTGTCCCTTTCTTAAAGGTTCAAGCCTTTGAAGTTGCTTTGTAGATCTTCCCATATCAAGCAATATGCTTATATTATTTTTTCCACAAATCATTTCTAATCAATGTGCTTTAAGCATGTGCTTCTCTTTTAAGTTGTAAAATATATATATTAACAACAAGTTCTCTTCCTTCAGGGATTTTTTTTAGTAGTGAATCTTCACCAATTGGTGAATTTGTCTCATAAGGAAATTTCACTTTGGCAAATAAAAAATGCATACAACATCAACTTCTTTGCATATTAAAAAAAATGGGTCCAAAGCTTGGGCCAATCACCCCTTAGTTTACACATAATTGGTTAGAAATTCCAGTCCAATCACCAATGGAATGTACAATTAGGACATGACTACTTTGAATTTTTTGCCACATTTTCCCAAGTTTGTCTTATTGGAGAATTTTATTTTTCCCTTGGTATTATGATTTTTTTTTTTCTAGTGGGTTGCAAATTTGCCTATCATTTTGCTGATGCATGCCTCAAACCACCCACATTTAGCCAACTATTTTTAATTCTTGGGCTTACATAAGATGTGTTTCTTTGAAAAATATTGGTATAATTGAATGATATTTTTTGCCAATTCACCAAAATAGTTTGGTATAAATACATTCATATAATACTATAATTTTACACAATTTTCTTGATGATTTTGATCTCTCATTGCTAACAAAGTTTTAGATTGTTGAGTACATTGTCTAGTCATAGTATTAGGTAAAGGTAAGTGATTATAATTTATTTTATATGTGACTCTTTTCAAGTGGGGACCCCTTTTCTTAGAAACTTAGGGGTAACTTGTTAGGGGGACCTCAAACAAGATTGTAGATTTTATAGTGTAAGTCATAGGCCCTAATGCAAAAGAATCATATTATGATTATATGTAGTCTATTCTCACAGTCTCTTCTTCAACAAGTTGGTATTGTTTTGGAAAATTTTATTTGGTTGGAGATGTCAAAAAAGAAGGATACCGATAGGACCCATGTATGTGGAAAAATCCAAGAGAGGCTAGCAAAACACACAACCTTATCAACATAATGTGATGGTGGAAATAGTAGTACAAGTGAGGAAGACACATCATCACAAGTTGAAGTTCATATACAAGATTCACAACCTATAGTACACATTGAAGAAGAAAATTCATCACAAGTTGGAGAAATTTTTTGAAATTATGGTGAACCTAATATTTCAGATCATAATGAACTTGAAGATGATTTTTTGGTAGTTTCCTAGAGTAGGGAGCTGTAAGAATGCCAAAGATGATCTTTGTGCACAAAAAGGGAAAAGAAAATCCAAACTAGAATATATTGAGCTTAGGAATTTTCAATTAGAGTGGGTGGAAATTATCTAGTTCATTAAACAAGTGCCCAATCCTATTGATGGTGAGCCTACTATAGAATGTAGATGTAATATTTTCATGGACATATCAAAGAAGGAAAATGTTAGGATTAACCTCAGATAGAAATAATAGTTACATGCAAATATAACCAATACTAGAAAATAGTAGATCACATAAAAGAGAACACAAGACACCAAGATTTAATGTGGTTCACCCAATCCCAAGGGAACATCCACCAACAAGTCTAATATTATTATTATCTAGTGATTACAACCTAATTACAATCCGTAATCCCACACAACTCAATACCATCACAAGAAGCTACAATATCACCATTCATTATGAAATTGATAACCCTAAGCCTTTTTATACAAGCTTTTTCCATTTACAAAATTAGGGCTAGAATAATAGAAAAATAGTAGCCCTTTGACCTTGTCTTCGTGGCACTGCCCTCAAACTCCTATAGAAATAATATGGGGAAAAAACTAATCCAAATAAACCTTTCAGTCTGATTAAGCTCCACATCACAACATAAAAGAAGTTGTATCTTAAAGTTGATACAATAGAAAATTATGTTAGTAAATTTTAAAAACAAACCATAGATGGAGTTGAAAAATCTATGATAACTTGGAAGATGAAGGGAGAATGTCTACATATCAGGAATGATGAATTATACGAGTTAAAGGAGAAATTAAAAGAGATGCATATTTAGGTAAAAGCTTCTATAGAAGATTTTCTTGGAAATTAAATGGAAGTAGAAAATATGTAAAAAGTTGTTCAGTTAAGTGTCACCTTTTATATTTTCAAAAAAGACATCTTATGATAATCAATGAATGGTTTATTACACTTTTTGAAAGTTTGAAACTATCCCAAAAGTCATTGGTGACTAAACAATAGATGGGAATGAGAAGACTATCTTGTTGAGGTTGAAAAGGAAGATATGAGGGAAAAAATTTAAAAAGTCAAATTTTATTACATTGTATCTATATGAAGTTATACCAATAGATGTATTTTTTTGGTATGGATTCCTATTTATACTATAAACAATTTTATATGTCAATTTTATGTACTATCTTTTTCTCAAATGAAGGGTAATGCAATAGAAAAAAGAAATATGAATTGTTGAAGATTACTCTAATTGAATATGGAGTTATGGATTACATGGAGATTGCCAGAAAGTTGGTGTGTGTTGGAGTAGATGGAGCTTTAGTTATGCAAGGTCAAAAACATGGTCTTTACACAAAGATCCAAAGTCATTATACATCATACGTTATTCCCATTCACATCATGGTCCATAGGATAAATATCGAATTTGAACTTATCAAGTTTGGTTCTATTAATAAAGTTGAGTCCTTAAACAAGGAGATTTGCTAATACTTTTTTTGAACTCCAAAACAAGTCAAGGAATTTAAACAGTTTGTTGAAGGACTAACCAATGGGAAAAAGCTTCTTAAAGATAATAATACCAGATGGATGTGTTTGAATGGACCAACACATTGATTATTTTTAGAATATCCATCATTTCTTTGCCTAATGAACTCAATGCTTGACAAAGAAGGGACACCTTTATTTCCTCAACTCCTTTCAATGTTAAGTAATGTTAAGACATGCTTTAATTTAACAAATCTTCTCCCTGTGCTAGAGGAAATGAGAAATATTATAAAAAAGGTTCAAAAAATAGATATTTATATTGAAAAAAATGTTAAGCTATGTAAATCACATGTATGAACCTCGGTACTCTGTATTGAATAGAACCACTAACTAATTTTTTTCCCCAATTGGACAAGAATTATGAATTTGAATAAACTTGATAACCTTTTACATGTCAGTGCAAACAATGAGTTATGTGCCAATATACATGGAGTTGACATACCAATGCACCACCATTCTAAGCTTGACCTTGATGAATTAGGAAGAAAACCAAGGAAGTAAGTATCATGCATCAAAAGGGGATAATTTAAGAAGATTGTTGATTTATACTTAATTCTAATTAGGAATTTTTTTTATAATCTTCCTAAAAAATTAGAATAAGATCCCCTCTAGACCAACTTCTTAATGCCATGTCTATTGTGTTTCCTCAATATTGGAGTCTCAACCATCTGAATGATTTTTGAAAAAAGGATAATCAATTTGATAAAGCATTTTTGTAAAAGTCAATAAATTAATGGAGTAAATATAAATGGAATTTAAGATGAATCTCAATTGAGAGAGAAATAATTTTTTTTTTAAGCATTATGAGAGAACATTATGATCTTATGGAGAACCTAGTATGAAGAGGAAGTAGGAACAAAGCTTTGGAAAAACCTAGCTCAGAGTAAACAGTTGAAAGATTGAATACCAGAATATTTTAGTCTTTCTAATTTATGCCTGACTATTATATTGGTTGCAGTGGAGGAAGAGGATTTTTTTAGTACTTTAGGGTTCTTGAAGTCAAAGGTTAAAAATAAATTAGATAAAAATTTGAAAATTTTCTTGAGGCTATTTACTTCTAAGCATGACATCGATAATTTCCCTTAAGATAGGCCTTAGAACATTTGAATGAGGAAATGTCAAAGAAGAGGGTTGGGAAACATTTCAAATTAAATTGAGAGTGCAAATACTAGAAAGAATGATACCGGTTCCTATAATGGTATTGGTGTTGGTAGCACTGAAGTTGAATTTGAGATGCATACTAAGAGAGGAAGTGAAGAAAATAGATCAAACAATGAAATTATGTATGAAGTTGATAATGAGGAATTTGAGGATATTGATGATGAGGAAATATGGAAAATTGATCCAATTTAAAAGCCATAGTAGAAGGTACAATGTGTACCATCTTAAATTGGAATAACTTTAATTTAATGAAGGTTTAACACCTATTTAATGTGAGATCATCATCTTCTTCCATCTCTCCTCTTTTCTTCCCTTTTCTTCTCCTTTCTCCTAAGTACAAATAGGGTAAGACCTAATTGATCCTCTTTAAAGCTCCCATTTTCATGGTGTAAATATTAAGGTAGGATCTAACCACTTAGATCCTCTATTTTACTTCATCCAATTACTTAGAATCTCTTATCCACACCAAAATGGCTATAACTTGAGTTCTCTACTTGATTTCTGAGATTCAAGACCTATTTCAGGATCCTGAAGGAGTCCTAAAGGTTTTGGAACCTGGTTAATAGGGACATGGCGTGTCCCTATTTGAGTCCATTTCTCAGGTCATGTGTCTACATTATTTTGGGGTGTTAACTCCTAGGTAGGTCAGCCTATGGAAGTTAGTCAATACTAATTCCTTTATAAGCCCATCCATTTGCTCCATTTTTCATCTCATATATCACATGTGCAAGCATCCATCATGTTTGTGTTTAAGAATTCACATGCTCAAGTTCTCAAGCATTTGAGGCACTCAAGAAATGTCTCCTTTGAAGATCAAGGATTCATGCATTCAAGTCATTGAAGGAGTTTATTCTTGATCTTCTATTGTATTTTCAACTTTCAAGATCTCCCTTTCATACATTCAAGATACTTTGTTGCATCTTCTATATTCATCCTCTCAAGGTCAACATTCACTCATAAGGAGGATTCCAAGCACATTCATTCATGAAGATTTTGGTTTCACTTTGACTTCCTTTCTAGGGTTTTTGAAGTTGAGTCAAGGATATACCATTTACATACTTGATTACATGCTAAATTCAAGAGGATATTCATTAATTAACATTGATTCATGTTAGATCTATCACTACTAATTGATACCATTCTATATTTATTTTAGTTCAAGGTTAATTCCTAAATTGGGGTTTGATTGAGGAACGCCCACCCCCGCAACCCCAAAAAACAAAGTAAAAAACCCTTCATTGTCTAGGTTTTGAGTCTTGGATTGGAAAATGTGTTGCAAATTTAGATACCATTTTTATCTTTCTTCAAAAATTTTAAATTAGAATGAATAATTCATATAACTTCACAAGGTCATAGAAGTCACCCTTGAATTCAAGGTTACATGAGGTCACCCCTACAGATGGAAGTCACTCTTGTCAGATCCCTAAATAATTTATGGGTTTTTTTGTCCTTGTAGTTTTTAGCTTGGTTAGGAAGATTCAATAGTTTTTGAGCTCATTTGACAATCTATTTCTATGTTTGTATCTAATAAGCTATATTATCTCTCCCTTTCTCTTTTCAAAACATTTCATCATCTTACTATCTCCTTATATTTCAATTTTATATTTTCTATCTTCTTTCTTAAACCCTCTTAAGATGAAGGTGAGAGGGAATAAATCCAAGTTATTCACTCCTTTAACATTAGGTTATGCATTAATACTTCCTTTTAATGTGTCAATAAAACTGAATCAAAGGGGTGGATCTTGATCTTCCCCCTTCATTTATGTATTGGGTGGATAGCATCCACTTTCACACCTTCCATTAATTGGTGAACCAAACACACTCTTTTCCTTGATTTTGGAGTTAGATTATTGCATTTAATTGGGTGTTCACCTTTCTCATTGGTGAAGCTGCCAATCTACATTTTAATTTTAGAGTTAGATTATTGTGTACTTTTGGTTAACTTACATCTTGCATTATGAATATCTTTTGGTGTATGGCTATCCTTGTCAATATTCTCTTTCTTGCATCTCTTTATAGAACTTATGACATATATGAGAGTTTCATGGTTTTTCTAGTGTTCATAATGAGGATGTTACAACATTCCTTGACGAATCTTCTCCCCCTCTTCCTACTCATTATGATATTAAGGGGAAACAAAAAGTTTGTAAGAACCCCAAATAGGCTCTATGTTGATCATTGTTTGTTTCCCTGGGTGTAATAATTGTTTTGGTTTGTTTTTGAATGTTTTAAGTTGTTTTTGGGTTTTTGACTTGATGAAAAGAAAATACAAATATTGAAAAACTAATCTACCTCAAATTATAACTCAAATCTAGTTATAATGCTAATCAAATTCATTTATTCAGATGGCTCCTAATGTTTGTACAATACTTATTGCTGGAAGCATACATTAAAAACATCATCATTAATAGTTGAAAAAAACTTGATTTTTGTCTCCGATATGCAACCACACTGCTGGTTGCTTCCTCCTTGGGCAGCACCTATCAAAAACCGCAATATTAAATCTCTGATTTTTAATTCACTGTAGCGCAGTACTGTTCACAGCACTGTAGCTGCTATTATAACCCCTTCCAACCTATAACAGATTCATCCAATTCTTTCCTACTAAACACAATATTGACTCCAGAATGAAGTCAACTCACAGGCAAAATTCAAGTGATATTTCACACCCTCAAATTGCATCAACTTTGAAGATACTATGTCCTCCACAGTCTGAATTCTTCTCAAACTTGTAGAAACCCTTGTTGCCACAACTTCAAGAAATTTCACAAGGCAAAGTTTTTAAGCAATTCTCATAACCTGCTCTTGAAGGAAGACAAGGTTTGTTTATAAGGACTCCTCAACTCCAGAATGAGTCTCCACGCTCAATGTGGGATAAAAGATATAATAATAACATAAAAAATGTTATTACATTAAAACTTAGAAAACCCCTTTTAATTTTTCCATAAGCTTTGACCCACAATTAATTGAATCGATGGCCCCTTTTATGATATCATGACCCTCACTTAAGTTATATATTATAACTTAACAATATAGGCTCAAAACCAATAATGTTTATTTTAACTAAATAAATATTAATATCTCCATTATTACTCAACATTTTTGAATGTCGTTTGGACTGGGAGCTAACATGATAGAACTGCATATGACCATACCCCTTTTCTAAAAATAGCAGGGGTCTATCTTTATAACTCCAAAACTGCTAAAAATAGCCTGACCAAGCCAAACTCAAAGGAAAACTCATCATAAACAAACTCTGGCAACCCAAAAGAGTACTCTACTCTGGTCCTTGGAGGATTTCCACACCAAGGTGACCCTCTATCCAATCTTATTAGCCTACGAGGGTCTCTGATAGGCTAATCACTAGCTAAAGTGATGTCTCTAGCTAGAAGGGGACATCACAGTCTGCCCTCCTTGAAATTGCTTGTCCTCAAGCAATCTCAACTCTAGATGCTGTAAAATCTCCTCGCTCTCCCAAGTAGCATCCTCTACCGAAAAATCCTTCCACTTCACCAAATATTCTCGGATGGTACGGTTCCTCAAGTTCCTCTCTCTAAAATCAATGATAGCCTCCGGTATCAAAACAAGTTTTCCCTCATCATCCAGGGGTGGTAGTACTGTAGAAGGCACAATATGATGCCCTAGCGCCTTTTTGAGGCGTGACACATGAAAAACATTGTGCACCTTGCTCTCCGCCGACAAGTCTAACTCATAAGCCACCTCTCCCACTTTCCTAATAATCCTAAATGGACCATAGTATCGTGGCTTGAATTTCTCGGCACCACTCTTCTTGAGAGTGGATTGACGGTAAGGCTGCAACATAAGATACACCATGTCGCCAACCTCAAAAGTCCGCTCAGTCCTCTTCTGATCTGCATACTGCTTTTGCTGATTTTGTGCCTTAGTTAGATTATCCTTGAGAGTCTTAACAAGGTCTTGACTCTCTTGTAACAAATCACCTGCACTGGGCACTCTACTGTCACTCAAAAGCAGATCCATTAAATTGGGTGCCTCATACCCATACAGGGCCATAAAGGGTGACATCTAAATAGACATGTGATAAGTGGTATGGTAGCAATACTCACAAAGATAAATCCACTTTACCCATGCCCTCTATTGCCCTGCTATATAATTTCTGAGATATCCCTCCACCCATTTGTTTACTATCTCTGTTTGACCATCTGTCTGAGGGTGGTAGCTAGTACTCGGAGTGAGCTCTGTCGCACACAACCTGAATAGCTCCTGCCAAAAGTGACTCATAAACCTACTGTCTCTGTCACTTACAATGCTCCGAGGTAAGCCATGTAATCTGAATATCTCTTTGAAGAACAACTTTGCCACTTGTGTAGTAGTGTATGTAGCAGTGATCGGAAAGAAGTGTGCAAACTTCGTAAGGCAATCCACAACCACATATATGCAGTCTTTGCCTTGGGCTCTAGGCAGTCTTGTGATGAAGTCCATAGAAAAACACTCCCACTTCCTATCAGGAATCAGAAGTGGCTGAAGTAAACCGGCTAGATAGGAGTGTTCTTGCTTATTCTATTGGCAAGTGGGACACTCCCTAACATATTGAAGTACCTCTTCTTTGAGCCCTTTCCATGTGAATCGCTCTCTAATATGTCAGTATGTCTTGTAGAAACCAGGATGTCCTGCCATAGGTGAATCATGAAAAGATTTCAAAACCACCCTCCTCACTACTGATCCTGGGACCAAAAATATTCATCCTTTGTAAATGATGAGCTCATTCACAAGGGTGTATCTGCTGTCCTGAATAGTCCCATCTATGAATCCAGCTGCCCAAGTGTCCTTTGCATACTCTGCAAGGATCAAGTGTCTCCAATCCTCCGTTATGTCTGTTAGTAAGCTCAAATGGGGCCTACGTGATAAGGCATCAGCAACTACATTCTGTGTCCCCTTAAAATATGTAATGTCAAAGTCATAGGACTGTAACTTGCTCACCCACTTTTTCTACCTATCATTGAGATCTCGCTGCCCCAAAAAGTGTCTTAGGCTATTATGGTCAGTTTTGATACAAAATTTACTACCTACCAAATATTGCCTGAATTTGGCCAAAGCATGCATAATGGCTAACATCTCCTTATCATATATGCTGAAGCTCTGCTCTGGCCCTCTCAATTTCCTGCTCTCATAAGCAATAGGGTGCTTCTCCTGCATAAGCACTGCTCCAATGCCCTCTCCGAAAGCATCACAATGTAGCTCAAAAGGTTTGCTGAAATCTAGTAATGCTAACACTGGACAAGAAGTCATCAACCCCTTAAATTTCTCAAAACACTCTTGTGCTTCAAGAGTCCACAAGAAAGCTCCCTTTCTCATCAAATCTGTCAACGGTGCCGCATGCCTGGAATATCCATCCACAAACCTTCTGTAGAAACCACATAGTCCTAGAAAGCCCCTCAACTATGTAAGGTTCACCGGTGAAGGCCACTCCACAATGGCATGAATCTTTTCAGGATCCATGCACACACCCTCTGCACTGATGATGTGACCCAAGTACAACAACTCTATCATGCCCAAATCACACTTCGACTCCTTTGCATACAAGGATTCTCTATCCAATATACCCAGCACCATGTCCAGGTGAACCAAGTGCTCCTCCCAAGATCTACTATATACCAAGATATCATCGAAGAAGACAAGTACAAATCTCCTCAACTGAGGATGGAAAACCCTATTCATTGTTGCCTGAAAAGTAGCAGGTGCGTTAGCTAGCCCAAATGGCATAACTACAAACTCAAAATGGCCACAATGACATCTAAAGGCTGTCTTCTCGATATCCTAATCTCTAACTCTGATCTGGTGATAACCTGATCTCAAATCTATCTTTGAGAAGAAGCAAGCTCCATGAAGCTCATCTATCAACTCATCGATCCTGGGAATGGGGTATCTATTTTTAATCGTCTTCCTATTAAGCACTCTGTAATCAATGCACATCCTTAATGTCCCATCGTTCTTCTTTACTAACACCACTGAAGAAGCAAAAGGAGACTTACTTGGTCTAATGTGGCCCATAGCAAGTAACTCCTTTATGGTTTTCTCAATTTCATCCTTCAACCTCTTCGGATGCCTGTAAGGTGTAATCATGATGGGCTTAGCCCCCTCCTCTAACTCAATGATGTGCTCAATACCTCTATCTGGTGGTCTACCTGGTGGAATGTCACTAAACACCTTAGAGTGTTTAACTCTAAGCTCTTGAATATCAGGAGGATATTCAATCTTATGCTGTCCCTCCTGTGATGGCATCAACATGCACTCTGCTGCCCACTCTACCTGATCATGTCGAATCAATCTAGCCATTCTACGAAAAGAGACCATCCTGAGATCACTGTCCCTGATTGCCTTAAGAATATGTGTCTTCCCATTCACTTTAAACCTCATCTCCATCTCCTTGAGGTTAAGAGTGAACTCACCAATATCGTGCAACCAACTCATCCCAAGAACTATATCTGTATCTCCCATAGGTACAACATAAAAATCTGCCTTAAAGTCATAATTATTAACTTTCAATGGGATTCCAGTGATCCTATGATCACATTTGGGGACATAGCCATCCGCTACCCTCACTCTAATTCCCCCAAACTCCTCTGTTTGTATGCCATGCTTCTCCACCATCCTAGCATCAATGAAATTATGAGTGGCACCTGTATCAAACAAGGTTATGACTCGCTGTCCAGCAAGTACTCCTCTCATCTGGAATGACCCTTCTTGCTTAATACTAGTGAGACAAGCTTCCCTAAGTTGCCCATCTCCTTCCCCATCCTTGGACTCCATTCTAGACAAGTTTTCAGCCTTGTCTTCCTCTTTTTCACCATCTATTTCCTCTATATTAGACTGCTGATCTGAATTATCTGATTCTGATTCCTCATAGTATGCCCACATAACTCTGTTAGCTTTTCCCTTTGGCCTAAGAGGACAATCATGGTTTGCATCATAGGGTCCCTTACAGTAGAAACATAATTTTTTCTTCCTCAAATCATTTAATGTTTCCCTGTCAAAAGGTGCTGGAGTTTTATCTTTATAATCAATTTTAAAATCAGTCCTCTCTGGTTTTTTATAAAATGGTTTGTTATCCTTACTAGAAGAAGCTCCTTTGGACTGAAATTTATTTGTTGGGACTACATGTTCCATACTTCTTGCCTTTCTCATCGCTTCCTGTAAAGAAATAGGATCAAATGCCTTTATCCAACCTCTCAATGGTTCGGATAGGCCGTCAATGAAAAGAACTATCAATCTATGCTCTGAAATGTTTGGCACCATGACTGCCAACCACTAAAATTCACCAATGAAATCCTCCAAGTTGCCTGTTTGTTTCAGCTGTGCTAAGTCCCGAAAGTAAATCTCTGGATCTTTCTTGTCAAATATTTCAACCAACCTATCCACGAAGTCCTGGTATTCTGTCACTTGGTTATGCTGAAGTGTTACCATACCATGGTACCACCAATCATCTGCTATTCCCTCCAAATGCAAGGTGGCATATTTGATAGCTTCAATCTCTGTCATTGGCCTCAGTGCCAAAAATGTGTCAAGCTTATGAATCCAAGCTTGAGCTATCATCTTACCACTCCCATCAAATGTAGGCATAGTAAGCTTGCCTGTAGCCCTCTTCAGCTCACTATTTTGACCTCTAGGCCTCCTATCTTGTCTGAGTGACCTGTAATGCTCTCTCCTTTGATTTACAAAGCATTCAGAGGTCATCCTCTCCTGAACCTGCGGAGCTAATAATTCCCATTCATCATTTGCAGCCATGAGTGCATCTGCGAATATGGGGTCTCCTGTCGCCTCCTCTACAGGAGCTTCTTCTGGCTCCTCCAGAACAAATGTAGGGCATGTAGGCCTATCAGCTGTTCTAGAATGGGTTCATTGTGGTCTTTGATTACCTCTAGAACTCCTGTTATCTCCCTGTTCTCCCGGCTCCCCATTTTGTCTAACAGGTGGGTTCATCCTTTCTACCATAGTAGTGAGTGCCTGTAATGCCTGTGCCATCTGCTGCTGCCCTGTAACCATAGCACGGTAGAATTCTCTGGTATCCTGATCATCATTATTCCTCCTGTTTCTAGGTGGACTACCATCATGCCTCTCTTCCATATTTCCTATTTCCTGTAACTGTTCTCTTTCAATCAGAGCTCTCCTACGAGTATGATACTTGTGTGGTCCAATTTCCAGTGGCTGCATATGACTCCCCAAACCCTCAGGATGGTAGGAATGAGGCTCTGATACCAATGTAAGAACCCCAAATAGGCTCTACGCTGATAACTATTTGTTTCCCTGGGTGTAATAATTGTTTTGGTTTGTTTTTGAATGTTTTAAGCTGTTTTTGGGTTTTTGAGTTGATGAAAAGAAAATACAAATATTGAAAAACTAATCTACCTCAAATTATAACTCAAATTTGATTATAATGCTAATCAAATTCATTTATTCAGATGGCTCCTAATTTTTGTACAATACTTATTGCTAGAAGCATACATTAAAAACATCATCATTAATAGTTGAAAAAAACCTGATTTTTGTCTCCGATACGCAACCACGCTGCTGGTTGCTTCCTCCTTGGGCAGCGCCTATCAAAAACAACAATATTAAATCTCTAATTTTTAATTCACTGTAGCGCTGTACTGTTCACAGCACTGTAGCTGCTGTTATAACCCCTTCCAACCTGTAACAGATTCATCCAATTCTTTCCTACTAAACACAATATTGACTCTAGAATGAAGTCAACTCACAGGCAAAATTCAAGTGATATTTCACACCCTCAAATTGCATCAACTCTGAAGATACTACGTCCTCCACAGTCTGAATTCTTCTCAAACTTGTAGAAACCCTTGTTGCCACAACTTCAAGAAATTTCACAAGGCAAAGTTTTTAAGCAACTCTCATAACCTGCTCTTGAAGGAAGGCAAGGTTTGTTTATAAGGACTCCTCAACTCCAGAATGAGTCTCCACACTCAATGTGGGATAAAAGATATAATAATAACATAAAAAATGTTATTACATTAAAACTTAGAAAACCCCTTTTAATTTTTCCATAAGCTTTGACCCACAATTAATTGAAATGATGGCCCCTTTTATGATATCATGACCCTCACTTAAGTTATATATTATAACTAACCAATATAGGCTCAAAACCAATAATGTTTATTTTAACTAAATAAACATTAATATCTCCATTATTACTCAACATTTTTGAATGTCGTTTGGACTGGGAGCTAACATGATAGAACTGCATATGACCATACCCCTTTTCTAAAAATAGTAGGGGTCTATCTTTATAACTCCAAAATTGCTAAAAATAGCCTGACCAAGCCAAAATCAAAGGAAAACTCATCATAAACAAACTCTGGCAACCCAGAAGAGTACTCTGCTCTGGTCCTTGGAGGATCTCCACACCAAGGTGACCCTCTATCCAATCTTATTAGCCTACGAGGGTCTCTGATAGGCTAATCACCAGCTAAAGTGATGTCTCTAGCTAGAAGGGGACATCACAAAGTTCATTTTATTTCTCTTCCTGTTATTATTCCTTACACTACCTTTGCTCAGGATTCTAGAAAAAAATCTTTTTCTGTTGAAGGTTTGAAGAATAACTTTACTCAATAATATTACATGACTACTAAACAAGGTTACAATGGCTTAGGAAATTGTGTTAATGAAAATGGTATTAAAAATCTTATTCATATATCTCCTAAGGTTGATAAACATGGTATTGATTATTCTCCTTCCTAAAGAGTGCAAGAATATCCTAGAAAACTTCCTATTCATCTCTTCTACCTAATCCTAATCTTGATTACCCAAATACTCTTTGAGATTATATTCAAGTAGTTGTTTCTCAACCAAAATAATTTAGCATTCCTCTTGAAGATTCTCTTTTCAAAATTTTATGTCCTTTTTCACTATGATGATTTTCACATGATTGTTGATTGTATCATTTTTTATGCATGAGGTATTATAATTTCTTCATGAATTCACTTAGTCATTCTTCTCACCTATTGGATAGTATTCCCTATTATTTTATATAATGTGTATTAGGAATCTCCCAATAGATTTCCTTTCGTTGTTCCCTTTTTCTAGGAGGGTATTTCTTCTCTTTCCTTCTAGGGATATAATCTTCTTATTCATATACATAGGCATTTCATGAACTCTTATGTGGGAGAAGGAGTCTTTTATCCCTTCTTTTTTATCTTTTCTTGAATCCATTTTCTCTCTTAGGAATTTAATTTCTTCTTCTTTTATCTTCTTGCAATTTGGTGTTTCCTAATTGCATGGTGATGTTCTTCTTCTTCTTTGGATGTATTATCTCTATATGACATGTCTCTTTGCACTACATGGGTGTTGATTTATTTATTATGTTTATAAGATGTTAAAATGATATTCTTTCATAACTTCATTTCATTTCTCTATATATTTGCATTTTTTTATGGAACATTCTTATCTATGGATACATATTTCTTTGTTACATGCATGATCGTGTATTTTTTCCTAGAAAATGTCATTCATATATTAGATCTTAATGCTTCTTATATAATGATTATGTATAGATTTTTTCATCTGTGACATTATTTTCTAACATCTAACATTCTTTAGAATTTATTATCTTATGATATTTCTTTCTTTTATCCTCTCTATGGTGTTGCATTATATTATTCTTGTTGGATATGGGTGTTTGCATTTTGTTCATGACACTTTTTTTTTTTATGACTCATCTTTATATCCTCCAAGAGTTTTTATATAAGCTACTGTATATTTCATTTTCTTGTCTCACATTTTTGGGAGAAATAAGATTTCAATATTCTTTATCTCTTTTTCTAAGGATCTACTTTCCTTGGGCTTAGTGGAACTTGTTTATTATGTGATATTTTTCTTTCTTTATGAAGAATTGTGTCTCAACTATGGATTATATTTTTTACAAGAGGTGCATGTCCTAAGTGATAGTCTCTTCTTTTTCAAGTGAATCTATGCTTTTTATATACACTTTCCCTTGCTTGGATATTATAATCCTTCATCTAAGGATCCCTATTCCACCTTCATAGGGGGTTGAATAGGTCAGTTTTTGTTCTTCTTCCACTTTATTTTCTTAGAGATTTTATCTTAATCAAGAACTCCTCTTAGGTAGATGTCTTGTGGTTAATATTTCTCCTTTTTGAGGATCCTCTTTCCATAAGAGATATATCCTTTTCATGATTTTCTACATTCTTAGATTGTAAGAGTTAAGGCTCTTCGATATGAATATTGTCCACATTGCATCTTTAAGGATGTCTTTGTTTCATAAAGTAGGTATCCTCTTTCAGTTCCTTCTCATGTCTAGTATATAGAAATTATAGGGAGGGGGGCATACATATACCCTCCTATACATAGTATATTCTCTCATAGGGTATAAATTAGATACTCTAAGCATGGCTTAGAGTACTTTATCCTTGACATGCTAACTCAAAATAGGAAGCACCTTTTCATGTACAAAATCCATACTCATTGTGGCTATCCTGGAAGAAACCTTAAGTAGAATACCTTCCTCCAAGGATATAGTATTCAACACCTCAATATAATTAGTGTTTTCATCAAGCTATCAATCTTTACACAATCTATTTTTTCCTTGCCCTTTGGCATGAGTTCTAGCGGGCATGAAACTATCCTTATTCAAGCCATTTGCATGCAAATGGGCCTTACCCTTATCAATTTTATTTTCCTTTGGGGCCATAGGAAAAGGAGAGCCTCCAACAAAGAGTATTAACATTATTAGTAATATGAGAGTATTGACATTAGAGATGCCCATACTCATGACATAACTGATAGTGAAAGGGTAAAGATTCATAATCAATATTTTGAATCCATAAAGTACAACCCAATTAGATTCCCAAAGACTTAGAAAAAGGATTATTTAAATCAATCTCAAAACACATGTGGGAAAAATAATTTACCCTTTTTATAGGTTTTGTTGAGAACTTACATAAGGCTTACTAATCAAAGCAATATTTTCTAGCCAAAACTTAAGTGAGAGCCTTGGTAAATAAACCTAGACACAAACCTTTAAAGGCATCTCTTCTTCTAAATTAAACCTTACATGCTATGGTTTGACAAATAGACCAAGATGGTTATAGAAATAAGGTCCTCCCTCAAAAAAATGATTCATATCAACCATATTCGAAAATACAACAAAGAAACAACTATTTGCAGCTATCATGATCTCCAAATCACCTTCAAACTATCATTTGAAATGAATCCATTCTTCAAGTGTCAAAAATAAAATACAAATTCCTATAAATTTATAGATCAATTCATGTTAGATCCAATAATATGCATCTTCTATTACCACTTTAGGATAAATAACAAGAATTGGATGATCATGGTTGCATGGAAGACAACAATTCACCTTTTTTAATTTAGATCCCTTGCTTGTAAGAAAAGATGCAAGATAATTTGCATGAAATCTAGAAGAATATCCCATAGGCTACCTAGACCTAGAAACCACAAAAATATTGGATACTTGGAGCCTATTAAATCTCTAACAAAAATACTAAAAAAATAAGACCCACCAGCACAAAACTCCCCCTATGAATCCTACACTACCTTCAACATTGCACACAAACCTCACACCCATAGAAATTGAAACCACCACTTAGATCCCTTAACCCTTCATAGATGGCACAAATGGAACCATAAGAAAATGGAGGATCCAAGCTCCAAGATGCTTGGATTTGGATATGATTCAAGTTTTCCTAAGAAACTTCTTCACCAAATGCAACATTATGAAAATGCCTAAAGAGAATTTAATGAAACTTATGGTAGACATGGAGGATAGCTTAGATGAATAAATGGTCTTGGTTAAGCACAAATAGTATGTTGATATGGTTAATCATACTATATTTTAATCTGGTTTTGGCCTAAGACTTTTTATAGGAAGGATATATAGTTTGATAACAACAAATTAGCCTTATAGGTCAAACAATTATAACTATGGTTTTGGGTTGAAAGTATTTTTTTGGACAAAATATATAGTTTGTTAACATTACTATATAACGTTAACATAGGGTTTATGCTTAAATTTTATCTCATTTAATAGCTTATGGAGTAGATTTAGCATGACATGCAACTCTATTCAATTTTTCTTTTTTATTCTCTTACTTTGATATTTGGTCCGAGCTTGAATTTACTCTCAATTTGTAATTGTTTCAGTTTGGAATTTATACTCATACACACACACACATATACACACATATACATACACACACACATACACATACACATACACATACACATACACATACACATACACATACACATACACATACACATATATGTATACGTATACCTATACATATACATATAAATATACATTCTTTAAACAGTTTTAGATATACTCTAAAATTCTTGTATTAAGTGTTCATTTGTATCTTTGTGTTGTTCAACTCTGATCCATTTTCATTAATATGTAATTACCATATAATCTATTAATTTCAGCTTTAAGAAACATGGATATACATTTGTCAAGATCCTCTTAGTTGTTGCTATGAAGGTTAATATGCAAGAGTTTCATTTTGGAAAATTCTATTCATAGAAAATTTATTTTAAAAAATGGAATTTTGAAAAGCATATAGATAACACCATTAGTGGTTGAGATAGAAAAGAATTATAGTTCAAATATTTAGGTTTGATAAATTTTATAGTCTAGTAGAGATCTTATGAAATATATCACAAATGTCTCACTACAAATACCTACACACAACTCACTATATGATATTAATATTATAAAATGAAAACAAAAATGATGAAGGTGTCTTTTAGAAAAATTTTACTAAATAATAAAAAACCTCCATAACTATAGAAATCTAAAATTAAGTTTGGTCCATATTCAATGGTGCAAAATAGAAAAATCTTCTAGTCAAATATATTTTCAAATTAAGACCATCTAAAGTGAAACATAGGTAGGATTTTTAGGATAAGAGGTTGTGAGGCTACAAGGAACTAAGGAAGGGAACTCTAAAGAAAATCATAATTAATCCACTTTTAAATTAAAAAAATTCTTCTGATAATGGCTATATTTTATGAATCAAGTAACTTTCATTATTGATTTCTTTTTATACTAATAAATTGATCTTAGCTAAAAAACAAAGGATTTATTTTGTAGGTCTATCTAGATAAACCTAAAACAACAATTGATCATGTTATGAAGATCCATATTAAATTAAATCTAAACATATGAAAATCAAAAAATTAGTAACATTGAAAGTAGTATAATTGCATTTAACTAGAAATACAATTTGTAATCGGTAGTCCTGGGTGAATAATTATTTCTCTATGAAAACATGATTAAATAGTCCCAATCTACACTAGGGGTTTTCTTACCTCGCTCTTTTTCCCCTAGTATACATAGTTGAATGGGATGAATTTTTTTTATTTTATAATTAATAACAACATTATCATGACCAATAACTCTTATTGAGAAAAAAAATGAAAATGTATATATGTATATCTACACGCACACACACTCACTCACTATTATTTATGTTAGAATGATTTAGAATAATTGAGATGGGGGTGAATTAGGTATCCTTGGGTCTAGATGTACCAATTAGACTTTTAAACTCATCAAACAACTTAGATCTAATATTTAATCCACTTCGTCTATATAGAAACTTATTAGTAACATAAACTTCCAGTCTACCATCCCAATAATAACTAATTTGCAGATTTAACATCCAAACAAGTAAGACACTAGAATTTAATGTGGAAACCTAATTTCAAACAAACCACCAACAAAATGTCAACAATATTTCCCTCTTTGAAGTGAGCTTTGTTAGGAGCCAACCCTGTTAAAGGTTACAATACATACTGTTAGGTGCGACCATGTTAAAAGATTTAATCACCTTGTTAGGAGTGGCCTTGTTAGAGGAATTAAGAACATTCCATTAGAATATCACCTTGATTAAAGGATTTACAAATGACTATTAGGTCAACCTTGATTAAAGGATTTTAATTGATACAATGATTAGAAAGTAACAACAAGGTGATATTATAAATAAAACTCACTTTGCAAATATAGATCACAATTTGGTTTAGTAGTTGATTTATTGACTAGCCCCCATTATCATCTTCATCACTGATTCGCTTGGCAACCCTTAAAGAAATCACTCTTCACCTCAACACTTCATTATTTAGCCTTCTTCTCAAGTTTTCCAATCAAAAAAATCAACAATTACTCCAACCTTTTTTGGTTAGCCCTTATGCCTCCTTAAATAGGTAGCTTTGATATTTTGTCACTTAAAAACCATTGTTGATCTTAGTTTTAGGCCATATGCATCAAAACCTTCCATTCTTTTGTTTCCTCCTTCTAGAGACTTCTCAAAACTTCTCTTTGAATAATTCAAAACTTCTCAACAAGATTTACACATTCCAATAATTCAACTATGTTAGCCAAGAATCTCAATTCCTTGACAAAATAACAAATGTTGACACTCAGCCAAAACTATGTTCTTTAGCCTTGGTCATCACTAACTGTCTTGCTTAGATTACACTATCTTTTCTTGGTCCAACTTTTTTGATACTGTCTTTATTGGCACTTGGTCAACACTAAATTTTCTTATCTTATACTATTCACTTGGTTGACACTAGTACATCTTAGCTTTCGGTATAAGTTCCTTAATCTTATGCTTTAAAGCTTGATAAAGCCTATGTATTTGATCTTCATTGACCATCTCTTCTAGGATTTAACTCAAATATATACTCCACTTATTTTTATGACTGAACAATACATTATCTTGTCAAATTCCAACTAATCAAGTGCCCATTGTAATTCCTCATTACTCAACATTTCCACTAGGTCTTCTTGTTATCTCTTCTTTTCATATCCTCTTCATCAATCATCTTGATATGGCACTCTACTCAAGTAGAAACTATCTCACCAATAAGGGGTGACATTAATGAAAGCATAACAATTGTTCCACTTGTAGTTTCTAACAATATCCCTCTTTCGCATTGATGATAACACCTGTAAGTCATTCAAGTGTCCACTTGATTTGCTTCTATGAACTCACTTTGTGTTTAGTAATAGATCTTCATTAATATCCTTAGTTTGATTCTGATTCTCATCTCAATAGCCAATAATCTTTCTACTCTCATCTTTTAGTTTCATTCCAATTCTCATTCATGTAGCTTTGATATGCAACACCTCTAGTAGCACTACAACAACTCCCTCTATCATATCAGAACATGAACTCATGAACCCCCTCTTTGATATACACCTTTTGAACTTGTTCTCTATTTGTTGAGGGTAACACCTCTTCCTTTGATGACTGCATAGGTAATTACTTCATAATCTCTCCATCTTTCTATAAGATAAAATACTCTCCTTCTTTAGCTGATTAGGTAATCTCTCCCTCTTGACCTTTTCTCCTCATGGTAACTGATATGCAATTCTCTCCCTCTTTACTCATGCTTCTATGGTAACTATATAATATCTCCCTCTTTGACAACAATGCCAAAGACAATTCCAAAGATACTTCAACCAGGGATAACTTTAAGAAACACCCTCCCTAGAAAATTTGTAAGATGTTGGCAAATCCATCATTTTTTCTAGACGAAAAAAATATTTTCCCTTGGAAAAATTTGTTTTCAACATATAAAAAATTTAATTTTATTGGCTATATTTTTCCAACATGGAAGAATTTCATAAAATCAGGGTGATTAAATTTTTTTTTTTTGGTGAAATACATAACTTATTTGAATGGAAATAATATATAAATCATGAGATGATTTTTTCCCATTTGATAGAAAAAATGCATAATATAAGAGGTGATTTTTCCCCTTAGTTGGAAAGGGTATATAATTAATGAGGTAATTTGGTTTCTTTTAATGCAAAAAAATGTAACACATTGGTGAATGTCGTACAACTTATTTTAAAAGCATGTGAAACATGGAAATTAATTTCCTTTTGGTATTAAATGCATGCTTCATAAAATCAAGTTGTTGATGAAAATTAGAATGTGTACTCAGAGTGCAAGGTTTTCTCTAGATTAGCAAGTGTAGTTGGGAAAGTTGATGAGCATGGGACTTCCTATTTAGGAGCATCCAAAAAGATAGGCACCAAACCTTGTAGTGGACCCATGGAAAGTTGGGTCTCAAGAAGATCAGTATGATATTATTAGTAGCATGATGAATGTTATATGGGATCTCTAGATAAATTATCCTAGATAAATCAGTGATCAACAAGTACTGGAGCAAAAGGCATAAAGGGAGGAGTTGGACTAGAAAATTGTGATTTGCGATGACAAAAGAGGCTCAATCCACATGCTGAAAACATAGAAGACATTGATAATTTATTGGAAATGTTTCGTGCTATGTGGAAGACAATAAATTTTCTTGCTTTCCAAATCATTTAATAATTTTTTTGGGAAAATTCTACAAATATGTTAGTAACCAAAGATTCTGAAGCTTGTATCCACCCTTTCATTTTCTATAAGAGTAAGTGCCAAGACTCTTTGGGAGATTAAAAGGATATACAACATATAATAGGTATACTTATAAGTTATTGTACTCTATTGAGTATTTATAGAACAAAATTTTGTATAGACTCTTATAAGGTTATGCAACTATTTGAAATTTTTAGCTCGATTGTACTTAGATTTTCAAATTAATATAAATCCAAACTATTTTATGCCTCACTGAATGATTGTTGATCAACTTATTTATTTCCTACTATACTTTGTCTCAAATGGTCCTCCATGTTTGGAAAAAGTACATATTAGAGTATGTTACATAACAACAGCCAAATGACAATTAGTAATAAATATAACATTGTGGAGTTGTATCCAACAATAGTGTCTCATTCAATGATTTTACATCAATGGTGGAAGTTTTAGTTCGGGTTGAATTCCTAGAATGAAGCCTTGATCTAATTTTAATTTCCATAATGGTGACAAGTGTCCACTATCCTCACTGCCACCTGCACTTGGAACTTGCAGTGTGAGTTGACATTAATTGGATGTCCTATCATTGTTAGTTACATTCCCTTTGCCATATGCTTCACATGCTTCACTTTTTATTTGGTACTAAAGAAAAAATATAAAATATAATTCTACATGTTTGGGAAAGACTGCCAAAGATTTTCTACTAATATAATTTAATTTTGAGGATTAAGGGATATAGAAGATCAACTGAATGTTATGGTAGTCAACCATATTAAGTTATTATTAGGCTCTTTTCTTCATCATTTATCAAATTATTTTTTGAAGTGACTATGGTAGTGATTGACAGTGATCATTTTTGTCTAGTTTAGAAAAAATCTATCTGGTTTAGGTGAATTCCTCTTGCCTCTGGTGTTGGTGGTGCAAATTGTCTGGTTTAGGTAAATTGTCTACAATACACACTCCACTAAGATTGAGGTGCAAATTGGAAGAACTAAAAAGGAAATTTCTAGGCTCTTTTCCTAATGAAAACCTAAATAAAATTTGTAATGATGTTGCTCCTTTTGTCTTTGAGGTGATGAAAATGGTTCTTGACTGCAAGTTTATGGAGAAAAAAAAAGGTATTGTGTCAACACAGACATTACTTGCCAATTTCTAGCATCTTTCCTCAATCTTGGAGGAAAAAAGGTGGACATTCTTATGCTATTGAGGCATGCATTCAAATAAGTGTATCTGGATGATGACATTGATGTCATCATGCATGCATAATTAGGGTTGGGCATCCCTTAGGCTCATCAATTGTACAAGCTTTTACAACCTGACTAGAATATAGCAATGCAACCTTTTCTACTAGACCTTACTATTGGGTAGTTGAGGCACCATAGGAAATGGGTGTAGGATGGAAGAGACTTTTTAATAAAATAACTTTATCTAGATGTCGAGATTATGGATGACCCTACATGAAACACGTATCTTGATGAATTAAAAATTTAATCCTTACATGATAATTCTACACTGATGATGGGAACCCCCACTAGGGTTTCCCAGGGTTGATGATCCGTAACTATTATATTTTGGGTTTTGTTTTGTTTTAACAAATTACAAGAAAATATGCATCATTCCTTGTGAACATTGTAATTACCGTTTGAATGTTAATGAAAATACACAGTTTTATTTCAAATTTTGTTTGATGAATTATGGACTTGTAGACTCCTTAAAATATTTGGAAATGTTTTTTCAAATTTAAATTTGATTAAGCTTTCATCTTTAAATGTTTTCATTTGTAATGAAGTTAATCCCTTTAAAAGTTTTTGTTATCCCCTACAAGGAAGACATGTGTCCAATTTATTGAAACATAAAATTAGATTATTATTATTAATAATACTAATACAAAAATCAATTAATATTTTTTCTTATGAAGTTTAATGCAATAAATAGTGAACATTTCATTGTCACCCATTTGATTTTTAAAAAAACTGAAAGGCTCAAATCGTATTGCAGAAGAATTTTAGAGTTAGGATTCATTTTTTCAGTTGTCCCCCACAAGGAAGACATGTGTCCATGTTTTTTCAAGATAGTTTGACATCATGTATCTATTCTTAAGGTTTCTTTTCTTTTTTATGGCTCACATTTAATCTTCCTTGTCACATCTCTCACTAGATGGCATCTTCACCAAGAATATTATCATACAATATATGCCTATTTATTTCTTTCATGTTAAGGGTAGTAATTATTGGAAGATTTTCTCAGTGATTAGATTGTATTCCTTTATGGCATTTATAGTGATAGGTTGGGAATCTTCCCTTTACCTATTTATCTCAAGGGTTGGCTTTCTAGGGTCCACTCTTTTTCAATGGTTACTATGATCAAGCTTACTTTCCCCTCTCCGCTAGTGGATTTTGATAGACCAATCAAAATAGAGTACATTATGTGAACTATTAAAGTTAATAATAGGGTCATTTGGTAGTTTTTTCATGATGCTTAAGGACCCAATTGTTTAATAGTCATAATAGATTCTAATCCAACCTGAATATTGTATCCATGTTCATTGTAGTTTCTCACTATTTTTCTACAAACCATGATCTCATAGCCACCTTATGTAGGGAATTATTTGAAGATTTTTTTCTTGGTGACTTGGACACTATCCTCCAAAATATTAGGTATGACCTTACCATCCCACTAGTAGAAAATTATAACATGTTTTATGTTTGTGGGAAACCCATTTTCACCAACCTAATCATCTTTACAGAGAACCTGATTGGCTTCTGGTCTAGGGGCACCAAGGTAGGCTTGTGGAATACTTAGGGATCCTAGGGTATTTTTGCATGTAGTAGTGCTAGCAATACCACTAGGTGAATAAGTGACCTAACCTAGTCCTAGGTTGAGGTTAGTTAAGACGGGAGAGTCTGAAAAGGTCCAAGTTGCTCCTAGTTAGGCTATATAGAGGAATTTTGTGTTCTAAAGGATAATAAGGTCAAATAGGGATTTTAATTTCCTTATTACATGTTTTCTAACCATGTAAGGCCTTTGGAAAGTTTTGAAAAAATATAGAGCAATTTTGAGAGTCAAATGCTCAAAAATGCAAAAATTGCTCAAAAGTTGTCAATGTTGTCATTGACAACATTGATAACTTTTCTTGCAAATGAGCAACTTTTTAGTTGGATCTTGATAAATATATAAAGTATTTAGGATAGGAGTTGGGATGTGTTTATAAGGCCATCCTTGACCTTCCTCCATGGTTGGAAGTTTGGAGAAATTATGGTGTGTACAAATTGACAACAAGATAATAATATCATGAGAATTTCTGGAGTTTGATTGTGTCATAATTTTTAAGCATCTAATGACATTAAACAAGATAATAGTTATAGTTTTATGCTTTTAAGCTTTTTGGTACTTTAATAGATTATATTGAGAATTTTCATTGCTTAAGGTGTTAAAAGATATTAATGTGAGATTCTATACATTTTTAGTGTGTGGTTTTGTGAAGTTTTAGTTTCTTATAGAAATTATTTTGGTTTTTATGTGTATGTTGTTCTAAATCTAGTCTTGGAGCAAGATGGTGTCATAACTCCCACTCCCACCATAGGATTTGTATGAAATATTTAGATTTGGGAGATGAATCCTTGTACATATTTTAAAGAAAAGGAGGGCCCTTGGAAATAATAGCAAGTTTTTCTATGATGATTCCCTAGGTGAGTCAGAGTTGCATGGCTAGGGATAACAATTAGATGCAGAAGTGATAGGAGTGGTTAAAAGTGTGTGATACTTCAACCAAATCATGGATAGTGTTGAAGGAAGGTATGGTGAAGCCTCAAATTAAATGGGAGCCTCTATAAAGAGTTCTATGAAGGGAAAATCCTACTTAATTGCATACAACTAGCAAAACCCTTAAAACCCTTGGTTTCAAGCTAAAATTGTGGCTATACTGTATGGACAAGTTGGGAATCCTAGACCCCCTAAATCCTTAATGTCTCTAAAATGGGTGTCTAGATTAGTGGTTTTTTTGTCCCGTTATTAAGAAATTTTGTAAGTTATTTGAGTTTTACTTCATTTGGAGGGCTAATTTCCTATAGCCTTTTTAAAAGCAATTTTGTGAATTTCAAAGAGTTTATTGGAACTAATTTAGGGTTTCATTCCCAAATGTGGTAATAAGGTTTGGGAAGTGTCTTGGTGTCATCTGAGATATTCATACTTCCATTTTGGGTGTTGATCATGAAGTTGAGGTAGTTGGTGAACTTATTGAAGAGGAAGAAATCAAGTATACGAAGTGGTAATGGTATGTTTGTTCTAACTTGTTGGTGTGTAATAGTTGAATTGAATATGGCCTTTGTGTTAGGATCCCAATGGAAGTAGGATGACTAGCTACCCTATTAGGTCAAGAAAAAGGCCTAAGGAGACCTTAGAGGAAGCTAGGGTAAGAGAATGCCTAGTTATCATATTAGAGTGGTATCAGAGCAAGTTAAAGACTTTGGAATAAGGTGTATTTTTGCAGCTACTAGATAGTCAGTGGGTGAATCAAGAATGATGACTAATGCAGAGCTAGCTTAGGAAGTTGATGAGCAAATGGAGAAGAATAGACTCCTTGAAGTAGGCTTGGAAGAGGTGAAGACAAAGTTGGATGAAGTTACTAATGCATCAAAAAAGAAGGAAGAAGAAGAAAATGAGAAGGGTAAGGAGGTGATAGAAGAAGATGTTGTCCCTAAACTATACCCTATCTTGAATGAAGAGCCTTTCTTGAAAGCTATTAAAGCCAAAGGAGGGAAAGCTTTGGAAGGTGTGCCACTATTCAATGGAAAGATGGATATAGATGTAATGATGGATTGGTTGGATGGCATGGAGAACCATTTTGAGTATGAAGGGCTATTAGAGGCACAAAAGATCAAAGTGGCCAAGTTAAGACTTAGCAACTTAGTTGTGACATGGTGGAAGTATGTACAAGATGAGAGGATCAGCATGGGCAAGAATCCTATAGCCAACTAGAATGCCATGGTTACCAAGTTTAAGGAGAAATTCCTACTAGAAGACTTTGAAATATAACTTCACAAAAGGAGATGAGGATTAAGAAAAAAGGATTTGGGTGTAGCTTCTTATACAAAGGAGTTTCAAAGATTGTGCCTTAGATCCAAGAAGTAAGAGGAAGAGCTAATAAAGGTGGCTAGATACTTGGATAGTTTGAAGTGGAATATCCAAGAGGAGATTAGTTTGTGGGCACCTACACTATTTAAAGGTGCCATCAACTAGCCCTAAAGGTGGAGAAAAAGAACAAGAAGAAAGGAGATTCAAAGTTCAAGGACAGAGGCAAGGGAAGAAATCAGAGAGGACAAAGAGGAGGTTACCAATGAAGAGGTATTGAGCATAGGGATCAAGGTGAGAACAAGCTCACATAGCAAGCCAATGAAAGAACTCCTAGAGGAGGTTATAGTAGAGGGAGAGGAAACCAAGGAGGTACAAATAGAGGTGGAGGATTAGGTTGAAGCAACTCATACTTTTTTAGTATGAAATATTATAATTATGGTCAACTTGGCCATCTAGCATATAGATGCCCTGAGAAGCCCTCTTCTTCAAATCATGATAAGAGAGTGGCATATGAACAACAGGATAGTTGAAAGGAGAATGATGTGGGTCATATAGAGTTAGAAAAATGTGAGAACCTTATGTTTAGGAAGATTGATGTAGGGAAGGGAAGGGAAGAACTAGGGCCAAAGCCTCACCTAGCTATCCAAACCACCCTGCAAGAGTTAACATAGTGAAAAGAAAACACAAAGAACAACAACCAAAGGAGGAGGAAGAGCAAAACACTTCTATTAATTCATCAAATAATTAGCATACATGCCTTGCTATAAGGCCTTTTGGGTCATGGCCAAATACAAAAAAAATACAACTTCTAGATTCATGATCCAACTCCGAATTCACACTTCTAGACACATATGCATTCCATTTTAGAATTCTCTCTAAGTCCTCTTTCTCCCAAAAAATACTTAACTCTAAGCCTAAACACCCTATATATACTTGCAAAAATGGCTTATAGATCATTCTAGAACATTACATAAGAGGAAGGCCGACCCAACAACAGTCTAAACACATCCCAAGAAAAGATCTTAACATAAATATCATGATTGAAATAAATCCTGCAAGTCATCTTGTAGAAATCACATCGAAATGCTGACACAAAAAAAAAAAAAAAAAAAAACTCAGTACATGAAGGGTCACTCGGCATACACTAGGTAACTTGGCACATGAAGGGTCACTTAGCATACATTGGGTAACTCAACACATAAAGGGTTACTTGGCATAGACTAGGTAACTTGGTAGCAAGTTGAAATTAGTAGCAACTGACACTCGGTAGCAACTAGAACTTAGTAGCAATTGGAACTCGATAACAACTAGAAATGGGAACTCAGTAATAACTGGCACTCAACAGTAACTGGCACTTGGTAGTAACTGGAACTTGGCAGCAACTAGCACTCAACAGTAATTGGAACTCGATAGTAATTGGAAAAATGAACAAAAAGTGTAGGATTACAAGGAAACCAAGGATGCTCCCGCATCAAAAAACTAGGTTTGGAAGAAATGATTCTCCTAAATCATTGAGATGTTGCAACCTGAGCTGAATCCAACTCAAATTGAGAAATCCATGAAGCATCTTCATAGGTTTGTTCTTCCACTTCACCAAATATTCATAGTAATCTTTTCCTCTTGTGCTCTTGCCAACTCTCTGATCCAATATCTGTTCAACTTCTTCAATTTTCTTCTTAAGATAATCATTTGATACAAAAACTTCATCATCTGACTCATGATACTTATATAAATCAACAACATTGAATATAGGAGATATATCCATGTCATCAGGTAACTCAACTTCATAAGCATTACCACTGTCAAACTTCTTCAAGATCTTACAAGGTCCAAAATTCTTCATCTTCAGCTTACTATATGTTCCAATAGGAAATATTCCTTTCTTCTAATGAATCATCACCTCATCACCAACTTGAAAATATTGATGTCTTCTATACTTATCAGCATTCTCCTTATACTTTTGATTACTTTGTTCCAACCATAACTTCACTTCCTTATGTAAAGACTCCATAAAATTAGCAAATTATTCTCCTGCAACACTTCTCTTTTCTTCACCAACAACATCTCTCAAATTTGATATAACTCTAAGTTGTATTTCAATAATAATCTCAAAAGGTGTCTTCCCTGTACTCCTATTCACAGAATTTTTATATGCAAACTTATATTTTGCCAACACTACTTCCCAATTACTTGGCTTATCTCCAACTAAACATCTCAACAAATTACCCAAGCTTCTATTCACAATCTTTGTCTATCCATCTGTCTATGGATGGAATGTAGAACTAAACTTCAACTTAGTACCCATGTTCTTCCACAAAGTCTTTCAAAAATAACCAACAAACTTACTATCTCTGTCAGAAATAATACTTCTTAGTAAACCATGCAATCTCACAATCTCTTTAAAGAAAAGTTCAGCAACATGCTCTGCATCTAATGTCTTCTTACATGGTATGAAATGAGCCATCTTAGAAAATTGGTCCACTACAACAAATATGGAATCATACCCCTTTACTATCTTAGGTAATCCAAGAACAAAATCCATACTGATGTCACTCCAAGGTTTCTTAGGAATAGTAATAGGTGTATACAAACCAGTATTTTGACTTACTCCTTTTGCAATTTGACAAATTGCACAACTCTTTACAAATTTTTGAACATCCTTATACATTTTTGGCCAATAATACTTATCCTTTAGCAAACTCAATGTCTTATCAATTCCAAAATGTCCAGTCAATCCATCACTATGCTTTTCCTTAATCAGAGTCAACCTCATAGAACTTCTAGGAATACACAACTAAATGCCTTTGAACAACATACCTTCTTGAATGAAATACTCATCGTACTTACTTACGTGATCTGTTAGATTTGGTGCTTTGCACTCTCTCTATGCCTTAGAATAATTAGGATCAACATCACACAACTCTTTCATTTCATAAAAAACAAGAGGTTTAACCTTCATTTCAATCAACAAAGAACGTCTTCTACTCAATGCATCAACAACTCTATTAGTAACTCCACTCTTATGCTTAGTAAAAAATGTGAAACTCTGCAAGTATTCAACCCACTTCATATGTCTCTAATTCAATTTATGTTGACTTCCCAAGTATTGGAAAGCTTTATGATTAGTATACAACACAAACCCCTTAGGAATCAAATAATGTCTCCACTTTTTCAAAGCTTGAACAATAGCATAAAATTCTTGATCATTCACAAAATGCTTCCTTTTGGCATCATTCAAATTTTCACTAAAAAAAGCAACAGGCTTACCTTCTTGACTTAATACAACTCCTATTGTGTTACCAATTGCATCACATTCAACTTGAATACTTTGTTGAAATCAAGAAAAGCCAATACAGGTAATTCAACAACATTTTGTTTCAAAGTCTCAAATATCTTATCAGCTCCATGTGTCCACTTGAATTCCTTTTTATCTCCCTCATTGTCTTAGTCATAGCATTACAAACAACACTGAAATTCTTTATAAACTTTCTATAAAAACTAGCCAAACCATGAAATGATCTTACCTCACCCACATTCTCTAGTGTAGGCCATCCCAAAATTTCTTTAACCTTCTTAGGATCCATCTTCAACCCATCAGCTGAAATCACAAATCCCAAATACACAATCTCCTCTTGCATAAAAGAACACTTTTTCATATTAATCAACAACTTTTCCTCTTTCAACCTCTACAATACTTGTCTAATATGCTCAAGATGTTCTTTCGTAGTCTTACTAAATATCAGAATATCATCCAAATAAATAATCACAAACTTACCAAAAATCTTTTCAGAACTTCATTTATCAACCTAATGAAAGTACTAGGTGCATTAGTCAAACCAAAAGGCATAACCAACCATTCATACAAACCATCTTTTGTCTTGAAAGAAATCTTCCATTCATCACATTCTCTAATTGTGATATGATGATAGCCACTCTTCAAATCAATCTTCATAAAATACTTTTCTCCACTCAAACAATCCATTATGTCATCCATCCTTAGCATAGGAAACCTATATTTCATTGTTATCTTGTTAATAGCTCTGGAATTAGTACATGTTCTCCATTATCCATTCTTTTTAGGTGCTAATATAGTAGATACAACATATGGACTTAAGATTTCTCTGATCAAACCTTTCTAAAACAAATCATGCACTTGTCTATTAAGTTCTTCATTCTCTATAGGTGTCAAATTTATATGGTGCTTTGTTTGGAAAACTAGCTCCAAGAATTAAATCCATACAATGACTTATGCTTCTTACTAGATGTAAACCATTAGAAATATGATAAAAAACAATATCTTTATATTCATTTAGCAATTCTATAATTTCTACTATTACTCAACTATCACTATCTTCTATCACTAGATCATTACCAGCTTCTGTTGCTTGGTCATTACTACCAACACTCGGTCTTCTAGGAACTATGGAAAAATAGGCTTGATTATTCTTTACTTCTTTTTCAAATTGCTTTCCTTTAACCATGAAAACTTTTATTGCAATACAACTGACCTCATCTAGACTTTCAATCAAAGGCAACAATATTTGTTTCTTCACATTTACTCAAAGAGTATATTGATTCAATCGTCCATCATGTACAACAAATCTATCATATTCCCATGGTTTAACCAAAAAAATATGACAACAATCCATGGGCATAATATCACACAAAACTTCATCAAAGTAATGTCCAATTTTGAACTTCACAAGGCATTGCTCACTTACCAATATCTTATGCTCATCTTTGATCCATAAACATGATAGGGTTTAGGATGTTTCAACCTCTGCAACTAAAACTTTGTAACCAGCTCGTCTGATGCCAAATTTGTAGAACTTCCACTGTCAATAATCACTTTGTAGCATTTTCTAGCCATCTTACATCTAGTCTTGAAAAGACTTCTCCTTAAAATAGGTTCCTCATCACTTCCCTTATTACATAAGGTTCTTCTCACCATCAGATTTTCTCCAACCTCAAGTCCACTTGGTGAACTCTCAATGTTTCCTTTAATCACAACATTTCTATTATTCTGCCCACTTTTAGAATATCTACATTCAAAGGATCTATGCCCTTCTTTACCACATCTGAAACAATTACCATTGAATCCACCTCTATAATAAGAATTACCTCTTCCTTGATAAGATCTAGTACATCCTCGATATATGACCTTTCCACTTTGTCTTTTCTCTGTCATCATTCTTCCATTCATATTTTCCTTTATCCTACACAAAATTATTAGATCTACCACCTTCACCATAAGATCTACCTCTGCCTCTCTGGAATCTACCACCTCTACCTCTTTCTCTTTGTTCATGTTTCTTTGCTAAGATCTCCTCAGCTTTCAAGCAATATTGATATGCTTCTTCAACACTTCCCAACTTCACAAAACTTATTTCTTCTTGAATTCTAGATTTCAATCAATTTATGTACCTTGAAATTTTCTCAACATCATCATCCACATGTCTAGATCTGATGTCCAATCTATAGAATTCCTCGATATACTCTTTCACAGTCATGTCCTTTTGTTTCAAATTTTGCATCTTTCTCAACAAGCTAACTTGGTAATCAGTAGGAAGGAATTTGTTCTTTACCTTATTCACCATCTTTGGACAAGTTCTAATCTTCTCTTTTCCTCTCCTTTGTCTATTAGTTTGTAAATGTTCCCACCATAGTGATGCATGACCTTTCAACCTAGTGACTACAATCTTCACCTATATATTATCAAGAGTGTTTTCATACTCAAAGAACTTCTCCATATCTGAGATATAATCCAACATAGAATTGCTATCCAACTTTCCATCATAAGGAACAAATTTTATAGTAGGCTTTGAATTTTCCCTAGACAACACTCACAAAAATATTTCCTCATCTTGATCTTCTTCAAGTTTTGGATTATGGTTTGGTGCTACTGCTTCATCATCACTTACATCATCAAGATGTGCTCCTCTCCTCTAGGATGTTTCCATAGTATCTAATCTAGCTACAATTTGTCTCAAATAATCCAATATGGCATTATTAGCATTCCCTCTACCACAAACCATCTTTACAAATTAGGTTCCTCAAGCTCTAATACCAACTAATGCGGGGAAGGGAAGGGAAGAACTAGGGCCAAAGTATCACCTAGCTATCCAAACCACCCTACAAGAGTTAACACAGGGAAAACACAACACAAAGAACAAAAAATAAAGGAGGAAGAGAAAAATACTTCTATTGATTCATAAAATAATTAGCATACATGCCTAGCTATAAGGCCTTCTAGGTTATGACTAAATACAAAAAAAAATTCAACTTCTAGATTCATGATCTACCTTCAAATTTGCACTTCCAGAAACAAATGCATTCCCTTTTAGAATTATCTCTAAGTCCTCTTTCTCCCAAAAGCTACTTAACTCTAAGCCTAAACACCCTATATATACTTGCCAAAATGGCTTACAGATCATTTTAGAACATTACATAAGAGGAAGGTTGACCCAACAATGGTCTAGACATATTGCAAGAATATATCTTAACATAAATATCGTGATCAAACTAAATCCTGCAATTTGGCTCATAGAAATCATATCCAAATGTTGACACTTGACAAAAAATAGGAAAAATTGACACATGAAGGGTCACTTGGCATACATTGGGTAACTCAGCACATGAAGGGTCACTCGACATACACTGGGTAACTCGGTAGCAACTGGAACTCAGTAGCAATTGGCACTCAGAAAAAACTAGAACTTGGTAGCAATTAGGACTTGGTAACAACTAGAAATTGGAACTCGATAATAATTGGCACTAGACAACAACTAGAACTTGGTAGTAATTGGAGCTCAGTAGCAACTGGCACTCGATAGTAACTGGAACTCAGCAACAACTAGAAGAATGAACAAAAAGTGCAAGATTACAAGGAAATCCAGGATGCTCCTACATCAAGGATACTAATCAAACAACTTGCTCTTGATGAACCTAAACATATGAGGTTCTTATTTAGGATTAGATGCAAGATCCTTGGAAAATTTTGTAAGGTGGTGGTAGATTTAGGTTCTGCTAATAATATAATATTAGAGGAGGCAATTGAGAAGCTTAAGCTAACTAAAGTGCCACATGTGAACCCATACAAAGTGACTTGGCTCAACAAAGGAAAGAGTATATTGGTCAATGAACAAACTTGGCTGGACTTCTTCATAGCACAGTATAAGGATAGATTATTGTGTGATATTTTACCCACAGATGCTTTCCATATACTATTGGGTAGACCCCAGTAGTATGACAGAGAGGTATTCTATGATGGAAAGAAAAATTCCATATCATTTATGAAAGGAGGTAGAACATTTAAAATCTAGTCTTTGTTGGAGGGAGTAGAGCCATGATCTAAGCTACCTTGTGTATTATTTTGTAGTGGGAAGGAATTTGTTAAAGACCTTAAAGATGAAGAGAGCTAAGGTTATGCAATAGTGCTGAAGTCCAAGAGAGAAGAGAAGATAGTGAAGGACCCTTTACCTGCAAAAGTTCAAGCATTTCTTGAGAAATATAAAGACATTGTGAGTGATGGCACTCCTAATACTCTATCTCCTAGAAGAGTCATAAGCCATCAAATAGACTTTGTTCCTAGTGCATCCTTACCAACCAGAGAAGCATACAATCTTACTCTAGACTAAAACTTGGAAGTGGCAAGACAAGTGCATAAATTGATGGACTAAGGTCTAATTAAGAAGAGCATAAGCCCATGTGTAGTCCTTGTTGTACTAGCATCCAAAAATGGAGGAAAATGGAGACTATGTATAGACTCAAGAGATATAAATAGGATCACAATTAGGTATAGGTTTCCCATACCTAGGATTGAGGATCTCATGGATTACCTTTGATGGGCTATTTACTTCTCCAAGTTAGATTTGAAGAGTGGATACAGGAGGGAGATGAATGGAAAACAACATTCAAGACCAAAAATGGGCTATATGAATGGCTAGTGATGTCATTTGGTCTCTCAAATGCTCCTAGCACATTCATGAGGCTCATGAATGAAGTGATTAAAGAACTCATGGGAAGATTTGTGGTTATATATCTAGATGATATAATCATCTTCAAGAAGACAAAGGAGGAGCACATCAAACATGTGGAAGCAGTATTATAGAGGTTGCATGAAGAGAAGCTTGCCATCAATCTCGAGAGGTGTGACTTTTTCAAGTAGGAACTTGTGTATCTAGGCTTTATGGTGTCAAAGGTATCCTTGAAGATGGATCAAGAGAAGGTTGATGCAATCCTCAATCAGCCACCACCTACTACATCTACTGAGGTAAGAATTTTTCATGGTCTAGCTCAATTCTCTAGGAAATTCATTAGGAATTTTAGTGGCATATGTGTACCTTTTCTAGATACCATAGAGGGTGGGGTTAAGTCTAAGTTCAAATGGACCTTAGAAGCTGAGAAATATTTTGAAATGTTAAAGAAGCAACTACCCAACCTATTTTACAACTACCTAGTTTTGAGAAACTTTTCACCATAGAGTGTAATGCAAGTGGCCTAGCAGTAGGGGGAGTGTTAAGTCAAGAAGGTAGGCCAATAGCCTTCTTTAGTGAAAAAATTAATGAGGCCAAAAAGAAGCATTCATCCTACAACCTAGAACTATATGCCCTAGTTTAGTCTCTTAGGAAATGGAGACACTACCTATTACCCAAGGAATTTTTTGTATCGATAGATAATCAAGCTCTTAGTTACATTAATACACAAGAAAAGTTGAGTAACAAAAATTTGAAATGGATGGAGTACTTGCAAGCTTTTACCTTCACAATCAAACATAAGAAAGGGAACATAAATAAAGTAGCAGATGCATTGAGCATTAAGGGTGTTAATAGTTCAAGGGGTATAGTTACATAGCATTGGGATAGAAATCTTTAAGAGTCTAAATAAGGAGGATAAATATTTTGTAGAGGCATACAAGGTATGTTCTAACTTTGCAAATCATTTTCCTAGAAAATTCTCTACGTTTATATTGCAGAATAGAATGCTCTTTAAGGTTAACCAGTTATGTGTACCAAGAGGTTCAATAAGAGAGAACCTAATACAAGAGAAGCATAATGGAAGTCTAAGTGGGCACTTTGGTGTCAACAAAACCTTATAACTAGTCCAAATATTCTACTATTGGCCTAAACTAGTCAGAGAAATGACTAAGTATGTGTAACAATACATGGTGTGTATGAAAGCTAAAGGAGGGATGAGTAATGTAGGTCTTTATCAGCCCCTACTAGTCCCAAATAGACCATGGGAGAATGTGAGCATGGATCTCATAGTAGGACCTCCTAAGAGAAAATAGGGTTATGATAGTATCTATGTAGTTGTGGACAGGTTTAACAAGATGGGGCACCTCATTCCATGCAAAACTACCAATGATGTAAGTCACATTGTACATTTGTTCTTCAAAGAGGTTGTGAGGATCCATGGCCTTACATTAAGCATAATTTTAGATAGGGATGTAAAATTAATGAGTCACTTTTGGAAGACCTTGTGGAGAAAACTTGGTACAAACTTGTCATTTGGATCAGCCTACCTTCCTCAAATAGATGGTCAAACTAAAGTGGTTAATAGGGTGCTAGGTAATCTCTTAAGGTTCCTAACTAAGGAGTATAGAAAAACTTGGAATGTCATCATTCCCCAAGTAAAGTATGCCTACAATGATACTAGGAATAGAACCATAGGTAAAAGCCCCTTTAAAATTGTGTATGGCATGTATCCTAGAGGTGTGTGTGAGTTGAGGGATCTTGGAGGAATGGAGCATAGAAGTGGACATGCTAAAGATTTTTCCCAAACCATGAAATAAATCCAAGAATAGGTCAAGAAGACTATTCAAAATAATACACAAAAATTGAAGGTTAAGGTGGATGAAAGAATGAAAGACATTTAGTTTTCTATTGGTGACTATGTCATGGTGCATTTGAACAAGTTTAGGTTACAAAAGGGTATGCCAACCAAGCTACAAATGAAAAGAGTGGAACCTTGTAAACTCTTGGCCAACTATGGATCCAATGCCTATAAAATTGATTTGGACATCTCTCCTATCTTCAATGTGTAGGATTTGGTTGAGTTCAAGGGTACACTAACTTAGAGAAGTCATGGAGTCAATACAAATTTGAAGCCTATAGTAGTACCTACACCAAGTAAGTTAGAAGTTGAACAAGTATTAGATTCTAGAGTTTAAAAAAAAACCAGACTCCAAGTGTACATGGAGCATCTCATCAAGTGGAAGGGAAAACTTGAGTTAGAGGAAACTTGGGTTGTTGAAGGTGATTTCAAAAAGGCAGGCATCCCTCAAGATGTATTTTCCACTAGAGTGACATAGTTTTCTTTTATAGGGGAGTATCGTGCAGGGGCACCTAGGTAGGCTTGTGGAAGACCTAGGGCTCCTAGTATGTTTTGTCTTGTAGTGGTTCTAGCCACACCACTAGGTGAATATGTGACCTAACCTAGTCCTAGGTTGAGGTTAGTTAAGATGGGAGAGTCTCAAAAGGTCCATGTTGCTCCAAGTTGCTCAATTAGCCTATATAGACCAATTTTATGTTTTGATAGATAATAAGGTAAAATAGGGGTTTTAAGTTCCTTATTACATATTTTATAGCTATTTAAGGCCTTTGAAAAGGCTTGAAAACATCTGGATCAATTTTGAGATCCAAATGCTCAAAAATGCAAAAATTGCTCAAAAGTTGTCATTGACAACATTGTCAACTTTTCTTGCAAATGAGAAACTTTTTAGTTGGAGCTTGGTAACTATTTGAAGTAGTTAGGATAGGAGTTTGGATATGTTTATAATTCCATCCTTTATCTTTTTTCAGGGTTGGAAGTTTGGAGAAATTCTAGTGTGTACAAACTAACAACAAGTTAATAGTTATAGTTTTATGCTTTTAAGATTTTTGGCACTTTAATGGATTAGATTGAGCATTGTATTTGGTTAAGGTGTTAAAAGATATTAATGTGAGATTCTTCACATTTCTATTTTGTGGTTTTGTGAAGTTCTAGTTTCTTGTAGAAATTATTTAAGTTTTTGTGTGTTTATTGTTCTGAATCCAGTCTTGGAGCAAGATGGAGTCATAACTCCCACTACCACCATAGGATCTATATGACCTCTTGGGATTTGGGAGATGAATACTTATACATAATTTATAGTAAAGGAGGTCCCTTGGAAAGGAAAGAAATTTTTTCTATAATGATGCCCTAGGCAAGCCAAAGTTGCATGGCTAGGGATCACAATCAGATGCATAAGTATCAGGAGTGGTTGAAAGTGTGTGATACTTCAACCAAAGCATGGAGAGTGTTGAAGGAAGTTGTGGTGAAGCCCAAAATCCAATGATATCCTTTGGCAAGAGTTCTATGGATGGTAATTATTTGCAGACAACCACTAAAATCCTTAAAACCCTTGGTTTTAGGCTAAAATTATGGTCAATCTATATGGACAAGTTGGGAACCCTACACCCCTAAATCCTTAATGTCTCTAAAAAGGGTTTCTAGATCAGTAGTTTTTTTGACCCCTTATTAAAAATTTTGAAATTTATTTGAGTTTTACTTCATTTGGAGGGCCAATTGCTTGTAGCCTTTTTAGAAGCAATTTTGGGAATTCCAAAGGGTTTATTGGAACTCATTTTGGGTTTCATTCCTAGATGTGGTAATAAGGTTTAGGAAGTGCCTTGGTTTCATCTAAGATATTTATACTTCCATTTTTGGTATTGATCATGAAGTTGAGGTAGTTGGTGAACTTATTGAAGAGGAAGAGATCCAGTATAGGAAGTGGTAATGGTATGTTTGTTTTACCATGTTGGTGTGTACTAGTTGAATGGAATAGGGCCTTAATGTTAGGATTCTAAGGGAAGTAGGGTGGCTAGCTACACTATTTGGTCAACAAAAAGGCCTAAGGAGACCCTAGAGGAAGCTAGGGTAAGAGCAAGACTAGTTGTCACATCAACTTTTGTGTAGAAAGTGATTCCTACAAGAGGAACCTATGTTTCCTCATCTATTTTTGCTCAATCATTAATCCCTTAGAAGATAGGCTAGAGTGATACTTCATGGAGGAGGATATCCTATAGGACAAACCCTCATAGCTACTATTTAGGACCTTTAGGAGGCTTTTAGGGTGGACTAGTGACCATCTTGCCTTTTTTTTTTTTAACTTAATCTATAGATCTCACTGAAATTCAAGCTCTAAAACTCTCGTTACATTTTACTTTACTCGTATTGCATAATTTTTTTTGAATAACTATGTCGACTATGAAATTATGGATGGTTTCATTGAATTTTTTTTTGAGTTGTTGCCAAGTATAATAATGGACAATGTTCTTTGTTATGATTTTACTGGAACATTTGGTTATTTGAGGGCTTTTATATCAGTCCAATTTAGTTTTAATCCTTGAATGGTATTTAATCCTATGAAAATCATAGCTAGTGTTCAGGTTTATTATAATCTAACCCTATTCAATGTTATTTTGGAATGGTAGTTGCTCTTTTCTATGATAGGTGGATTGAAGGCAAATACAGGGTTACCATCAAGGTGTTAGTTCAACATTGCATTGGGTCTCTTTTAATGAACCATTCTCATTCTCATGTAATTCATTGTAATAGGGGATATGCTCCCTAATATATCTCATAAAAGAGAGGATGCCCTCTTCAATTCCCATTTAGGGAAAATGTATGTATATAGGACTTTAGTCTTGGGCTATACCAAGGGTTTTCTTTACCTTGTTCTTTTTTTCCCTAATGCCTACACTTTGAATGGGGTTTTATGGAAATATTTTGATATTAATAAAATGGACAATTCTAGGTAATATCCAAAGGATTTAATGGTTTACAAATCACTATACTGTAACTATAGATTGTATAATTTAGGGTTTAATTTGAATCATGCATGTAAATCTGTAAGCCTAAATCGTTAGCAGCGAGTAGTTAATGTTTAAATTCTAGAATTCTAGCTAATTTGCAAAGTAAATTATAGAATTACTTAATTTACTTTAAATTTGTAAAGGCCAAACTATCAAGATCTAGGAAAAAAATCAAACTATCACCACTAACCCAACAATATAACTTAAATTTTAATAGTGGCTCACTTGTGTATCAAGTAGTTTTTGGAGTGAGGTGTATTTAAACCTTAAATCAATAGTTAGATCACAACAAATCAATGGGTTGAGGTGTATTTTAGTCAAGAAGGAGAAACGGGGCCAAAACTTTACCAAAGGCTCCCATAATGATGACACATGGATTATTAGACATATCACTTCAAGGAAATAGGGATTGACATCATTGTGGCCATACATAGACCATTAGATCATAATAGATCAATAAGGTTGATGTAGGAGCATCCTAGTGTAAGAGCAATCTTTCATTACCCAATAATATTTCCTTTCAGCTGTTTCAATAAGGGTTGTCTTAATGTAGAGTTGTTGTCTATGGAGGCTTGCTACTTAGTATGTTAGTCATACAATCTTAGAACATTTTAATTTCATAGGTGAAGGCTCATTTTAGATATATCAACTTATCAGTGGAGTTTTATGGTTAGATTATATGTATTTGTGAAGTTATTTCTATTTTTGGTGTGTAATTTTGGTATAGAACTTCAGGCTTAGTTTTGAAGGCCTTAGAGGCCCCCTATGAGGTCCAAAAACTTGACAGATGGGTGCTTGCATGGATCCAAGCCTGTAGATTAGGAGCCAAGGTTTCTAAAAAGAGGTTATAATAGCCAATTAGAGAAATAGTTTGAAAGTTGTCACCTTTTGAAGTTGGGCTACCCAAAATTTCTAAAATAAATGTCAAAGGTGTATTTGGCTGACTCTATATGTATTGTTAGGGTCTTTTGACCCTAGGTATTAAGTTTGAGTGTGTAGAACCTTCCCGGGCAGCATAAAACTGCCTATTTAAGAAAGACCTAAACATTGTCTAAGACAACTCTGGGTGATAGTTCATAGCTTTGTCTTGTAGATTACTGTAATGAAGACACCCATGTGGGTTAACATATTATAATTCCAAATTCTATAATTCTACATTTGTAACAATAATAAGAAGCCCATATTTTGTTCTCACATATTGCTATTGTTTCTTTGTTTTTGTTATGTGTTTATGGAACTAAGGGGAACACCCTTCATCAAGTGGCATCATAGCCTAGTTTCGATCTTGGGACCCGTGGGTTATGGGCCTACCAAGCTTTGCAATATTTGGACTTGATCAATTCCTCTGGGTTGATATTTTCTAAAAATGTGGGAACATCAAACTTGGGTCTTTTTCCAATACTAGAAATGGCCTTAAAAATATTTTCCTCCTCTGGGTTTAGAACTTCCTCTACTGCGGCTTGGTCTGCATTTCCTTCTTCTTCCCTTTCATCCTTTCTTTCATCATCCAATATGACAAGATTCATTCCTCTATGCATTTATTCTTGTAATGCTTTCATTTTCTTCTGGAGGGTTCTAAAATCCTTAGGTGTAACACCTTTGATTCTTCCACCACATTCTCTTCGTGGAGGTATTTTCACACTTGTGCTAAAATCCTAGTGAAAACTACCTCACAGTTGGCAGTCTATCTACATGTACAATCCAAACCATGATCTTGGTGTGAACTGCCTCACAATCAGTGACCTATCAACACATTTTAGGGAAATATCAACCCATAGGAATTGAGCAAGTAGAAATATTGCAAAGCTTGGTGGGCCCATAACCCATAGGTCCCAAGATCGAAACTAGGCTCTGATACCACTTGATGAAGGGTGCTCCCCTTACTACTATAAATACATAACATAAAACAAGAAATAATAACAATCTATGAGAACAAAATATAGGCTCACTATTATCACTATAAATTTGGAATTATGGAATTCAAAATTACAATATGCTAACCCACATGGGTGCCTTCATTACTGTAATCTACAACATAAAGCTCCAAACTATCACCTAAAGCTATCCTAGACAATGTTCAAGCCTTTCTTAAATAAATTTTTTTATGTTGCTCGAGAAGGTTCTAGAAATTAAAACTTAATACCTAGGGCTGATAGACCCTAACAATACATATAGAGTTAGCCAAATACACCTTTGACATATATTTTAGAAATTTGGGATAGGCCAACTTTGAAAGGGCATAACTCTTGAACCATTGCTCTGATTAGCTATTGTAACCACTTTTCAACAACCTTCATTCTGGATCTACAAGATTAGATCCATGAAAGTTCCTATTTGTCAAGTGTTTGGACCTCATTCGAGGCCTCTAAGGCCTTCAAAATTGAGCCTAAAGTTTTATACCAAAATTACGCACCAAAAATCTGCAATAACTTGAAAAATACATATAATCTAACCATGAAACTCCATTGACAAGTTGGTATATCTAAAATGAACCTTTACCTATGAAATTAGAACATTCCAAGCTTGTATGACTAAATTGCTAAGTAGCAAGCCTCCACAGACAAAAAATTTGCATTAAGACAACCCTTATTGTAACAACTGAAAGGAAATATTTTTGGGTGATGCAAGATTTCTCTTACACCGAAGATGCTCCTACATCAAAAGCAAAGAAACAATAGCTAGATTTCCTGAGAGTGTGGAAAGATCACCAATTTTGAGGTAGTTCATATTAGGATCATGGTTTAGGTTGTGCATGTAGATAGATCACTGACAGTGTGGTAGTTTGCACTAGGGTTTCAGTAGAAGTGTGAAAATGCCTCCACAAAGAGAGCATGGAGGAAAGGTCAAAGGTGTTACACCTAAGGATTTTAGAACCCATAGAGGCAAATGCAAGCATTGTAAGAGAAAATGTGTAGAGGAATGAATCTTGCCATAGGAGATGATAAAAGTGAGGACAAAAGAGAAGAAGAAGGAAATGTAGACCAAGTTATAGTAGAGAAAGTTCTTAACCTAGAAGAGGTGAATTTTTTAAAGGCCATTTCTAGTATTGGAAAAAGACCTAAGTTTGATGTTCCCACATTTGCTAGAAATTTCAACCTAGAGGAATTGATTGATCGGATCAATAAATTGGGAGAGAACTTTGAATATAAAGATATTAAATATCCAGACAAGGTCAAGTTTTTAAAGGCCAATTGAAAGGTCATGCAAAGATCTGGTAGCAAGAGATCCTCTTGGATTGAAATAAAAGAGGAAAGGAAAAAATCACCAGATAGGATTAGATGGTAGCTAAAATGAAGCAAAAATTTATTCCCATTGATTATGACCTTGATCTATTGAATAAAATGTAAGGGTTGAAGCAAGCGGGAAAATATGTTCAAGAGTATACTAAAGAGTTCTATCAAGTTCTCATTAGACTAACCATGCCAAAGCTGATAAGGAGAAAGTGACTCATTATATTAATGGGTTAAGGCTAAGAATTCAAGAGGAGATAAGTCTTGTTTGAGTGACCAATATTAAGGAGGTGTACCAATTTTCCCTAAGAGTTGAGGAGAAGCTAAGAAAAAAGTTTGATAACAAGAGTAGTGGAAGAGGTTGTTTGATCTGGTGGATTATCTTATGGAGGTCAAAATGATGATCAAAAGAACAAGGATGAGGTGAGTAGTACTAGTTAGAACCAAAGGGGGAATAATTCCAATTGGTTCCATGATCAAAAAAATAGAGATCAGAGAGGAAGGGGTAGAGGAAAAGGATCTGGAAGAGAAGGCTTCCATGGGAAATGTTTTCATTGCAGAGAAGAAGGGCATAGAATAGGTGAATGTTCCTAGTGCCAAGGAAGGATAGATCAAAGAACAAAAAGCTAGGCAAGAGTTACACATGTTGATGATGATGTCATATCATCACATTCTGAAGATGATGAAAGAGGAGAAGTCCTATTTATCAAAAGAGTCTTGCTAAGTGGTGAGAATGAACCTGATTAAAGAAGGAGCTTGTTTCAGACAAGGTGCAGATGTGAAGATAAGTGTTGTGATGTGATCATTGATGGTGTAAGTATGGATAATCTAGTGTTAGAAATGATTTTCACAAAGTTTAAGATGAATAGATAGAAACACCTATGTCCATACTGTATTGCTTAGGTGCAAGATGACCACAAGGTTATCATGAGTGAGCAATGTTTAGTTAAGTTCAAGATTGGAAGCTACTAGGATGAGGTACTTTGTGATATCATACCTATGGATATATGTCATATGTTGATGGTTAGGTCATGGTATTTTGATAGGCATGTTGTACATGATGGGTGAGCAAATACCTACACTCTGAGCAAGGATGGAGTAAACATAAGTTGAAGCCATTGAAGGAATAATAAGAAAAGGTATGTAGTGATCCAAGAATATGTTTCATTGATGGAAAATAATTTCTCCAAGGTGTGAAGTGTGATCTTATGTATTTCTATCTAATTCCAAAAGATGGTAAAGAAGAAGTAGAGGAGGTACTTGTCATAGTTGTAGATATTTTGGGAGAGTTTTTTGATATTGTGTCAGATAATGTACCTGATGGATTACCCTCAGAGAGGAAGAGCAATCACTAGATGGATTTGATTCCAAGAGCTAGTTTTCCAAATAAGCCTGTACATAGATTGACACTAGTAGAAAGTGAAGAGTTGAAAAGAAAAGTTCATGAGTTATTTTAGAAGGGGTTGATTTGAGAAATTCTAGGTCCATGTTTTGTACCAATAGTATTAGCACCAATGAAGAATGGAGAATACAGGATGTGCACAGATTTGTAGGCTATCAACAAGATCACAATCAAGTATAGATTTTGATTACCAAGGATGGATGATATAATGGACTATTTGAGCGAAGTTGTGTATTTCAAAAAGAAAGATCTAAAGACTGCATGCCATCAGATTGACATCAGAGAAGGTGATGAGTGGAAGACTACTTTCAAGACAAGGGAAGGACTATAGGAGTGGTTACTCATGGCTTTTGGGATAACCAATGGATTGAGCACTTTTGTGCAACTGATGAATGAGATACGAAAGGATTTTTTGGGTAATTTTTTTCATTATTTATGTAGATGATATATTGGTCATTAGTAAGAAATTGGAGGAGCATTTGATGTATATTCAAAAGGTGTTTGATAAGTTGAGCCAAGAGAAGTTGCTAAGAAACTTGAAGAAGTGTATTTTTGTGAAGGAGTTGGCATACCTAGGATTTTTAGCTTCAATAGAAGGTCTAAAAATGGACCCGAATAAAGTGAAGGCTATCCTTGAATGGCTTACTCCAAAGAGTGCTATGGAGGCAAGATCTTTTCATGGAAAAGCTAGTTTTTACAAAAAGTTTAGAAGAGGTTTTTGCAATATTTGTGGACTCTTAAATAAAAAAATGAGATGGCATAGGAAAGAATTTAAGTGGACTATAGGAGTATATAAGAGTTTTAATCTATTGAAACCGAAAGTTATAGAACAACCTATTTTAACACTTCTAGATTTTAACAAGGTGCTTCAAGTAGATTGTAATGCTAGTGGTACTATAATAGGAGCTGTTTTGAGCCAAGAAGTTAGAATTTTTGCTTATTTTAGTGAGAATTTGAATGATACCAAAAGAAAATATTATGTTTATTATCAGGAATTTTATGCTATAGTTTAGGCAATGAAGAAGTGGAGACACTATCTTCTACTTAAGGAGTTTTTTTTGTATACTTGCTAGGTTTCCACAATAGGTCAAGATAATCAAACCACTATTCCTCTCACAAGGATACTATATCCATTTTAAGGACTATCTATTCCATTATGAAAATACATTTGAATTGTCAACATAGGGATGTAAGACTTGAAATGTGTCAACACAGTATGTGCACTAAGTTCCTTTAAGAGTCTTAACACCTATGCTATAGGAAAGTAAAATGTATGAAATGAATCTATACTTCTGACACAGAATAGTAAACACACTTAGACTATCTACAAAGAACTATGGAAACTATAGAAAAGAGAATTCTAAACTAATTAAAAATTCAAACATCCACTATGATCATTTTCCACAAGTGTTGGAGGAACTTTCACAGTAATTATGCTGCAAGACTAATACTAGTAAATCTATCTTAAACAAGAAATTGCAATAAACGAATATACTCTACCTAAATCTATTCCACCTCCCTAGTGGGTGCCCTTGGTTGGCTTCAACTAACTAAGAACACAACAGGTAGTCCAAAATCACTCTTTCATTAAAATTCTTCTTTTGCTACATGACTGAATAATTCATAGAGAATAGAAAAAACAACTTCAGAATCCTTTTTTCAACTAACTCCCAACATTTTTCTTTTCTCTCATTTGTATAGAGGATTGGAACTTATTACAAACATAACATAAAAGAAACCGAGAGAAAACATTGTCAGAAGAAAAAGGCAAAATGTCAACCATGACTGTAGAACATTGATTAAGCAATAGAATAATGACCTGCAGATAATGTAACAAGTTGGGTCTACTGGAATAACTCCCCTCACAAATGTGGCTTATCACCTAGAACTGACCTGTAGTTCTCATGCTATGACCGGTCTTCATTACTTCTTTTTAATATGGTGCTCTCCATTCTTTGTGCCACTTCTCCATTTCCTGAAGATTAGAAATATTCGAACCCAATGCACATAAACATTTCTACTCTCATTCAAATATTAAAACAAAGCTTAAAACATTTATATGAAATACTACACTTTATATATAATATTAAGCAAGGTATGTTATATCCACTATCCATAGGTTTAATAGGTTCTAGTTGCATTCAACATAAGTTCATAAGATATTTTAAATAGATATATTGGAAAAAAAAAATCACATGGTTCAAAGAGTAAGTTTAGACTATGTAGAAACTATATCAAATTTGAGATAGTAATATGCCTCATTAATGTCTCATCATTTTCCCCCCACTATGCAAATGCTTGTCCTTAAGAATTGTGCTTCTTTTCCATTGCTCTAAAATATCCTACTATTCTCTTCCCCTATTTCCCACTTCTAAAGGTGTAGAAATATCCTCTAGATTGTCTTTGATGCTCACAAAAGTGTTCTTCAACTAATGGATCTAACTTGGTAGCATTGCTTTCATACAAGGGCTAGAGAAGGGTAGGATGTTGGAAGGTTAGTGGCATCCATAAATCTTTCTTGACTTTCCTTCCTAATTGTATATATTTAGCCACTCTATGTACTGCTGCCTCAAAATTAATAGGGTTGTGAAGTTCAGCCTTCTTGAAAGATTCTGGCAATCGATTCCATCTATTTCTAAGCCCTATAATTGCTCCCTGTTGTGTGAAATTAGGAAGTGTCTAATGCTCTCTATTAGATTTTTCCCTTTCTTCAAACACTTTCTCTCTAATTTCTAGTTTTGGCCTTCCACAAGTTAATTTGAACCAATCTCTCAAGAGGTCATAAAGCTTATGGGATTCAATGCAGAGTGGTAGTGGTTCAGAATTTTCAAGGTCTCTATAGGTATCCAATTGTCTATCATAATTTGTTTCATTGTGCATCCATGAAATTAGGGCTCTCAAGTGAACATCCCCTATGTAAAGTAGGGGATTCCACTTTGTTTCTTGCGGAATTATGAAATTATGCAAAGAGAGTTCACACAACAAGTTTGTTTGCCATGAGGGAAAAGTTTGATACACATTATAAAATCTCAAGCATTCTTAAATTCACAAATAAATATTTCTCATTGTCATCATCAACTAGAATAACATAAACTATTCTTTTAAATACATAGCATACACCCTTGGGGGTGGTCTATAGGCCATAGCCTGATCAACTAGCTTCAAAGCTTTATTCTTTTGTTGCTTCTACTTTTCTAGTTGCTCTTTTAATGATTTAATTTCCTCATCTCTATCAAATATTGCCTTTTACATCTGGTCTCTTTCTTGCTTCCACAAGGCTTTCTAAAAAATAAAATGATTGTATAGATCAAACAATATTGATTGAATTGTTGATGACAAAAATTCTCAAGTTTCAGATTTCAAGTTTTGCTCCCTAGCAACTTGTTGGAAATTTTGGGTGTACTAGGAAGATTTATAACGTATAAGAGAGATATTGGAATATTCAAGGACTAATGGCATGATAGGTTGATCATTGCTAGGTTCTTTTTCTAGAATAATAATGGATTCGATCTACATATTTCTTGATTCTCTAACAGTATCTCCTTGACAGGCTCAATTTCATGTATTTCTATATTTTGGGGCTCTAATTGCATAGGAGAATCATCTGGGACATTTTCAACTACTGACTCTATGTGAAACTTTGGAATTGGGGCATTTAGTTTTTCAATAGAAGCTGGAGATACATGACCTTGCATATGAGGCATTCTACACACAAGTACTCCTTCAGCTTCAATTACTTTGTGGGTTTTCTTTGGTTTACGCATGACTGGAGTAGATGCTGTAGGATTAGTTACTACAAGAACATACCTCTTTCTTTTTGTTACCTTAATAGAGGGAATTTTTTACTTACTTTTCAAGGTTAGGGCTAGCCTTATGCTTGCTTTTTCCCCTAGAAGAGCTCAGTATATCATCCTCTAAATTGGGCTTAGTAGACTTATCAAGAGAGGGTTCTTTTTCCATCTCAGCTAGATTTTGAATTGGCTCTATAGTTTCTTCCTCATTTTCTAGGTTTTGAGGAACAAATTTGGCTTGTGGCTGTAAGGTCTTGGCTTCAAAAAATTCTACCCATGAAATAGGGGAGGAATCTCTAAGAGATCTTTCAACTAGAAGCTTAATGAGGGCATGATGGGAAATAGAATTTTCCTTTCCTTTTTGAGTTTCCTTGGCACATATACACAACATATTGCAAAGAAATTTGGAAACATTAACTTGCATGTTATGCCTTATGTAACTAAGCAATTTAAAATGATGAGCATGCAAATTCAAAAACCTACCTTCACAGGTTAAATATATGATAATGTGGGTTGCTAACTCTAGATATGGAGGTGGAAGAGAAATACTCTTACATCCTTTTTTTGTAATGTCCATTTGAGGGTCACCTTGCTAAGTGAAATGTGCCCTTGAAGACCTGGCATGATGTTTGTTTGGATAGTGTTTCCCAATTGTTGGTAATCTTGTGACCTCTGCTATCCTTTCCTCAGTAGCAACCACTCTTAATCCCCAAACTAAGGCTTTCCTTTCATCAAATGTTGTCATGAAATCCATTGCCACTTCATTGAATTCTATTAGTTGTAAGAAGTAATTGAGCCATCCATAAGCATGAAATCATCGAATTGCTTCAATGTCCACAAGTAAAACATTATGAAAAATTGGCTCATACCTATTTAGTTGTCCTCCCATCTTCAAAATGTTTGGCTTCCTCTCTTGCTACTATGATAAATTTTTTCCCCTCTTACCTCTACAAATTCCCTCTTTCTCTGAACTTCAAAACTAATCTTTATAAAAAATGACAAAAAAAGTGTCGTATGCCGTTACCATTTCTAGTAATCAAGACCCCTTTATTTATGACATGTAGAATAATGATACATTAATGATGAAGGACATTGAAACTAACTGAAGGTGTTCCCATAATAACTCTTAGTCTTTTCAATCATGCCAGGTACAGGAAATCTTTTCCCAAAAATTGCAATAAAAGGTACGACGGATACAAAAGGATTTTAAAAATTAATGAAATGAAAACTATCAAACTATCACCAAAGTACATCCTTTAATGTAGAAATGACTAGGATAACATGGAGATGAAATTTGGAAATTACTACACTTTCCTAGCCCCCCACTAAAATTTGACAAGTGTCCTCACTTAAAACATTTTGGCATGGGAAGGAGAAACTAGCTTAAGTCTTGTATGATATATATAATGTAGTATTCGATATTAATATCAAAACCTATATTTTAAAAATGAATAAAGAGTAAATGAAATTTTTATACATGAAAATTTGAGAGTGTACATCCGCATGCAAGTTGATGAGGTGGTGAAGACTAGTGACCAAAAAAATTGTTGACGGTTTCATTTATTGAAAGCAGGAAAAATAGTGTGTGGGTGACATGGACTGTGGGTGGATGGTAGATAGAGAAATGAGTTGGGTTGATATGAAGAAAGAGAAGAGTGAGTGGAAGAATGGGGCCTCATATTTAAATGAGGTTTTATTATGCAGGTTCCTAAAATTTTGATCATTGCATGGTTGCAGGAAGAAGACTTTCATCTTTTGCTGCAAGAACTGTGTTCAGAAGAGCTGGTGCACTGATTGGTTAGAATTGTTGTAGGAACTATGCTTTAGTTTGTGGCTTATGATAGAGACATAGCCTATGACCATTTACAAGTAACTTAAATTGAACAAGATTAATGGTTGTTAGTTGCACTACGCCATTGTCAAATAAATGTTGAATTTCATAAGGCCCTAACCATCATGTCTGTTATTTCCCTGGATTCTCTTTGAAGTGAGAATCATAGAGGAGGGCCCAATCTCCTACATGGAATTTTTTATTCTTGATATGTGCAAAAGATGAGGAAACTAGGGACCAAAAATGAGAGAAAGAATGCTCATTAATCAACACATAAAGTAAGAGCATTGAATTTGTCACTCTGGATATGCAATGTGGCAAGAGATTCCTTTAAGAATCCATGATACATATGACACAAGATTCCAAGTATAAGATTCTATGATGCATGGAAGTCAAACTTGGCTAAATGTGGGAGAGAATCTATGATGCATCATAAGACACCTCAAGCCCACTTAAAGCCAAGAATCTATGACAAAGGGAGCTAAAGATAGACATGCATAAGGGAATAAGAAGATTGGATTATGAAATATCTTAGCCAAATGTCAAAGGAGAATCCATGAGGTGTCAAGCCCAAGTGTCCTAATGATGTCAATATTTTATGGAATATTTGAATTAAAAATCCTTTATTCCACAAAATAGAAATTAGTAAAAATGGGATTAATGATGGAAAATATGACATAGGAAATTAAGAATTTCCATGGTTTGTGAATAATAAATCAATTAATTAATAAAATATCAATTAATTGAGGAGGTTAGCTGAGAAGAATAACTAGTGAAATGACATAGGATTAAATTATGGGTTATTTAATCCTATAGAGAAAATTAGTAAATGCTTGGCCAGATTGATTAAATAAATGTGACAGTATCCTTTGGTGAAATGTGATGATGATACGAATTGAATAGGATGATGATAGGTAGACCAAAGCCATGGTCAAATTTATTGATTGATTGAAATTGATAACATGCCAAGGACACATGACATGAACTAAAGATATGTTAACATTTAACTGACATTGTAAATGCTACATGCTTGAGATTGATTGATAAGGTTGATTATAGTAATATCGATGGACCCAACCAATATTATTAAAGTGATTTGATAATGTCATGATTTGACACTAAGAGCCTCGATAATGTCAAAGATCAGATGACATGAATGATAGTTTGACCTAGCACTAAGAGCCATGATAGTACTAAGGCTAGATTGATAAGATTTGATAGATTGATAGGTTTCCAAGGCACTAAAAGCCACAACAATACCTAGGAATGGACAAATGATTACTGATTTTGGATGTTTGACATGTTTTGTGATGATTCAGACTAATTTTGGGTGATTTTGAGTTGATTTGAAATGGTCTTGAAATGACATGCAATTGATGTGAAAGAGGATATGAATGATGAAAAACACTGTTGAGATATGATCAAGTTGGCCAAGAGATTAGAATTAGTAGAATGAGAATATGGGATGAATTAGTATGAGGAAGTGATGAAACCATAGATGTGAACCATTTTTGAGCGTCTACATTTTTTCCTTCTTTGATACAATGTGATTTAGAGCGTTGTGTCAAAGAATGCTAACAAAAAGCCATAAAAGCATGCCCCAACAATGTGGTATATATTTATGCTCTCTCAAGAAATTGACCAAAATAGGCATATGATAAGACAATTTCATCAACAATGAGAAAAAAAAACCATAGCAACTAACGGATCAAAAATCAGAGCTAAAACATGAAAGTTATGGGCTCTAGAGTGAAAAATGGCATCATGACCAACATAGAGAAGACCTCATGCACATCCATCTAGGTAGCAACACAATATAAAAGGGCTTGGAGAGGGTTTTGAAAGTCATTTTCACACTCTCATTTGGAAGAAAAGAGCTTTGGAGCAAGGAGAATGGATTGACTACGTAGGGAGCAACACCTTGGTGAAAGAGTGCAGACCTTTCGACAATGGGTAGATACTAGAGCTCTGGTGAGTACATTGAGGCCATCTTTGTAATTTTTATTCTTTTTCCTGCTTTTCACTTCTTTTTACTACTTTTCCATGCTTTTCCATGCTTTTTAGGCACCTAGGAGTCTGTCAGGGTCAAATTGGGTCAAATGGGGGTCAAACGAGGGTCTTGGGGCTAGGATAGGGCATCCAAATACCTTAACTGTGCTCAAAATGCATCCAAGTGTTCCATGGGTGCACTTGGCATGCCCAAGTGTGCCCTAGCTATATTTGGCAACCCCAACTATGCCCTAGTGTCCTCTGGGAGTCTAAACAAGGTCTAAATGGTCCCGGATCGACCTGAAACTTGGGGTGGACTAGGATAACCCTAGGGGGATGTTAGAAATATGTTAAAATGTAGTCAAAGGTGGTCTAAGTAATCAAAACTTGGTCAAACTTAGGGTAGATGTAGGTCAAACTTGGGTAAATGTTGACAAAGAATAGTGCAAAAGGCCCGAAAGGGTGCAAATGGACTCAGAATGACTCAAAACTTGGAGGACATGTTCAAAATTCTAGGAAGAGTTGGAAAAATAGTTTAATTAAGGTTAGGGTGACTAGAAAAAAGTCAAACCTAATCAAACTTAGCTAAGATGGAGGGAAAAGACTGACAAATGGATAGGGATAGGGTCAAAATGATGCAAATGACCTCGAAATGACCCAAAACTTGGCAAACATGTTCAAAACCATTGAAAGAGTTTAAAAAATAAGTCAAATTAGTCCAAAAATTCTTATGAAAAGTCAAAATAAGTCAAACATGCTTAGGAAAAGTCAAATTTAGTCAAACTTGAGTCATACTAAGTCAAACTTGGGTTAAAAGTATGATAAACTGGATGCAAAACCTTGGGAGGTTGACATAGGCTATATGATTATGCAGGAGGAGTTGCCCCTATTATGGATAAGGGGAAATAGGCCATAGAGCCTTGCACTATGACATCAAATGATAGCTAGTGAGTAGGGGATTTTGGTTGAGTTGGGATTATATCATGTTAAATTCATGCCAGAGGTGAGGGGGAACAGGGCTCTACTGATAGCTTTGATAGAGAGATGGTACTCGAAGATGAGTTCCTTCCATCTACTAATAGGGGAGGTGACTATAACATTAGAGGATGTGTGGCACATCCTTAGGACCCCTATTCATGGAGAGTTAGTGGTATATTACCTAGCTTGAGGATGAGCAGCACTACACTACCTATTTGGATGTGGAGATACAAATTTAGGGATTTGAGATTATGAGATTGAGTGGGAGCTATTGGTGGCATGCCTTGAGTGGCTAATAGTTGTGATATCTTGGGTAATTGGTAGATTATTGATTCCTAATGGGTGGGGACATGGATCCCCTATTGGATGGGATTAAGTTCTAGAGCAGATGATCATGGAGGGTACTATGTTTTCCTGGGGCCCATGCATGTTGGTGATATTGTATTACTATCTACATCAAGTTGCATACAGAGGTGGGCTATCATTTAGAATTGATGGTACATTGTTACAGATCTGGCCCTATGAGCACATTGCAATATTTAGGCCTCTTGTAGAGTGAGAGTTGGTGGATGACATGTCGTATGCATACAACTATAGGGGTGTATTGGCACGAGGATCACTAGGGTACATGAGGTACTTTTGGCATCAGATAGACACTATGACACAATTTATCTGGAGACCTTACATAGATTGCCCCAGATGGGATGATGATGACATTCACTTACCATATTGTAGGCAGGAGCGCTATCTCATAGGGTGATAGAGATGTACCTACCAGAGCAGGTACAAAGATAGTTTGGGGAGACACGAGATGTACCAACTAGTCTAGCATTATTCTCACAATCAAGAGAAAAGGTTCAAGAGTGGGGAGCACCTATCAGGACATGTGTGGCATATGCATAGCTAGCAAAGTTACAATCGAGGAGATGGGGGGCAACAAAAGATGTAGTGGACACAGACACCACAACAACATATGATAGATGGTTTGTGTAGCATCATCCTAGACGTTTGATAGATCCAACAGTACCAGTACCATGAGTGAGGTCTCAAGTAGAGCCAAATGAGGAGGATGATGAGGAGGAGGATGGGGGAGAGGATGAGGTTGAGGAGGAGGAGGAGGATGGGAGAGAGGATGATGCTAAGGGGGAGGATGGGGGAGAGGAGGAGGAGGAGGAGGGAGATGAGGATGTTAAGGGTGATGCAGGGAGTGATGATGAGGATGCTAAGGAGGAGGATGAGGGAGATGATGAGGAGGGTGGAGGTAGTGGGGGTGGGGATAGTGTTGGAGGTGGTGATGACAGAGAGGATGAGGATGACTATTGGGAGGCTAGGGATGATGCAGCTATGATGGATGTGGAGGGGGATCCCATGGACTACGTCGATAGGGCACTAGTACCAGTACAGGTAGGGCCTAGTCAGTTAGATCTGATGGAGGTGATTAGAGGTCTACAAAGTTAGAAAGATCAAGTTGTGGTAGAGAGGGATGCCATGATAGGAGAGAGAGATATATGTAGTTGTAGTTGAGAGAGATCGATCTAGGGCTGAGAGAGATGCAGTGGTGCATCGAGTAGATATGGTAGTGTAGGAGTCTCAATAGTTCATCAGTAGTATCAAAAATGCAAACTTTTGGGAGATGGCAATGATGATGAGTAGGGAACACATGGAAGTACAGTATTGGTGAGATTACTATGAGAGAGTGGTGCCACTAGAGTAGAGAGTAGAGAGTTTTCGTGCATCAAGATCTCACTCCCACAGAACACAGAGGACATAGAGTAGTGCAGGGGTGATAGGGCCTATGAGGCCACTGTAGAGAGTAGAGAGATCATCCTTGAAGCCGGATAGAGGTCGCAAGGCTAGGGATAGCTCGGGATGACATTGACAGACTCATGTATAGAGGGGCCTCTCTATTTTGCTTTTTGGTTTTTGTTATGCTCTTTCATGGTTCATGCCTACGGGCAGTTAGTATTGATTTAAACCATGGTCATGTACTATGATACCTTTGTGAGACATTTATGAGATGTACTTGCGTTATGATGACTATATGAGATTGATCATGCATATGCTTTAGATGTCTTATATGGATGCATTTATGCTTTTTTATGTGGATTTATATATGATGACATCATGCGTCGATTTATCACATGTTATGTGTAGGAAATGATATGTTTTATTTTTGCCACATGTTGTTCTCATGAATAAATGCCTAATGCAATGTAAAGGATATGGAATGAATGAAATGTAAAATGAAATGCAAATTAAATGTGAAGATGATATAAATGCCATGTATGCAAAGATGTATTGCTTTGGATCATTTTGGATTTTTTACATTTGCAAGAATTCAGGGCAATAATGCTTTTGATGTATCAGAGTATGAGACCAAGGTAGCAGATGAAGCAGAAACAAAAGGAAAAAGAGATGAGATGAGGAACTGTTAGTATGATGAGTAGAATTTTGCTTTTGTAAAGTGCACTATATGTCAAATGAAGGTTTATTTTGATATGGCAAATGGAATGTGATGCATCATGGCATAAAGGGCCAGAGTGCAAAATGAAAACCTTTTGCACAAACAAGCACGATGTAGACATAAAATGACCTTGTCCTTCCTAAGGCATATATACATTCCCTAGACTCTCAAAGGTACATTTTAATAGACATATAATAAAAGATGACCATGAACCATCTTGACCACTCTCATAGATCATTTTATATAATCAAGTGGCATAGGAACATGATGGAAGAAAAACAAAGCAAAAATAAATCACTCACTAAACAGCATGAGCCAATAGCTATTCTTGTCCATTATTACTTTCTTTTTAGTGTTTTAGGTATTTGGATGTGTTTGATAGGTTGATCATGTGATGGTTCTGATTGTTGATTCAGTTAATAGGTTCATAGTGACATGTTGGATTGACTGTTGGTTCACATTGCTCAGATAATGTGATTATCTTGAAATTGTAGTGCTTTGAGTTTCAGTATGAAAAGTACAAGTGTTCATGCAAAAGGGGTGATTATCCACAATGACTATTTACAATATTTATTATAGATTTTTGCTGGGTTTTGCAATTTTTAGCATTTTTGGGGATATTTGATTTTTTTTTTTGTGACTGGTGTCTTTAGGACATTTTATGATTTTTAGGGTTTCTTTCAAGATTTTTAATGATTTTTATGGATTTTTTCAGGGCATTTTATGATTTTTAGTGCTTTTTTTAGGACATTATATGATTTTTAGTGATTTTTTTAGGATCGTAAAAGCATATACAAGCGTTAGCTCCAATCCGTTATGCGATAAGTCCAATGGATAAATAGTTCTTAGGGATATGCTCCCAGTTCAAATTCAAACTCATGCACTGTGTAGGTAATATGTCCCCGGACAAGATGCAAACTATGTACAAAAGCCAATGACATAGTATGTGTAGATTGGTAATGTGTTAGGTAAGATAACAATGGATATTAACCAGTTCATGAGTCATGGTCAAGGAGCCAAGGATATCTTGTAAGATGATGGATATGATCAACGAATAGCAAAAGGGAAGAAAATCAGATGGAATCCTGATAGATGGAGGAGCAACAACTGATTACACATGGCGCCTGTTTACCAAGTTTTGTTTACCAAGTTTTCACCATAGTATTTGCCCAAAGCACTTGTTTACTAGGCTTTCACTTTTGGATAGAATTTTTCTCTTGACTCAAATTTTCATGCCAAGATGCCTGTTTGCTAGGTTTTCATCAAGGAATCCCTTTTTTCATGACTTTTTTCACTTTTTTTTCTTTTTTCATGACTTTTCGCTATTTTTTTAATATTTTTAAAGGATTTTTTGCCATTTTTTGAATTAGGTGTAATACTTGCAAAGATGCATGTTGTTGATGGACATGGGAAATGGTTCACCCTTTGGAGTCACAAGTTGATATACTCCTGACCCAAATGATGTAATAACTACATAAGGTCCTTCCTAATTTGGCTCAAATTTGCCTTGTTTTTCTCTATGTTGCTGAGTCTTGTAGTTCATCTTTAGGACCAGATCACCGACCTCAAAATGAAAACCTTAGACTTTCTTGTTATAGCTCCATTTGAGTCAATTTTAGTAAGATTGCAAATTTTTCAAGGAAACTCATCTCTTTTTATCAAGCATTTCCAGCTCATGGAGTCTAGATATTCTGTAGTTCTCATCATCAACAAAATCTTGTAGGGACACTCTCAATGATGGAATTTCAACATCAATGGAAAGTATGACATCAATGTCATAGACAAGAGAGTATGGTGTTGCACCAGTAGGATCATGTACACTTGTTCAGTATGCCCAAAGAGTTGGATTTAGTTGTAGGTGCCAATCTTGACCAGAATCACTGCTAATCTTTTGGAGATTCTTAACAATGGTCTTATTAGATGATTTTTCTTGGCCATTGCCCTATGGATGGTAAATACTAGAATACCCATGGTAGATGTTGTACTTCTCACAAAGCTTGTCTACATCTTTTTTTTGGAATGAACTACCATGGTTAGTAATAATAGCCTAGGGGACTCCATACCGACATATGATGTAGTTAAGAATAAACCTTGAAATCTGGTTGCTAGTGGTGAAGGTCAAAAGGATAGCTTAAGCCCACTTGGTAAAATATTCTATTGCTATGATAATGAACTTATGACCATTAGAGGATGGAGGAGAAATAGCTCCAATAAGATCAAATGCCCATTGTGAAAAGGGCCATGGAGATATGACTGGTCGTAATTCTTGTGCTGGTGCATGGATCAGATTGCTATGTATCTAATATTTATGACATGTTTTGGCAAAATCATGGGCATCTTGTTTCATGGTTGGCCAATAATATCCATCTCTAAGAAGTTTCTTGGCTAGACTTATACCATTGAAATAACCTCCACATATACCTTCATGAACCTCATATAAGGTAGTTTTAGCTTCTTGCAAATCAAGGAATCTGAGAAGGGTTTGGTCAAAGGATCTCTTATAAAGGGTGTCACTAATGATGATGTACCTAGCGGCTTGATGAATAAAGGCTTGATAGTCATTTTTGGATAAGTTGTGTGGTAGGATTTGGGCATGTAGGTAATCGTAAATATCTTGATATCAAGGAGAATCAAGACCAACAAGTTCGCACACAAACTCTGATTGAGGGAGCTTGAATGCTGGAATCAAAAGTTGCTCCACAAGGAATTCATAGTGTTCCACATTTTGAGACATATCAATCATAGAAGCAATGGTGGTCATATCATTAGCTTGCTTGTTGTGTATTCTTAGTAGTTGATGAAAAGAGATAGTGACAAATTTAGACTTAAGGAAGTCTACCATCTACTTGTAGGGCATTAACTTATCATATTTGGTTCCATAGTCATCATTGACTTGGTGAATGACCAACTGGGAATCACCAAAGACTTTTAAATGTTGAATGTTCCATTGGATAGCTATCTTAAGCCATGTGATTAGTGCCTCATAATTTGCTATGTTGTTTGTACAATGGAATGCTATCCTATATGACTTGGGGATTATGTTTCCTTAAGGAGTGATAAACATATTGCCAGCTCCTGAACCATTTTGTGTATGTGATCCATCAAAATAAAGCTTCCATTCATTAGCTACATCCATGTGAAATATGGTTTCATCTAGAAAGTCTATCAGCATGGGATGATCATGTGACATAGGTGCTTCTACTAACTAATCTACTATCACTTTCCCTCTAATTCCCTTTTTGTCTACATATTCTATGTCAAATTCATTAAGGATCATGACCCATTTTGCTAAGCATCTAGTGAGAGCAGCCCTGCTTAGGAGATACTTCAATGGGTTAATCTTTGAGACAAGCATTGTTTTCTAATGGAGCATTTAATGTCTTAGCTTTTGGGTTGCAAAGACAACAACAAGACAAGCTCATTCAATGAGTCAATAATTTAGTTCATAGTCCACAAGTATTCTACTGATGTAATATATGGCTTGCTCTCTTCCTTGTTCATCATTTTGTGCTAAGAGAGCTCCTAATGTTGTATCTATAGTAGATATGTATAGAATGAATGGCTTGCCTGGAATAGGAGCCATTAAAACTAATGGATTTAGAAGACAATCCTTGAGCCATTGGAAATATTCTTGGCATTGCTTGTTCCATTGAAAGGATACTCCCTTACATAAGAGGTGTTGAAAGGAGTGACACTTATTTGCCAGTTGTGTGATGAATCTACAGATAGACTATAATCTTCCTTGTATTACTCATAATGCTTTTAGATTTGTTGGAGGGGGCATGTCAAGTATTGCTTTTACTTTCTCGAGATCCACTTCAATTCCTCATTGAGAAACAATGTATCGTAGGAGATTTCCAAAAATAACCCCAAATACACACTTATTTGGATTTAGATGGAGCTTATAGCTTTCCATTCTATTGAATATCTGATCTAGGATGCCCAAGTGATCTTTTATTTTATAGGATTTGCAAAGTAAGTCATCAACATAGTCTTTCATGAGGATGTGCATGAAATCATGAAAGATGGTGGTCATTGCTCTTTGATATGTTTCCCTAACATTTTTAAGACCAAATGGAATAACATTCCAACAGTATGTTCCCCAAGGGCATGTAAAAGATATTTTGTTTTGATCTTTAGGGGCTATTCTTATTTGATTGTAGACAGAAAAGCCATCCATTAGTGATAACATCTCATACCTAGCTGTCATGTTTACAATGATATCTATGTTTGGTAAAGGAAAATCATCCTTGGGACATGCCTTGTTAAGATCACAGAAGTCAGTGCATATCTAGATGCCCTTAGAATGTTTGCTAACTAGTACTAGATTAGATATCCACTTGACATAATCAATGGGTCTAATGAAGCCAGCATCCAATAATATCTTCAATTCAGCTTTGACAAGGAGGGCAACTTGAGGATGCATTTTTCTCAACTTTTTCTTTACTAGTTTCATTCCTAGTTTTAGTGGCAACTTATGAAGGACTAGTTTAGGATCTAATCCGGGCATGTCTACATAAGACCATGCAAAGTTGATGCACCTCTCTAGAAAGAATCTGACAAATTCATTCTTTTCCTCTGGTGATAATGAGGCTACAAAGTGTATGACTTTGGGGTTGTTAGGAGTTCCCAGATTAATCTCTTCTATCATCTCCACAAGTAGTGCTAATCTTTCCTTCAATGGGGGTGCCTCCAATCTTCCATCCTTGGGTGCCTTAGAGAGGTTTTCACCCTCAGATATGTCCTTTATTTTTACTATTTCATGGTCTAGTGGTGCCTTTCAATTTTCAAAAAGAGACCTACTATTGTCTTTTTTGTTATTTTCTCAATTTTGCGACTAGAAGATGGAGTTGACTCCCCAAAACATGCCATTACATTTAGATCAATAGAAAATCTAGACTTGTGATCGCCTTGTGGTAAATCTTCACAGAACTTAAAGAATTCTATGATGACATCATCATTTTCAAACTAGTCAAATGTTGGCAATCCTTTTTGGTCCCAATCACTAAGTTCAAGGAAAACTAGGGAAATGCCATCATTGGTGTTGAATAAGCTTTGGTCAAAGGCATATATATGGATATCTACTTTAGTGATGTCATCAGGATCATGTTTAGAAGTAGGAAGGCTTGGATCCTAGAATGTTTTAATCCAAGATGAAGAATGGGTTTGAGTGACAGGTGGATTGACATGTTTATCTTCCATAGGTAGGCTATTGGGGTCAAAAAACATATGATCAAGACCAAGGGAGGTATCAGGATCATCGATGTTGGATATAGATTGGGTGGGTTCAAGTTGGTTTTTCTTAGATGCCTTGTCATTGTTTGAAGTTTTTACCTCCTCAGATGAGGATGACTCGGTATTAGGAAGACCCAAAAAAAATGGTTTGAATACAAGTCCCAAGCTATGAGGTCATCTTGATGCAATGATGGGTTGAACAATGCCTTTCTTTTGGAGTCCTAGGAAACCACATCCATCATATCCCTTTATTAGCATGATGGTGAATCTAGGTCCATACTTGTCAGGGATATAGGAGTGATTTCTTGTTCTACTTTAGCCTTTTCAATCCATATAGAGGTATTTTCATAGACATTTTCTTCATGTAGTCTGCCTCTACTAGTAAAAGTGACAAAAGGTTTCTTTTGAAATGTGAACTTAGGCTTGTTCTGTATAAGTTGAGGTTTACCATATGACTTGGGAGATAAGGGAAGTTTCCCAATGTGAAAGGCATGTGACATGGAGTACTCACTACAACCTTGGTCTTGGATTTTGAGCTTTCCTTTGAATGCATGTGTGAGTGTGGAAGGGTCAACATACTTGGAGGACTCTAGGGGATCTGCTACATGGTTTGTTGAGACCTGGTATGCGGTGGTTCCTCTAAGATTGGCATAGAATTGGAAGGGATCTAGATCACCTGGGATGGTTACTTGTACATTATTATAGGAGAAATTTAGGTACTGGTGATATGTAGAAGGAACTACTTTCATAGCATGGATCTATGGGTGGCCTAGTATCATGTTGCAGTTCATTTCTATGTCTAGGACCTAGAATAAAGTGTTCTCAGTAGCTGGACCAACTTTGATAGGTAAGATTATGACCCTTATAGAGAAATGTTCAGCATCATCATAGGCTTTGATTGTGATCCTTCGAGAGGGATCCACATCAGTTTCAGAATAACCCAAACCTTTGACTACTTTAAGTGTACAGATATTCAACCCTGCTCCTCCATCTATCAAGACACGTCTAACTTTAACATTATGGACAAAGAATTCAAGGTGAAGAGTATCATTGTGGTTTGTTCTATCTTTAGGGATGTCCCAAGGGGAAAAGGTGATATGTTGTTTTGGGAGGTAGATAGGTTCCCCACCATGGCTTGGGATTGGGCAACATCAATGTTATCTGTGACTACTGACTCCTTATGAGCTTGATCCAAGATCTTTTGATGTTGGGGAGATGCATTCAATTGGTCCAAGATAGATATTTGTGTAGGGGTCTTTTCGAGCTATTCAACAAGGCTATAATTAGATGAAGTAGGAGTAGGAGTTCTACTAGGGGATGCAGGTCTAGTAGAAGTAATAGGTCTAGAGAAGGCTCTAGGCAGAGTGATCTTGGTATGATGTGTAGTGATAGCACAATGAGGGTCTTCAACCTTTAAGGTAAATGTGGATATGAAAAAATCTAACTCATTGAAACAATTGATAGTGTAGTCATATCCAATGGATCTTCTCTTTGTCATGATTACCCAAAGGATCTTTGAAGATAGTGTGATCAGAGTTGGATGCTAGCAATGATGGATCAACTATAATTATACCATCATCAATAAGGTCTTGTATTGCATGTTTCAATTAGAAGCATGATGAAATCTTATGTCCTTTGGTGTGATGGTAATCACAGTACTTTTTGTCATTCCACCAATTGACTTTAGTCAATGGTTCATCTTTGATTAGGGGTAACTGTAGGAAGTTATTACTCAAGAACTGTTGTAGTGCAGTCTCAAGAGGTATCCCCAATATTGTGAATTTCCTATCCTTGGTTCTAGGATGTCTTCAAGGTTTGTCTTGTTTGGAAGTCTCAATTTTCTATTATTGAGGTATTGTTTGATTAGGAGTTTGTGAATTCATAGGGTTTGCACCTTTCAAAGTTAGTTGAGGTTGTACTATGCTAATTTTTCATGCATCCACGATACCATCATTAGTCACATTCTTGTTTTTGGAGAAATTTTTTTCCTTGTCATTAGATGAATTAGTGTTTGTATTGTCCTTGTGCATGTTGAGGATTCCCTTACGGATAAGAGCATCTTCAATGCTAGCCCCTTTTTTCATCAATTTAGAAATGGTGCTCGAAATTTTGATTTTGAGTTCATACATTAATTCAGGGAATAGGTTTTCAATGCACAAGTTTATTTGTTGTTCTTTAGGAATATCTAGTGAGCATTGATTGACCAAGCTTCTCTAGCATAGTAAGAATATGATGAATGGTTCTCCCATCTTTTGTTTAGTTGAGCACAAATTGGAAAGTATCACCTCATTTAGAATGTTAAAGGAAAAATGGGAGATGAACTTGTCTGGTAGCTCTGACCAATATTTGATAGTACTAAGAAGTTTGGAGTACCACTCAAGTACAAGCCCACCTAGAGAATGGGGGAACAATCTCATGAGATAAGTGGGCTCATCACTGAGTTTGGTACAAGAGGCACAAAATTATCTGATGTGATTAACAAGGTTTCCTTTTTCTCAGTATATCTTGAACCTTGGAGCCTCAAAGTGTTTTGGGAATGGAGGCATATACAGACTTTTATCAAATGGATTAGGGCGTAAGACCCTTTCTATATATAGAGCTTGTTTCTTTTGGACTGCCAATGCCTCAACTTGTTTGGAAAGTTGTTTGAATTGTTGCAATAGCTATTCATTAGGGCTTTGCATGATATTCATTCCTTTGTGCCTATAAGTAGACCATTTGTTGTGGCTAGAGCTATGTCTACTTGGTTCTAACATTTATGTGTCTGATGAGTCTGGTGATGTGTCATTAGGTGGTGGAGGTATCTTGGCACCTTGAAGACAAAAGGGGCTCTATTGTGACACATGTTGGGGTACTTGTTGTGGTATTTGATGTGACACTTGTTGTGATATTTACTGCGATTGATGTACCATGTTTTGTTATTGTGCCATTTTTTGTGGTTTTTGTTGGGATATCTCTGTTGGTTGCATGTGAGACCATGCATGTGATTATTGTTGTAGAGGTATCTGTTGAGGTTTTTGTAGCACATGTAGTTGTTGTAACAAATTTTTTTGGTATGCAATTTGTTACTCAAGGCGTCTTTGGTATTTCAACTGTTGCTTGAGCTGCTCTTGTTGTTTAGCAAACAAGGCTTGTTGTTGTTAGAATTGTTGTTGATACATTGCATGGAAGTCAAGTGGGTTTATGTTGGACTGTGTATTAGGGATGTTGGATGTTTGCACCACTTTAGGTTGTTGTTGTTGTGGTTGATGTTGATATTGATATGTGGACTGTGTGTTAAGTGGATGTAGACTTGGTTGTGGGTTGGAAGTGTTAAGTCCTTGTACCACTATAGGTTGATGTTGTTGTGGGAGTTGAGTAAGTCCTTGCGAATTGACCATCATGTTGGTATTGTTGCTTTGGAACTTTTTTTTGTTAGAGGTTTCTCCTTGGGACATCATGTTGATTTGACAATGAGGTGCATTCCTTTTGGGAGTAGGTGTAATGTCAATAAAACTTTTCCTTTGTGTGTCAATAGGGATTGTTGTAGTTGATGTTTCACATGGTGTACTTGTAGGAGGCTCCATAGCATTAGACATCATGACACTTGGTAGAGTTAGGAGCATCATGTGATTGATGTTGACCATGCATGTGATTATTGTTGTAGAGGTATCTATTGAGGTTGTTGTGGCACATGTAGTTGTTGTAACAAATGTTGTTGGTATGCAATTTGTTACTCAAGGTGTCTTTGGTATTTCAACTGTAGCTTGATTTGCTCTTGTTGTTTAGAAAACAAGGCTTGTTGTTGATACATTTCATGGAAGTCAAGTGGGTTTATATTGGACTGCGTATTAGGGTTGTTGGATGTTTGCACCACTTGAGGTTGTTGATGTTGTGGTTGATGTTGTTGTTGATATGTGGACTATGTTTTAAGTGGATGTAGACTTGGTTGTGGGTTGGAAGTGTTAATTCCTTGTACCACTATAGGTTGATGATTTTGTGGGAGTTGACTAAGTCCTTGTGAATTGACCATCATGTTGGTATTGTTGCTTTGGCACCTTTGTGTGTTAGAGGTTTCTCCTTGGGACATCATGTTGATTTGACAATGAGGTGCATTCCTTTTGGGAGTAGGTGTAACGTCAATAAGACTTTTCCTTTGTGTGTCAAGAGGGATTGTTTTAGTTGATGTTTCACATGGTGTACTTGTGGCAGGCTCCATAGCATTAGACATCATGACACTTGGTAGAGTTAGAAGCAAAGGTGCACTTTTTTGATTCGTCTCCAAATGAGGTATGTCTAGAATCCCTAGAGCACAAGTCCCTTTAGGTGCATCTTGTTGTTGCATAATGTGACTAAAATCAAGTCTTAATGTCCTCTTGGGATATTTAGGGAGAGTCTTGTTTCCCTTCATTGGTTGCGGTTCATCAAACAAGGGATTAATGTTGATGTGTTCAAACGTACTTTGGAGGATTTTGATTGTTGGTTCTTGATGGGATCTTATAGGTGAAACTATTGTGTTTGAAAACTCCAAAGGTTTTTTTCCCTTATCTAAGTCCAAATTGATCATGGGTTGTATGTTTTCAATGGTTTTGTTGGTTTGATGTTTGGACTTAGGTCCTTCCACGTTTGGGTTGAATTTGACAATTTCTTGGGCTGCCAAATGTTTGAAGTTCTTGTAAAAAAAATTTCTTGACATGCCCTAGCCATTTATTTGTCAGTGATGCCATAGTCAGTGTCAAAGTCATCACTTAGGTTTACATTACCTTGTTGTATGTTTGATGTGTTATACAAGAAGGTACTTGTGTTGGGTTTGCTAAATTCAAAGGAGTGTGTTTGTTCATCCTCAGGTGTGGTTGGTACACTTCCACTTCCAAGTGGTATCGGCATGAATATAGGTTCAAAGTTAGGACTCCATTGAACCATCCATGTGTAGGGGAAGTGTTGGAATGAAACCTCATGATAGCTTCATTGTTTAAGGTTTGTTGTGTCATCTCTTTATTATGGTGACCTTGTGGATACATGTTCAAGGGGTTTGCAAGTAAAGATTGTGATACCTCAATTTGGTCTTTGTCAATTTTTTTTTAGGTTTTCCTACTCTTCTTCTATCTTGGATGAGGTTTTGGTTTCATTGGTGCCTCAGAAAAAAAGGGTTGATAAAGTTCTTCAGGCCTCTAAGTTGATTGTGTCCTAGTAAGTGCTAGCATGATACTTAAGGATGCAGATGAAGTGGAGGAAAGCCTAAATGGACTTTCTAATTCCCAAGTGCACACCTAAACTACCAACTGCACTTAGATAGTACCAAGTGCACTTGGGTCCCTAAAGGTAAGTAGTTGGTAAGTAGGAGGTATGTAATGGGTAAACAGAGGTGTTAGGGTGCCTAAAATGCAAAATATGAATGTTTTGAGTGATTTAGGGTGTTTTGCAAGGTTTTGGGATGCAATGAAGCCTATGGAAGTGTAGATTAGGGCTTTGGAACCTAGAATGAAGTCCCTAATTACCAAGTGCACCCTAAAACTACCAAGTGTGCTCTAAAACTACCAACTGTGCACTTGAAGTGTGCAGTTGGTAAAACAAGTCAAAACTTGATAATGAGGATGTGGGTACGCAAGATATGACTATTTTTTGGATTTTTAGGTGTTTAAGGATGTTATGAAACCTAGGAAAATGCCAAATGAAATGATGTTTTGATATAAAAGATGAAAATTTCCTAGGGAAACTATGCAAATGCAAATGCAAAGTGATGTTTTGAAGATTGACTAAAGGAGATGAAAATGACCCTATAGTATGAAAAATGAAGGTTAAGGTTAGATTTTGGACTTGGTAATGATGCTAGGGGTTGATTTGTGCAAGGTGAACTATGCAAGAGATAGTGTTCTAGGGTTGATAATGACATTTGGGATATGCAAAATGAGGATAAGTGATCAAGAAGATATTTTGGTTGATAGACAATTTGATAGGGTTTGATGGTGGAAATGATGCTAAGGTTTTGGAACAATGCAAGATGAATGGAATATACCACTAGGGTAAGTTAAAATTATGTTTAGGGACACTAATATTATAATGATTCTAATGATAAAGGTATATGCAAGGTTTGGAACTTAGGTTAAATCTTTAGAAAGTATTTTGTCTAGGAGTTTCACCTTGTGATAATGAACTTTGGATCTTGACCAAAAAGTGATAAAAGACAAAAAGATCAAATTGATAAAGATGACAAGGTCAAATCTATCAATAAATAGATAGAGTTTGACCAAAGAAAATGATAATAAAAGATAAAAAAGACTAGTCAAGATCCATCAACCATCAACACTAGGAAAAACTCTAAGACTCATACTTTGTTTAGATTTTTGACTAAGTTCAAAGGTTTTGGGGTTCAAAATGACATTTAGGTGACTTGAAATGGTAGTTATGCTGATTGGATATGCAATATACAAAGATCCTAAGGTAAAAAATGAAATTTTGGGTGCAAGATGTAGTTTTGGGTCAAATGTAGAATGAGGAGGTACAAAGGCTCCTAAATGCAATTTTGAGGTCCTAAAATGCAGTTTCAAGGCCTAAGATGGTCCTAAAATGTAGTTTTAACCATTTTTGAGCATCTATAGGATTATTTTCTTTACATTTTATGAGAACCTTTTCAAGATTCATCGTGACTTCTTCAAAGGTGACTCCAAATGTTTTAAAGTCATCCATATATATTTCCATGCAATCATGTAATATATCAGCAAAGATGCTAATTGCAACTCATTGGAATGTTATAGGGGCATTACACAGGCCAAATGGCAAGACATAATATTCAAAAGTACCCCATGGGCATATAAATGTGGTTTTGTGTTGATCTTTGGGAGCAATACTTATTTGATTATAACCACTATACCCATCTAGAAAAGAGAAATAATTCTTTCTAGCTAGAGTGTCTAGAACTTGATCAATGAATGGTAAGGGATAGTGATTCTTTTTGGTTTCCTTCTTCAATTCTCTATAATCTAAAAAAATCTTCCATTTCCCTCCCTTTTTAGGTACTATGAACAGGGGTGACACCCATCTACTATCATATATAGGATAAATAAAACCAGCATCAAGCAATTTTTGCAATTCAATTTTAACTATTTCTCTAAGGGTTAGATTAATCCTTCTCTAGAGTTGACCGAGTGGCAAGCACCCTTCATTGATGTATATTCTATAAGTACATAGTGTAGGACTAAACCCTTTCATATCCCCATAATCCCATGCAAAAGTATTTCATATTTTTGAAGTAGCTCTATTAATTATTTCATTTGTGTGAAAGATATTTTGGGATTGACATGGAGATTATGACCTTTTGACAGCTCAATAGTAGTTGTAGACTCAATTATAGTAGGTTTAGAGATTGGACTTGTATCTAATTCACATGGTAAGAGTTGATGAATAATGTTTGGCTCCTTGAGCAAAATTCAATTCTCATTACATTCCCCATATGTGGTTAATTCTAACACAGAACTATCAAATACATCTTTTTCTACCACATAAGTGTTATTAAGAATACTCTGAATTATTGAATCCTCTTCCTGCATCTTTAGAAAAGATTTTCTATGTAACAGCATAAGTTGTGCTATAGATTTTAACTCTTCTTCTCCATCCCCTAAGTCTGGCTAGACATATGTGCTTAAATCTGGTTGCGGTTGTGTTAGAGGATATAAATCAAATTTTTTTGTTGCTTGACGATTAGATATGGTCATGTTCCATGACCTATAACTTATATTTGCACTAGATGTAGCTAACCATGGTCATCCTAAAATGATAGGGTAATTAGATAAATTGACTTTGGGAGAGAGAATCATGAAATCTGTAGGGTACTCTAGAGAGTCTAGGGTTACAACTATGTCTTCTATCATTCCATTAGGAGTGATAGTAGAACTATCTACAAGTTGCAGAATTGTTGGAGTAGCCCTCAATCCCTCTATTTTCAATTTCTTCATAGTATCCTTAGTCATGATATTTAGTGAAGCACTGAGATCAATTAAAGAATTTTTAATAGACTGACCATTCATAATCACATTCACAACTGGACTTCCTAGATTAGAGTATTTAGGAATGATTAGTTTTCCTAACATAATGTCATCCAATTGTCCTACAACATGGACTATAGTTGGGTCGTTTTTCTTCTTCCCAGGATTTTTTAGGTAGACTTCTCTAATGGCTTTGCCATAGATAGGAACATCTTTAATATCTTGGAATAGGGGTATTTGGACATGCATGTTCTTTAACTAATAAATAATATCAAAAGGCTATTCCTCTATTTTGTGCAGGTTTACTTTGTATGACCTTCTCTAGAAAATAAGGGTCAACTGTTGGTTGGGCTTGAGCTGAGCTAGTGACATTAGTTGGGTCAACCTCTTTAGAAACTATCAGTTCTGATGCTGCAAGACTATATGGTATTTTAGTTATAAGAGGCAGTTTAGGTGTTGGTAGAGTTGTACAAGATCTCAAATGTATATTTACAACATTCAAATCATAAGCAGGATATTGTTGAGCATCAACAGAGTACATGGGTTGTTATGATTGTTGGTTATTTGGATCTAGCTCAGGTTGTGCAGGTAACTGGGTCCACTTTTGAGGTTCAGGACTTGCAGTTGGTGGCATTAATGTAAATTGTTGGACTAGAGGTGGTAATTGTGGATTACCAATATTTTGGTTAGGCCACTATTGAGGTCCTCTCCATTGATTTGTAGACTGCCAATTCCCCTAGGGTGGTTGCCATTGGTTCTGTTGATTTTTCCATTGATTATTCTATTGGTTTGGCCAGGAAGGTTTGGAATTCTAAGGCCATTGAGGCTATTGTGGATTTTTTTTGAAGCATTATTCAATTAGGTTGACTATATTGTGGAGAGCCTTGGGTATTATAGTTTTGCCATTGATTACCATATAGATTTGAATTTTGCAAAGGGTCTTGCAGCATACCTTGATGTTGGGGCCATGACCAGCATATCTTGATGTAATCAGTTGGAAGATGGTTGTTTTCCATGCTAGCGACCAATTTGCATTGGAAATCTTTCTTCTACTTTCGACAATGTGAGCAGTACTCAGCTAATTATACCTTAGCTTCTGCATGTTTCTTCTTTGTAGTCATTGTGTCGAGATGTGTAGTGACATCATTTATAATGTCTTTCTTAAAATCTGAGAGTAGATTAGATATCTCAAGCTTTGAAATACCTTGACTGATTCCTTTAGTAGTTGTAGTCCAGTGTCCTTTTACTTTCTTTAGTGTTGATATTGAGTAATTAAGAAAAAATTTCTTGAGGTCATCCAAAGAAGATTGATATACATCTCCTCCAGCCATCAAGTCTAATGCTTCTAGACAACTATCATTCACACCTCTCAAAAAGACTAGCTTTTGTGAATCCTCAAACAACACATGCTGAGGGTTCTTTTGTAGTTTATACAAGAAACGTGAAACATAGTCTTCTAGTGTTTCTTCCTCCTTTTGTGATATTCTAAAGATATCATCTCCTCTTGAATCATTTTCTTTGCAATACTCTTTATATTTGTCCAAAAATAGAATTTGCATTTCATCCCAAGAACCTGTTGCATTAGCTCCTAAACCCATGAACCATTGTAAAGTTGACTCATTCAGTGTTGTTGGAAATAATTTGAGCTTATGAACATTAGTGTTGTAGTCAAAGCTATGAAAAAGTATGTCAAACTTAAACAAGAAGGTATCATGATCTATAGTTGCAAGGCCATAAAACTTTGGAAGAGTGTTTGGAGGTATATTTTTAAGATTAGCATTGGTTACAAGAATTGGGAGAGGAAATGGAAAAGTAGGTTGTGCCATTACTAGAGGTATTTGATTATAAGATTGTTGTTGAAAAGGAACATTGGGAACTAGATTGTTAACAACTGGTGGATTTGTAGCAGTACTAAGAAAATTGGCCAAAATTTTAATAAAGGGTTGAAGACCACTTGTATCCAAAGTTTCTGTTCTTGAGGAAAATTCTGTAGGAAAAATAGGACTTGTGTCTAAAAAAGGCAACTCAACTTCTTCTTCAATTTCTTCATTAAGATTAACAAGTTCTTGTGGAAGAAATCTCCCATATTTATCTCATTGTCTGCCTCTTCGATGCAAGCAATTGAATTGGTGACTTGTGAATTAAGCACTAAATCTTGTGGTTTCTAACTAACACACTAATCTAAAAACAAAGGACTCATGAAGGTTCCTAGTTTGACACCATCCTTGAAAACAACACCAAAAATGGTAGGTTTCCACAATAGGTCAAGATAATCACACCACTATTCCTCTCATAAGGATACTATGTCCATTTTAAGGACTATCTATTCCATTATGAAAATACATTTGAATTGTCAACCCAGGGAAGTAAGACTTGAAATGGGTCAGCACAGTGTGTGCACTAAGTTCCTTTAAGAGTCTTAACACCTATGTTGTAGGAAAGTAAAATGTATAAAAGAAATCTATACTACTGACACAGAATAGTAAACACACTTAGACTATCTACAAAGAACTATGAAAACTACGAAAAAGAGAATTCTAAACTAATTAACAATTCAAACATCCACTATGATCATTTTCCACAAGTACTACAAGAACTTTCATAGTAATTATGCTGCAGGACTAATATAGTAAATCTATCTTAAACAAGAAATTGCAATAAATGAATCTACTCTACCTAAATCTATTCCACCTCCCAAGTGGGCCCCCTTGGCTGGCTTCAACTAACTAAGAACACAATGTGTAGTCCAAAATCACTCTTTCATTAAAATTCTTCTTTTGCTACATGACTAAATAATTCATAGAGAACAGAAAAAATAACTTTAGAATCCTTTTTCAACTAACTCCCAACTTTTCCCTTTTCTCTCATATATATAGAGGATTAGAACTTATTACAAACATAACATAAAAGAAACGAAGAGCAAACATTGTCAGAAGAAAAAGGTGCAATGTCAACCATGACTTTAGAACATTAATTAAGCAATAGAATAATGGTCCACAAATAATGTAACAAGTTGGGTCTCCTAGAATAACTCCCCTCATAGACGTGGCTTATCACCTAGAACTGACTTGCGCTTCTCATGCTATGACTAGTCTTTATTATTCCTTTTTAATATGGTGCTCTCCACTCTTTACACCACTTCTCCATTTCCTGAAGATTAGAAACATTCAAACCATATGCACAACAACATTTATAATCTCATTCAAATATTAAAACATAGCTTAATACATTTATATGAAATATTGCACTTTATATATAATATTAAGCAAGGTATGTTATATCCACTATTCATAGGCTTAATAGGTTCTAGTTGCATTTAGCAAAAGTTCACAAGACATTTAAAATAGATATATTGTAAATATATTTTTTTCCACATGGCTCAAAGAGTAAGTTCAGACTATGTAAAAAATTTATCAAATTTGAGACATTAATATGCCTCATAAATATTGATCATCAAGCTTTAAAATATTTGAATAGTCAAGAAAAATTAAACCAAAGACATTTGAAGTGGGTTGAGTTTTTGCAGAGTTATACATTTTTTTGAAACATAGGAGTGGGAAGTCTAACAGAGTTGCAAATGCTCTTAGTAGAAGACAACTTTTGCTAAAAAAATGCAAATTGAGGTGGTTGGGTTCAAGGAACTTAATTTTTGCATTTAGAGGATCCTAATTTTGGTGAAGTGTGGAAGGCTTATATAAAACCTATTACTCTTGATAGGATGAAATGGTTGGATTTCAAAATCCAAGATTGTATGTTGTTCAAAGGAAGTCAATTATGCATTCCAAGAAGTTTAATGAGAGAGAATATCATCAAGGTTAAGCATAGTAGAGGATTGGCTAGACACTCTGGTAGAGATAAAACCATTGATTTGGTTCTTGAGAACTATTATTGGCCACAATTGTAGTAAGATGTCAAGAAGTTTGTACAGAGTTGCAAAGTATGTCAGATGACAAAAAGAGTGAAGCAAAATACAAGGTTGTATCAGCCATTAGCTATACTAGAGAAGTCATGGGAGGATGTTAGCATGGATTTTGTTCTTGGATTACCAAGGACTCAGTGAGGGCATGATTCTATTTTGTGGTGGTTGAAAAGTTTTCAAAGATGACACATTCATTCCCTGCAAGAAGACTAGCGATGTTGTTCATGTGGTAGAGTTATTTTTCAGAGAAGTGGTAAGAGTACATGATCTGCCAAAGATTATAATTTCAGATCGAGATACTAAATTTGTTGGATTTTTTGGTGTACATTATGGAAGAAATTGAAGATAGATTTGAAGTTTAGTTTATCACATCATCCACAAACTAATGGGTAGACAAAAGTTGTGAATTGCAATTTGGAAAACTTGTTAAAATGCTTGGTTGGAGATACACCAAAAGGATGAGATATGATTTTCCCATAGACATAATTTTCATATAACAATTGTGTCAACAAGAATGCTGGTAAATCACCATTCCAGATCATATATGGGAGTAGTCCTAGAAATAATTCTAAATTTAGGTTGTTGGATAAAGGAGAGATAAGTAGTGTTGAAGCAGAAGAATTTGTTGAACATTTGAAGAACATCCAAAGCCTAGATTTGGGGGAAAATATCTTTATCAAGAAATTAGAGTTCATTTCTCGATAACCAGGATTTGGAGGAGCGAATTCTTAGAGAAGAGGTTTTTCGAAAAAGGAGAATTGCTTGCAAGCTCTGTGCATCTATTGTTTAGCATCAAATCTAGGTAGGATCTTGTGAGTTTTGCATAGTAGATTTTTCCTTTGAAATTTCTATCTTCTTTGTGCCTTCTAATGAATCTATTTTCAGAATTTCAATTGGGTTGAAACCCTTGTTGCAAATTTCATTGTTCCTTGGTTCAAAATCATCAGTATATGAATTAAGAATTAGAAACCTGCATTTTGTAAATTTTTAGCAAGTTTTCATTTTTGTTTTTAACAAGTTTCCATTTTTAGCAGGTTTCTATTTTTGGAAAGTTCCCATTTTTAGCAAGTTTTCATTTTTGAAAAGTTTCTATTTTTAGCACATTTCTATTTTTGGAAATTTGTTATTTTAATAGGATTCTATTTTTAGAAAGTCTTTGTTTTACTAGGTTTCTATTTTTGGAAAGTGTATGTTTTTAGCGAATTTCCATTTCAGAAAGTTTTCATTTTTAGCAAGTTTCCATTCTTAGCAAGTTTCTATTATTAGAAAGTTTCTATTTTTAGAAAGCTTATTTTTTGGAAAATTTCTATTTTTAGTAGGTTTCTATTTTTGGAAAGTTTTCATTTTTAGTAGGTTTCCATTTTTGGAAAGTTCCCATTTGTAGCAAGTTTTTGTTTTGAGAAAGTTTCCATTTTCAACAGGTTTCCTATTCAAGAAAGTTTTTCCAAAGTTTAATAAATATAAAATTATTTTGGTAATAATTGATAATTATTATTAATACTTTTAATAAGTATTCTTAAAATTTAAAATTTAATTATGTAGAAATTTGATTTATTAGTTTATTATTTAAGTATAATTTTAAAGTAAATTGAAATAAAAATAAAAATGGGAGAATTAATACTTTCTTTTATAAGCTTGGATGTGTTTATATGGTTCAAATATATCAAAATTATTTGTAATACTAGGAAAATTTTGTTATTTGAAAACCTTGGTAATTATAATACTTTGAGAAGACGAAATCATAAACCCTGATTGTAATCGAAAGCTCTATAAACTATAATAGTTGGAAATGAGAACAGAAACCCTGTTTGTATACTAAACTCTTATCTTTGAAGAAAACCTAATGAACTATGAAAACAAATGTTTAAAAGACTCCAATAGGGTGTGTGGTTTTACATTTGAGGTTTTATGTTTAAACAACTTTTTATTATTTGTTGAGTGTTGAGACTTGCGTGGACTCACAAACTTTAGTGAATCTATAATACTTGAAAATGAAAATAAAAACTTGAAATAATAGTGAAAATTGAACTTTTGTATTCTCAAAACCTAATGAATTATGAAAGTTACTTTTGTATGTACTGTATGTGGTGCATGGTTTACCAGTGTTGGGGTTTTGAGTTTTGACTTAGTTCTTGACCTATCAGGATGTTTTACCAGAGGCTTGGGGTTGTATTTTTTTGTGATGATGTTATGTATATGATCTTTTATACTTGACCATTGTAATGTGTCATGTGTTTCAATGATGAGTTATGATCAATGGTTGTTTATGCTTTCCAGTTTCTTGTGTAGAACTGAGGTGAACGGTGTGTTTTCCTAATGTAACCTTTGAGTATTTTATCAGTTGTCTTTTGGATCATTCCAGTTTCTTGTATAAAAATAAGGTAAATGGTGTGGCTTTTCTGATGTAACCTTGGAGTCATCAATCAATTATCTTTTGATGCTTTCTAGTTGCTTGTATAAGACTGAGGTGATTATTGTTATTGGTTTGTAGGTGTTTTCTAGTTGCTTCTAAAGGACTGAGGTGATTATTAGGTTTTAATATCTATAAGTTCTTTCCAATCACTTGTAAAGAGCCGAGGTGAAAATTGTGATTCTGTGAGTTGTACTTTTATGAGCCTAGGATAGGTAATCTATGTGTACATTAGGAAGCGGCTTACAATGGAGGTCGGAGCCCAGAGTGGTTGCGTGGGTAACCCATTGCAAGTTGTTTTAATAAGTGATAACATTTCATTAAATCGGTTTTAAATGAATTAAAAAGAGTTATTTTTTTTCCTTACTCGTGCCTTGAGTGCTAGTATAGGCTAGGATGGGAATAGAGAGGATGCTTGGTTATGTCCTTTCTTTGTTAGTAGGCCTTGTTTGTACAAAAGGATACTAGTGCCGCATAAAGACACTAGGGGGGCAGAATCTAGAGAGGCTACCAAGGTAACCTTAGAGTTGGCTCATGCAATGACACTTGCCCACTTATATAGTAGATTTCCTATGTATCTCATTGCCTCTGGGATTAGATGATACTTGTGTTCTTGGTACCCTTTGAGATAGTTTTCTTTCAGGTATTTCCTTGACCTTGATGTTGGTTATGACTTATGGTTTGATTCCTATATGGGACTTGAGTTTATCTCTTTAGCACAGTGGGAGTGGGCCATTTAGGTTCCACAAGGTTGGGTGGTAGTGCATTTTTCTTATAGCATTGATATCTAACTATTGGGTGCCATTATTGGATGTGTTTGTGCAGATGTTCCTTTTCTATTTGATCTTGTATTCCTATTAGATGATTTTTCTTGGTTGTATGTATTTGATTATCAAAGATCTTATGAGATGGTGTATGATATTCACGATGTATATTCTTTGAGCTTTTCATACCTTGTGACTTGTAGAGTGGATGATTAAGCATCCTAATTATTGCCAAGTGGCATCTTATATAATTGTATATTATTTAATTAGATTCTTACTTGTGATTATTCTATGATGTGGTTTTTGTTATGCGTTAGATTTAATATTAATTTAACTTAAATATGATTCAACATCATGGGACCCTTAAGAGATCTAATCTATTTTATGATGGTTATATGTATGTGAGTTATTGGTTCTGATGTATTGTCTATTATTGTTTATTATCTTTCAAAAGAAATGTTTGACAAACTGAGTGAAACTTTAGGTTAGTTTCTTTTGGGTTCCTTGGCAGGGTGTTACAGAATAATTATTCAAATTTTGCAACTGATTCATAGTGACAAAAAGAAACACAAAGAGTGCAACACAAAAATAGGGGAAACAAAAAGATTTGATATACTTTTTAAAACTACTTAAAACATAAGGTTTCATTGATGAATTTCATGATATATATGATCTTGTTATATATGGGAAAATATCATGGAAATTAGCTTTTCACTAAAAAATATGTGGATAGAACCAGAAAAGGATGAAAAGTATTCTAAGTATAATGCCAATGTAGGGACCATAACATATAAACTAGCAACATGGTTCGCTGGAATAGCCCATTTGGCATTTCTTTCAATATTCCCTTGTCTAGAACTTGTCATGCTCTGTGCTAAAAACTATGATGAAAATAGAAAGGAAATTGTTAATAAAAATACTTAGGAGGTAATTTTTTCCATAACAGAGACTGGATTTGCTAATCTATTGGGAGTAACATAATAGCACAAAACTCAAAATGCACATTGACCTAGAAAAATTGGTAGAGTCATATGAGAGATTACTAGAAAATAAAAAAAGATTCCTATGTTAGAGGACTAATGTTATCCCCATCCAATTATCAAAGTGATCATAAGCCTCCTTATAACTTTGATATTTTTTCATAATGGGTTTAGGATATTATATCCTTGCTATCAAATTGTTTGGGGTTGGAAAGTAACAATGAAGTGGGCGCTAACGTTCTGGAAATGATTTATAATATTCATTGTCAAGCAATACCAAAACTATATAATTTTATTAGGCACATTGTTCATAGCATGTAAGAATATTTTTTAATGATTAAAAGTGGTTCCCAGAAGATGTTTAGATTCACAATCTGCTTGTGTTGTCTTGTGCTATCAAAGCATCATGAAATATTTCAAAGTAACCAGCTTAAGCTTAATCTTCAAGATCAAGTATACCAATGGTCACTTGTTATAAGGATGAGTGATAGTAGAAGGAACTAAAAGGATTTTGTTGACTTCTTCTTGGCACCCATGTGTCATATAATTATAAACACTTTAATGCCTAGATTGATCAAGTCTTGCAAAAATTGTATTCAACTAGGAATTCAAATACAATTGGTTGATTGGTACTTCATGGAGGACTGGACTGTGTTAAGGTTTTATAGTTCAATGGTAGAACCCTTCAAACTTACAATACATGTGACATAGAGTGTTTTGCATTAGAATACACTAGTATATTTGGTGTTAATTTTTTACTTTATGCCATTTTCCATTTACTTTTTTTTTGTTAAGATCTTGAGTTGGTCAAAAATTTGACCAACATGGATTATAAACAAAAAAAAAGAAAAAGAGAAAAGCGAGTAGGATGAAGGATTTTCACTAGGATCTCACAACTCGGGAGGAGGAATATCACAAAAGATAATGAGATGAAAGAAAAAAAAGACCCCTAATTTCACCAATAACTACAAGAATGATTTCACTAAGAACTAGCATAGTGATAATGCAAAAGCCAAGTTCTATTCTTTACATGGTCTCTATACTATTATACTTCCCTTTTTCAAAGTGATACAATTTATGACTATCCAAGGTATCATTGATGTCATGAAGCATGGGAAGCAAATTCATGTGATTGATATGGAAATTTTAACTAGGTTTCAATGGATGATGTTGACTCAATCCCTCTTCATGAGATCTTCTTCTTCTGCAGTTAAGCATCTCAAGATCACATTTGTTGGTGTGAATTCTGATAGCCTAGAAGACAACAGAAGAATATTTGCAGAGTTTTCTAAATCTCTAGAAGTCCAATTTTGGTACAACCCAATAAAGATATCAAAGCTCAAGGACATTTATGAAGGTTTATTCAATGTGAAAGCATGCAAGTTTGTGGCTCTAAATTTTCCAACTATTCTTAGAATTTTTTTATATGAACCTGGCAAACAAAGCTCATTTCTCTAGTAAGTCATTTATTTGGGAGGAGTGTTCCCAAATAAAGCTCAGAGACATCATTTGAAAAGAGTGAAAAAATCATTAGGTTTTGAGTCATTTAATTGGTTGTTTGGATATCAGAAAGTCGTTCATCATCCGCTTGGTGGAGGAAAATGTAAGAAGAAATATTTTTTTGAAGCCTTATTATTAACATTTTGAGCAATGGTGTGTTTTTATAGGGGGAATTTTATTGTTTTTCAATTTAGAAACAAAGCACCTGAGTTAATCTAGAGTTTTGGAATTTCATTATTTTTCCTATATATCATAAAAATCTAGATACCTAAGGACATTACACTAAAAGTTGCTTTACAATAATGCAAAATAAGGGTTTTCATATAGTTGTACAAAATTGCTCATTTGAAATAGGGCCAAGGGCAAGGGCAGGGGCATTTGTTGTCCCAAACAATAAAATTGAAATTTTCATTAAGCTATTTTTCCTCAATGTTTGGTTTAGTATATAGTTACCAATGTCTTATTGTGGAGAAACGAGCAAATTTATTTGAGCATTCTTGCTAGTGCCACATATATATGGTTGCTTTTCAAGTGGCTGAAGTACCACTTGTTGACACTGATTTGAGTCAGCCTTGCATTCTATATGATGATCTTATTTCTCTAGTTGAATATTGCATTTTTATTTAACATGTTAGACTTTTTTTCATATTGTATTATAGGTTAGGATACTTTTTCTATGTAGTGGCTCATAACATAGTCTATCTTTAATGGGTTTTGTGCTTTAAAAAATATTTAAGCTTCATATTTATTTCTTTTCGGGACTACTCCAAGTGTTCCCTAAATTTTTATTCTAGAGAGTATCTTTATTGATGTTGATGTTACTATCAGAAATGAAATCAATTGGTTCTTAAGCTTTCTACAAGATGTTGTTGTAGGGAAAGATGTCAAGACATTCCTTGTGGTATTTTTCTTTTCTTATATAATGTTCTTTCTTATAAACTTATATCATATTCATCCATTAAAATTTTAGTCATGTGGATTCCAAAATACAATTTTTGAAGTCTATAGGTTACAAGACGTTTGTTTATTGCTACTATAATTAGCAATTATTGCAACATTTTAACAATATTGAGAGTTTTCCCTGAGTTTCTTTTTACATCATTATGAATAGTTTATTTCATTTTTTTTTGAGTTGGATTGGTAGTTGGTCTACCTAGAAAGATAGAAACAATATGATTTTTAAATATAGAAATATGTCAATGGTGTTTTTCAGGGCCTTATCCATAAGATCAAGGAAAATATGATGATTATGCATCCTTTTAGTAATGGTTGTCCTCTCAAGTCCTTTGATTGGGATATCACTAAAAAATGGAACCTTGTGGAGTATCATAATAATTACATAAGTTTCATGGTTAAAATAAGAAGAAATATAAAATGCCCCGCTAACTCCTTGTTATTGGTTGTTGATCATATGATTGACAATGATGTGGTGGTATCTCATATTTGTTGTGTTTAGTCTAGTGATTTGATTTTAGATATTGAGAAATAATTTTTACAATATGATATTTATTATCAGTGCATTGAGAAAGAAATGGATAAGAAGTATAACATTATATTATAGGTATGGTCCCTTGATATCAATCAGATCAAAACATGTATGGAGGAAATCAATATCTTCTACAAATATTGTCTATAGTGGTATTCCATGTGGTAGCCAATTTTCAAATACAATGTGAATAGATCAAGAATGATCTTAGTGATATTGATAAAAACTACATAATTATGAAGGATTTGAATGGTGTATATAGGAAAAGAGTTAGTGAGCTACGGATTGAGTTACTACCTCAACAACAATAGAGGGAAGACTTGATCAAGATATTTTGGCTTACAATGGATACATGACTAAAGTTAGATGGAGCAAGTTGCCAATCTATTGGCTCAAGAAAAACCACCTACTCAATACTATGGTATCAATACAAAAAGCAATAAAAATTTCTTGAACTTATCAAAGTGATTTATTTTACAACCTCTTGAGCACTTGCTCATACACAAAGCAAAGTGAAATATCAAAAAAGGAATCAGCTAGCCATAACAAAAGAAAAGAGTTTCCCTATCACACCACAATGGTGCATATAAACTATTTTTTTCTCACAAGATATGGAAACTTCATACTATACGGAAGTTAACCCTTCCCTAATGATGACAAGGCATTGCCTACTTATTTGCTCTCTGTGGATTCACCAAAAGTCTTCCCCTTAACATAGGGTAATGGATGCATGAATATTTTTATACTAAAAATAATTATTCAAATACATTCCCCTACCATATATATATATATATATATATATATATATATATATATATATATATATATATATATATATATATATATATATATATATATATATATCCTTGAGATTGGTCAAGAACAGAAGAGTGGAAGAGTTTCCATGGGCAAGGAGTATAATTAGATTAAAAACAAACATGGGATTATCATCCCATACACCTCCAAATGTTCTTGATTCTGCCAACTCATGGAATATTTTAGCTACCCAACATGTCTAATGCAAGAGCATGTTGGCAAATGGGAAAGCATCATCACCAACTATGAAAATCATGTGCTATCATAGATCTAACTTAAGTTGCTAAACCTTTTCAAACGAACCTACACTGATACCAACTATAAGGGAGATAAGAGGGTGAAACAATATATACAATTTTAAACTTAATTTAAATTTAATATAGCTATTATTCATAAAATATATCAAATACACAATATGAAATCTTTCACAAGTATACAAGAGTGGTAAAATTATGTGAAAACCTAAGATGGGAAAAATCAAGGGACAATTAGCCTCACAATAATAATGAACTACTTATGATAAGTAGACAACAACTAACACGAGACACCAATCTTAGATTGAATATATGACCACCAACCAATGGATTACATTTAAATCTTTTGATCAATGATTGAGCAACAACCTAGTGAGAAGGAAATCAATCTTGTAATATCCCCTTATATTAATTTTTAGGAATTATGGACAATTAACTCACAAAAATTGGCAAGAAACTTCCTTCCAAGAAGACTCTAAAAGTCCTTTACAAGACTTGTAATGATGGTAATTGACACCAATTAATATAAGAATGAAAGATTATGATTTACAATTGATACTTCTTATAATATGATTATATAAGATAGGTTACTTATCAATAAAATGATATCTCAGATATATTGATGAGATTTATGCCAAGATGATCTCTACTATATATCAAATCTACACTTCTACTATAACAATATGAATTGTGTGAATTCTTCTTCCAATTTCTGCTATTTTTTTCTAATATATCAATATAAGATATACTACAAGTCTTCTCAATGCGCTGATATCATACTATAATATGGCACTAATATGTTGACGTGTACTTTTATCGCTTATAGAAATGATGTATCTTGTTGTTCCTAATCTATCTTATAAGTACACAAATATCTCAATATCACTAATAGCATTGATATAGTTTTTTCTTATCTTTACTTGTCTCCAACATCATTTATAGTGATGATATTGCTAATTCTGATATGTACCTTATACATATGAAATTGTTATCAATATTGCTTACAATAATGATATTGTTGTCTACCTTGTCTTTGGAAATATAGAAGATAGTGGGCTCCTTGTGATTACTTTACTTCAATATTTGCAAACTAATTTTCAAAAGGCAAGAACTCCCTTGAGCAATCCAATAAGGATAAATAGCTAATAAGAAATACTTGATGATGTATTTGAGAATGAGATTGATTTTTATAATAGATCTCATTGTTATTGGATACTTGCACCCATAGGTTGGGATATCACCTTTCCTTTTCAAAAATGGGAATTTAATGGTTAATCATTGTCTTTGCATAGTTATGAATAATTGCTACTGATTAGTTTGTTCACTTCACTTGTCATTATCTGATTAATCTTCCGTAGGTGGTGATAAAGACAATTTCATGTTGGTTGTTGATAATGTGACTATCTATTTGTGAATAGGAAACTAAATACATATGTACACACACACACACAAGTATGGCTACATTTATGTTGGTTGATGTGAACATGGGAACACTTGAATGGTGTGACAAAATGTATCCTTTGATGTTCAATATTCCTAATCAATACCTCTTGTAATGGGTATAATTGATGGGTGAATATGATGATCATTTGAGCAATACATAAGGTGATAATCTTGACATGCTTCCTAACTAATATTTCATGGTTAACATAACCATTTATCACAGATTGGTTTGTTAATTGATGTTCTATTCGGTTATCTCCTTAGTGACAATAATTGTTGGATGATCATGTTGCTTGTCTTATCATGTTTCTTGCTAACTTTATTATCTTATCTTTGTTTGATTAATGATAAGGATTTATATTCATAAATGATCAATGGATGGATGCTATGATGTGGCAACCATATCTTCATTAGGAATCATACTTCATGTTTTCTTGATGATGATCGATAAAGGATATCATCTTAAGAACATGGAAAATTATGGAATTATCATTTATTACTAATGTCATGATTCACATATTGATAAGGTGGGTCTTAGGTGTCCAAAAAATTGTTATACTTGATAACATGTGAGCTCAATGTTTGGATCATACTTCAGTTCTATGTTGATGAAGGTACTTGATATCTTCAACCCTAGCTCACATCACTTGATCTAAATTCTCTTGTGCACTTACTTGAAGCTAGATAGGATAATCATTATATATATATATATATATATATATATAAGACTTCATAATTTTCCTTGATAAGACCTTGATGCTATTGAATTTATTGAAAGAGCATACAAATTACCTTCTTGAACTTCTAACTAATATGTACAATTTGCCAATTTCTATTTAGTATCTTCAGGTACTCAAGGTCTACCACCCCTTGACCACATATGTGTTTCATTACCATCTTGTTCTTAGGTAACAATGAGGGCATCACAAATCCAAATAATTATGATTGATGTACCTTCTAATTTTTCAATTGAATTACAATTTGGTCTCAGGAATTTCCCTTCATAAAATGGATTGTTCCATACAACTTGATGATTAGTTATGAAATGGATTGTTCCATAAAATTTTGATTGTCTATTAGTTTTATTTTGCTACTAATTGATAAGAATTACTAATCTTTTTCATAGGGTGACATGGATACACCACAAGGCACAAGCAGGGATGTACCTCACACACCTTCTTTGACAAAGGTAAACCTTAATTAGTGTAATTGTACAAATTATATAGAAAAAGTGTCATATTATTGTGTTCTTTTCTTTATGGCTTTGGATTTATTTTGATGAAATGTTACTAATATCAATGTCACAACTTGATACTTATTGATAAGGAAAAGTGAAAATGACAGCAGATCAAATGTGATCTGAAACTCAAGTGTCATTTGTAGATGGCATCACATGTAGCACTGACCCCATCTTCATAGCCCATAAACTTATAACAAAATATAGTGATGAAATTCTAAACCTTGTCCTCAACCAAAAAATAACCAAGGAGATAGAGGCACTGAAAGAAGAATTGATACTTAGAGTCAATTCATTGAAGGTAAGCAGTAATTAATCTTAAGCAATAATAAAAGTTTAATAGATGTTTATATTTTATAGCATCTTATGGATCATGTTCTAAAGTATTATGTGTTTTTCTTATAGTATTTTGTGACATTTGTGAGATCATGTTGTCAATATGGTGAGGGTTGTAGTACACAACCTTCATGTAAATAACACTTTCTCTTTACAATATTATGACACTTAACTTTGATCTTTATCCATGGCAAATGAAAACAAACAATGTTGCAAATATATTTGCTAATAATGTGGCTTTTTGCTTTGGACGTCCTTGAAAATCATAGTTTGATTTATGCTTCAAAGTCCATAGAACAACTCCTATGAGAAGAAAGAATGCAACGGTTGTACACTACATTCTTGCATCAAATTTTTGAACTAATATAGTTATACAAAGATAATCCTAATATGCATATGCAAATTAACTCTAGTGCACCAAAAAATGTAACGTGAAAATTATAAGGAAACTATAACCTATAGATGATTATCTAAAAATATAGTAGTAGATATAAGAATAGTTCTACATAGCAATCTTTGAGGCAAGTTGTTGCACAAGCTCATCATAATTGAGGTTTGATTTCTCATTTCCAAAAGGTTCAAATTTGTACGAAAGGGCATAAGGTGACAATGCCACTACAGAAACAAACACATCAATAATGAAGACCTTCATCATGTTGGTGTTACCTTCCACTATATTCTCAAGCTCTTGAAACCCAACCTTTATGGACACAAAAATCAAAATATGGTTGCCATTATTAGGAAATACTCATCCATATGGTATTAGTTTGTCTTGAACTAGCCATATTATATCAATTATTTTCTTACCCATAGTTTGCTAGATATGTGCCTTGGCAACACTGATTTCTAGAGAAATAATAGACAAGCCGAATTGATTTTCCCAATAACTTACTTTGAGAAATCTTGTTCCAGCTATATTGATGATTTGAAAAGTAGAACTAAGAAAATTTCCAATTTTATCAAATTTTACAAGACTAGTTAAGCTAGTGAAATTTGTTTGTGGCAATATATTCTACAACTGTGATCCTCTTACAAACAACTTTGACTCTACTAATTCTATTTCATTTCCACTTAAATTGGAGAGCTAAGGATAACCTATTAAATGAAAATTTCCTCCTTTCCTCGAGAAATTGTCAATTGAATGGGAAATTGTCCAAATTACATCATAAGCATATAGTCCAAATGCATTCAACTGGAAGTTGATTATCTTAGTTTTGTAAAGATTGTTCCACCTTAGTCTAAAAGCATGCTCATGATCTAAAATTGGAATATGCTTGTGTATAGCAAGGACTCCTTGGAGTGAATTCATTGTTTCATAGTCAAGTCCATCAGAGTCTAGAAGAGAAGAGAGCCAATATGTGGCTATCCAAACATAGGTGTTGTTCAACATTCCAAGGTAAAATAGCATAGAGAATAGATCAATACCTATGATTGGATTCATATGCACAATAAATACCCTTGATTCCATCAAATCTAACTACATCAACACACTTCCAATATCATTTATACTGACTCTAGGAGGAAATTGTATTTTTTTAACAATCTTAGCATTAACATCTTTTAGTGCATCATTTAAAGAAGCTACTCCATTTCTCCCATAACCATCATCTATATATGCAACCACAATATCTTTCCAACCATAGAAACCAATCATAGATGCAAATTTTTGGATACAATTTATTAATTGTGTATTTTATTTGATGTTACACAAATGTCATATCATTATTAGTAAGTATATGCTAAGCTCACTTGGGTAGTGAAGATAGTTTTCTGTGTCTACCGAGCATTCCTGTGGTTGCCTAGTTTAGAAGGCAGTGTCTACCAAGTTCACTTAGGCATTGAAGGAAACTATGCAAAAGATGAGTGGTAATTGAGCTCACTTGGTTAATGAAGGAAAGTTGGATGGAACCAGTGCTAACTGAGCACACTTGGTTACCAAAGGATTTTTGCAAGTTTGCATTGTTAATCGAGCTCTATTGGTTAACATAGGAAATCACTTCTGAGTTAGTTTCTACTGAGTTGGGTTAGCTAACAAAGGATTTTTATTTTGGCATATAAAGCTTAATTGATTTATCTATTGGTTCTAGCTAATTGAGGTGATGAATATTAATTATTTTAAGTTGTATTTGAGTTGAATTGACAATATGAAAGATACTAGCTGATTGAGGTGATGAATATTACTTATTTTAAGTTGTATTTGAGCTGACTTGACAATATGAAAGATATAAGTATAAGGTCAAGTTGTGGTTTCAAAGTGTGAAAAGTATGAAGATGTTATTGAATAATTAATGATGAGAAAAGGAAGTGAATTTGAAGGATAAGAAAAATATCCTTATGGAGCAAAAAAGATATATTCGATCAAGAAGCATCAAGTACAAGCCAAAAAAGAGATCTATAATCATCACTTTAGTTGAATTCAAATTAGGTCATCTCACTGTTACTATCTAACCATTGTAGTAGTGATCTAAATCTCCTAACAGAGTTGACTTAACAACTATTTGCAAATCCTCTAATAAGATGAAAATTCTATTGAATTGTCTCAAGACCTCTAACAAGGCCACTCCTAACAAGGTGATTAAATCCTTTAATAGGTTCACATCTACTAGTGTGTTTTGTAACCTTCAACAAGGTTTGGTCCTAATAGGGCTCACTTCAAAAGAGTGAAAATAGTAACTAGTTGCAATTGGTGGTTTTTTCCAAATTGGGTTTCCACATTAAATCCTAGTGTCAAAGTTGTTCATGCTATTTTCTTTTATGTGTTTGAAACTAAGTTAAAGTAATGGTAATCACATATAATATCTAAATTTTTCATGTTAAGCATTTACTAAGCACATTCAGTAATTACCAAGTTACAATAGTTTATGTGTGTTTACCGAGTACTAGTAGTATTCTATTTTTAGATTGTATTTTTATACTAACATCTAAGAGATTTGGGATTTATTTGAGTAGTAACTAATTCACCTAGCACCCCCCCCCTCTCAGTTACTCCTCTTATATTTCTAACAATTGGTATCAAAGCTTTTGGTGCTTGCAGAGAAGGTTTCAAGGACCTAAGCTAAAGATCAAGATGTCTTACAAAAGAGAGATTCACAAGCTGAATAGAGATAATTTTGTAGCATGTCAATGACATATGAGATTATAGTTGGCTAAGATTAGTGATTCATGATGCAAATATCTTGATACTAAATGCAAGACTCCCACTGCAACATTATCTATTGAAGATGTTGCTGAAAAGAAGAATCATAACATCATGATGATTGATATTGTGTCTACTCTTAGTTATGCTAAATTTGATGAAGTCAAAGACTACAAGACAGCTCATGAGATGTGGATCAAGCTAAAAGACATATATTGAGGAGATGACGATGTAACAAGAGATAAGGCTAAAATTTGTAGAGGTCATTTTGATCAGATGAAAATGAGAGAAGATGAGAACATTGCAAAATGTGTGGAAAGGATCAAAGCAAGTGTAAGTGCAATCAAAGCATCTAGAGGAGACATTGAAGAGAAAATAGTTGTAAGCAAGGTACTTAGAACTCTTCTTCCTATTTATGTAATTAGAGTGTCTGCTATTCAAGAGATGAGATTTGATCCAAATAATAAAATATCTTTAGATGCTCTAGTTGGAAGATTGGAAGCTTTTGAGTTAGATAACCTTGATAACTATGTTCCTAGTTCAAAGGTTATTTAATCTACTTTTAAAGCTAAACTCTCACTCAAAGAAGAGGGTAAGAAATAAAATTCCAGTCAATCAGGAAGTGAACAAGAAGAATGAGAAGAAAGTTCAGACAATGATCTTGAATTTGTTGAAGCCCTACTTGCAAGGAAGTATTCCAAAGGTAGAGGAAAGTACAAAGGTAAAGTTCTTTTGATCTTCTTTTCCTATGAAGAAGTTGGTCACATTATTGCAAGGTGTCCAAATAAGGAAATCAAAGATAAAAAGAAAAGAAATAAGCACAAAGGAAAGAAGGATTCCAAGAACTACAAGAACTACAAGGACAAAGGTAAGAAATCTTGTTTTATAGCTAAAGAATCTGATAATAGTAAGATGAAATGGTATATATTGTTGTAAAAGATGAATCTGATGATAAAGGAGATAAGATGGCACTTATCTCTCATGTTAGCAAAAATGATATATGGATTATTAACAATGCGCATCATATGACTAGAGACAAAACAAAATTTGAGCACGTGGAATTTTATGATGGAGGTAGTGTGAGATTTGGAAACAATGAACCTTGTAACATAAAAGAAAAATGATGTATTTCATTGACTATAGAACTTGTATGTGATAATGGTTATTGGGTTGAAGGACTAAAGCATAATCTACTGAGTGTGACACAATTGAATAATATTGGATTCAAGGTAGAATTCATGAATGGATAGGCCAAACTATTGGATGGAAAAGGAAATTTGGTTGGATCTGGAAAGAAAAAGAAAGGTAATCTATTTTATCTTGATCTTAGTGATTTTTCATGTTTTATTGCTCAAATAGAAGAAAGCTAGTTATGGCACAAAAGGCTATGTCATGTGAACTTTGATAATCTAGTTAACATAATCAAACATAGAAGAGTAAGAGGCATTCCTAGTTTAAAGAAACCTGATATGTGTCTAAGCAAGAATTGCTATATTGGTAAGATAGGAAAGACTAGTTTTGAAAGAAAAAACTATCAATCAAAAGCAGTCTTAGAAATTTTTCATATAGACCTATGTGGACCTATTGGAATAGAGAGTTATAGTGGAGAAAAGTTTTTCATTCTTTTTGTTGATGACTATTCTACAATGATGACTGTAATGTATCTAAAAGAAAAATTAGAAGCCTTTCAAAAATTCAAATGGTATTTGGCAAGAGTAGAAAAAGAAACTAGAAAGAGGTTGAAATGTTTAAGATCAAATAGAGGTGGTGAATTCATCTCCAATGAATTCAATAATTTTTGCATTGAAAGAGAAATTAAAAGACAAGTATTAGCCCCTGATACATCACAATAGAATGATATAGCTAAAAGAAGAAGAAAAATCTATCATGGATTGTGCAAGAAGCTTGATGATTGAAAAGGATGTTGCTCTCAAATACTAAAAGGAAGCTATCAGCACTATAGTTCATACCTTGAATAGAGTACAATTGAAGAAAGACTCAAACAAAACTCCTTATCAACTATGGTATGGCTACAAACCTAATGTAAGTTACTTAAAAATATTTGGCAGAAAATGTTATATCTTGAAAGAGTCTAGAAAAGGAAAATTTGATGTAAAAGGTGATGAAGGCATATTTCTAGGATACTCCTATAGAAGTAAATCATACAAATTTTTGAATTTTTCTACTCTTAAAATTATAGAAAATGCACATGTTAGAATTGATGAGTTTGCAAAAAAGAGTGAAGAAGAAAGCAACAAAGAGCCAAAGGATTACAAAAGATTTGTTTTCTATGAACCTGATACCCTGCCAAACCTATTTGAAAGAAAGGAAGCTTCATCTTTTGAGTCCCCAAAATCTCCAATAGTTATTGAGTTGCAGACAATGCAACCTGAGTCACAATCTGAAGGACCCAAGTCATAGTCATAGGCTACCAAGCTAGTCCAAACCAAGTATGATGGACCTGAGTCACAAAGAAAAGGACCTGAGCTTGAAACTAAAATTTATGATGAAGATGGTGGAATTCATTCAAATTCCAAAGAGCCTATGTTAGCAAGATATGTCAAAAGGCATCATGCACCTGGTCAGATCATTGGAGACAAATCTGATGGAACAATGACAAGAAGCAAATTAAAAGGTACATGTTTACTTTCTGAATTTGAACCTAGAAATGTTAAAGATGCTCTAGAAAATAAAATTTGGATTGAAGCAATATATGAAAAGATAGAATAGATAGAAAAGAACAAAAGTTGGACTCTTGTTCCTAGACCAAAAGATAAAAATGTAATTGGAACAAGGTGGATATTCAGAAATAAACTAAATGAAGATGGAAAAGTTTCAAGAAACAAAGCAAGATTGGTGTGCAAAGGCTATTTTCAAGAAGAAGGTATTGATTATGGTGATACTTTTGCTCCTATAGCAAGACTAGAAGGTGTTATAACTTTAATAGCATATGAAGCACACAGAGGATTTAAAGTGTATCAAGTGGATGTTAAATATGCATTCTTGAATGGAATTCTTGATGAAGAAGTCTACATTGAACAACTAGAAGGTTTTGTAGATACTAGAAAAAGAGACATGGTTTGCAAGTTACACAAAGCATTATATGGTCTCAAAAAAGCTCCCAGAGCTTGGTATGAAAGACTTCATAATTACTTGGTACAGATTGGCTTTCAAAAGATAAATGATAATAGTAGTTTTCATATCAAGGAAGGACCAGACAAGAAGATTGTGTTGTCAAAAATATTTGTTGATGATACTTTATTTATAGGAAATGATGACTTATGCAAAGAATTTTTAGAAGAAATGAGTAAAGAATTTGAGATGTCCATGTTTGGTGAGATAAAATTCTTTGTTGGATTGTAGATACAGTAGAACAAAAATGGTATCTACATCACTCAATCTAAGTATATAAAGGAGATACTGAAGAAGTTTGGAATAGAAGATTCAAGACCATTTGGAACCCCTATATCTACTAGACATAAGCTCTCCAAAAATGATGATCCCAAAGAAGTAGATCAAACCACATACAAATCAATGATTGTAACATTATAGTATGTAGTACATACAAAGCCTAATATTTCTCTAGCAATTGGAATAGTAGCAAGCTTCTCAACAAATCCTAGAGAAAATCTCATGATGGCAATCAAGAGAATCATGAGATATCTAAAAGGTACTGAAGACTATGGCTTCTGGTATAAACTTAGAGGCAATTTGAACTTGAAGGTTTTTATTGATGCTGATTGGGTATTGATGCTAATTGGGCAGGAAGCATTGATGATAGAAAAATACTAGTGGTGGAGAATTTTTTCTTGGTAAAAGACTAGTGTCTTGGACAAGCAAGAAGAAAAATTGTACATCTCAATCTATAGCAGAGGTAGAATATGTGGTAGCAACAGTTAATTATTCTAGCATTGTTTGGTTCAAACAATTTTTGGAAGGAATGAAGATAGAAGTCAAGGATCCAATAGTCATATACTATGATAACACCAGTGCAATCAACATATCAAAGAATTCAATGATGCATACCAAAATAAAGCACATTGCTATAAAATATCACTTTTTAAGAGAGTTGGTACAGGATAAACAAGTAAAATTGGAATATGTTAATACAAAAGAGAAAATTGTAGACATATTTACCAATCCATTTCCTAAGGATGCATTTTTGTATCTAAGAGGTAAGCTAGGGGTCATTCCCCTATCTAAAGCTCACTAAATAAAGTTTAGTGATACATCAACAAGAGCTAAGTTGAAGATCAATTAGTTGGTGCAGAATTGAGAAGAGCATTTTGCAAATGAATCAATACTTAAGGTACATTTATATTAATAGAGTTGTTTTCTTTGGCATATGTTGTCAAAGAGGGAGAATTTTAATATCATATCTCTAAGAAATTTTTGGAACAAGAATAAAGTAAAGAACTAAAAGAGGGAGAAGTTTACTATCATTTCAAAGAAGGAGAATTTTTTTGTAAGAGGGAGAATGTTCTATGAATGAACTTGGCAGAAGTTGTTGTAGATAGAGGAAGAATCTAGTGAAAGGAAGAGCTCATACTGATAGAGGGATTTCTCAAGACTAAATAAAAAATTTCATTGTGCTACGACATGTTGTGTTGTCATCAATGCAAAAAGGGAGATTGTTGGATACAATTGATTAATTGTGTATTATCTTTGATGTTACAAAAATGTCATATCATTATCAATTAGTATATGTTGAGCTCACTCGAGCAGTGAAGATAGTTTTTTGTGTCTACCAAGTGTTCCTATGGTTGCCTAGTTTAGAAGGCAGTGTCTACCGAGTTCACTTAGGCATCAAAGAAAAGTATGTAGAAGATGAGTGTTAACTGAGATCACTCAGTTAATGAAGGTTGGATGGAACTAGTGCTAAGCAAGCTCACTTAATTACCAAAGGATTTTTTCAAGTTTGTAGTGTAAACCAAGCTTCTGTTGGTTAACACAAGAAATTTCTTTTGAGTTAGTTTCTACGGAGCTAGGTCGACTAACAAAGGATTTTCTTATTTTGGCATACTAAGCTTAATTGATTTATCTATTAGTTCTAGCCAACTAAGGTGATGAATATTAATTAGTCTAAGTTGTATTTGAGCCGACTTGACAATATGAAAGATATAAGTATAAGGTCAACTTTTGGTTTCAAAGTGTGAAAAGTATGAAGATGTTATTGAAGATTTAATGATGAAAAGAGGAAGCAAATTTGAAGGATAAGCAGAATATCCTTGTGGAGTAGAAAAACTATATTCAATTAGGAAGGATCAAGTATAACACAAAATAGAGATCTATAATCATCAATTTAGTTGCATTCAAATTAGGTCATCTTATTGTTACTCTCTAACCATTGTAGTAGTGACTAAGTCTCCTAAGAGAGTTGGCTTAACAACTATTTGCAAATCCATTAACAAGGTGGTAGTTCTATTGAATTGGCTCAAGACCTATAACAAGGTCACTTTTAATAGGGTGATTAAATCCTTTGACAAGGTCACACCTAACAGAGTATTTTTTAACGTTTAATAGGGTTGGCTCCTAACAGGGCTTGATTCAAAAGAGTGAAAATAGTAACTAGTTACAATTGGTGGTGTTTCTCAAATTGGGTTTCCATGTTAAATCCTAGTGTCAAATGTGTTCATGCTATTTTATTTTATGTGTTTTCAACTAAGTTAAAGTAACAGTAATCATAGATAACATTTAAAGTTTTTACGTTAAGCATTTACCAAGCACATTCAGTAATTATCAAGTTACAACAATTTATGTATGTTTACCAACTACCAGCAATACTATATTTTTAGATTGTATTATTATACTAACATCTAAGGGATCTAGCATTTATTTGAGTAGTAATTGATTCACCCCTCCCCTCTTAGTTACTCGTCTTATATTTCCAATAGCAACTACCATCATTCCATACATATCATCTATATATGCAACCACAATGAGAAGCTATCTATTTCTTTCACAGAAACCAATCATTCCATATTGATATGATGTGAGAGTTGGATTTGTTTCTCCAAATTAAAGACTCGATACATGAAGTTCACTCGCTACATGTGAAACAATATGAGAAATAACAGAATATTGTGGCCCTACTAGTGCAACATTGTTTATTTTCATCAACATTATAACACTTAACTTGGACTTTTAGATGCTTCTAGCTAGTATCTCATTTGATATTTATCCATTGAAAATGTCTTTACTAAAAATGTATTCTTCAAATCATGATGAATTTTGAATGCCTCCTTTGATCACTACTCTGATATTGCCAATTGTATTTTCGGTAACAAGGAGCTTGCATACATCTTTGACTATACCAAATACCACTGGTAAAACCTTGTTTTGCTATATTTTGTAATGTGCAAATCATGCACTATTTTTTTTGTTGGGTGGATTTTATACTCATGGACCTATTTTGGGAACTAATAGGTACACCTATAGTTGATATAACAACAAAGACCACTACTAGTGAAGCTAAACCATTTCTTGGAGTAGCCTATGTGACTAGTTCTGGTTCATTTGAAGGGACATTGTTGCTAAACAAGAAAACTATGTTTCCATTAAAATTACCAAAGCTCCTAGGTTCTTTAAAATTGTTATTATTTATAGTTTAATTGTATTTTACTTATACATAACTCATTTTGGGTTGATAATCCCATGATGTTTTTGTAGGAAATGATGTTTTCTATGATCATCTTTTTGAAATGACATTGAAGCTATTTGGACCCACCATACATAAAAGGTATGTAGTTTCATATTATTGCTACAATATTTTTCTTTTCTTCCATTTATTGTACTATATTAAAGTTATCAATCTAAATATTTTATTAAAAAAAAAGGTGGAATGAACAGGGTCCTGAATTAAAAAATCAGCTCATTATATCTTTTGAGGACCTCTTTGGAAAAAAAAACATTTTTGACAGTGTCGTACTTCTCAAAAGAGCATCCAAACATATAAGGACTATGGGGGACCAATATAGAAGGGGTCTAAAGGATAATCCAAAGTATGAGTGTCCTCTTATGATTCTACTGATGGAGTGGAATGAAATAATAGAAGATGCAAAATAGAGAAGGCTACATGGTAAAGGAATTGAACCAGAAAATGAAAAAAGAAGGTATGTCATGATAGTATTAAGTAGAATGTAATAATGCACTAATTAGTGATCTTTGTAAGTATATAAGCTAACATGCTTCAAACTTTTCATAGACTGCAAGACACATCAAAAGCTACAGAAGTGAGACTACAAAAGGTTGACCAACACAAACTTGGTTTTGGTGACTATATGAATCTTCACTCTTGACTTGTAAGTAGCAACAATGGAATTTTATATACTTTTTTTAATATAATGTTGCAAAAAAATTTGTTTAATCAAATCATACATGCAAAATTGACGATATTAAGCAAAAAATACATGGAACAAAATTCAGTGTAGAGCCCACGGATGAAGATAAAAAAATTTCCTTGAAGGAAGGTATAAAGTTGTGACTGCATGCCTACTCCAAGAATCTGGTGCACAAAATGATACATAGGTAAATTGGTCAAATGAAAATTAAATCAAATTGAATAGTTGAGAAATTTATTTTTTGGTGTTAGTTTCTAACATAAATTGACTGCATAACATTTTACTGCAACCTTCAAATCCTATCACAGACCTTGTGTGTGATGAGGGCCATGATGTGCATCATAGTGGTGGAGGTATTTTTTTTCTATTGGAAATTAATTACATACTAATGATTAGAATTTAACATCTTCAATTGCAATTTGACGTGTAACATTTTTTTGAATATTTAGAGCATGTTGAACATCATGGTGAACAAGTGGAGCATGTTCAAATGTTCAACATGTTGAGGTGGCGACAAATCAAAATGTTATTATACATGATGTGGCATTATTAGGTAAGAAAAATGCATGTTATGTTCTACTAGTTATTGAAATACTTGTACTAATAAAAATTAAAAAAGAGTATGCCAATTTAACCCATTTACTTATTATTGCAACAAAGCCCCCTTTAGTGTAATAGCCTCATGATCCTCAAAATAGGAGGCATCATAATTTGACATTACATGTACCACAAGAGGAGAAGAATGAGGAAGATATTGATGCTCTTATCAACCTTTACCTTAAGAAAGTTAAGAAAAACAAAAAAGAACACATGATTTTTTTTAAATGTTCTTTTACAAACCTTGTTTGATAAACTTGTTGGATAATGTAAGAACATTGTTTTAAGTAATTATCTATGAATTTTGTGTATTAATATTGATTTTTATGTCATGTTAATGAATATTGTTAGTGTTAATGAAGTATTGATTAGTATTACGTATTAATAAATTTTATATCATATTAATGAATGTTATGTGATTGTATTGATTGAATATTATAGTTCATAAATGGATGAATGAATGAATGAAGTATGTAATTAGATGTTAATGGGATTGTGTTGTGTTATGTTTTTATCTTGTAGATATAATGGAGAATTTGTTTCCAAGCTTCCTATTGTGGATGTTATCATCAGCACAATAGATCTGTTGAAGGAGCTTGCATTGATAATTGCCAATACAACTCTTTCTATTCTTGCACTTGATTATCCAATAGAAAAAAATATTTGTTATATCTGAGATGATGGTGAATCTTCCTTCACTTTCTTGTAAGTACCATTCTACAAAAATTTCAAAATAAAGAACATGGCACCCTTTATGTATTTCTTCAAAGAAAATGAGTCATCTGATCTTGATTTTTCTTGAGAATGGAAAGATATGAAGGTGATGATGATGTGATTAAAATACAAAAATCAATAGTTCCTGTGTTATTAAATCATCATGCCTCCTTAACATTGTTAAATGATATTTTGTAGGCTAAGTATGAAGGTTTCAAGAAAAGGATAAGTAGAACATTGGTAGAAAAATAAGTTCCACTTGATTTTATGTCTCATCATAGTGTTGATGGTTTTGTATATAGGAGCTCAAATTTTAGAAACCATAAAATTATAGTACATGTGTATGCCTAAGATGTGGGTCTGGTTGCATAGCTATGAAATCATAAGAATTACAATCAAAGTTTGAGCTACCACCTCCATATTGTGAACCATGATGAGCTTTTTGTGAAGGTTGTCTTGAAACTCTAGGACGTGTTGGTCTCCTATAATAATAATGTCTTGAAGCTTTCCTTCCTCTAGGGATAGGAGATCATGAATGTGTTTTTGAGTGTCTTCCACTTTGTGGAGTCTTAGGAGGGGTGGATGTAGGAGAGTTATTTCCACCACCAATGTGCAAATTCTTGAATTTATTGTCAAGTTGCAAAGCCACAAGAAGGTCTTGTGCTTCTTGATAGGCTTTCCTTTCTATCTCAATCATAACTTGCCTTTCTTCCTCTAGGTGTCTAAATTGTTCTTCTTTCCTAGCTTGTTCTTCTAGAAGGTCTTTTCTCTCACACTCAAGTACTTTGAATCTACCACTTGCATAACCTAAAGGTGTTATGAGTAGTGTACATAGTCTTGACTATCTAAATTGATTACTAGTAAATGTTGCATTCACATGAGTGCTAGAAGGTTCACTAATTTTCTCATCATACTGGGATTTCTCTTCTTGATAGGCATAATTCTTACCTTTCTATGCCCTTTGGTGTGCATCCAAATATCTATCCTCAATATGGGGTGAGGTTGGTCTATTTTCATGAGTGAGACCACCACTCAAAAGGTCGACATAGTATTCACCACTTTGATTCTTCTTTTGTGGAGCCATTGTAAAATCCATATCCATATCCAAGTGCGGTGATGCTAAGGGTGTACTCAACTCAATAAGGTCACTACTAGGGTCAAACAAAGCTTCTAGAATTTTTTCAAGCAATTGAACAAACACAAGTTATTTTCCCTAATGGCTTTGATGAGTTTGAACTAAAGGTAATTGTTTAAAGATAACTTGAGGTCGCTTTCATTGATCTACTTGATATCTTGTTGTAACTAGCATGAAAGAAAAGGTATTAGGTGATAGGATAACACAAAGAAACATTGGTACCAAACTAGAATAGTAAAAGAACTCACTTGTTCGAAAGAGATGTGATAAGATGAAATTTTCCAATAGGCATAAACTAACACTGCTATAGAGGTGCCCACAAATTTGGGTGAATGCCCTAGCACATATGGACTAGGAGGCTAATTTATCCAAATTATAAATAATTAAAATTAAATTTTTATGAAAGTGGATGGACAAGAAATTACTAAGACTCTCCAAGCATATTATCAAAGAATCCAGAGGTATATTTTCTCAACAAGGACTGTCTCTAACTCACCAACTCCAAACAAGGTCACTTGTGAAATCAAAGATCACTAATTCAAGGGGTCAAAGCATAATAACCCAAGGTGTGAAAAATATTCTAACAATGGGGTAAGTAGCCTAATCTAAACTAGATCAACTTAGAGAGACTGGAAATAATAGGATATAAAAGCAGTTTGATCATAAAATCTTGATTTAGGAACTTAGATTTTATTTGTTTTAAATATCCAACTAGGTGTGATAAATTTTGAATCATGAACTAGGCATTTAAGATAGCAATCAATAATTTCAAGCAAACATCTTCAAACAATGAGAAAGGGACAAAGAAACCTTGCACATACACAAGAATATTATCATAGTATCAGTCTAATCCCTAAAATGACCACTATGTATGTTCTCAAAATATTTTTTAGTCACACACATAGTCCTAGAAAAGAAAATTTGGTAGCACTATGGTTCTTAGTAATGTTCAACGTTGTAACTTTTTCAATCTAGAGTGGGTGAAATCCAATCCTGGTGCACTAGGGTTTTGAAATATTCTGAGAATTAATCAATCAAAGATATTGAGGAGATCTGACAACCCAACAAAAGACTACACCCATGAGGATTTCCCCCACAAGGAAATTTATATAGCAATTTCTACTACCATGTAAAAAATGACTATTACTGCTTGAGGTCTCGTTCACATGGTTGACCAAATAAAGGGAACATATACTACGATTAACCCACTCTAATCAAGGAACACTCAAAAAGTTGTACCACATTGGGACTTGGTTTGGATTCAAGGGTTCCAAGTTTTTGATGTGCCTCAAAGGGAATAGAGCATACTCCTTTAGCCTCTTTGCCTTACCCAAACATAGAAAATGAGATTCTTGGACATGCTAATTCCAAATCACCTCACCAAAGTTTGGAAAAAGCCAACAACAAACACCACCAATCTCAAAAGAGAAAATACTAATGGATGCTGAGGAAAAATCCAAGTGGAATAGTGAGATAATAAAAAATATCCTTCCCTACCTACAAGGGGATCTATCATCGAGAAGATCTTTGTATGTAAGGTAAGTGAATGAAGCACATTCCCTCAAGAACTCCACAAATAGTGTTCATAGGGCCTAATTACTATGTGAAACACATATGTGTGAAAGAAAATCTAAATCCAATTTTAGAGCACCAAATGAAGTGTGAATCTATGAAAGCATGTAAAAGTACTCGAGCCAAACACATGAGAGGGTTCATTTTATTTCCTAATCAAAACATTATAGAGATCCAACAAAATACCTAATAATCTTTGCAATGCATATTTTCTCTATTGTACCTTTTGTTTACGCTTGAACGCTCTCTCACAACGAACAAAGCAACAAGAAAAACAAGAAAATACAAGATATGCAATATATATCCAACTTATGCAAAACTAGGGTTAGATCTAAAAAATATAATTTTTAATAGTGATAATAACTAGCAAATAACCCAGAAGTTATGAAGTTAAGAAAATGGCAAGAATGGCTAGTGAGAGTGGAGGGAGTGGAGGGAACAGAGATTTTCAAAATTTGAATTCACGTAAGGGCGAGATCTCTCTGGATCGTTGAGATTGGATCCCTAGATCGGAACATGGGTCATAGGAGGGGATGGTCAGGAAAATTTAGGTACTGGGTGTAGACACCTAAAAATCCTTTAGAAAATAAAATATTTTTATTTTCTGAAAAAAGTCCCTGATGACATCATCATTTATTAATTTATTATTTAATTATTTAATTAATTAATTTTGTATGCCATTAAATCCCTTTATCTTAATTAAAAATATTTAATTAAGGAACCCCTCCCAAAAATGTTTAAATCTTATTTAAACATTATTTTCTTATTTATTAATTATTTAATTAATAAATTGAACAAAAATCCCAAAATAAATAAATAATTTATTTTTTGCCCAAAACTTGGCCAATTTCCTTAAGACCATAACCTCTTCCAAAATCTTCTAATCTTTCTTTAATTTTGATTAAAGGCTAATCCCATCATTTCCTACCCTTAATCCCAACTCAAAATATTTAATTAAGATTAAATATTAATCCTCATGTTTATTAAAAATATTTTAATAAATATCTTCTCAACCCAAACCCTTGAAATAAATAAAACTTTATTTATTTCTTAAAAACTTTATTTATCCTCATCCTAGGAAGTTCTAGACTCTTCTAGAAAGTCTGCATCCTCATCCAAAGCCTAGACTCTTCTAAAAGATGTCAATCCTTATCTTTAATCCTATTCCTAATCCCCTCCTAACCTTGTCACATTCCCTAAACATGGGTTAAGACTTGCTAACCCAAGCCAAAGTTAACAAATATCTCCTCCTTCACCCACCCTCATTAAATGGCATCCACTTGCCCATCTCTAACAAGGCTAATCTAATCTTAACCCAAGCCTAATCCAAGCCTTAATCATTTGCACATTCCTAATTCAAGCTTAAGACTTTCTTAATCCAACTCAAGTTAAAATATCTCAACTCTCTCACAAATATCCCAACCATAAAACTTTATGAAGCCCACAAAGCCATAAATGACCCTTACAAGCCCATTCATTGCTCTTACAAGTCATTATGAGGGTCTTTATGAGCTTTGAGCCTCCTTTGTTGACCCCTCAACCCCTCTTGCTCTAACCAATGACTCTGTGACATGTGTCACTCCTTGATTGGCTATAAGGAAACACAATCCATGTGCTCTCCTCTCATTCAATCTAAACCTTTCATAAGCTTTTTCCCATCCTAGCCCTTGATCCCTCAAGCCCTTTGCCTATTTAAGGAATTCTCTCCTAAGCCATTTTAACACAATCTAGAAAGTAAAGCCATAATGCCATTTTGAGAAGCCATTTTTACATCAAATCCATTCACCAAAATCTATCAAAAATCCTCCATTGAAGCCAATTTGAGCATTTGAGCATACATACATAATCAAGCCATCTTAGCTATTAGACACACCTCTACATCAAGTGATCATCCTCATTGAGTGAGCCTATCCATGGCTCATATTCTCATTTGAGGACTTCACTTTGTCTCTCATAAAGTTATGTTAAATTAGTATGCAAATGCTTTTTGATTGTTTTAATTTAGTGTTTCTAACATACTAAAGTAGCATATACACTGGGGACCAGTCAAAGATCATGGATGGGGACCCAGATGTCCCCCCCAAGGAAGTTTTCAAGATTCCTTTGATTCCCAAAGAGGACCAAAAAGGACCACAAAATGGTCCTCTCTTTTTGGGGTCAAACCCTTAGGCAATTCCTCTTTCCCACCTATCAAAACTCTACCTGATTCTGAGAAATGCTCTTATGCCATTTCCATCCTAGATGAGATTGTGGATCATAGCATTCGATCCATGGCCTCAACTCTAATTGGGAAATTTTTGGGGCCTAGACCAAACATTGATGATGTAAAGACATACATCAAGAAGCATTGGTCCCTCAAAGGCTAAGTCTCGATCATGGCTATGGTGAAGGGTTTCATGCCATTCGATTTCACATGCATGGAACATTTTGCCAATATTCTATGTGAAGGACAATGGGCTTTTGGTTGATCCACTCTAGTGTTGTAGAAGTGGTCCTTCAAACCAAATTTGAGCAACTCCTCTTTTGTTTAAGCCCTTGTCTGGGTTAGATTACCTGAGTTGCCTATAGAATTTTGGAACGAGGATGTTTTTTTGGGGCTTGTGAGAAATTTTGGTGAACTCCTCTCCATGGATCCGATCACTACTTCTAAGTGTTGTCTCAACTACACACACATCTGCATAGGTGTTAGAGAAGGCACATACATGCCTAAGACTATGGCCTTTCATTCCAAACTAGGAGTGCACATTCACAAAATGATATATGAAACTATTCCTTTCACATGCTTTCTTTGCTTGAAGGCTGGTCACAAGGCTCATTAGTGCCCTAGGGTGGAAAAATAGAAGACCAAGGAGCTAACCACCTCAGAAAAAGCTAGGAAGAAATCTATCCCTACTAGCTCTTCCACCAAAGGAAAGAAGAAACTGATCTAGAGGTGCAAACCCTCCAAGCCTTCAGAGTCATAAGAGAGCAAGGAAGAAAAGTAGAACGCATCTAGGCAGATCGATGCTAATGTGGGTGATCCAGCTCAAATGGTGTTATTTGATGCAACCCCCCTCAAGGAAGCCACGACTAAAGAGGGAGGTATATTGTGGAAAGAGCTTGCACAACACAAAAAGAGGTAGAATGATAAGAGGTAGGAAGCACCCCTCTCCAATGAGAGAGAAGCTTTGAGGATGGAAACCCCTTGCTCCAATGGTAGGCAAGTATCTCCTCAAAAGATTTCCCCCAGGCCTTTGGCTTCCTCAACCCATCCCTCTAGAACAAATTCTAGGTAGGAGATTGCCCCATCTGTTCCCAAGAGATTGGAGGCAAAACTCCTTCAACTCATCAACAATGCATCTCTTGACTAGATCTCTCATTGGGAAGAATGGATTGATAGTTGCTCTCCTGACAGCCTTAATAGTTGGTGCATGAAAAAAAAGAAAAAGAAGAACCAACTTCATGACCACCCCCCTTTTTCCCCTACAACAAGTAGAATGAAGGTTAGGGCTGATGTTGGGACAACCCCCAAGCAACAAGGAAGGAAGAAATCCAATCAAATTTTTCAAGAAGAAACCAAAAGGAACCTGGCAGATGGGAGCCAAAGAACGATCAAGGAATTCTTAGGAAGTAAGAAATGAAGGTCATTTCTTGGAACATAAGGGGCCTTAATGGGGCTCATAAATAGGAACTAGTTAGAAATTTGATTAGAGATCAAAGACCTAATTTTTTGTTGATCCAGGAGACAAAGATGAAAAGGGAGTAGGTTAAAAATATTTCTTTCAGTAAACACATGAACTATGAGGCCACTGACTCGGTCGGTGCCTTAGGAGGGGTGATGATTCTTTTTAACAGTAGGGTATTTAGGTTGATCCCCATCTTCAATGATGATAATGCTCTCCTATGTGAGGTGTCTCATATCCATAGCAATGACTCTTGGTTTATCTTGAACCTGTATGCCCCCAACTCTAAAAGGGAAAGGAAAGCCTATTGGGATAAGATCTTTACTATCATCACCAACAATGATGTCAGCAAAGGGATCATCATGGGGGAATTCAACTCTCCTCTCATTGATGAGGACAAATGTGGTGGTCTTGTCCTAGATTAGGAGAGCAAGCTTGACCTCTCCAATTTCATCCTCAACCAAGCTTTCATGGATGTGGACCTCCAGGGAGGAAGATTCGTTTGGTCTAACTGAAGAGTTGGCGGTGAATGTATCCAAGTTCATCTTGACAAAACCCTCATCTCTCCTGGGTGGCTATAGACACACTCCTATAGACTTTCCCTTCTCCCTAGAATAGGCTCAAACCATTCTCCTATTTCTCTCTCTGTCTCTCCTTTTTCTATCAAAAGGACATTCCATTTTAATTTTGAGAAAATGTGGATTACCCACCCAGCTCTGGAATCCAAGATCTCTTCATGGTGGAATATTGAGGTTGAAGGCACTACTATGTACAGATTTTCCTAGAAATTGAAAAATGTCAAGAGAAACATTAAGATATAGAATAAGTTAGACTTTGGCCACATTTTCTAGGATAAAGACAAGAAGACTAACTAGCTCTGCATCATCCAGGAAGAAATTTAGCATTCTAGATATAATGACCAGAATAGGATGGAAGAGAGGGCCATCCTCTCTGACCTCCACAACATTATTTCAAAGGAAGAACATTTTTGGAAACAAAGATCTAGAGTCAACTGGTTGAGAGAGGGTGACCAGAACTCAAGATTCTTCCACTTGACCACTCTTAAACACGAGGCAAACAATAGGATCTCTAACATTAAGAAGGGCTAGGCTCAATTAAACAAGGATGACGAGATTGCAAAGGAAGCTATTTAGTTCTTCTCACCCCTCCTCTCCAAGGAACCTTCTCCCTTGGCACCTGAACAAGTAGACATTTTGTCTGCTATTCCTTCCTTACTGCAAGCGCATCACAATTCAATGTTGAAAGCTATTCCCTCCTTAGAGGAAATCTTCCAGGCTCTCAAATCTCTTCTGGGGGTCAAAGCTCCTAGCCCAGATGGTTTCCTGACCTTCATTTTCCAAGTCTATTGGGAGGTGGTCAATAGAGATGTGATTAAGGTTCAAGAATTCTTTGGAGCTAGAATTCTTTTGAAAGAACTCAATGCCACATTCCTAGTTCTCATTCCCAAGATTATGGGAGCTGGCTCAATGGACAAGTTCAAACCCATTAGCCTTTGCAATTCTTTCTACAAAATAATATCTAAGGTCCTTAATTCTAGGCTCCTTAGCATTCTTCACTTGATAATTTCTCCTCAATAGACTGGCTTTGTCCCTAGGAGGCAAATTCTTGACTCCATTGTTACGGTCCATGAGGTCATCCACACTCTCAAGAACGGTAAGAAGGAAGGTTTTCTACTCAAACTGGATATGTCAAAAGCCTATGACAAGGTGGACTGGAATTTCCTTATGGCTATCCTTCAGGCTTTCAGGTTTGATGCTCAGGTTTGTAAGCTCATCTCTGAACTTGTTACTTCTCCTTCTTCATCTGTTTTGGTTAATGGCTCCCCCTCTCTTTTCTTCTTCCCTTCGAGAGGACTGAGGTAGGGTGATCCATCATCCCCTGTCCTCTTTGTCATCTTGGTTGAATTCTTGGGAAGACTAATCCAAAGTAAAAGTCAGGACAGGAGTTTACAAGGGCTCAAGCCCTGTTCAGTTCCCTATTCCATCACTCATTAGCAATTTGTGGACAACACTATCTTGGGAGGAGAAGCCTCTGTTAGAGAGGCTAGAGTTTTTAAGGATCTCCTTAACACCTATACCAAGGGCTTAGGTTAGGCTATCAATTAGGAGAAGACCTTGGTTTACTTTATCAATACCCCTTTGGAGAGATAGAGGAAAATTTCTCACATCCTGGGAAGTGGCATTGGGTCCCTGCCAACTAGCTATCTTGGACTACCTCTAGGCACTAGACCCCTGGATTCATTTTGAAATAGCATCATTGATAGATTCAATAGGAAGCTCATTGGCTAGAAAGGGGCCACCCTAATTTAGGTTGGAAAGTGTACTCTAGTTAAATCCATATTCCAAAACCTCCCTACCTATTCCTTAAGCCTATTTGGTATCCCGACCAAAAATGCAGACAGCATGGAGAAGATTCAGAGGGACTTCCTCTAGTCTAGGTCTGAAGATCACAAGAGATACCACCTTGTTGCTTGGGACCTCATTTTCCTTCCAAAATGTCATGGGGGGCTAGGTATCAGAAAAATTATACATCTTAATAATACCCTTTTAGCTAAATAGCTATAGCACATTTTTCAAAGCACAGGTGTTTGGAGGGATATCGTGTTTGAGAAATATCTGAGAAGACAATCCATCACTTTCCTGATTTATGAGACTTAGATTCCTTAGGGGTCCTACATTTGGAATGGGATCTTGAAGGCCAAACTCCTGGACAAATCCAAGGACAAATGGAAAGTAGGCAAAGGTGAAAATTTTTTATCTTGGTAGGACAACTGGACATGTCAAGGTCCACTAATCAACCACCCCAGCTATGGAAGATGGGAAAAGCAATGCATAGAAAGGTTTGGCATGAAAGTTAGTGAGTACAGATTTGAGAATGGTTGGCACAACCTATCTATGATATCCACGGACCTTAACCCCTTGATGGTTTTTCTGAATGCCACCTTCATTAACAATGATAGGGACTCCATTATTTGGGGGATGGCAAGAACAGAACCACTAAATATCATAAAAATGTTTTCACTTTAAGTGCCAAAAGGAAAATTGAGAATTGTAAAATAGCTGGTGGTATAGGGTTTGCAAAGCCGAAGGCAACCATGGTCAGAGAGGAGCAGAAAAGAGCCCTGGGGGGAGTTGCAGAGCTGGAAAGAGAAGAAGAAGGTGTGGCATAAACTCAAAAAAGGTGGCATCACCAAGTTCATGGAAAAGCTTCACGACTTCAATGTTGGGGTGACCAAGATAATGGTGGAAACATGGAGCAATGGGAGAGTCAAAATTGATGGTGTCACCCATCAAATTTTTGAGGGTTTGATCACGAAGGTGATGGACATTCCCTAGGAAGGCATGAATTTCTACAAGGACAAAAGGATGTCAGCCAATGCAATTAGCATTTTTGTCAAGGATCAAATGGCGAAAGATAATCTTGTCAAGATTGACACCTACTGTGACATAGAATCCATCAAAAAAAATTGGAGGTATGTTCTCAGGATCCTCATTGAGTATATCACTCTCAACCCCAAGTTTGACAAGATAAGAATGCACCATTTTGTTTTATTAAACCACTTTAGGCATCATGTTAAAATTTCTCTTCCCTTTTATCTTTACACTTCGATGTCCAAAAGTATTGAGGGTTTCAAGAAAAAACTTGTTACCAACCCTACCCTCCACAAAATCTTTCTTCTCCTAATTTATGAGTTTTTGAAAACTCAAACCAGAGGAAAATCTCTTGGTGACTCGAGTTGTGCTATAGAGGACACTGCCAGCTCTAATTTTGGGGATGTTTAGGTAGTGAAAATTGAGAATAAGGAAAATTTCACCAATTCCATCTCTATCCACAATCCCCACATTCCCGATAGAAAGAGCCCTAGATGCCTCCCTCCCCCTCTCCCCAAGCCTGAGCCTCAGGAGGTAGATAGTGACAAAGATGAGGAGACTGACATGGACTCTGAGGATGAGGATAAGGAGCTGGGGAAGGATAATTTGATAGAAGAGGAGAAGGGGAGAGAAAGCGACAAGGAGGACGAGGCTCTTGATGCCCCCTGGGAAGCCCCAGGAAAAGAAAAGCCAACCAGGCCCTGCCCCAAGTAGACCTGAAAGCCCAGAGTGCTGAGACCCCTACCCTTGTTTTGCCAACATCACCACCTAAGGAGATGATTGAAATTATGGTGGAAAAAAGTGAGGAGGTGGTTAGGAAGAATAGGAGGAGGGCTTGGAGGAATTTTAACTTGGATAATGCAAGTTTGGGTATTGTTACAGAGCCAATGAACATCTAGGTGTTGGAAGACCTTGATAGCAGAACCCACTATGATGAGCTAATTGACCCTGCTCTATTGGTCATTTCTGATAATGTGTGGGAAATTGGCCTCAACCTCTTGAACAACGTGAAGAATAACTTGATTGATAACTTTTGTTCCATCAAATGGTTATTTCAAGAAATTGAGGCTCTAAAGGATAAGGAAAACTAGGACAGAAGCCAGAACATCCGCAGGGACCAGGTGACCACAAGAGGGTAGAGATATTAGGAAGGCAGTTAGAATATCTATAGTGGCTAAGACACTAGAGACAAATAGGAGGAAAAACTCACTTTGGTTGAACTAAAAGTCCAGAGGTTTGATTCCATCCACCAGATCATGACAAAAAAAATCGTAAGCACTCTACACACCCTAAATGAGAACATTGTCAATCTGGAGGATTCTCTGATGAGAGCCAACCTTGGTGGGGACATGATGTAGAAGACTAGGCTAGACTTTGGCCAAGAAGAGACTATTTGGATAGACTCCAGGGACTAGGTGAAATAGGTGGACTAGGTGGAAACCCAGAACAAGAACCAAGAAGGAACGGACAATCAGAAGGATAACGAAGCTATAGAAACTCTACAGGATATGGATAAGAACAACCATTAGTCTGTTTCTCTTTTAGTTTTTCTCATAGTTTTTTTGGGTGTTGGATTTTTCCTCCTAGTCTTGGGCCTTATGTTGGTTTTGGCTTTTCCTAGCAATTTTATGTTAGCTAGACTTTTTTAATTTCTATCTTTATGTTGTAAAACTTTTGAATTTCAGGATCCCTGTAAAACCTATTTTACTTACTAAAAAATAGCAAATAACCCAAAGGAAATCTCACATCATGCATTGATCCATTTGAAAATTAAATGCAAGCTATTCATTAAATGTCCTTTTTTTAATATTGATTTTTGACCTAGTCAACAAGATTGGACCTATATGATATGAATTCAGATCCAAAATCCTAAATGTAGAAAAGAGACCCCTATCAAAAATTAGAGAGCTTTCTAAAAATGTTAGAATTTTGAGAAGATCTTTTCATTTATGCTCTAGGGAGCCATTTTGTCAAAATAGACTAGTTTTTGCAAATAAAATTATTGAGCCTTAATATGATCTCTAAAATCATAATACAAAGAACCAACCCTTTTTAGAATTCAGAGATCTTTCCAAAAATGTGTACTTTTCTAAAAAAATTGCTAATTTCTGCCCTCAAATTATTTTTCATGAAAAATCAAGAAAATTTTTTAAAAATAAAAAATACCTTGGAAAAATCTAAAAATTTCATTGAAACTTCTCTGATATGTTGTTACCCTATAGAACAAAATTCAAACCAAAAGAGATATGATCAAATCTTTAAGATCTAGGGTTGTTTATCTCCAAACAAATCTGCATAAGGGGGTTAGCTCCAAAAAATCTAAAACTAGCAAGTAAAGGTGGGTTAACCCATGGTGGGTACCAAAGATGTATGCCTAAAATTTGAGCACACTTTTATGAGTCATTATATCCAAGATTACTCAAGAATGAAGTCTCGAATGATGGCTCATAGCTCTTTATTCATGAATTGCAAGGGTTTGTGATGGAGGCCCTCAATTTGACCTAGTTTGTACCCATGCAAGTATACCATAAAATGAGAGATTCGAAGACCAAAATATTAATGAAAATGAAGATGCAAGCTAATATAAATGATGACAATGCAAAGCAATGTAAGAAATGAAATAATAATGCAATATTAATCTATGAAAATAAACATGGATCTAAGCTAATATCAAAATGCAAGGATGGATCATGACGATGGAAGCCATGGATGCATGAGAGAAGAAGACAAGAACATTGAAGTTCTCCACAAAAAGCTTTAATGCTCAAACTCCTCTAAAAATCACTCTCCAAACATGCAGCATAACAATAGCATAATCGTGGATGTCAAAAATGAGGAGAGGGCTCTCCCTTATAAAGAAGAATAGATGATTAAGATTAAAAGGAAATAAGATTTAATCAAGGGTGGAGAAAGAATAATCTGTGTGAGACAAAATTCCACCAATGAGAAAAGAGGAGGAAAATTAAATAGAATCTCACTTAGAAATATGTGCATTTAAATGTAGAGAAAAAAACAATTTATTTAGTTTTTATTTATTTTATTTCCTTTTTCAAGTGATTTTATTTAATTAAAAGGGAGTAAGTTCTTTTAATTAAAAAGGAATTATTTAATTAAATTAAAAGGGGTTTTTCTCTTAATTAATTAAATATGGATTAATTATTTAATTAAAAGAGAGGTTGTATTTTAATTCAATAAGATAGGATAAAATGATCAAACCTTTAGGAAATATTGAAATAATTAAATTAATTACAATTTGATCAAAGAAATTGATTTGAATTGATTTAATAAAATATTTCAAACCATTGATTGAAGAAATTTGATAAATTGAATAATGGGGGCTCATAGTCTAGGTGACCATTTTAGCGTGCATACATTTGCCCCTCTTTGACTAATGTGTGATCGATTTGGGAACACATGTAGTCAAAGAAAGAAATTGAAGTGTGAGATCGATTTGGGTTCAAAAAACAACCCATATGCGTGGTTGATTCTGGAACACATCAAGACAAAGAATACAAATAAATTTTGACTTTAAAAGTCAAGGAAAAAAATTGATAAAACTGAATCAAGGATTGAAGTTGGTAGGTACTACCCCCTCGTGATTGAAATTGAAATGAGATAGAGGAGAAACAACAAACCGATAAATTTGATCAAATTGAACAAAAGATAAAGTTGTTGATGTAAGATGAAATATATAAGAATTATAAAACCAGGGTAGATAATCAAGCATGAAATAGTATGCCCCAAAGGTGAATTAGAAGAAAAGAAGTAGGGTGAAAGAAAATGGAAGATAGAAGTTTGGAAGATATGGAAAGAAACAGAAAGAAGAAAAGAATTTTTTTCTAAGAAATATAATGCCCCAAAACTAATCAACTATTTAAGATAGAAATTTCAATTGAGATCATGAAAGAAGATAAGGAAATGAAGATCAAAACATGACCACAGTTGATTAAAAATCCACAATAAAGATGAAGGAAAAACCCTCTCAAACTCATAATGTAGCCTAAAAAAGAAAACTAACATGAAGTCTAATAATGCAAACTACATGAAAATGCAAAGGTGTACTTGCAATAGAGAAATTGTAACATAGAATTTTTTGTTCATCATTCATTAGAGAATGTAAAAGAACTTATTTTCATCATTGGGCCATTATTAATGAACATCACAAAATCGCACAATCATCACTAGTCACAAATGCAACTATGAAGGTATGAATGTGATTTATATTATACTGGAATGTGGAAAGATTATAACATAAGCATCAAAGACATAAAGGTCAAGATGACTTCAATGTTAGCTTACCCAATTTAATGTAGCAAAACCATGCTCACATCAAGGCATAGATTCTAGGATGACCGCAAGAACAGTTGTACAAAAAATATAGTCAAAGATGATGCCTCAAATCTCCTAAGTGTTTCAAGGGGACAACAAGATACAATCTAGAGTTTCAAGACCACACCTACAAACAAAAAACAAATAAAAACATGCCCCATGCCCCAAGTCCTCTAGCTATGCATCCTAGAGAGACTTATCAGACAAGGACACTCAACAAAAATCAATAACAACCAGCACACAAAGAAAATGTCATGACATAGGTCAAGCATTAAGTGTTTGTGTTAAAAAATTTAAGTGTGTTAATTGATACTAAGTTTCGAGGATAAGGATCGAATGCTTGCAAGAAAGTAAGATCACATGACAAAACTAGGTAAGACCAAACCAATAAGTTTTGAAAAACACTCGATGTCAGGGGTTGTATTGAAAAATACAGTTGGGGTGGTGTTAAAAAACACCATTTGCGAGGTTTCCTAAAGACTAACACATCCAAGAGACCAAAGAGAACACAATTATGCCCCCAGATAAAGACCAATTCCAAACCAAGGCAACAAGGACAAGGCATGATGGAGAAAGGCCAAGTGTTGAGGACACATGCTAAGAAATAGGGGTGCAAAGGCCTCAAATAGCGCCCATTTCTAGGTTTTTACCACTTGGATTTTTTTATTTTTGTTTCTATTTTTTTTTGGAATATATAAATTTTTTTGGAGATACATCAAAGCTCTTATTACTAAGATGATCATTTTTTTAGGACATTTTCCAACTTTTAGAATTTTGATAGTATATCATTTTTTTTGGATTTGTGAAATATATCATGTTTTTATATTTTTGAAATCTATCATTTTTTATTTTTTATTTTTTAGGATCAATAAATATGTACAAAGATGCCCCTAGATAGAATGGGCATCATGGATAGAACTTCTTCAAGTGCAAGACATTGATAGAATCAGGGAGTTTGTCTTTCTCTATTGTATATAGTAAATAGGCACTAGAACCAAAAGTTTCTATAATAATGTAAGCTCCAAGACAATTAGGTTCAAATTTAGCCTTTTGATCTCTATTTTGTTGATTCTTAGGATTTTCACGTAGGACAAGATCTCCCATCTGGAATTCTCTAGGGCAAACATTTTTATTGAATGCTTTTAACATGCGCTTTTGATAGACCCTCATATGGTCAAATGATGCTTGGCATTTCTCATCTAGAAGTTCTAACTCTTGAAGTCTCATGGCATGGTAGTCTTCATCTATAACTAGACCTTTGAGGGAAACTCTGAGTGAAGGAATCTCAACCTATAAAGGAACACTACTTCAATACCATATGTAAGGGAAAAAGAAGTAGTCCCAGTAGGAGTACGAATACTCGTCCTATAGGCCCACAAAGAAAGATTTATTTGTAAGTGCCAATCCCTACCATTCTTATGAACTATTCTATGTAAGATTTTGAGAATGGTTTTATTTAATGCTTCTGCTTGACCATTTCCTTGTGAGAAGTAAATGGAGGACCAATGTTGTTTTATCTTGAATTTCTTACAAAGTTCTTTAAGGACCTTATTTTTAAACTAGCCTCCATTTTTAGTGATAATCTCACAAGGAACTCCATATCTACAGATAATATGATTAAGAATAAATAGAGAAATTTTCTTGCCCGAGGTAACAAAAAGTGGGACAGCTTCTACCCATTTAGTGAAGTAATCAGTAGCAATGATAATAAACTTGTGTCCACATGATGAGTTGGGATGAATCTGCCCAACAAGATCAAAGCCCCAATGCTAAAATGACCAATGTGAAATAGAAGGAATGAGTTCCTTGCCCGAAGCATGTATCAGGTTACCATGTTTTTTACACTTTTCACATGACTTTGAAAAAACTACTACATCAATTTGCATCATGGGCCAATAGTACCCCACCCTAATCAACATTCAAGCCATGGAAAGAGCATTGGAATGTCCCCCGTAGATTCCCTCATGGATTTCAACTAATGCTTGATCGGATTCTTCCTTTTCTAAGCATCTAAGAAGTGTTCCATCTAGACCCCTCCTATAAAAATCTCTAGAGATAAGAGAATGGTAAGAGGCTTTTCAAATAAGGTTTATGCATTCAGATCGATTAAAGGTGTCAAGTTTAATGCCATCATGAAGGAATGATTAAATGGCACCATAATGGGATGACTCATGACCAACAAGGGTACAAATAACATAACTTTCTTGGGAATCATAGATAGGGTGATATAGCTCTTCCACCAGGAATTCAAATCTTGACTCATGTTTCTCTAATTGAAGAAGTGAAACAATGTAGCCATAGCATCAACTACTTTGTTTTCTACTCTATGGATTTTCTAAAAGGATACAAATGTGAAGTAGCATCTCAAGGAATCAACCATTTGCTTGTAAGGTACCAATTTCTCATTTTTTGTTAAATAATTGTCATTGACTTGGTTGATTATTAGTTGTGAATCCCCATAGATGTGTAACTCTATAATTCTCCATTCTATAGCCATCTTAAGTCCATTTGTTAAAGCTTCATACTCAGTAATGTTATTTGTACATGGAAATAATAACTTGTAAGATTTAGGAATCATGTACCCATGAGGAGAAACAAACAATGCACCAGCTCTAGAACCATTTTTCATAAAGGATACATCAAAGAACATCTTCCATGTTCTTTTAGTCCTATACATGAGGTGCTCATCTAGGAAATCAACTTGAATAGGTGCATTATCTTGTAGTGGGAAATCAGCCAATTAATCTATTATGGCTTTCCCTTTGATTGCTTTACACTCAACATACTCTATGTCAAACTCTGAAAGGATCATCATCCATTTAGCAAGTCAACCTGGGAGGGTAGTCTTACCTAGTAAATACTTGAGTGGATCAATGTTTACTATGAGGTGTATAGTGTGTGCAAGCATATAATGTTGCAACTTTTGGGAAGCAACACAACTGCGAGGCAAGCTTTCTCAATACCAGTGTAATTAACCTCATATGAAACAAGAGTATGACTAATGTAGTGTATTGCTCTTTCTTTCTCATGTTTATCCAATTGAGTTAATAATTCCCCCAAGGAAGACTCTGTTGCTGAAATGTATAGACTAAGTTGTTTCCCTGGGATAGGAGGCATTAAAATAGGAGGATTTGCCAAGTATTTCTTGATTTGATCTATGCTTTTTTGACACTCTTCATTTCATACACATTTGACTCCTTTATGTAAGTTCTTGTTGAAAGGTTGAGTTCTATCTACCAACTATAAAATAAACCTCTTTATGAATTAAAGACACCCTTGAAGACTCCTTATTTGACTAATGTTTGTAGGAGGTGGCATATCCATGATTGCTCTAACTTTTTTAGGGTCCACCTCTATTCTTTTTGCTGAAATAATGAATCCTAGTAATTTTCTAGAGGTGACTCCAAATGCACACTTTTTAGGATTTAACCTTAGTTGAAATTGTTCCATGCGATCTAGAATGACTTCTAAATCATTTAAGTGTGTGTCTCTTTTCTTAGACTTAGCCAAGGTGTCATCCACATAATCTTCCATTTTTTTATGCATCATATCATGAAAAATAGTTGTCATAGCTCATTGATAGGTGGCTCCTACATTTTTTTAGTCCAAAAGGCATAACATTCCAACAATAGGTACCCCATGCACAAGTGAATGCAGTCTTTTCTTGATCTTCAAGGGCTATCTTAATTTGATTATATCCAGAAAAACCATCCATCAAGGAATAGATCTCATAACCTGCAATCATTTCCACTATCATGTCTATATTAGGAAGTGGAAAATCATCCTTTGGGCATGCTCTATTAACATCTTTAAAATCTGTGCAAACTCAAATGGTTTTGTCATGTTTTTAAACTAGTACAATGTTTGATATCTATTCAACATAGTCAATAGCTCTTATTAATTTATACCAAGGAGTTTCTCTAATTCTACCTTGACTAGGAGAGCTATGTGAGGATTCATCTTTCTCAATTTCTACTTAATTGGTTTAACACCTAGAGCTATGGATAAGTGATGCATAATAAGATTACTGTCCAACCTTGGCATATCTGAATAAGTCCATACAAAATTGATCTTCTTTTCTCTTAAGAACTTAGTGTAGGATTCTTTTTCTTGCGATGAAAAAGACTAAGCCAAATGTACCATATGTGGAGCTTCATCCATACCCAAATTGACTACTTGTATTAGTTCAATGAGCACTAAAGATCTATCTTGAACATACCTAGGGAGAGAATCAAGAACCTCATACTTAGGTGCCTTAGAGAGGTTTTCACCCTTAGATATGTCCTTTCTTTTTACTTTTTTTGGTTTTGACATCGCTACATAATGGTTTTTTCTATTAGAACTCCTATTCTTTTTATTTTCTTTTCTTTTTAATTTGTGACTAAGGTAATTGATGTCTAGCTCTATCATGTTGGTAGCCTGTTCACTGGTGGAAGAGCCTAGGGGTTCAATGGCATTCAAATAGCAAGCTATCTCATAATCATTTTGAAACATAAAAAGTCAGCTTCATGATTACATTGTGACCAATCAATCAAATTAGGATGGACAAGGGGTAAATCAATGACTGGTTCAAGGTTATGAATATGAATGATATCTCTGGTGACCAAAGAGTCAGATTCTATCAAGTAACTTCCTAAACGACCCAAATCAAGACTTATCCCAACAAGGAAAGAATCATCCACTAAGGTAACATGTGATTTCAAATCATTTGATCCTACACATGAATCGTCGACTAAATTAGGTTGAGAACTATATGTATGAACAACATCAATGTCCATATCAATTGTAGAAGGTTCTAAGAGGGAATCCCATTCATACTCATTGGAATATATTTTTGAATCTCAACTAGGATTCTTACACCATGAAGGCTTGGGATGCCCGGATGTGAATTTGCAACCATCTCATGAGAGACTATTTGAATCTCCCCAAAGGAGATTAGTAGAAGAGACCCAATCTTCACACATATCTTGTTGATTTTCCAAATTAAGTATGTACTCTTGTTCTTCTTCACTATCTGACTTATCAGGGATAGGAGCAACATTATTGTGATTTGCATATCCTAGGCCAACCAGCTTCCTAGACTTGTGTCTGAAAAGACCATGATCAAGGGCTTTAGCTCTAGCATCTAATCTATTACTAAGAGTTCCATGTCCAGGATAACCCATCTTCTTGACAAACATATGCCCTCTTCCATAAGCTTTAGGAGAGGGAATGAAGTTTTCATTGTGCATATACTTCTGTTCTTTATAAATCCAATCTCTAACAGCCACATCTTCTTTCTCATCTTGAATAGGCACTGACGACTATACAAATGTGTCAAATAATGTCATAGCTAAAGAGGAAGGTTTCATCTCTTGTGAAGGTTTACCATAAGACCTTGGAAAAATAGGTAATTTTGTGAGGGAGTTGAGTTGATATCCCCCCATGCCAAGATCTATGGATTTGAGCTTGTCTTTACATTCAGCTAAAGTTGCATCAAAATCATCTACTTCTCTATTGAGGGGAACATGAGTAATTTTTCAAATTGAGTTAATACACAAAGTACTATCCCTAGGTATAAAAATCTCTATTCCATTGTAAGGGAACTTAACACACCAATGATAGGTAGATGACACTACTTGCATATCATGAATCCATGGTCTACCAAATAAAATATTGTATTCAAGGGATCCTACATCAACTATTTGGAATAAAATATCTTTTTTAATAGGACCAATCCTAACGGGAAGGATAACAAACCCCTTTGAACTTCTCTCTGCCTCATCATTGGATTTGATAATAATCTTCCTTTTCGTATCAATAACTTGTTCAGAATAACCTAATGTCTTTAAAAGACTCAAAGAACAAATATTAAGCCCAACACCCCCATCTATCAACACATGCCTAACACAAGTTCTATGGATCATGACCTCAATATGAAGGGCAAGATTGTATGGATGGCTCAAAGATTTATCATCTTCCTTTGAAAAGGAAAGGTAATGAGGGTTAGTAATATGATTAACAATGTTTTGGAATTAACGGACATCTAATTTTTTTTGGACATTTTCCATGCACAAAGCATCCTTAAGGACTTTTTTGTGTCATGGAGATAACTCTAAAAGCTCAAAGATCAAAATTTGAGTGGGGATTCTTTGCAATTGATCAACAAGATTATAATTCAACCTAGGATTGACCATTGGTTTTGAAGGAATATACTTGGATTTCACTTTTTTTGGCTTACTTATTTGGTTTGAACTAGGTCCTTTTATGACAAGGGGACCTTGACTTTGCATAACAACATTGAGACTTTGGGAAGATGCTTGCTTAGGTTTACTTGACTAGTTTGAATTGGGTTCTCTAATAAAAAGGGGACCTTGAGATGACTCTCTAAAGTGAGCACCCCTTAGCACCAAAATAGGTTCTTCACCAAGGATAGGAGAGCTCAAATTTAAATCATAACCACTAGGATCTCTATCTTCCATAATGTTGACACTTTCTTCTACAACCTCAAGCATATTGACAACATTTGTTGCATTTGCATAAGTTTAATTGATTGTAGCCTTGCCATTCTTAGGTTGGGAAGCTTCCCCTTTCTCATACTTTGGAAAAGGTTCTTTGAATGTTGTGTGATCAGCATTGGTATGTAATCCATCTATTTCAAGTTTTCCACTCTCAATAAGATCTTGAACAAAATGCTTAAATCTCTCACAATTTTCAATATTGTGTCCAATTCCATTGTCAAGCTTGCAAAAGGCCTTCTCATCCCACCACCATGGCTTAACTTCAAGTATGTGGAACTATGCAGCATCATAAGGGTGCACAAAATTATGAGCAATGAGCTTTGTGAATATCTCTTCATATGACTCACCCAATTGTGTAAATTTACATTTTTCTCCTTTAGGCCTTTATTGATATCTTGGCTTGTTACTTTGATTGGAACTAGCCAAATGGGGAAAAACTTGGTCTTTAGGCTTAGAGGAATCCACAACTCCATCATTAACCACTTGTTTGTTCTTATTCCAATATGTATTCTTTTCTTTATCCTTGTTATTGTTGTTGTTATTTCCATTTTTGTCAAAATATCTTGCTCTCTCAAAACATCCTCAATTCTAAATGTAGCTTCAACCATGGTATCAAAGGACTCAAAAACCATCTTCTTAACTTCATACTTCATCTCAGGAACCATGTTACTAATGAGGGTTTCAATCTTTTCTTTCTTAGGAATAGTCCTAGAATAGTGAGAGCACTATCATCTCCATCTTTGCAAGAAAGTAACAAAGGATTCTCCTAGATTTTTCTTTGTGTGACATAATTCCAATAGAAAGACAGATCCTGAAAGATTGTATGCAAAGTGTTGAACAAATCTCTAATTTAACGCAACATCTTAACAAGAGGAGCTGTATTGGTAAACCATTCCATTACTTGACCCTTAAGACTCCTTGGAAATAATCTCATAAAGTATAAGTCCTCATGATGAAGCTCAAAACTCATAGTATAGAACTGATGCACATGGTTTTTTGGATCCCCATTTGCATCATATTTGTCATATTGGGGTATCTCAATTTTTATAGAAAAATCTTTCATATCAAACTATTATGAAAAGGATTAGGACAAATTGAATCAAGTGAAAAAGAACTCTTGGGTGCTGATATTTGCTTCATTTGTTTCATCAATTGGTCAATTTATTCTTTCATAGAGGGATCATGCTTTTGAATCTTTTTGTCTACATAAAAGTTGTAAGGAACCTTAGCACCCTTGTTGATTAAATGTTGAAAGCATGCATCTTTGTTTTGGTCCATATATACTTCCATCTGTTACTGAAAATGTGTGTAATACAATAGATAATAGGGAGAGTATGAAGTTAAAATGATTGTTTATTATGTTTTTGTAGTATAAACTTTAATCAAGATAGTAAGAGCTTCTCTAGAGGATGAATACCTCACACTATTAATTTTGTATATGTGCAGGTTATTCATGAAAACAAAATGGTTCATGACAAGAAAGTTGATGCTCTTCCCCACCTGATATATGTTTATAGAGAGAAACACCCCAAGGTCAACCATCATTATAAGGCTGGTGCCACGAATGTCATTGTTATTAGATTTATTTATTTATCTTTCTAAAACTTATTTACAAAGATTCTGGTATAATTGTGACTGAAGAAGTTTTTGAATAATTTTTTTGACATTTTAATAGTAATGTAAACTATGAAGAATAACATGAAATATATAATATTGTACTATCAACTATGATAGTTTTTTGTGGTCTTGAAAATATATATTATTTCTTAATATGATTTTAATTGATCTAATGTGGTGTTGGGTTTTTCAGGAAAAAGTCTTAGAGTTGATGACAAATGCTCCTTTCACACTAAATCTAGTTAGTGATATGCATGTGAGTGATTGGAGAGCTATAAAACATGTTATGTCTTTCTCCCTTGAATGTAAATAAGAGAAATAATGTGGTTTTATTTAGTTCCCTCAAGTGTTTCATGGAATTCTCAAGGATGATCTCTTTGGAAACCAGTTGAAAATACTCATAGAAGTAAGAAATAATTTATTATCTTTTATGAATTGATTATTTAAGAGCTCTATAACATTTTTGGTTGAGTTATTACATGAATATAGATGTAACAATGGAGATGTTGGGTGTATGTAGACTTTTAGGAAGGGATCAAATGCACTCTAAGGCCCTCTTTATGGAAGAACCAATTTCTTTCATAGAAGTAAAGGATTGTATGGGTTGCCACTTGAGATGGATCAACATCACAAGAAATGAAGTGAAAGGAAAAGACAAGGTAATAGAAAATTTTCCATAGCATAGATGGTAACTCACTTTTGACTGGTTACAGGTGGGTTGGTTGTAGGGGAGTTGACAATTTTTGATTAATTAGGCAATAAAACTAATGTGAAGGAATGGATTGATGGTGGAATTTTCATGGTGGACCCTTTTCATTTGAATTGTTACCAAAAAAATTTTGTCATTCGATAAGGGTTCATGGGCACGATATTACATGAAATTTGATTACTGCAAAGCCTTCGTGACATTAGCCATTGCTATTACTTCACCAAAGAGTTAACCATTTGAAGTGATTTAACCATATTATTTATGACTTGTCACCATGTTATTTGATCGTTCATGTGTGAAGGCACATACCCCAATTCAAATGATTATCACATCATAAGCCTATATCGATAGAAGTGTTATTTTTTCATTTGACTTATCCTTTCAATTTTCCAATTGTGAGTCCCATGCTTTAACAATAGAGTTATGACCACATAACCACAACACCTGAAAATTAAACTTTAAGTGAACCAATGAATGCAAGAGTAGTTGTGTTTCACATCATTTCTATCTTGTAAAGGTCACGTTTTGTTGTCTTGTACAAGTCACGTTTTGTTGAAGCACCAAAGGCATGAACATTGTAGTTCCCTCATTTGACAAAAAATTGGTGGGTTCATATGAAATGTTGGGTTTAGCTTTATTTTTATATCTTTAGGGTGAATGGCATAACTCACCTAGACATTGTGGATAGAAATCATTTAAGCATTAGACACACTAATTCCACCAAATATTCAGTGGATGTTGTGAAACCCTACCTTGACTTCTTTGTATATTTCTTTGATGCCTCACCTCACTCGAACCATCAAATAAGCATTAGAATCTATTATTTGACATTTTTTTTGACCATTAATGAGATTTATTTCTCATAGGCTCATCAAATACCTCAATTGATAGAAATGTCATTTCTCCGTTCAACATTTCATATACTACTATAGTTACAGTGGTTAGGCTTCATGAGTCAGGATACACTATAGTGATCGTAGTATGGTCAAAATAGATTTTGGGTACTAGATCACTATAGAATATAGTAAACTCTTATATCGCTATATAGAGAAGGCTTAATATTGACATAGTGATGAGCAATGAGGAAAGTATATTGCTATGACATATATCAATCCCTTTTATTGCTATGTGAAGAAATTGCAAAAACAATATAGTGATGAGCGATAAAGGAGTCTTATCTCTATAACATATAGTGATCATTAGAAAATAGAAAATAAATACAATCATTCCATGAGCAATAGAGATGTTCTATCACTTTAAGTCATGGTGATGAGTGTTTTCAGTGATAAAAAAGGAGGAGATACTGAAAATGCTTAACAATTTCATCTATATCAATAGAAATGTTGTTTCTTCATTCGATATTTCATATACGGCCATAGTTATAACAATTAGGCTTCATGAGTCAAGATACACTATAGCAATCATAGTATGGTCAAAAGAGTTTTTGGATACTATATCACTATAGAATATAGTGAACTCTTCTATCACTATATAGAGAAGCCCTAATCTTGACATAGCAATGAACGATGAGGAAAGTATATCATTATGACATTTAGTGATCCCTTTTATCACTATGCAAAGAAACTACAAAAATAATATAGCGATGAGTGATAAAGAAGGCTTATCACTATAACATATAGAAATAATCAGAAAATGGAAAAAAAATATAATCATTACAGCGATAAGCAATAGAGATGTTGTATTAAGTCATGGCGATGAGTGTTTTCAATGATAAAAAAGGAGTTATCAAAAAGGAATAACAATTTCATCCATATCTATAGAAATGTTTTTCCTTTGTTTGATGTTTCATATACTACTATAGTTACAATGATTAGGCACCATGAGTTGGGATACACTATAGCGATCGTAGTATGGTCAAAAGAGATTTTAGGTACTATATTACTATAGAATATAACAAAATCTTCTATCACTATGTGGAGAAGGCTTAATCTTGACATAGTGAAGAGCAATGAGGAAATTATATTGCTATGACATATATCTATCTCTTTTATCACTATGTGAAGAAACTACAAAAACAATATAGCGATGAGTGAAAAAGATGGCTTGTCACTATAACATATAACAATCATCAGAAAATAGAAAACAAATATAATCATTACAACAATGAGTGATAGAGATGTTGTATTGATATAAGTCATCGACTAGGATGTCATCATGGGTTTGGCATCTTGGTTGATCAAGGGCCAACATTAGTCAGAATTTCAACCAAGTTTGGTCAAAATTTTGATCAAAGTATCGACCAAGATGTCATCATGGGTTTCGTATCCTGCTCGATGCTTGGGTCAAACATTTGACGATACTTGGTAAAAAATTCAACTAATGGTCTCATTAACAAGGGAGGCCATTTTTGACCCAATGCATCATCAAAATTTTGACACTAACGAGAAGTGTTTGAAGTTTCAATGACAAAAAATAGCAACAAAATAGTTTGTCAAACATTCAACCAACATGAGTAAAAACTTCAACCAATTCTCATTGAAAAATGAGTCAAAATGTACTAGTGGTATGTACAAAAGATAGAGATGACAAATGTGCTATTTCATGGTCAACAAAAGAAAATCCATGTTTTCTCCTTTCCTTTATCATGTGGGGCGAATGTACCAAGTTGTGGTGCCAAATAGATGACACTTTTTTTTCCTTCAAAATTTCCAATAGTGGGCACACACTATGGCCTAGGTATAGGCTTGTTGAGCCAGGCCATAGCACGTGTGCACTATGGAAAAAAGGAATTCTCAATAGTGTGTGTGTTCAAAAGTGTGTACTTGCTATGGAGAAATGGAATTATCAATAGTGTGTGCGTGCTATAGCACATACACACTATTGGAAATCACATACAAAAATAGAAACCCCTACTCTCTCCCTCCACCCACTCTCTCCTTTTCTCCCTCCCTCTTTCCCTACCCCATCCTCTCTCTCTCTATCTCTCTCTCTATGCATCCTATCCCATACTCTTTCCCTCCTCCCTCTCCCCCTCTCTGTCTCTCTTGCTCTCTCTCCCTCCCCCCCTCCCTCTCAATCTCTATCTCTCCCTCTCCCTCTATCATCCACTACTCTATGCCCATCTCTATCTATTTCTATATATTTATCCTATCCCACATACTTTTTGAACCCCCATTCCTCTCTCTCTCTCTCTCTCCCTCCCTCCCTCCCTCCTTCCCTCTCCATTTCTCCCTCCCTCTCTCCATACTCCATCTCTCTCTCTCTCTCTCTCTCTCTCTCTCTCTCTCTCTCTCTCTCTCTCTCTCTCTCTCTCATATCTACTACTCTCTCTCTCTCTCCCTATCCCTCCCTCCCTCCCTCCCTCTCTCTCACTCTCTCCATATCTATCTCTCTCTCCCTCTCTCTCCCCCTCCCTCCCTCTCCCTCTATCATCCAATACTTTATGTTCCTCTCTCTTTATATGCATCCTATTCTATGTAAAATTTGAATGACCATTCCTCTCTCTCCCATGCCTCTCTATCTCTCTATCCTAATCCCAATCCCACCCTCTTACATCCCCTATTGTGTGTCCCTCCCTCTCTTTCTATGCATCATATCCCATGTACCCTTGGATCCCCCATCCTCTACTCCATCTCTCTCTCTCTCTCTCTCTCTCTCTCTCTCTCTCTCTCTCCCACTCTCATCCCCTACTCTATGTCCCTCTCTCTCTTTCTATGCATCCTATTCCATGTACTCTTTGAACCCCCATCCTCTACTCCCTATCAATCTCACCCTCTCTCTTTCCTATCTACTACTCTCTCTCTCTCTCTATGCATCCTATCCCATGTACTCTCTCTCTCTTTCTCTCCCTCCCTCCCTCCCACTCCCATCGCCTGCTCTATGTCCCTCTCTCTTTCTATGCATCCTATCCCATGTACACTTTGAACTCCCATCCCCTACTCTCTCTCTCTCTCTCTCTCTCTCTCTCTCTCTCTCTCTCTCTCTCTCTCTCTCTCTCCCTCCCTCCCTCCCTCCCTCCCTCTCTCTCCATTCCCCTCTCTCTATTTCTCCATCCCTCCCTCCCTACCCCATCCTCCCCCCCTCTCTCTATATCTCTCTCTATCTCATCCTCTCTCTCTTTCTTTGCATCCTATCTCATACTCTTTCCCTCATCCCCCCACTCTCTCTATCTCTCTCTGTATCTCTCCCTCCCTCCCTCTCCCTCTCCCTCTACATCTCCATCTCTCTCTCCCCCTCATTATCTCTCTCTCCCTCTCTCTCCCTCCCTCCCTCTCCCTCTATCATCCAATACTCTATGTTCCTCTCTCTCTCTTTATATGCATCCTATCCCATGTACTCTTTGAACCCCCATTCCTCTCTCTCTCTCTCTCTCTCTCTCTCTCTCTCTCTCTCTCTCTCTACCCCCTCCCTCTCTCTCCCTCTCCCACCTCTCTATCTCTCTATCCCAATCCTAATCCCAATCCCACCCTCTTACATCCCCTCTTGTGTGTCCCTCTCTCTTTTTATCCATCATATCCCATGTACCCTTTCATCCCCCATCCTTTATTCCCTATAAATCTCTCTCTCTATCTCTCTCTCTCTCTCTCCCCCCTCTCCCTCTCCCTCTCCCTCTCTCCCTCTCTCTCTCTCTCTCTCTCTCTCTCTCTCTCCCTCTCTCTCTCTCTCTCCCAATGCCACTACTATTTCCTATTGAAAATATAAGAGGAGTAACTAAGAAGGGAGGGGTGACTCAGTTACTACAAAAATAAATCCTAGATCCCTTAGATGTCAATACAAAACAATCTCTAAACTGAAATTTGTTGATGCTTGGTAAACACATTGAAAATGTTTTAACTCAGTACATACTGAGAATGGTCGGCAAACACTTAACATGAAAATATTAAGATGTTATCTATGATTACTTATTACTTTAACTAGTTACAAACACATAAGAGAAATAGCATGAACACATTTGACACCAAGATTTAAGATGCAAACCTAATTTGGAAAAAGCCAGCGATTCCAACTAGTTACTGATTTTCACTCTTCCAAAGTGAACCCTCTTAGGAGCCAACCCTATTAAAGGTTAAAAAATACACTATTAGGTGTGACCCTATTAAAGGATTTAATCATCCTATAGCCTTGTTAGAGCTCTTTAGACAATTCAATAGAACTTCCACCTTGTTAGAGTATTTACAAATAGTTGTTAAGCCAACTATGTTTAAGAGATTTAGATCACTACTACAATGGTTAGAGAATAACAATGACACAACCTGATTAGGATGTAACTAAATTATTCATTAAAAATCTTATTTTTGGCTTGTATACTTGATCCTTAATGATCAAATATATCTTTTCAGCATCACAAGGATAAACTACGTTATCCTTCTAATTCACTTCCTTTCAGTATTATTAGATCTTCAAAAATCTTCCATGCATTTCCACACTTCACACTTGCTAACCCTTAACTTGACCTTTTATTTATATCTTTCATATTATCAAGTTGGCTCAAATACAACTCAAAATAACATCTTCTCGATCGGCTAAAACCAATAGATAAATCAATTGAACTCAATATGCCAAAACAAGAAAATCCTTTGTTAGCTGACCCTACTCGATAGACACTAACTTAGAACAATTTTCCTGTGTTAACCAAGTGAACTTAGTTAATACTTCATACTTTCTAAGTTCCTTTGGTAACCAACTAATCTCAGTTAACATTGGTTCCATCCAAAATTTTCTTCATTAATTGAGTGAGCTCAGTTAACACTCATCTTCTGTAGACTTTCCTCTAACACTCGAGTGAACTTGGTATGCATTGCCTTCTAAACTAGGCAAACTCTGGATCACTCGGTAGACACAGAAAACTATCTTCAATGCCTAAGTGATCTTGGCATGCAGTAATTGGTAATGATATGACATTTTGTGTAACATCAAAGATAATACACAATTAATCAAATGTTCCAACAATCTTCCTCTTTGGCATTGATGGCAACACAACATGTCATACCATAATGAAATTTTTTTAGCAAGAATAAACTAATGAATTATCCTTAGTTTCATTCTGATTCTCATCCATGAGAACTCCCTCTTTTAGTGTGAACTCATTCTGCCTTTAGTTTCTCCCTCTGTTAGAAAACTTCTTCTAATAGAAAACTCTGCCAAGTTCATTCTCCTGTATTGACATCTCTTTACAAAATTTCTATGACAACAAATTTCTCCACAAAATTTCTATGAGATATGACAAAAAAATTCTCCCTCTTTGATAACTCATGCCAAAGACAATGTTCAGTGAATATTAATGTACCTCAAGTACTAATTCATTTGTAGTATGCCCTTGTTAATATTGCACCAACGGAATGATCTTCAACACTGCTTTGGTTGATGCATCACTAAACTACATTTAATGAGCTTCAAATAGAGGAATGACCCCTAGCTTACCTCTTAGATACATAAATTCATCCTTAGGTAATGGCTTGGTGGATATGTCTGCAATTTGTTCTTTAGTATTTACATATTCCAATCTGACTTCTTTATCTTGCACCAATTCTCTCAAAAAATGATATTTTATGGCAATGTGCTTTATTTTGGTATGCATCACTAGATTCTTTGATATATTGATTGCACTAGTGTTATCACAATATATGACTACTAGATTCTTAATTTCTATCCTCATACCTGTGAATAGTTGTTTGAACCAAAAAATATTAGAACAATTGACTATTGTTGCAACACATTCTACCCTTGATGTGGACTAAGAGATACAATTTTGTTTCTTGTTTGTCCAAGGCACTAGTTTTTTACCAACAAAGAATGCTCCACCATTGGTGCTTTTTTTATCATTAATACTTCCTACCCTATCAACATCTGTAAATTCTTTTAAGTCCAAATTTCCTCCTATTTTGTACCATAAATCATATTCTTTAGTACCTTTCAGATGTCTCATGATTATTTTGACTACCATCATATGATTTTCTTTCAAATTTGTTGAGAATCTTGCCACCATACCAACTACTAATGCAATATTGGGCCTTGTATGGACTATATATTGTAATTTTCCAATCATTGATCTGTATGTGGTCTGATCTACCTCTTTGGAATCATCATTTTTGGAAATTTTATGTCCAACAGACATAGGGGTTCTAACTATTCATGAATCCTCCATTCCAAATTTCTCTAGTATCTCTTTGATATATTTAAATTGAGTAATATAGATACCATCTTTCTTCTGTTGAATCTACAATCCAACAAAGAATTTTATCTCTCCAAACATAGACATCTCAAATTCTTTACTCATTTCTTATGAATAAAGTATCATCAACAAATATTTCTACCAACATAATCTTCTTATCTGGTCCTTCTTTGATATATAGACTACTATTATCATTTGTTATTTGAAAACTAATCTGTATTAAGTAGTTATGAAGTCTTTCATACCAAGCTCTAGGAGCTTGCTTGAGACCATATAATGCCTTGTGTAATTTGCATACCATGTCCTTTTTTCTAGGATCTACAAAACCTTCAAGTTTTTCAATGTAGACTTCCTCATCAAGAATTCTATTCAAGAATGTAGATTTTACATCCATCTGATAAACTTTAAATCCTCTATGAGCTACATATGATAGTAAAGTTCTAACACCTTCTAATCTTGCAATAGGAGAATCTTTTTTACCATAATCAATACCTTCTTCTTGAGAATAGCCTTTACATACCAACCTTGCTTTGTTTTTGGAAACATTTCCATCTTCATTTGGCTTATTTTTGAATACCCATTTTGTGCCAATTACATTTTTATCCTTTGGTCTAGGAACAAGAGTCCATGTTTTTTTCTTCTCTATATGTTCTATTTATTCATTCATTGCTTCAATCCAACTTTCATTATCCAAAGCATCTTTAACATTTCTAGGTTCAAATTTAGCAAGTAAACATGTACCTTTCAATTTGCTTGTTGTCATTATTCCATCTAATTTGACTCCAATGATCTAATCAGGTGCATGATGCCTTCTGACATATCTTGCTAAAATAGGTTCCTTGGATTTGGAATGAGTTTCATTGATTTCATCATGAAATTTAGTATCAAGCTCAAGTCCCATTATCTGTGACTTGGGTCCATCAGACTCAGTTTTCTCTAGCTTAGTATCCTCTGACTATGACTCAAGTCCTTTAGACTATGATGTGGGTTGCACTATCTACAACTTGATAGCTATTGGAGATTTTGGGGGCTCAAGAGGTGAAGCCTCTTTTATTTTAGATAGATTTGGTAGGGTATTAGGTTCATAGTAAACAAATCTTTTGTAATCCTCTAGCTCTTTTTTTGCTTTCTTCTTCACTCCCTTAGAAAAACTCATCAATTCTCACATGTGCTCTTTCTATGATTTTATGAGTAGAAAAATTCAAACACTTTTATGCTTTACTTTTGCAGGAATATCCTAGAAATATGCCTTCATCACCTTTGACATCAAATTTTCCTTTTTCTAGATTCTTTCAAGATATAACATTTGCTACCAAATACTTTTGAGTAACTTACATTAGGTTTGTAGTCATACTATAGTTCATAAGAGTTTTCTTTGAATCTTTCAAAAACTATACTCTATTCAAGGTATGAAATATAGTACTAATAGATCCCTTCCAGTATTTGATTGTAACATTCTTTTCTATCATCAATGTTCTTGCACAATCCATGATGGATTTGTTCCTTCTTCTAGCTATACCATTCTGCTCCAATGTACTAAGGGCTGATACTTCTTTTAATTCCTTTTTCAATGTAGAATTCATTGAATTCATTAGAGATGAATTCACCACCTCTTTTTAATCTCAAACATTTCAATTTCTTTCCAGTGTATTTTTCTACTCTTACCAAATACCATCTAAATTCTAGAAAAACTTCTAATTTTTCTTTTAGATACATTACAATGATCATTCTAGAATAATCATCAACAAATAGAATGAAAAACTTATCTCCGCTACAACTTTCTATTACAATAGGTCCACATAAGTCTGTATGCATAATCTCTAAGACTTCTTCAAAATGATAGTTCTTTCTTTTGAAACTACTCTTTCCCATCTTACCAATTTGACAATTTTTGCATAGACCCATATCAAGTTTCTTCAAGCTAGGAATACTTGTTACTCTTTTATGTTTGTTTGCCTTAACCAAATTATCAAAGTTTACATGACATAATATTCTGTGCCATAAGTAGCTTTCTTCTACTTGAGCAATAAAACACGAACTTCCTCTAAGATCAAGATAAAATAGATTACCTTTTGTTTGTTTGCTAGATCCAACCAGATTTCCTTTTCCATCCAGTTGTTTGACCTTCTCATTCATAAATTCTACCTTGAATCCAATGTTGTTCAACTATGCCACACTCATTAGATTATGCTTTAGTCCTTCAACCCAATAAGCATTATCACATATGAGTTCATTGGTCAAAGAAATGCATTCTTTTTCTTTTATGGAACAAGGTTCATTATTTCCAAATCTTACACTACCACCATCATAATATTCCATGTGCTCAAACTTTGTTTTGTCTCCAGTCATATGGTGTGAGTAGCCACTGTCAATAATCCAAGTATCATTTTTGCTAACATGAGAGATAAGTGTCATCTTATCTCCTTCATCATCAGAGTCATATTTTACAGCAATATATACCATTTCATCTTCACTATTATCAGAATATTTAGCCATAAAATAAGATTTTTTACCTTTTTCCTTGTAGTTCTTGAATTCCTTCTTACCTTTATACTTGTTACCCTTCTTTTCATCCTTGTTTTCTCTATTTGGACACCTAGCAGTAATGTGACCAATTTCTTCACAAGAAAAATAGATTAGAGGAATCTTGCCTTTTTACTTTCCTCTACCTTTGGAATATTTCTATGCAAGTAGGGATTCAACAACTTCAAGATCACTGTCAAAAATTGCTTTTGTTTCTTCTTCACTTCCTAATTGATTGGCTTTTGATTTTTGACTCTTTTTATTGAGTGAAAGTTTGGCTTCAAATGTAGATTCAATAACTTTGGAACTAGGAACATAGTCATCATAGTTATCCAACTCAAAAGCTATCAATCTTCAAACTAGAGCATCTAAAGATATATTTTTATTTGGATCACATCTTGTCTCTTGAATAGTAGACACTCTAATTGCATAGATAGGAAGAAGGGTTCTGAGTACCTTGCTTACAACTATTTTTTCATCAATGTCTCATATATATGCTTTGATTGCACTCACACTTGCCTTGATTCTTTCTATATATTTTGCAATTTTTTCATCTTCTATCATTTACATCTGATCAAATTGACCTTTGAGACTTTCTAATTTAGCTATTCTTGCATTGTCATCTCCTCCATAAATTTGTTTCAATTGATTCACATTGCATGAGTTGATTTGTAGTCTTTTACTTCATCAAATTCAACATAACTAAGAGCAGACGCAATGTCAATCATCATAATGTTATGATTCTTCATTTTAGCAATGTCTTCAACTGATAATGTTCCAGTAGGAATCTTATATCTGGTATCAAGATACTTACAACTTGAATCATTGATAGTTGTTAGATGTAATCTCATAAGTCCTTGCCATGCTACAAAGTTGTCTCAGTTTAACTTAAGAATCTCTCTTCTATAAGACATCCTAATCTTTATCGTAGGTCCTTGAAACCTTCTATGCAAGCACCAAAATCTCTTATACCAATTGTTGGAAATATAAGAAGAGTAACTAAGAGAGGAGGGGTGAATCAATTACTAAAAAAATAAATCCCAAATCCCTTAGATGTTAGTACAAAACAATCTCTAAACTAAACTCTATTGATGCTTGGTAAACACACAAAATATTGTAACTCGATAAACACTAAGAATGTTTGGCAAACACTTAACATGAAAATCTTAAGATGTTATCTTTGATTACTTGTTACTTTAACTTAGTTGTAAAAACATAAGAGAAATATCATGAACACGTTTGACACCAAGATTTAACATGGAAACACAATTTGAGAAAAATCACCAATTGCAACTAGTCATTGATTTTCACTCTTCTAAAGTGAGCCCTATTAGGAGCCAACCCTATTAAATGTTACAAAACACACTGCCAGGTGTGACCTTGTTAAAGGATTTAATCACCCTTTTAGGGGTGGCCTTATTAGAGGTCTTTAGACAATTCAATAAAACTACCACCTTATTAGAGGAATTACAAATAGTTTTTAAGACAACTTTGTTTAAGAGATTTAGATCAATGCTACAATGGTTAGAGAGTAAAAATGACATGACCTGATTAGGATTCAACTAAATTGCTAATTACAGATCTTAGTTCTAACTTGTATACTTGATCCTTCCTGATCGGATATATATTTTCAGCTTCACAAGGATAAATTGCTTCCTTTCAGAATCATTAGATATTCAAAAAATTTCCATGCATTTCCACACTTCACACTTTCTAACCCTCAACTTGACCTTTTATTTATATCTTTCATATTGTCAAGTTGGCTCGAATAGAACTTAGAATAATTAATATTCATCTTCTCATTCAGCTAGAACCAATAGATAAATCAATTAAACTCAATATGCCAAAATAAGGAAATCCTTTTTTAGCTGACCCTGATTGGCAGATACTAACTCAGAATGATTTTCTTGTGTTAACCAAGTGAGCTTGGTTAACACATCATACTCGCTAAGTTCCTTTGGTTACCGAGTGATCTCAGTTAACAGTAGTTCCATCCAACATTTCCTTCATTAATTGAGTGAGCTTGGTTAACATTCATCTTCTATAGACTTTCCTTAGACACTTGAGTGAACTCAGTATATACTGCTTTCTAAACTAGGCAAACTCTGGATCACTTAGTAGACACAAAAAACTGTCTTCAATGCCTGAGTGAGCTTGGCATGTATTGATTGGTAATGATATGCATTTTGTGTAACATCAAAGACAATACACAATTAATCAAATGTTCCAACATCCCCTACTTTGTGGCCCTCTCTCTCTTTCTATGCATCCTATTCCATGTACTCTTGAACCCCCATCCTCTACCCCCTTATAAATCTCTCTCTCTCTATGCTCTTTCTTCATTCCCTTCTCTCTTTCTATTCTTCTCTATCACACATCATCATATCCCCTACTCTCTCCCCAACCTCTACTCTCTCTCTCTCACTCTTTACAATCTCTCCTTCTCTACCTCTCTCCTTATCCATCCTCTCTATAAAAATTGAAGGCTAAAATAATGTGTATGCACTATAGCGCATATGCGCTATAGTACATACACACTATTTAAGCCTTCAACTTAAAAAAAGGTTTAAATAGCACACACGTACTATAGTGTGTATGCCCTATTTAAGCCTTGAATTTAAAAATGCTTTAAATAGTGCGCACACACTACAATGTGTACACACTATTACACACATGCACTATCTAAAGAAATGGATACCACCAAGCCTAATGATTGGATTTTCCTTGGGGATCCAACCCAAAGGTTTGGAGGCTCTAAATTGGTCTGAGATGTGTTTTGCAGTAAGCATACAAAAGATGCTTGTTTTTTGTGCTCTCTTTCAAGTTTCTTTGTGGTTGAGAATCGATAAAATTGGGTTGCATGGTATTATAGATCTCTGTGTTATCAATATAACCATATAATTTATTTCAAATTCATATTATTTCAAGCCTTTCAACTATAATTTTTTTTGAATGTACGTCTATTTTCTCTCAAAAATCAACATGTACTAACTAAGGTGTAGATTTTAGCTCATTCATCAAATTTTGCAAAAAGTTATTTTTTTAGAAACTAGACTCCATTCTACATACTTTAAAAAATAGAAGTTTTTATTTTGGATTAGTTTTCAATAATTTCTAAGGGGAGAACACAGATATTTCATGTTTTGGGGATGTCTCCACTTACAAATTTCATTAAAAAAAATACACATTATAAAATTACCCAAATTTTTTGCGATAAACTACACGATGTTAGGTAAATTTTAACTAGAGCGATTAAAGAATTTCAAAATAAAAGTTAAAATTTTAGTGGGGGAGCACACTTTGCATTATGTTATGCTTTTTCTAAAAAAATAGTTCCTTTTTCTATGGTCCCCTTTCTTGAGGGCCTAAACCTAAACCATTTTTAAAAAAATAGTAGTTTAGAAACTAGATTAAAAGGACTACTACTTTTGTTTTTGTCATATCTTAAAATTTTCAACGTAGCTATCTTCAAACTCTTGTTGAAGTTTAGAAATTGTTGATTTTAGAAAAAAAGTGGCCACTTATAGCCCCCTTTTAGCAAGAAAACTTGGTGCACTTACACTGTGGAGGGTTCACATTTGATAGATCAACATTCCAAGTGGTACAAAGGTTTTTTAAAATGCTTAATTTTGATGTTGATGCTTACTAGCAATATGACCCAATAAATGTAATTGGGTCAAAGAATGTATAGTATGGGTACAAACAAACCAAGTATGTACATGAGAGTATCTCACTTATTAAAGATTTAGAAATATGGACTCTTGGGAAGTCATTACAACATAGATGGAGAAATACACTACTGAAAGCAATATTTCAGTTTAAGAATTGTCAGTACAATAGAGAATTGCACAATGAGAAAAGAAAACCAGAGCCCATCACAACCTACAATTTCTACCAGAAAGTGGATAACCCAAGTAAAATGCCCATTTCAATAGAAATAGAGAGTGACTGTGATCTTTATGGTAGGACTGAAACAAAAATTAGAGAGTTTTGGATAATGAGGAAGAATCTGGGTGAGCCAAAGACCTCTGCAAAGTTTGGTTCTTTGGATGAGGATAAAACATTTAGCCGATTACAAGATAAAGAACATCCAAAAGAACTAAAACCACTACCTAGGGATGGGTCTAAAGATGATAAAAATAAGTCTTTTATAGATCCCCAAGCTACTCTAAGTTCAAGTAAAGTCTCACTTGTTTCATCATTTGTTGTACTCAATACAGAGAGAATGGAAACTTATGACATAGGGTCTAACTTGATACAAATTATGGGTTATTCAGGTGTTGGTGGGTTGGGGCCAAATGGTCAAGGAATTTGGTTTCCACCTCAACCATCTATTCCACTAAAACATGATGGTACTCTAGTCCTTGGGGGTGAATCATCACTATCAGGTTCCTCCATAAGTGGTAGTGTCATTCCTAGTTTTCCTAGATTTATCTCACCTTCAATTCAAACTTCACCTGCCAATGCCCTTATTTCTAGTGGTGTAAAAATGACATTACAAGGGGATATGGGTTGAGTTCAACTAGGTAGTGAGAAGAAGAAAAATGTTATATCAATGGTTTTCATTACCAATCTAATGTTGAGCTTGACAACTGCCACTAATATAATACTTTAGGAAAAAACCCTTAAAGTAGTCCAAAAACTCCACTAACTACTAATAGTGGGACATGATTAGGAATGGATCAAAGTAAAATAATTAGAATTTTGGGCATAGGTGGAACTGGAGACAACTACATCAATGTGGGTGTTATTTCTCCTTTCAAACATCATTTTATGTCTACAAGCCCAGATTTCAGTTTCAATGATTTTGCTAGAAATTTTCAACAAACCAAAATCAACAACAGAAAAAAAAAAAAAAAAAAAAGGCATTGAAGAAGGAAGCAATTGTCATAGCTTGTGATGAAGAACCTACATCAACTAGGATATTTCCATCTTATGACCCAAATAAATATTTGATGGAGTTCATGGTTTTTATGCCCCCACAAATAGATAATAATCACTGGAGAGCCAGATAGATCCATCACAATTGCATGTTAGCACCCTATCAATGGATTTCTCCAAAGTATAAAATGTGGACAAAGTCGGTGTGGCCAAAAAGATGAACAATGTGGTCTCCACTTCACTGTTCAAGTTGGAGAGAGAGAGAGAGAGAGAGAGAGAGAGAGAGAGAGAGAGAGAGAGAGAGAGAGCCTGGAGAAGACTATTGAAAAGTTAAAAGTAAACCTCGGCAACCAAAAGGCATAGGAGAAATCAATGGCTAACAAGTGCAGAGAATTAGAGAAACTGATAATAGATGATTCCTCCAAAGAAGCAATTGAATAGAAAAAAAATGGGGGAAGAACAGGAAATTCTAAAGAAATAATTGGAAGAAAGCAAGCAAAATGAAAAACTAGTGATGTAAGCATGCAAGAAGTAGAAGAACTAAAAAAGGTGAGGGAACAACTAAAAGAAACAAATAAAAAATTGGAGAAAGAAAAATATTCCATAGTAACTTTGTTCAAATAGGTGGAGTCTACAACAAAACTAAACAATAAATTAAATGAGGATTTGGAGAATGAGAATGCAAAAGAAAAATAGTAGGAAGACAAAGGACATGAAATAAGGAAACAAGGTGAAGATGATTTGTCAAAATTATAGGGAGATCTAAATGAGGTAGATAAAACAACTGGAAACTACAAACTTATCTTGAATCAATCAATGAACAAAATGAAAAATACAATGAAGGAAATAAGAAACCATTTGGGGAAAAATAAAAGAAAATGGTTGTAACATGCATGATTGGTTTGAATTGTATGATATTATTGATGTTATTTATTGGAAGATCAGAGAGCATGTTAAGAAGAGCATTGATCTATTTTAGAAGAGAACACTGCAAAAAATATTTTAAAACAAATCAACACAAGCAATGACATGTATTTGGCAAGCAAGGGAATTCATGATCACATTACTATAATACTGCAAGACAAATTTTTAAAAAATCAACACAAGCAATGATAGGTATTTGTCAAGAAAGAAAATTCATGATTGGATTACTACAATACTATAGGAAAGCTATATCATTCAAAACCATTAGAAATTGAGGGAATCAGATGAATATTTGACATCATTTCGAAGAAAGCTCACCAAGATGACTAATAAAACAAAAGAAATGAGGGGTCTTGGTTTTCCAAATCAATATGCAAATACAAATTCAACATAATTCATTAGAAGGGAAGCTTACCTAAAAGAGTCAGAGGACACAATGAGGTATGAAGTAGTCAAATTTCTAAGGAAGTCAACTCCTCAAGGTATTGTGGATTGCATCAAACAATTGGAAAAACTAAGGGCACTATTGGATGCTTTCTTTTATTCAAATGTATATTCTAAATATGAAATTCTGATAAAGTTGTAGGTCATTTACTATAACATAACAAGCATCCAACTTCTAGCAGAAGTAGAATGGGACATCTTAAAAAAGCTAGCAGAATCATCTCATAGTTGATCGATCGTAGTATGTGAAAGTAATTTTAATTATTGATTCATTTCTATAATGTTGTAATTTATACTTTACTTCTATTTGTAATGGTTAGATAGGAGTTTTGAGTTTGTACTTTGTTTTTTGAACAAGATAAATGTAGCAGAATGTAATTAGTAACATGTTGAATAGGCCTCTCAAAGGAAAAAGAGACTCTAATACCAAATTTGATGCTACTCTTCCCATCAAGAAAATTGACCTAAAGTTGTTGTTGCTCACTTGTTACTATAAAAGGGAATTCAAGGTCATTTTCTACTGCTAAGGTTTATAAGTTATGACTATGTAAAATGAACTCATTGAATTGTATCAATTATATATATAAGGTAATGATAGTCAATATGAATTGTATCATATGAATTACAATTTTCTAATGCTATATTTTAAAAAAATTAATGAAACTCTTCATGCATTGTACCATAACAAGCTAACAATGTATGACAATGAAACAATTTTGTTTGACTCTTCACATGAGGCAAACATAAATAGTGAATCAGTGATGATTGACTTGTCACTTGAATTGTACTACCGCCATTACTATTTAGAAATTTAGAATTATCTATTGCAATTAGAGATTACATTCATGTGTACCACTATAAGAATTGTCTCATATGAATTGATATATTTTTAAAACATTAATGAAAATATCAAACAATATAATTGCCAATGAATATTAATTATAAAAGAAGATTTTCATTCAATATTATCAAGTTATCAAGTTGCAACCATAATGCTTAATAATTAGGCACATTTGATATGCATGATTAGTAAAAAAAAAGAGTGTGGTAATAAGTTTAATTACTAATAAATACCTATGGATTTCTATTGCTAAGTGATAAATCAGATCAAGTTGCCACATCCTATCATCCTCAACAACTTCAGGTTTAGAATCTTTAGATTCTTCACTATCAACTAACTCATAGGTTCCTTCATTACGCTCATAATTTCCTTCATTAGTCCCTATGTTATCTTCACTCTGAGTCTACATCTCAAGCTCATTAGTAGCACTACTAGTTTGTCCACTTCCACCACCACTACTAGCACTACTACATGAGTTAGTGCCAATGGCATTCTTCTTCACACTACCAATCCCACTTCAGTTAGAAATATTTCGCATCCCTCTTCTTTATCATTTCTTCCTCCATATTTTGACTACCTTGTTGTAAGGTAAAGTGTGGGCATCATACCTAGAATTGTACGTCCTCAAGCAAGTATCCAAATTCTTAGCTAATTTATTTCTTATATTTTACTTTATGAACCCCAAAGCACTAAAAAATATCTCATCCTCCATCAAACCCAATATCATGGTGAGACATAATTCAGTAATCTTAAAATATTTTGATATTGAATCTCTCAACCTTTCACTCTAACTAAATAGTCCCAAAGCCTTGTTATTGATCCCTATTTGTGGGGATTCTCCATAGAGTTATATTATTCCCTCATTGTGTGTGAAAAATATCCTAATTTCTCTCTCAAAAGAGATTTGTCTAGAATTTCATTTATAGTTACTCCATTGATTACTTCAATTTTGCAAAACTACTTTATCAGAGTCAGTACCCTACCTCAAAAATCACTTAGAGAGTTAAGAATCCAATATTGAGGAAACACAATAGAAATGGATTCAAGTAGTTTATCTAGCAGGAATCTCATTCTAATTTGTGAGGAAAGATCAAAGGCAATTACTTTTGCAAAAGTAGTTACATACTTAATGATCTTGGCAAAATCTTCCTCTCACTACAACATTTGGGGTCAAATTGCAATGGTGGTGTTATTTGTTTGTGATTTTTATGTTTTTTTTGCAAGTGTATGTTATACTGACATTGGCATCATAATTGAGATGTCTACATGATTTTTTTTTTATTTTTTTAAATAACCATGACATTAATCATTCCCCATTTGATTTGATTGATTGTGGAGAGTTGCGCACAAAGAAAGAGTGTGGAGAGATCCGAACAAGGGTGGAGAGCTCAGAATATTGGTGGAGATTAGTGGAGATCTAAGATTTCATTATCATACCCTTTTGATCTCTATATTTAGTTTAAGTGCCCTTGTGATCTTTGCATTTTATTGTTGTGCTCTTGTGATCTCTGCATTTCGTAGTTGTGCCCTTGTGATCTCTACATTTCATTGTCATGCCCTTGTGATCTCTGCATTTCATTGTCATGCCCTTGCTCTATGATTTTATTTTTGTGTCATTCTCTTATGATCTCCATGCCCTTGCTTTATAATTTTATTCAAGGGGAGAAGAGGTAACTATGTAAATTTTGTTTTATTTTCCTTCTAAACATGTATCTCTTTATATTTCCCCCAGTAGGTGATTAGAGAAGCTTTTCTTTCACTTAGGGTCTCAAGTCAAAGATTTTTTCTCAATGATTCTTGAGATAATGAATATCTTTCCTTTTGGGTAATCAAATTGATAGCTTGCATAGTCATCAAAATGTTTGGCCTAGGCTCATTCATCGTGCTAATTAGAAATCGTGTGGGTAAATTATTTTTAGCTACTAGGATTTTTAATCACATAATGGAAGTTTGTGGTGTTTAACAAAATCTTATGAATAGAAGTAGCACTTCCTCCATTGCTCCCCCCCCGCCCCCCCACTATCCCCCCCATGCACAGTTCCAGAGTACTAGTGCTCTGCCAAACTCATTTAGCATAAGATCCTTCTCTTTAACATATTTACAATACATTGGCAATCAACCTGATTTTGTAAAGATCTTGACATAAAGAATAGTAACATTTTACCTTCCATATTTAAGATTCTAAATTGCTAAAAGTTGTAAAGAAAATCACCCAACTAACAACTCTGATCCAAAGAGAATACCCATTTTAATACCAAAATATGGGGTCAAAATGTAGGTGGGTTGTTCTTCCTACTAAAATTCAATCATTTTCCCCAAATCTATACATCATGTTAAATAGTTTCAAATTTATTATAAATATAACCTCTAAAACATTTAGTCATTTGTTTAATTAGATCCAACCCTCTAGAAAAAAAAAAATACGTAACTACATATTTGAAGCACAAGTGACACTTCGATTTGTTACTTATACTAAAACATCTTATGGTGGATTCTAAATCATTTTATGAATAAAACTAACTTCATTAATCAAAAACCAATAGCATATCAATATCATCACAAGAAAGCTACAACCATATGATTCAAAAACTTGTAACTAAACCCAAATACCTCAGCTTCAATAGTTAGGGGATTTCTAAAATATGATTTAAAATGTAATTTAATTAAATTTAATATAAATGCATACATTCATGTATACATACATACATACACATGCACACATGTATATTGTATGTATGTATGTATGTATATACTTATGTATATGTATATATAAATACATACACACACATATACATGTGACTATGTATGTATGTACATGTATATATACAAAGAGATATTGTTTAAGGTGCTTATTACATCTTAGCACAATAGAAAAATTGATCCAACTGCATACATATTCTAGAATCCAAATAATAAAACAATAAAACTCACTCAACTTGTGTTAAGTGACTTACCTCAAGATCTTGCACAAAAATAATGCAGACTAGGAAAAATGGGCAGAGTTGTCAAGAAATTTTACAAAAACATATCATAGAAGATATTTTTAGAAAGAAACAAGTCGTAACCTAGTTAAATTGGTCTATTTGATGATTATTTGGGTTGATTACAAATTCTTGTAGAACTATCATTAGATTAGGTACAATAAAATGAACAATTGGTTGTTCCCAACTAGCAGGATCAAATACAATTTTCCAAGGTGATAAAATTGCATATAGATGTATCACTTGCATGCCAGGCATGAAGTGCATTCCCCAACTTATAGAAAATAGTTGGATATAAAGGCTCCATATGCTGGCCCAATAATGGAAGCCAAGGATGTAACTATTCATGTATTGGCACAATCTCCCTGTGAGGATCCCAAGTATCTATTGTTGCTGTTAATTTGGGCATCACTGTATGATCCAAAATGTTATGAAGTACTAAAGCTGGTAGTAACTTCTCCCATGTCTCCAAAAAATGTAGCATAGCTTTAGGGTCCCTTGGCTCCCAGGAATTTGTAGCAACTATTCTCACTGCTAGAAGAATAACTTCAGTAAAGAGTTGATTATAAGGAGTTGAAGAAGCAAGTTTTGTTTATGTGTAAATGCCATAAGCACAAGGCTCATTCCCTTGCAAAAGCCTCTACCACAATGAAATTATCTCTAAATCATGCAAAGGATGTTGAAGTGGTTCCCAACCTTGAAACACTCTTATAAGCAATGGCAAAGAAAATGCAGATGCAATATATGACAAATTGCACAACTTGTAGTCCTCCTGATATTTGGACTATAAATTCTCATAGACACTTGCAAATGATTCCAATGTCATAGTACCTACAACAACACTTTCCTGGATTCTATCGAGTGGCTCTCATAATATCCTCTATGTTGTCTAGCTATTGATTCTACTGTGCAAACTCTTTCTAAAGCCATTCCTTCTCATTCTGGTATATTTCCATAGACTCTTTTTCGTGTCTTAAATTTTTATTATCAAACTTATGAATATTTTCCTCTACCATATCTAAAATCAACTTCACACTGTGTTGTAACTCTAACATAGGTTTTTGATCCTTGATAGCTTTCATTTTAGCATTCAAGTTTTCAAGATTGGTCAACACCTTCACTTGCAGACCTCTCACGTCAAGTACTTTCTATATTATTTCAAAACCATGTTCTTGATTTTGAGCTAACAATTCTTCAGGTGCATTTTCTTGTAAAACATTAATTTTTTTGAATAATTGTAAACTCTTAGAAACTACATTCTTGTTTTCTATTAGCATTGATAGACTTCCTTTGAACAAAATCAAAATGAAGAGGCATAAATGAAACACAAATTATGGCATTTCCTTCATTACACCCATATCTTCTCTTTATGTCCCTAAGCTAGACAGTAATGTCTATTGGTTCTCATAAAAAACTAAGACAATTAACTCTATGCCACTATCAAAACTTATCAATGGGAGAAAGATAGTCCAAATAAGTAATAAATATGAAATGGGAGTTGTGTTGATGTAGTAGATGGAGATATAAATGGAGCATATTTATAGGGGTGAGATGGGTTGATCATTGGGTGAGAAATGTGATGAATAGGGATGAAATAAAAATGTGGGATGTTGAAAAGGAATAATCAAGAGTGTTAACTCAATTAGTATCAATTCAACCTCAGACTCCTCAAATACAACTAAGAGAGGATGAGTTGATGCACCTAGATGAGACTTATATAGTAAGTATTAATGTAATTTTTAATTATAAGAAAATTCAATAACAATTTTTATAGTATACTCTTGTATTTATGTCATTAAATAAAATGCATATGTTATTCTTGCAAAGGATGTTGAATAGGTTAAAGGGCCATGCCCCAAATGATGGTACTTTAGGTAGTTCAAGTATATTGCATGGTTTATCCTACACTTGTATTTTTCTCGAAAATTATTTTTTTAATAGCTCTAACAATCTTTTTTTTTTGTGCTCTAACAATCTTATTATTTAGATCCTAGCATTGATCCAATGTTCACCATGTCATCTACTACAAGGAATAGAACCAAAGAGGTAATGCCAACTACAATGTCAGCAACATGTAGCACGACCACAGATGCAATGGAAACACCTATTGGTAAGTAGATTCCTCTTTTTCTCTCTCATTTTTCATGTGTTTATATCACTTGAATTATTATTTCTTAGGGGGCATTTTGTAAAATTGGATTTATTTTATGTAAGAGGTGATGATGACATTCCTAGATGCACCAATGTTAGGTGTCTTGGAGCACTAAATAATTGTGATCAATTTCTCATGAGAAATGATGATGGACTTCCCATGAGAGTAGCCTAAGTTCTAGGTACTTTAAGGATTATTCCTTTCTTAAAGATTTTAGATGTTAATGGGGAATTTAGATGTTGGTGGGTGGGGGGAGTAAGGGGGGAAATGAGCTTCCACCTTCACATGGTTGGCCCTAATTAGTAGAGAATTTTAAACTATTCTCAAAACCAAGTGAAGATCAACATTAACCTATGATTGCATGACAAATAACTATGTGAATCTCTTGGTTTTAGGCAATGTAGAAGGATGTCATAGTTCAATATGCAATCTCAATTCATATGCATATGACATCAGGTGGAGCTAAAAAATGAAACAAGTTTGTATTTTTTTTAGAGGTCTTTAATTAGGTATTTTAATTTATAGACCATCACAAACATTGTAACTTTGACTCTTATAGGCAAGGGTAATGTCCTTAGTTTACAAGCAAATCATGACTTTCTATGTGTTGGCTTGTTGAGGACATTCTCTTGGCCATAGCAGCTAGAGTTCTAATGTTCATGATGGTCTATAATTTTATAAACTTAATAGACCTATAAAATAAATGTAAACATTGGACATTTTTTTCAGCTCCACCTATTGTCCATGCATATAGAATGTAGTTGCATGTAAAAAGTAAATGGGTTCTATTATAGAAAAGGTACCATTCAAATAGCCTCCAAATGAATATTTATATGTAAGAAAAAGTGGGAGCTCTGAGGGACATGTGTTGATTACCCAAATGAATATTTAAATGAAAGAAAATGTAGGAGTTTTGGAATCCATGGACTATCCATGAAAGATCATGAATCTACTCCTTTTTATGTTTTCAGCCTCCTAATGAATTTACTATTGTTTGTCTTGGACTTTGTGATTTGCAAGAAGATGTGAAACTAATGAAGGACATGGGCTTGGATGCATATAGGTTTTCCATATCCTAGTCATGGATATTACCGTGTGAACCAATTTTTTAACCCTTAAACAAAACTGACTAGCAATCAGTAGTGCCTTTCTTTAAAAAGTTTCTTTTTTTTGGTGAGAACAAATGGTACAATCAAAGGTGAAATTAACAAAGTTGGAGTGGCCTACTACAACAACCTTATCAATGAACTCTTAAAACATGGTAAAAGTTAAGCTTGTTTTCTATTATGGAGATAGAAATTTCTATAATTTTATGCAAGCTATAACCAAATCATGTTTGCAGATATAAAGCCTTTTGTGACTCTTTTTCATTAGGACCTTCCACAAGCTCTCGAGGACAACTATGGAGGCTTTCTCAATGAATTTTTTTTGTATGAAACCCTTCCAAATCATGAAATTCTTCTTGCAACTATGCCCATATATAATCAATTACAGTGCATCTCAACTAGCTGCTCCAATGATGCAATCACCTATCTATCTCTAGATTGTGCAAGCACTTTTTTTTTACAGAATCTTGATAGATACTGACAGTTCCAAAGCCATAAAATTGAAGATCATGTGTGCATCCCACTTTATGCAAAAATTGGATGTCATGTTCTTGTGCATATGTTTTAGTAACTTCCTTCAAACTCAATTGAGGTGTGCTCATGGGAGGTGAGGCTTGTTGTTGAGCATATGTTGTTATTGCTTGTTGCTATAGAAGTGCCTCAAATTGGTGCTACTTCATCACCCAAAGATAGCTTATATTCTCTTTGGCCTTGGTGTGTTCCATAATCATACACTCTACAACTCGATTCATCATTTCAAGGGCTACATTTAGCTGACTTCTTATCCTCTCATTAGCAAGAAGATCAAGGTGAAATGGTCCTTTCCACCCTAAAAACCACTATGTTACTTCATTAAAATCAGGTCTTTAACAAAGCTAGTGATACAAAACCTGCTACCACTTTGGAAAAAATGTTGTCTCCAACATTACAACCATATGATAAATGGGAATAACACATGCCCAAGCCATAACTAGTGCAAGGAGAGAATGAACAACTAGGGCCAAAGGAACACCTACCTATCCAACCACCTTGCTAAGTAATTACAACAAAAGCAAATAAATACAGAACAACACCAATGAGAGAGAGAATTGACACTTTTATTGATTCATCAAGTTGTCATCATACATGCCCAGTTGTAAGGCCTTCTAGATTACAACTAGATACAAAACATAACTTCAAGATCTATGATCCAAATTCAAATTTGCAATTCCAGAAACATTTTCTCTGACTCTCTAAGTCCTTTATCTAAACTAAACCAAATACCTCTACTTATACTTTTCAAAATGGCTTACACTAGTACAAAAACAACAATATATTACTAAATAAACTACTAAAAATTGTAGATATGTGACTAATTTTGATCATGTGACTAATGGTAGTTTATTGCCAGACATTTATCTCCCAACCAAATTTATGACTAAACTATGTTAATCATTGATTAGGTCATTGATTTAGTAGTTTATTGTTGTTACTTGGTAGTTTATATGGTAGTTTATTTGGTAGTATATTTGGTATTTTCTGGGTAGTATATATGGTAGTTAATTTGGTAGTATATTTGGTAGTTGATTTGATAGTTTTTTGGGTAGTATATATGGTAGTATATTTGGTAGTATATTTGGTAGTATATATGGTAGTATATTTGGTAATATATTTGGTAGTTTATTTAATCGTTAATTTATTCATATTAGGGCATGATGGAATTGAACCACCATCCTCCTACTTATAAAGAAGGTGCTCTTCCATTGAGCTAGTACCCTTTAAAGAATAATGCAAAAAATTGACAAAGTTGTCTGCCTAACATTAGATCTACCATGATCATGGTCACTGTAACATGATATACTCTTCTCAAAAAGCACAAATTTTAGTTATTATAAAAAACAACAATCTAAATCTTTATTAATAAGAATTCAACAATTTTAAATTCTTTTGTTCAAGCATTTTAAAATTATATTTCATGTTAATTACACTTCTCTAAATTATTGTAGTGATAGACTCTTATAAAAATATAATTTGGAGCACTTTGGCCACACACAAGTATTGTTTCTTGTGCTAACTTCTTAGAAAAAATATACAAATGATTATGTAATATATGTCAAGAAAATAGACCTTTGCATTAAATAAAAACATCAAACCCCATTGAAAAATCACATCTTTTAAAAACTACGAAACACAGTCAATTAAAATACTAACTTTTTAACATATGGAGGTGTCAAAGGATCAAATACTTCCTCTTCTTTATGCTCAGGTGGGTGCTAAAAGTGTTCATTACACCTGATATTGACATTTATTGAACCTTAGTCCACAAACAACATAAAAATTAGAATTTAATAAAAATAAGGCACATGAAAAGAAAGTTTTTTATGAATGATCTATAGTTAAGTCATTCCTAGAAATAGGGAAAGTGGTGCCAATTCATAAATGCAACAAAGAACTCAATAATATGTTTATGATAAATTTCTATAAAAAACCTATAACAAAAAGAAATAATGGACTAGTAAAGTCTGGTAGGCAATGGCTATGCTTCACCTATTGATAACCCCAATTATAGGATCAAGTTGGAGATAGAGGAATCATTCCAAAAGTTTTCTTCAGTTAGAAATCATGGACAATTAGTACAATATCTGAATTGTAATCCTTGAGAGCAATGTAATTCAAAGGCTTACAACAGATCTATGTTGAAAGTTTTGAAGGTTGTAAATGTAGCTTTGTTTTAAACAATAAATATTAGCTTTCATCAAGTCATCTCTTCTTATCCACTGTATGAATTTGCTAAGCATTGAATAGCTAAATAGCTAGATATTTTCATTGAACTCTCTATTTGAGAATTTGCAAAAGCATGACAAAAAGCAATTAGATCAAGGTTAAGTCCTATCTCCATCCAAGAAACTACAAAAACTAGTAATAAGGAAAACTGACATTACCAATTTTCTTTCTACTTGGACACTCGGACTAGAAGTTGAAGTGGTGACCAGAGCTAATTCCCAACCAGTGGCCCCATTTGACAAATCTAAAGCTCTATTTAAATTTCCATTTGAAGCAATGTCTACAATTTGAAGGAGCTCTAATTTCAAAATACCCTTAACAGAAAAACATCGGTATGTTTAATATGAACCATACAAACAACTTACCTATAGAAGAAATAGTAGCAAGGGCCAGTGCGTCTCTTTCCTCAAGTACTGAAGGATTGGGGCTAATGTCATCCAAGCCCTATATGCCAGATATTAAAAAGAGTTATTTAATAGTTACTTAAGCATTGGTCAGACCTACAAATAACATAAAACCATTATATGCAATCTCACTAGGTTAAAATATATAGTCCAAGTTGTCTTATGGTATACACCATCCTCGTCCTAGTGTACAGCCTGAGTTGGCCTAGTGGTGGAGAACTTGTACTCTTGAGAGAGAAGTCACAAGTTCAAATCCCACTGGGGGGTAGGGTATGTACGCCTCATTTGTAGCGCCAAGCGCCTCTCGAAAAAAAGTACGAGGTAGTCTCATATCACTGTCACCATATGTAAAACCCAAAAACTATGGCATAGTGTCGTGGACTATAAAACCACCTTTCCTTTCCTTTCCTATATAAGTTTTTCATTGTAATGAAATTTATTACAAGGATAAAATATTCAAGTGCCCAATACTGTAGTTCCCAAGATTTACCAAAAGGTCATGCGTTGCATGTTGTGTTGGTTTTCAAAACCACAGATTGGAAATCCAAGAGCCTGCCACTTCTCCGATAGGATTCTGCAATTAGTTTTGGCCAACGACCGAGAATTATTTTGATTCCCCTACACTTTAGGCTCCGCTACACCTAGGCGGGTAGGCCTTCTCCTCAAACCTAATCACTTGGTTCAAAATTTTTCTAGAGTGAATTTAAGCTTTTGGAGAGTTCTTCGATTAGCAAGGTCCTCAAACTCAATCAAAATAAAGCTAAATACTATGTAATGGTTGGATGTTTTGTATAATGTTTGAATAATAATGAATTTGATACTTGTAGGAAGGAAGTTATAGATTTTATGACTTCAATAATAGAAAGACCAATGCCTCTATTCATTCAGGCAATGGAGTCAACTTTAATGAATTTTCACGTACAACTATATAAAGTTCTTATGCACTTATACTGTCAACAATTAAATAATCAAGATGCAACAAATAAAATATATATGCAGTCTTAAATTAGTCCAGATTGAACTTTAACTCCTCTGGTAGAGAGACAAACTGAACATAGATACGACAACAATTCAATATTTCACAATATCTGTGATGATCAAATTTAAAATACTAAATGACCATGTCCACTTATCAGACATTTAAATTATATATAGAATTCTAAAAAATAATTACAAAGGATGATTCATTTGCAGTTTAAATTTCCATGTTATTTAAAAATAAACAAAAAAAATTTTATTTTATTATTCAAATAAAATAATCAAATTTATATTAAAAAGTTATATTAAACCCCTTATCTCTCCGTACAAGTAATATAAAATATATTTTTCAGAATATGAATGTTCGAATATCTTGAATTGTTTTGCAAGTAATGATCTCCTTTTTATATCCCATAAACAAATGTGTCCTTTAATTTGAATAAGTACACCTCCTTAATTATATTAATTTAATGGCACCTTTTTATTTGCTTTTTAACAAATTATTTTCATCAATAGTTTTGTAACTTTTAATATGACTTTAATAGGTGGCATGAAACACTTTCACTACTATGTTATCGCTAACTCTTAATATTATTTCATTACACCATTTAAGGAGGCTACTTCATTATTCTCATCGCAATGACACTTGATTCACATACTTCTACGTGTAAATTTTCCTGCCCTTGTTTATGCAATTTCTCACATCTAGGTGTTTGGCCCTTAAGCAAATTAGACTTGGAGATATCATATGTTGTAGTCTGGAGATTCATATCTGCATCCTTTCCTAGCGTTGATTCCCTTATCTCTGTTGTTGTGATGATTTCCAAGCATTCAAATTTCCTGCAAGGACAATAATATATTCCCTTTTCTTTCTCGATTCATTCTGAATTCCTTGTATACTTGCATGGATGTGCTATTCTTTAGTGCATCTGAAAATGGAACTGACGACACTCTGACATTATTGACTATTCTACAAACCCACGATGAGTTGGCATTCACGTTAATCAAGCTTTCATAGATGTGTTATCCCAAATACTATTCGTATTTTCTTGGATGTCTTCATATTTTTATTTAAACTATAATTGTTATCACTGATACTTGGTCTAGATGCTCAATTTGGTTGGTAATATCTCCTCCACAACACACTTATTTGTTTGCTCAGATTGTTAAGACGTTTTTTATGGACTACTTATTGATTTGACTGTTGAATGATCCTGAGAATCCACATATATCTTTAATAAGGTGAATGCTTTATCTTTGCGCTTCCTTCAAATTATCATTCTGACCATTCACATGGCTCCTCAATTTTTCACAGGTTTACTGTCATCAATTGCTTATCATATAATCAAACATCCCTGTGTTGAAATCCTCACATCTTCAATAATAATATAGTTTCATCCTCTAGAATCGAATTAGATCTTTGCTAAATTCAGAAAGCATATCCCTTGTTCAAATTTTTGAAGAAGGATTCCGAAGATCTCTGTTTGAATGGCCACTATAATACTTCGAAGATTTGTCTTCAAATATTATTCTTTAAGTAGTTGCAAGTAACCTCCTTTATCTTTTCAGTATGCAAGAGCTCATCATTATATGTGGTTTCTGACTCAAGTTTTGACCATTTCATATATCCCAGCATTCAAAGTTATCATCAGGTTGTTTAACATTCATGAATCACAAATACCAAGGAACAAGTAATTCGGTGACGCTTCTGTGGATTATTTGTTTACTCTTACATGTCCTTTGTGACAATAATTTCAGAAGTTTGGCTAGGAGTGAAGTGCTACAGCTGGGACTTGATTTTAAGAAGTAAATGTCATAATGGACAGTTCAACCTTAAATACATCTGTTGGTAGCAAGCTCTTTTTATTGAATGTGTAGGTCTAAGCTTGACACACTTTGAAATGAAAATACAGTCACTGCTGCTATTTTATTCTACAAACTCACACATACACACATGTATAAATCTGCAAGGATATTTATATTGTGGGCTCTGCTTAAATTCCATGAAACCTCATTAAGGGACAAGCTGAAAAGTATGCTTAACTCATCATCCAGATCAAATCTCTTACTAGCAAAATGATCGTACAGGTTTTAGTTTAGTTAGCATGTTAATGATAAAAAGATGGGTAAAAAAGGGGTATAAATGGAGTCCTTAATTCTTGAAATTTGGGCTCCATCATGTTGTACAGGTGCAACCTCCTCCTTAACAAGTTCAGATGAAGCTGGGGGGGTGATGGTGATGGTGATATGTCATCCTCAGGTTCTAGCTTTTTCTTGTACTCTAGAGCTAAAACCTTTGGAATGGATTCAGTCTTCTGCTGAAGGAAACATAACATAGAAACAAAAAATTGTTACGAGAGCAGTTGCAAATTTGCAATAATGTTTGACAGAAATTTAATCATGTATTTAATCTATCATTTTGAAAGTAAATACCAAATTGAAGTATGAATTAACTATATCTGTCATGTTTTCTTGAAACAGTGCCCCTTGCTGTCACATCATCCCAGATGGATTTTGATTTGTTTGGTCCACCCTTTAAGACATTAGCTCGTCCAGCACCTACAACAACAGTTTTACCAAATAGCACATCCACTAATGGGCTAAGCTTAGCAGTTCATCTGTTTCGAGATGCCAATTTTGGTTCAAGTTTTATTGCTATGACTGCTCCTAGTTCTCATAATCAGGTAAATGTTGTTAATAGTTTGATGTCATGTATAATGTACTCTATTGTGCAACTTTTGTTCCCCTATTAACATCTTTCTACTTGACTTTATTTTATCTTGGTAACATTGACAAATCTGGGTGTTTAAAATAATCGCTTTGTATTTGGTTATAGTTTATATTAAATAATTTTGTTCATCTGAAACAGCCAAGTGAAAATCCTTTTGGTGAGTCTCCTTTTAAGGTGTCATCAACTTCACCACAAGATCCTTTTGCTGCACAAACAGAAAATAGTTCAATTTCCTTAGCCCTTCCCTTGAGCATTGAGAACAACACGGCATTTGGGACTTTCTCAGCTACTTCTAGTCCAAAGACTGAAGGTGTAGGCAATTTTGGTCTTTTGGATGGTTTTCAAACAAGGTCACCTAACCTTTTGGGGTTTTCCTGCCAGCACATGGCACAGGTCCTTCAGATCTTTACCAGTTAGAGATACACATGCAAGATTCATCATAGATGCAAGCACCAATTCGGATGCAAACACAAGTGCAGCCTGCATGAATGCAGATGCAAGCACATGTGCAGCCTACACCAATGCAGATGCAAGCACATGTGTAGCCTGCACCAATGTAGATGCAAACACATGTGCAGCCTGTGCCATTGCAGATGCAATCATCAATGCATATTCAAACACAGAAACCTCCTGTGCTGATTCCTGTGCCGATGCAGATGCAATCAACAATGCAGATGCAATCATAGATGTAGTCCACACCAACACTGATGCAAGCACCTATGCAGATGCAAACATAGCCACAGATTGCACCAATGCATATGCAAGCACCTCTGCAGATGCAAACACAGCCACAACCTTTAGCATTTGAATTTTCTCAACCCCAATCTACTCATAGAACTATTTCTATGAAGATGCCATATCAGCCAATCACGTAGGTCACACAAACACAAAATGTTAATTCAAACAATAAAGGAAAATATCAGCAAAAGATATTCGAACCAATATCAATAGTTTGGGCTAATACATTAAGCAAGGGTCTTGTTGATTTGAATATTTCTAGACGTAAGTTTTTTTTCTTTATTAAAAAAGCATGGTTTTTCTGTTTTACTGTAACCACAATAGTAGCATACTAAGCTTGCCACCTGTTGTCTCTGCAACCAAAATTAATCCTTTGGCAGATACTGAAATCGATCTAGATTCACTAAATAGGCTGGAGAAAAGAAGGGAGGCAAAGGAGAGTGTGTCTACTGGGTCTGGGTCTATGACACCAAGTAGTTTATCAATGTGAAAAGCCATGGAATTAGGTACTGGCTTGGGCCGAGCAAGTGCAAGTGTGCTATCTACTCCACCTGCACCAATGATTAATCCAATGGGTATGGGCATGGGCACAAGTGGTTATGGTATGGGACTAGCTCCTAACATGAGTATGGGTGCTGGTATGGGAATGGGCATGGACATGGGTATGGGGATGATTATGCGACCTGACATAGGACTGAATCTGGCAATGCCTGGAATGGGAATGAGGCCCCCCATGAGCATGCCACCTACATCTGGAATTGGAATGAACCCAATGTATGGGCATGGGTGGCTATACTACACAACAACACCAATATCTTGAGTATAAATGAGGCTTGTTTGGCATGAAGCATATTGCATTGGCTTTCTTCATTTGTGAGTTTGGCATCTGCAGCAAAGTAGGTTAGACAGATATTACAGAGTTTGTTGGGGTGGAAATATTACTCTACAACATTAGAAGCACCAATCCCTGATGCAGGCTTAGATTGAGGCTTATGTGATATTCCCTAACCAGTACATCTGTTAAAATAGGTGTCATCATTTGGCATGTGTGTAATAATCCATGATTAAGGACAACAAGCTCTTGTATGGTTTGTAATTGTGATGTCTTAAAGGGAATAGTCTCTCAGGTTCGTCTCTACTACTTCTTGACTAATTATTCTATAATTATAACTGTAGCTGAGAGAAGCTTGCAAATGATCGTAAATTCTTTGTCATTTGATCCTCCTCCCATTTGGAGGATGGTTTTGACGTAGGTGAATTTTATATATTTCAAAGTTCATTTTTCAGTAGGCTTTATATTTCCTTTACCTTGCAATACACCTCTATATAGATTTTAATTTCAAATTCATTTTGATTGTTCATCTTTCAGCTGTATTTCTTTCTTGAATGTGCAGACTTTGAAGTGGATTTCACTAATAAATGCAAGCCAGTGTTTGAGCTCAGAGGTATCTTGCCCAAAATCATAAAATTTGTTCTCTAATGATGATATCTGTGGGACTTACTCTATAGACAAGATAGAAAAATCTCAAAATGATGCAAGATGGCTTTCTTTGAGACATTCTTTTATTGTGGTCTCTTTGCTCTACAAAGGTCTACGAGTCAATAGGCTATCTCAAAAGTAGACAGAATTGGAGACATTTTGTATTGATTCTTTTTAATTTCATGAACTAGGCATCTAATTAGATGGTGAATTGGCATCTAGAACTTAAAACCACATCTCACAAGAAAATTTGATGCCTAAAATATAGACATGGAAAGTAAAACCAATCTAGGTCTCATGACCAAATACTTTTTTAGCACTTCTTGAGCTATACATCTATATTTTGTAGAAGCAGGATATTTGTAGAAAATCCACAGTAACCACCTGAAAATTCTTTTTGATAAAATATGGATGCGTGATGCAGTACATGGAGCTATGTTTGCATTTGGGGCACATGATTATCCTACAAGTGGTATTTTTGAGGTGGAAACAATAATCTGACTCTGTAACTCTGTTATATTGTTGTGACTAGCATACTCTTTGTTGTAATTCGAGAGGCACTTCTTTTAATAAACAAAAACTATGGTTTTACTAATAAGAATATTCCAATATAATCATTTACATACCATGCTAGAATAAACTATTCCTATTAGAGCATAGTTTGTGAACTGTTTAAACCAACCTTGTACAGTTTGGATTAAGGGAAGAGAAAGTAAAGAGACAAGAAAACAATATCATTTAAACATTTAAGATCTCTGATAAAAGTATCAAAAGTAAGACTGATCTATGACATTTTACAATCACTTCTGGCAAACACTTTATACTTCAAATATATTAAATGAATCAAAGGATTGGAGAAAAAGCATTGTGATCTCATCATCAAAACATTGTTGGGGTAACTGCACTCCACCATCTTGACTACATGTTGAATAACCACTCAAACACAGATGTCCTTTAACAGGTTTAATGACCAAAGTTCTTTTGAACCAAGCTGCTGTCTCGCCAAGAGCCTATCCAACAAACTCTAAAAAGGGTATTAGCAATCAAACTAAAACATTCTTATTACTAGTTTCTAAGATCAAACAAATCAGAATAAACAGACACTGAATTTTAATGACAAACATATAGATTTATAAATATCTGTATGGCCCATGGCCCTATAGATGGCATGTAGGCATATATGTGTTAATCTGTTAACTTAGTGCCTAGGTTTGATGTTTCATAAATCAGTACATACTATTTCTACAAGCCTGAATTATTCTGATTTGAGAGAATTCATCAAGTAGCATGCTGGAAACTACAATGGAGATACGTATCACCTAATTGCAAAGAACTGTAACCACTTTTACAATAATATCTATTTCAAACTGATTGGTAAATCTATCCTAGGATGGGTTCACTGACTTATGAAAATTGGTAAGTTTGTTCAACTCTCAACCTTTTATTTGTCAATGGATTTTCCCTTTTCTGAATTTGTCTCCTCTGAACATGCTTTTCTGACTGATTTATAGCAACGTTAAGCACATGATTTAGAATACATTTCCAAGAATAGAGGACATAAATGCATGACACATCTTATTTTATAGAAACTTAATGAATAATGTCGTATGGTTTATAGATTAACACATATATGCCTACAGGCCATCTACAGGCCATCAAATATTTATAAATCTATCTATTTATCAGGTTGGTTTAAACAGTTTGCAAACTATGTTCTAATATGAATAATGTATTCTAGCATGGTATGCAAGTGATTATATTGGAATAATCTTATTAGTAAAACCATAGTTTTTGTTTATTAAAAGAAGTGCCTCTCAAATTACAACAAAGAGTATGATAGTCACAACAATATAACAGAGTTACAGAGTCAAATTATTGTCCCTTCATGGTTTGTGTTTCCCACATGAATTACATTTTTCTTCACGAAACACATCCACCTCATGTTACCACATCAAAGTTGTTGCTAATTACAATCATAGGGGCCCTATAAAGGCCAAGAAGACTAACTTTCTAATGCTACAGCCTTTGCATCACAAAGGCAAGATTTTTATTACATTCTTTCAGAAAAAATTTAAGCAGTTTTTGACATTCTAACTTAGTTCCCTCTGGAAAACAGAAACTTGTATCAATTATAGGTCAGTATCTTTTCCTAGGAAACAAGTTTTGACACCCTCTCTTATATAGGAAACAACCTGACACCCTTTTTTATATAAAAAAAACAATCTGACTCTTGTAAAGAAAGTCTTTTTAAGTCCTAGAAGGGTATACGACCAAATCATTGAAACCCTTCTTGTGAACCTTCATTGTTTTCAAGTGGACCACAAGTCTGAATCCCAAATACAAATCATGTCATCTAGGGATCCACTTAACAAATTTCTAGATTAAGATCTGCTGCTACAATTATTGTTGTAACATTCATCTTCGTAAAAATAGAGGCTAGAGAGTCATGTCCATAGAAACTAGGGCACTGTGTTGGGTAATAAATCTCTTCTAGTGAACTGTAAACTAGTAAGAACTTAGCTTCATTTATCAAGGTAAATAATGTGCTCAACATCAGATATTTTTCCATATATAGCAGATGCTTCAGTGACTGTGGCTTTGTTGATACAATGAGAGAATGTAAAGGGTTGTTTTGGGACACCTAAGATAACTTCATTGGCAATGTCTGCATCTAATATACCAGTTATTGAAGCATATAATTTATCTTTAGAATGATTAAGATCACATCAAAATTGTAGCTCGATGACTGAAACAATCCAAATATAGAAAATTGATCAAAATAGGCTATATCTCAGCTTATTTAACTCTAAAATCATTAATTAACAGCAAAATAAAAAGATATGGTTAAACTAGTTAAACTATTGAAAGAAATATTCCAATGGAAAAATGTATTTAATTCTCAGAAAAGGAAGAGATCTTGTATCAAGTAAAAATTTTAGCTTGATTTCAAGAGAGTTAAAAAATAAATTTCCTTATCCAGTTTCTTTCATATAAAATACATCGAGTTGGCTGTGGATTTTTCCACTTCATTGCAGACTATTAATACTGGAACTTTGTTTTTTCACCACAAGGGCCTTGGTCAGGACAACAGGGAGAAGGTATTAGGTTATAGAAAGCATCTAATACATCAATTAGTTCTATAGTTCTGAAACACAACAAAATTTAACTATCAACAAACCAATAAATATCTCAATCATGTATAACATGGTTGCTCATCCATTCACTAAAAGAAATCAAATCTACAAATAAAGATTAGGGCATTACTCTGTAGTGGCTCGATTATTTGGCAAGAAATCCAATTCTAGCAGCCTGAGTTTAAAATTCCTCCAACTTGGGTCTCATCCTTGAACGACCTGGAAGATCCACAATGTGAACTGGTTTTATTTTTCCCTTCTGTATAGAGAAAAGAATAGGATCATGAAACTATTGTATTTTGAGGCATTTTCACAAACAATTGTCGTGCTTCATCTGCAATGCCACATTGTGGATATATGTATGTGCTTTCATCTGGTAGTGACTCTTGGGTTTCACTTGTAAATCAATCCACATTCCTATGTACCTTTTCTTTCAGGAATTTTGATAAATAATTCACATGTGCCTGATATAACACCATATTTTGTATTTCTGTGCAATAATAATCTCACCGCTAGTATGCTAGAAAATATGTCAAACCCCATATTTCAATGGTTACTAACCTATTTATAAGAATTTCACTGCCTTCACCAAATTATTTTCTTCGTCTTCCTCTTTTCTCCTACCATGAGCATACACGGCTTTTAGTTTAATGCACAACTGTAACACCACCATATCAAATAAAATGAAGTTGTGTTTGAGAAATGCATAAGCATTAGTCAATGTAACATAGTTATGCAAAACTGAACTCTATATTTTTAATGGCACTTCCCTCCTTGTGCCAAGGTCGCGCATCTTGAGGCATCACGCTGATTGTTCCAAAAATATTAAGCCAAGTTTTTAACCATTGCCTAGGGATTGCCATTCAGCGAAAATATTGGCACAAGATTGTAAATAAGTATTTTTAATTGCAAGGGATGACCCCCTTGAAAGGTCTCCAAACATCATTTGAACCACCTCCTACATATCACAATGGCATCCCTCATAACATACAACAATAATAACGATTTCTTGAGTCATGATTGGATTGTAAACTTTAAAATGCTTTAATTTGGACCAGCCATACACAAACTTCAAATTAGTGGTTTTGGTTTTAACGTTTATAAGAATAGAAGATCTACCTTTGACTCTCTTCAGAATTGAGAAGAGATTGTTAAAATGCTCATTTTATGAGATTCTAAAGTTCTTTAGGTTCACTTTTTGAGCACAAGTAATTTTTTTTTTGGGATTAATTTTGAATTTGAGTGATATGAATACATAGGTTTGTAATTTGACTTTTTCAATCATGTTGAAGAGACGTATATAGGGAAAACAAGTCCATTGCCCATGTTTAAATCACTGACATGTCAAAAAATTCAATTACCTCTCATAAGAAGCATAAATCATAGCACATGTACTAATAGTGATATAGCTATCAGGATTTAATTGTGTAGTTTTTGAGTCAAACTCATTGACTCATGTTTCATGAGTAGTGATTCACCAAATCCATCTCTCATGACAATAAATCAAACACTTAGCAGTCATTGAATCTAGGCGATGCTCATAGAGGTGAAGCAGTGGGACTTCCAATGAGTGCTAAGTGTTCCATTTATTGCCATGAGAGATGGGTTTGGTGAATCACTACTCTACTCATGAAACATGAGTCAACGAGTCTGACTCAAAAACTACACAGTTAAATCCTAATAGCTATATCACTATTTGACTTGTTGTGGAAAATATCTCCTACTTAACATGTACTAATTGTCGATCACACATGTACTAGTAGTTGATCATTTTTTATCTTTCTTGGTTGTCCATTGATTCATTTGTCCAAAAAGTACTCTTTTTTTTTTTGGCTGTGAGCGAGTATTAAGGGTGAACATAACATATTTTAGGCAAATATTTTAAAATAACACTTTTAGACCACCTCATACTCTACAAGTTCTATGGAGAGTTGTGTAGATGTGAAAAGCCAATAGGTGAGCTTTAAGCTCTTCACTCACTTATGGAGGCTCACCAAAAAATTGATAAATATCGATGAATGAAGTTAGCATGGGTGACTATTGGATTGTTTCCCCTAATGTTTCATTTTTTAAATTGTTGGAATTCTTAAAGTTATTAGTACTCAATTTTGGAGCGTCAAATAACATATTTAGTTTTGAATGTTCAATTGTGGAGCATTAACATTAGTTTTAAGTTATCCATGGTTTTTTTTAGCATAATTAACTTTGGAGTTTTGATTTTTCAAATTTAGAGCATCTTGAATTTCTTTTGGTTGTGAATGCTTAGTTTTTAAGCACTTCTAACATTTTAAGTTAGAATTTTTAATAACTTGAGCATTTTGCAACTTTTTGACCAATGGGGTACAACTTCGACAAATTTCATTTTTGAAGCTAGGTTCATTTCAAAGGTAAGGACAATTAGAACAATTAAATAATTAAAATTGTTTTGAGAAATAAATTTAACTATTTATTTTTATTAAAATTTGAATTATAATGATTTGATTGAAATTTTGACCACAAGAGATAACAAAGAAGAAATATTTATAATATATATTATTTTTAATCATTAAGAATACATAATTACAATTGTAAATAATGTATATAATTAGATTAATAAACATTAGATGAATTGATAAGTCATTTAATAGATGATTTTGTTTTGGAGAGTATTTATAATACATCAAGTTTCATAACTAAAAATATATAATTGTAATTGTAATATTCTATATTATAATAATAATAAATTTCATTTTAGATTTACTTCTTAACTATAATTATTTTATTTTTAAAATAATTATGATTATCTTTGTCATTAATCATAAAATCTTAATTAATTTTGATTTCAATTTTTTTTACCACATTATATTATACTCAATTTTCATCATAGTTTCTTTTTCTTGATTAATTGGGATAACATATTAATTTAATAAGAAAAATAAGTGGTATATCTAAAGAAAATTAACCAAGAAAGTTGTGACTACAATATGTGTGTCTGTATATGTGTACACACACACACACACACACACACACTACTACTTCCAATTATGTCTTACTTTGTAAAATAATACCAAAAAAGTAACCATGAAATTGAAATAGAATTGTGTATCTTCCACCTACATAGTCTACTATGATTGTATTTACAAAAATATGTTTAGTAAAGTCTATATCAATATAAAAAACCAACTAGCAAATGAAAGGAGATATTAAAATCATATAATTTTTTATATTGTTGATCAACCAAATTATTATAATCAAAACCTAAGACAATTACGTGTGTGTGTGTGTGTGAAATAAGATTTGAGAAAATCAATAGAAGATATAATTTTGAGTAAGCCTATTGCATAAAATAGGTTCCTACTTGTCAAGGTCCTAAAAGTAAATCTCTTAGAATTGTCAGTTGAAACCCTAACTCCAAAGGCAACCAAAATTCCACTTATAGTGTACATCTTTTCACACAAGTGAAAAATGAAAGTGGTCTCTCTTATTTTGGGGTTTGGTGAACCTGACATATCTGATGGTCGTCAAAATTCTCTTAGAAATTTTGATATTTTTTCTAAATGAAACCCCAAGGGTTGTAATTGTAATATGAATATGATTTATAAATTAATTTATGTTTAAATTATGTTTATTAAAGTATTCTTTATATTATTATTAATTATAATTAAATCATTAATATTTTTTACTTTTATTATTAAATCTATTTATTTCAAGTTTTAATATTTATCAAATAGTGGTTCTAACTATTTACTAAATACTAAAACTTATTGAATTTATAATGAAAATAAAATAATAATAATATATTTTAATATGGTTATTACATAAAAGTAATGTAACTAATGATAATTATAAGTTGAGATTATAAAATACTTAATTGATAATTGATCTTTTTAATATGTAGAGATATACTTGGAGTCTTTATTTTTAGTACTTGGAGGGCTTTTATTTTCTCCATGAGTTAATAGATAGATTTTGTAGAGTTAAAGTATATATTGTGAGGATTTTGAGTTGATTTTAAGTTCAATATTAGTTAAGAGGACATTTGATGAAGGTAATTGATTTATGACGTATTGATATGATAAAAATGTGATCGATGAGTAATAAAAGTTATAGAAAAAGTTAAAGAATGTAATAATATGATTTAAAAATTCAATTGATCATTCATTTAGTCATTTTTTTGGGTGACCAATTCTTTAGTCATTTATTTGATCATTTATTTAGTCTCTTATCTTTTTCTAACCTTGTGATTTTGTCTAATAACCAAAATAGTCATTTATTTAGTCACTTATACTTATAAACTATAAAATATTACTAGAATTTGACCACTTTTAGTCACGTGACTAAATGTTTTAGTCTTGTGACTAAAATTTTTAGTCACGTAGTCATTTATTTTTCAAATTTCTACTAGTGTTATAGAAGATTCAAGATCATTACATAATAGAAAGGTCAACCTTAAAATGGCCTACACTCATCCCAAGATATGATCCCATCATTAAATTCATGATCCAAATTAAATACATAAGTTAGCTCAAACTAAGAACCAATCACGACAAACTTGGTCAAAGAAGAATTTGAGTATCAACAAATATCAGGTTTACTCGACACATGAAGGAACACATGGGAAACACTAGATCACTTGGCCAATACAAGATATCTATAGTAACCTAATTATTACTAGCTACAGTAACTCGGTCATCACTAGATATAGTAACTCAACAACAATAACTTGGAAACCACTGGCACTTGACTCCAACATGCAAAATGAACAAAGATGAGTAGGATATCAAGACAATCAAGGATGCTCCTACATTAAGAAATCCATGTAGCATCTTCAATTGGTTTGTTCTTCCATTTCATCAAATACTAATAGTAGTATTTTCCTCTTGTGCTTTTACCAACTATTTGATCTAATATATGCTCAACCTCTTTAATATGCTTCTTAAGATAATCATCAGGTACAACAACTTTGTCATCTAACTCATGGTACCAGCAATATTGAATATAGAAGATATATCCATGTCATCAGGTAACTCAAATTCATAATCATTACCACTGTCAAACTTCCTCAAGATCTTACAAGGTCCAAACTTCTTCATTTTCAACTTACTATATGTTCTAATAGGAAATTTTCCTTTCTTCAAATGAACCATCACCTCACGACCAACTTCAAAAACATGATGCCTTCTAGAATTATTGACATTCACCTTATATTTCTGATTACTTTGTTCCAACTTCAACTTCACTTCCTCATGCAAAGACTTTATAAAACTAGCAAATTCTTCCCCTTCAACACTTCTCTTCCCTTCATCAGCAACATTTCTTAAATCTAATATTCCTCTAGGCTGCATTCTAGTAACAATCTCAAAAGGTGTTTTCCTTGTACTCCTATTTACAAAATTATTATATGCAAACTCATCTTGTGCCAATACCAGTTCCCAATTACTTGGGTTGTCTCCAACTAAACATCTCAAAAAATTACCCAAGCTTCTATTCACAGCCTATGTTTTTCCATCTGTCTATGGATGGAATGTAGAACTAGATCTCGACTTGGTACCCATCTTTTTCCACAGTCCTACAAAAATAACCAACAAACTTACTATCTCTATCAAAAATAATACTTTTTGGTGTTCCATGCAATCTAATAATCTCTTTAAAGAGAATCTCAGCAACATGCACAACATCTGATGTCTTCTTACATGGTATGAAATGAGTCATTTTAGAAAATCTATCCACAACAACAAATATGGAATCATACCATCTTGTTGTCATAGGTAATCCAAGGACAAAATACATACTGATGTCACTCCATAGTTTCTCAAGAACAAAAATAGGTGTATACAATATTCTTACTTACTCCTTTTGTAAGTTGACAAACTCCACAACTCCTTACAAAATTCTAAACATCCTTATACATCTATGGCCAATAATACTTGTCCTCAACAAATTCAATGTTTTATCAATTCCAAAATGTCCATCCAATCCACCACAATGTTTTTCCTTTGTCAAATTAACTCTAATAGAACTTATTATATATAATTGAATTCCTTTGAACAAAATACCTTCTTGAATAAAATACTCATCATATTTACTCATGTGATCTGATAGATTTGGTGATCTACACTCTCTCCATACCTCATAAAAATCAAGGTTAGTATCATACAACTCTTTTATTTCATCAAACCCAAGAACTTCAACCTTCATCTTAGTAAACAAAGAACATCTTCTTCTCAATACATCAACAACTTAGTTAGTGACTTCACTTTTATGCTTGATCACAAATGTGAAATTCTACAAGTACTCAACCCACTTCATATGTCTTTGATTTAACTTATGTTGACTTCTCAAATACTGTAAAGCTTTATGATCAGTATACAATACAAAATCCTTATGAATCAAGTAATGTCTCCACTTCTTCAAGGATTGAAGAATAGAATAAAATTATTGATCATACACATAATACTTCCTTTTAGAATCATTCAACTTTTCACTAAAGAAAGCAACATGTTTACCTTCTTGACTCAACACAACTCCTATTGCACTGCCACTTACATCGCATTCAACTTGAAATAGCTTATTAAAATCAGGCAAAGCCAATATAGGTAACTCAACAACCTTTTTTTCAAAGTCTCAAAACTCTTATCAGCTCCATGTGTCCACTAGAATTCTTTTTATCTCTTCTCATTGTCTTAGTCATAGCATTACAAATAGAACTAGAATTATTTATAAACTTCCTATAGAAATTAGCCAAACCATGAAACTATCTTACCTCACCCATATTCTTAGGTGTAGGCCATTCTAAAATTGCTTTAATCTTCTTAAGATCCATTCTCAAACCATTAACTAAAATCACAAATCCTAGATACAATATCTCCTCTTGCATAAAAGAACACTTTTTCAAGTTAATCATCACTTCTCTTCCTTCAATCTCTACAATACTTGTCTAACATGCTCAAGATGTTCTTTCTTATTCTTATATAATATCAAAATATCATCCAAATAAACATTCACAAACTTACCCAAGAATCTCTTGAGAACTTCATTCATCAATCTCATAAAAGTAATAGGTGCATTAGTCAAACCAAAAGGAATTATCAACCATTTATACTGACCATCTTTCATCTTGAATGTAGTCTTCCATTCATCACCTTCTCTAATTCTAACCTAATGATAACCACTCTTCAAATCAATCTTGGTAAAATACTTTGCTCCATTCAAACAATCCATTTTCTCATCCATCCTCGGCATAGGAAACCTATATTTCATTGTGATCTTGTTAATGGCTCTAGAATCAGCACACATTCTCTATTCTCCATTCTTCTTAGGTGTTAATACAATAGGTACAACACATGGACTCAAGCTTTCTCTGATCAAACATTTTTACAAAAAATCATGCACTTATTTATTAAGTGAACTTCATTCTCTATAGGTGTCAATCTATATGGTGCTTTATTCAAAAAACTAGCTCCAAGAATCAGATTCATATAATGACTTATACTTCTTATTGGTGGTAAACCATCAAGTATGTTCTCTATAACAATATATTTATACTAATTCAACAAAATTTCCATTTCTATTGGCACTCAATCAATACTACCAGCTTTTGTTGTCACTCGGTTGACATTGTATGTTATTCAGTTACTACTAACCTTTTTTACTTGGTTATTACTGGCACAACTTGGTCTTCTACGAATTATGGAAAAACCAATTTGATTCTTCTTCATTTCCTTTTCAAATTGCTTTCCATGGACCACACAAACTTGAATAGTAGTACAATTTACCTTATCTATACTTTAAATCAAAGGCAACAATACTTGTTTTCTCCCATTCATCTAAAGGGTATATTGATTCAATCTTCCATCATGTATAACATATCTATCATATTGCTAAGGTCTACCCAATAGAATATGGCAATAATCCATAGGCATAACATCACATAGAACTTAATCAAATTAATTTCTAATATTGAACTTCACTTGACACATTGTTCACTTACCAATATTTTATGTTCATCCTTGATCCATGAAACATGATAGGGTTCAGGATGCTTTAGCCTCTATAATTGCAACTTAGTAACCAATTCCTTTGATGCCAAATTTGTTGAACTTCCACTATCAGTTATCACTTTGCAGCATTTTCTAGCCATATTAGATTTGGTCTTGAAAAGACTTCTTCTTAGGATAGTTTCCTTATCAATTCCCTTATTATAGAAAGTTCTCCTCGCCATTATATTTTCTCCAACCTCAGGTCCACTTGGTGAACCCTCAATGTCTCCTTGAATCATAACATTTTTGTTACCTTGTTCATTCTCACCAAAGTTTCTACACTCAAAAGATCTATGGCCTTCTTTACCACATCTAAAATAATTAGCTTGAAAACCACCTCTAAAATAAGAATTACCTCTACCTTGGTAAGACATAGTACAACCCTGATAAGAATTACCACCTTTCTATTCAATCTTACATTTTTCATGATTCTTCCATTTATATTTTCCCTTATCTTACACAACATTGTTAGATCTACCACCTTCTCCATAAGATCTACCTCTGCCTCGCTGAAATCTACCACCTCTACCTCTTTGTCTTTGCTCATGCTTCTTTTTCAAGATCTCCTCATCTTTCAAGGCATATTGGTATGCTTCTTCCACACTTTCCAATTTCACAAAGCTTATTTCATTTTGAATTCTAGATCTCAATCCATTGAGATACCTTGCAACTTTCTCAACCTCATCATCCACATTTCTAGATATGATGTACAATCTATAGAATTCCTCAGTATACTCCTTGACATTCATGTCCTTTTGTCTCAAATTTTGCATCTTTCTCAACAAGCTAACTTGGTAATTAGCAAGAAGGAATGTCTTCTTCACTTTGTTCACCATTTTTAGCCAATTTTTTATCTTCTCCTTTCCTCTCCTTTGTCTATCAGTTTGCAAATGCTCCCACCATAGTGAGGCATGACCTTTCAACCTATTGGCTGCAATCTTCACTTTCCTACTAATAGGAGTGTTTTCAAATTCAAAGAACTTCTCCATATCAGAGATCCAATCCAATACAACATTGGTATCCAATTTTCCATCACAAGGAACAACTTCTACAATAGGCTTTGAATGTGCCCTAGTCAATACCCTCAACAATATTTCCTCATCTTGATCTTCCTTAGGTTTTGGATTAGGGTTTGGTATTGTTTCTTCATCATCACTCACATCATCAAGATGTGCTCCTCTCCTCTAGGTTGTATTCACAACATCTAATTTGTCTTCAATTTGTCTCAACATGTCCATAATAGCAATGTCAATATTTCCTCTACCTCGAACCATCTTTATAAACAAGTTCCTACAAGATCATAACCCTCTACAAGTTATAGGTCAAATCCATAGATCTGCAACCCTAAAACTAAATTCCACTTAGGGTTCTACATGATCCAATCTCCACAAGGATGAACCTCAAGCTCTAATACCACCTAATGCAAGGAGGGAATGAATAGCTAGGGCAAAAGGCACACCTACCTATCCAACCACCTTGTTGAGTGAACACAATAAAAGGATATACATGGAGAACAACACCAAGGAGAGAGAGAGAGAGAACAAACACATTTATTGATTCATCAAGTTATTGTCATACATGCCTAGCTGTAAGGCCTTCTAGGTTATAGACATACAAAACATAACTTCAAGATCTATGATCTAGCTTCAAATTCACAATTCCAAAAACATCTGCTTTGAATCTCTAAGTCCTTTCTATAAACTAAACCAACTACCTCTACTTATACTTGACAAAAAGGATTAAAAAAGATTCTAGATCATTATATAATAGAAAGGTCAACCTTAAAATGGTCTACTCATCCCAAGACATGATACCATCATTAAATTCATGATCCAAATTAAATATGTAAGTCATCTTGAACTAAGAACCAATCACAAAAAACTCAGTCAAAGAAGATCCTGAGCATCAACAAAGATTGGGTTTACTCGACACATTAAGGAACACTTAGCCACACTAGATATCTTGACAAATACAAGATAACTACAGTAACTTGGTCATCGCTAGCTAGATTAACTCAGCCATCACTAGCTATAGTAACTTGGTAGTGACAACAACTTGGAAACCACTAGCACTCAGCTCTAAAATATATAATGAACAAAGATGAGTAGGATAGAAAGACAACCCAAGATGATTTTGCATCAATAACCTAGTTAAATTGATCTAGTTGTTGATTAGCTGGGCTAATTACAAATTCTTGTAGAACTGTCATTAGATTAGGTATGAAATTTGGACTGTAAATTCTCAAAGACACTTGCAAGTGATTCCAATGTCATAGTACCCACCACAACATTTTCCTAGATTCTATCCAATGCTCCCATAATATCCTCTATGTTGTCTAATTGTTGTTTCTATCATGCTGTCTCTTTCTAAAGCCGCTCCTTCTCCTTCTAGTATATTGCCATAGACTCTCTCTTGTGCCTTAAATTTTGATCAAACTTTGAATATCTACCTCTAGCATATCTAAAATCAACTTCACATTGTATTGTAAGTTTGGCATGGGTGTTTGATCCTTGATAGCTTTCATTTCAGCATTTTAGCATTCAAGTTTTTAAGTTTCCTCTTCATTATATGTTTGGTTTAGGGATGATTTCCTCCAATTCAATTATGGTGCATCTCAACTAGCTGCTCCAATGATACAATCACCCATTTATCTCTAGATTGTGCAAGCACTTGTTGTTTTATAGAATCTAGATAGATACTAACAGTTCCAAAGCCATAAACCTAAAGACCATCATGTGTGTGTTCCACTTTAGGGAAAAATTGGCAAAGAAAATGTAGATGCAATACATGACAAATTTCACAACTTGTAGTCCTCCCAATATTTGGACTATAAATTCTCAAAGACACTTTCAAGTGATTCCAATGTCATATTACCTATTGCAACACTTTCCTGGATTCTATCTAGTTCTCCCATAATATCCTTTATGTTGTCTATCTATTGTTTCTAGCATGCAGTCTCTTTCTAAAGCTACTCCTCCTTCTAGTGCATTTCCATAGACTCTCTCTTGTGCCTTAAAATATAATCAAACTTCTCAATATTTGACTCTACCATATCTAAAATCAACTTCACATTGTGTTGTAACTTTGGCATAGGTTTTTAATCCTCAACAACTTTCATTTCAACATTCAAGTTTTCAAGTTTCCTCTTCATTATATGTTTGGTTTATATATCAATGATTTCCTCTAGTACAATTATGGTGCATCTCGATTGTTAGATCCAATGATGCAGTCACCCATCTATCTCTAGATTTTGTAAGTACTTATTATTTTATAGAATCTAGATAGATACCAATAGTTCAAAATCCATAAACCAGAAGACCATCATGTGTGCATCCCACTTAAGGGAAAAATTGCATGTCATGTTCTTGTGCATATGTTTCAATGACTTCCTTCAAACTCAATTGAGGTGCACCCATGGAATTATTCAGGTGAATCCCACTTCCCATGGAAGTTGAGGCTTGTTGTTGAGCATATATTGCTGCTAAAGTGCGTCAAATTGGCACTGCTCGATCACCCTAAGATAGCTTAGATTCTCTCTAGCCCCAGATTGTTCCACAATCATACGCTTTACACCTTGATTCATCACTTCAAGGGCTACATTTAGCTAGATTCTTATCCTCTCATTAGCAAGAAGCTCATAGAAAAATAGTCCTCTCATTAACAAGAAGCTCATAGAAAAATAGTCCTTTCCACCCTAAAAATGATTGTGTTACTTTATTAAAATTAGGACCTAAACAAAGCCAATGCTACAAAACCTACTACCACTTTGAAAAAAATGTTTCCTCCAACATTGAAACCATATGATAAATGGGATTGTCACACGCCCAAGCCATAACCCAATTAAATTGGTCTACTTATTGATTAGCTAGGTTGATTACAAATTCCTATAGAACTACCATCAAATTAGGTACAATAAAATAATTAATTAATTGTTCCTAGCTAGCAGGATCAAATACAGTTTTCCAAGGTGATAAAATTGCATATGTAGATGCATCACTTGCATACCAAGCATGAAGCACATTCCCCAACTTATAATGAATGGTTGTATATAGAGGTTCTATCCATTTCCCCAAAAATGGAAATAAACCATAAACAATATTAAAGGAAACATAGGCTTTCCCATGTAGAAACTATGATCTAAAAGTAATATTTTTTTAATAATTTGCCAAGAAGTTGTAATTGTGATGGTTTGTTCCAATGCCTAGCCATTCCTTGCAGAATACAATTGTCTCAATAGTGTCATAACTACAATGGAAAGATCTGATAGATAATCATCGCTTATACAAACCCACTATTGCATACACGTCATAATTGTGAGGGATGACTAGAAATTGAAGCCATTGTAATTATGACGATGTAGTGTTAATTGCAACATTGTGAACATGAACTCTTATCCCTCCCTTCTTCCAAGTTATGATAGTGTTAACCATTACCATTATGATGGTTTCCCTTGCTATCACAATTTGCGACAACAAAAGTTTGACAGTCGTCTGACAGGAGCCAATTCATGGTTTTGTCATTGGGGCGATGGGTAGACATCACAATTATGATGGTTTGTTTTCGCAAAATGGGTCCAAATGTAGTAGTGTTTATAATTCTCATTGCTTTCTTGTTAGTCACTCCTCATTTTTCTCCAACCTACTACTGTAGTGTATTGCTATGTCAATTCCACATACATTGGCACATAACTCCCCATCTACATTGATATGTAGATAATTATCAGGACTGTCCAAGTCTGTGTTATTCAACCACTTATCAAATTTGATATCAAATAATGTTTGATCAGATTGATAGATATTATCTAGGTTAAAGCATGTTCTTTTATGCATTCTATAATATTCTACAATAAACATAGCCCTTTGTTGGGCCTTTTTCATTATATCCCTCCTCTCCTCGAGCATGGGTAGAAGAGCTTCTAAAGTTAAGAGCATCTCTACATCTATCAACTTTGAATGAAGGACAAGATATTTTAGGTTTTTCAACTTGTCCTTCTTAGAGTTAACGAGTCCAAGCAATGATAGATATTTTGAAAAAAGATGATGGGCTAGTTTGTCCAAAGATATCCATCTTGTATCATTATCCTTAAGAAGCTCGTTCCCACTAGTTATTCCATTGAAAAATACTTTAAATTCCCTAAATTATTTAGGACATCAACATAAATATTGGTAGACCTCCTTGATTAAAGTTTCAACTTTCTCTACTTGAGCATTTGAGCTCACAACTCCAAAAGCTAGATTCATTCTATGGGCCATGCAATGAATGCCAATAAAGTAGGGTACTAAATAAAATTTTCTCTTTGTGCAAAGATCATTTGTATTACCTTGCATTACAGAAGCTCCATCAGCTCCAACACACACCCAATTTTTTGGAAATTGTAATTTTATCCAGACCTCCATATTCAATTAGATTTTTCTTGAACAGTTCATATATATTTTTTGATTTGCACTTCACTCCATTTTAGAAATAAATAGTAGTAGAGGTTGGCAACCAAGATTGTGTCTAGTATATTAATGCATGCATATCCAAGAAGTATTATCAACTAGTGTAACTTCATCTAATGACATTGCAATAAAACTTTACTCTTTTATTTTTTCCTTTGCATCTTCTTTTCCAAGCTCAAAAAGTTAACATTCTCATTCCCATCCATTGTTTAATGACTAGTGACTATTGGGATAGTTATGAACTTTCAAAATGTGCAACAAAGTACTCATTGATGGGTAGTCTATCATGGGACACCCTCTTTTCAAATATAAAAGATAACACTTAACTGAACAACTTTTCCATTTGTTCACTTTCTAGTAATCTTGCAAGATAATATTCAATAGAACCTTTAACTTCAATACGCTTGATCTATATGTTCTCCCAATAATGATATATTTCATCATTTTTAATATGCTAGCATTTATCCATCATTTTCCAAACTACTATTGTTTTTTCAACTCCATCTATCTTTTCCTTTTTGTAAACTTTACCAATATTTTTTTCTATGATGTCAAGTTTTAACTATAACCTATTTTCCTTCTTATTTATCATGGTGCAAATCTTGCATCAACATTCTATGAGAGGTTCACCTTTAATTGGATTGGCCACTAGTTCTATGAATGGATACTTTGAGACCCAATCTAATTAAAAATTCTTTGACAGATCACACCTACATTATTTTTTTTAATTGGCTTTTGTTTTCCCCTTCCATGTAGTATTATCATATAAATATGTGACATTCTCACCCAACTCTAGGGATTTTGGCTACTCTAGGTATCTTAATGTACTTGTAAAACATCTTCAAGTTCATTTTCATCTAAAATATTAGGCTCGCCTACTTCTTCAATATACCTTGTGGGTTGTGAATCTTGTAATTGTGGTTGATGTTGTGATGATGTGCCTTTTTGAGTAAACTGTGATGATGAAATTTGCTGATTTTTACCACCAAAGTATGATGATAAGGTTTTCCTTTTTACATGCATCTCTTAGCTTTCCCTACATTCAAGGGTCCTACCCTTCTTCTTGTTTGACATCTTCAACCAAATAAAGGTTGCCAATAAAAAATTGAACTTACTAATGAGTAAAGGATAAAAAATACGATATACACTAGTAACTATATCTAATAATAAATAATTCAAGTCTTCAGGCCTACAAAAAAAATATAATTATAAAATCATGTTTGATGTCTCTCGACTAGTGTCCACTATATTACTAATTTTTCTTGACTCCCCATTCAATAAGAATGAACTATAGATTGTAAAAATCTAATTAATTAGTATCACTTACCTCTAATGTGACTCTCTTGAGACTTCTTCACTTTTGATCAAATTTGAGAGATCAAAATCAAAAAAATTGTGTAAACTGAAGTTGGTTATGAATGTATTTATAAGGCTCCTAAGCTCCTTGGACCTTTCTTTGGTGAGTTCAGTGGGAATCTTATATGGTATACAAATATTTGGCAAAGCCTATGTAATCATGACACATCTTATGTAATTTTGGAGGTGACGATGGTACATCTAATCATTTTCTATGATTAAAAGAGCAGGAAAAATGGCCGAATTTAAAATATGTATTTTGACAAATGGAAAGTGAATTGGATACCTATTCCAAAATTTATTTATAATAACAAGAATGAATTAATTGTGTCCAATAAGACATGCTTGAAAATCGTGGTGAAATTGTTACACTTAAGCCTATCCTAAACATATAATCAATTGGTGACCCCGATGGCATGCACCCCAATAATGTAGAAAAAAATTGGCGATTGGACTAGTTGGTGGATCTAATAAGTGGAAAAATCCAATGACATGGCCAACCCCGTATGATCCCCTATATCACCAAATCCATGTCCACTTACTAGAAAAATTCATTGAATGGTGAATAATTTCCACTAATGAAAACCCTGACTTCAACATCTTCAAGTAACTTTGTTTCATACATATTCAACATGTATATATGTCTTGGTCAATCCTTTGAAGTAGGTTCTTCTTCTATCATCTTGTTTATGACTGACTCAACATCTTGTCCTTCTCTCTTCACTACTTTAGGCAAGTCCTAAAGTGTGATTTTTTGCATCAATTTGTAAGATATTATTGTCATAACATTTGATGCAAAGCTCCATCTCAGCTTAATTAGCCTTATTTAGAGGAATCACCCCCCAATTTTCCTCTTAGATATTCATGTGCATCCTTAGGTAAGGCTTTTGTGAAAATATAAACTTTATGTTCCTTTGTATTCACATACTCCAATATCACTTCTTTGTCTTGTAAAAACTCTCTCAAGTAGTGATACTTGATAGAAATATGCTTGGTCTTGGTGTACATCACAATTTTTTTAGATATGCTTATAGTACTTGTGTTATCATAGAATATAACAATAGGTTCAGTGATCTCTTCCTTCATTTCTTTCAATAATTACTTGATCCACACTATGTTAGAATGTTTAGTTGTTATTGCTTTATATTCAACTTCTATTGTAGATTGGCAGATGCAATTTTTCTTCTTGCTTGTCCATGAAACTAGTATCTTTCCTAGAAAGAAAGATCCATTGGTTGTACTCTTTCTATCATCAACATTTCTAACCTAATCAACATCTGTATACACTTTCAATTCAAACTTGTCATTCTTCTTGTAATACAATCCATAGTCCTCTATTCTTTTCAGATGTCTTACTATTCTTTCCATGGCCATCACATGATTCTCCTTAGGATTGCAAAAAATCTAGCAACTATCCCAACTACTAGTGCAATATCTAGTCTTCTATGAACACCATATTGCAACTTTCCAATCATTGATCCATATAAAGTTTGAATCACATTAGTAGAATCATCATTCTTTGAAAGTTATGTCTAATAGCCATGGGTGTTTGAACCATTCTTTAATCTTCCATACCAAAAGTTTTGAGTATATCCTTGATATATTTTGATTTTATAATGTATATACCTTTCTTCATTTGATACATCTGCAAGAAAAAAGAGAATTTGATCTCTCCAAACATAGACATCTCAAACTCTTGTCTTATTTGATCTACAAATGACTTACACATTACATCCTTTCCATCAAATATGATATTATCCATAAATATCTCAACCAAAAGTATCCCTTTTTTAGATTTAATCTTCAAGTATAGATTTCAATTGTCAATTTTCCAGTTGCAAAACCAATCTTCACCAAGTATGTGTGCAACCTTTCATACTAAGCTCTAGGGGCTTATTTCAATCCATACAAAGCTTTGTGCAACTTACATACCATATCACTCTTTTTTGGTTCAACAAATCCTTTAGGTTTTTCAATATAGACTCCTTCCAGAATTTCATTCAGAAATGCAAACTTGACATCCATTTGGTATACTTTGAATCCCTTCTAATTAAAATATGCAAGCAAAGTTATCACTTCTTCCAATCTTGCAATAGGGGTAAATGTCTCCCCAGAGTCAATACCTTCTTCTTGTGCATATCCCTTAAAAACTAGCTTAGCTTTATTTCTCATTACTTCACCTTTCTCATTCAACTTATTTTCGAATTCCCACTTTGTTCCAATAACATTCTTGTCTTTTTGTCTAGGTACTAGTGACCAAGTTTTGTTCTATTGTGATGTGAAGCCTAATCAAACTCAGAGGTTTATTCAGCATGGTTTCCTCACCATATTATTTCTACAAGGGTTTGGGGGTAGCACCCCTAAGATGAGTTTTGTTGGGCAATTGTTATGCACGAGGTCCACAACAAGAATCCATTGTGCAATTCCTCTCTTGAAAAGCTAATCTTTTGGGATCAACTCCAAGGTTAAGTATTTGTCTTGTGACATACCAAAATCTGCTCAGTTGAAGATATATGTGATTGTTAATGAGGAGGCATTTTTTGGTTCTATTTTGATCTCAGAATGAAGTAAAATATGTTCGTTGTCTCAAAATAACACACGAAAGAACAATATTTTCTATTTTCTATTTTTCAATTAATGCAATCTAACAATGCAACTAAAATGAGTTCCTATTCTATTAAGGGGTTAGCAAAGAAAATAATGAAATTGAAAGCAAAATAACATGAAATTGAAAAAATGCAAAATTGAAATCCTAATGGACATAAACTACAAAAAACAACACACTGTGAGTTAAGCTTTTGAATAAATTGGTAGGAAACTAATGAAAATAGGAGCAGCGCTTCCTAGATTCCACTGATGCAATTTTCAATGGGAAATTTCAATAACCAAATGATGTTTCACTCTTCATCAAATCGCAAGGCCATTAAAAGTGTGCTCATGCGAGACAAAGAATTATGTAGGCACAATTTGGTGACTTCTTCTCAAGCTTGTTATGTTAGCAGAATTCATAAATCTATAGCTAACACCAAAACTAAAAGATCACACAACCAAAAACAATGCAATAAACCTTTGGCTCAATCACAATCTCATGAACAAAATTCACAAAACAATGACACATTCAAGAAAGAATCACTACACTCCAAATGCGAACACCAAAAGCATAATTTTATTACATAATAATGGCAACCCTTGTTACATATTACAATGGGTTATTTATAAGAAATAATCTCCTCAATTTGTGTTGAGAGTGAGAGATATCTTTATGCAATAAAATACTTTTAAAACATTAAAACAAACTAAATATATACAATCTAATAGTTAATCTAGTGCTTAGTGGGACTCCATCCATATTTTATTCATTAATTGGATGCATGAGCCCTTTACATATCAAAAATAGAGAAAATATGAGAGAGAAAATAGGAGGAAGCCTTTAGTTGAAGTAGCAGCATCTGGAGGTGCCGAAAATAGAAGTTGGTCCTTTATTAGGTGTGTGTCGAAGTTAGACTATCGTCAGAATGTGTTCCCAATGCACGGAAAGCACTATTTTTGGAACAACTAGTTAACTATTGGTGCAGCTCTGAATTGTGGAGATGAAGACCTACATACCTACAGACCTACACACCTACAGAGCAACAGACCTTGACAGGGTCAAAATCTCAAAATTTTACTAAGTGTCAAAATTGAAATTCTGGCATTTAGGTTTTGTTCTTCTTCATCCCAAAGCTATGTTTGGATGTTTGCCCTTGAATTTCTCTATCATCTCAACAATCTTAGCTACATCTAGAAGATCTAAAGCCTCATGCTTATCTTTTACCTTCTATCTATAATTTTCTAGCGCAATCTAGGTGTCATCAAAATCCTTGAGTTTGGTATCCAATTCTAACAAGGCTTCTTCTATCTTGAAGGCTTGTTGGATATCCTCATCATTAGCAACCTCCATAAAAATCTTCCTGAAATTCTCCACTACTATCTCTATAGGTAACAACTTTTCTCGTTCCTCATCTTCAAAAATATCCAAGCATGCATCATTATATTGTCTCTCTACTTCCAAAATTTGCTCTCGAGCTTGGTCCTTCAGCTGATGAATCTCCTCATGTAATGTTCCCATTACCTTATTGCTATATGCTATCTTTTCTATCCAATCATCAATCATGTCTAATTCTTCTCCAGTCTATACATCAATCAAAACCCAGTATCTTTAGCCCTTTATGGCTTGTAGAGTTTGCAAATCCTTACTCCAGGCTCGTACCTCATCCATAATATTGAAATCTTACTTCAAAATTGCTATGATATTATTCACATTCTCCTATGTAGCATGCAGTAACTTCAAATTCCCTATGATGATCATAACACCTTTCTCCTCAAAACTTTCTCGCCATTGCTGAAAAACCTTCAAAAATGGATCAAGTTGTACACCTCCCCCTTCCCTAAGTATAGTGCTCAAGGTCTGCTTAGGGTGTTTAGGATCTAGAGGACCAACTACTTTGGCTAGATATCCCTTTAGGATCTCAACCTATCTTTGAAGTGCTTGGAGTTTGGCCTCCTCTTGTTCCATGTACTTGAGAACCTCTTTGACTCCCATAGTCATCATTTGTCAAGCTAAATCCCATGTAAGCCTCCCCAACATAACATCCTTTAATTCATAATCATTGAGGCTAAGGCCTTCCACATCTGTGCCTTCAAGAGGGAGAACCCACTTGTGCAAATAGTTCCTGGTTCCTTGTGCTAGTGACAAATGCCAATGGCATTGCCTCGTGTGATGGGGACTCAAGTCTATTCAAGATCTCTGAAATGTCACAAATTTCATCCTTTGGAGCACAAAATTGAGGCTTAATACTCCTCATTATTTTCTTTCAAATTCATCTAGCGATGCATGTTGCTGAGGACCTGGCTCTTGATGATGAAGGAATATGTTCTGCAACCTCCTTCCCTTTGTTGCTCCTACTGGGAGTTGTATCCTATTGGGAGGGCTTTCTTCTGTAGCCTTAGTCTCTATGGATCCTATAGCTTATGCCTTAGTATCTTGGGAAGGTGGTTGAGAATATTTGATCATTTATCCTTCCTTTGATACTTCATCGATTGCCATTTGTTGTGGTCACTCCTCTAATGATGGTTTCTTCTGAACCTGCTCTCCCCCTAAACTCTAAGGTGGAGGAGTTACTGAGCCTTGTTCTACCACTTTCAATCATGGCGAAGACAGAGGAGTAAGATCAAGAACCTATGTATCTGGAAACATTTGTGTCCAGCCTTCCTATTGAGGTTCACCTATAGGGGTTTCCTTGATCTTATCCCTAATCAACTCTATACCTATGGGCATGAAATCAAAATCTGACATTAAGAAAACATCATCACCCTCTTCACTTTGCTCATCCACCCACTGTTGTGGTTCATCTTCTAAAGAAGAGAGTTCTAAGGATTCTAACTTTGAGTAGATGGTAAGGTACTCGTGGCACTCTTCCTCTGTTGCAACTCTGTGGCTCTAGCTAGCCGAGTTCTTCCTTATAGGGGCACTTGTTCCTCCTCCTCTTCTAATTCTTCTTCCTCCTCTTTGTCTCCTTCCAGAATGCTTTTAGGAATAGATGGATTAGGCACTAATTTACTACTAATCCTTTGCCTTTTCTTTATTTGAATCTTAATCCTCTTCTTATGTTTCTTTGGGACAGAAGGAGAAGTTGGCTCTTTTTGCACAGCAGGAATGCAAGCTTGTGGAATCTCTCCCTCTTTTGGTTGGTTAAACACAATGGGAGGAAATTGAGGTTCATCTTGGACTTGGGTAGCTCCAGTATCATCAAACCCTTGTGGACTCTATTCCTGTTGTTAGGGAGGTGCTTGTTCTACAGCTTTTTATGCCTGAATCCTCTAAGGGGAGGTCCTCTTTCTTTTATTCTTTCCCTTTGTTTCAGGAGGGTGATAATATCTAACTAGGCAATCAAGCTGGTATACTATCTTTGGCCTGATAGGAGATTAGGTTGCGAAGGTAGGAATTGTTACTTTCTTCCCTCTAACTCTTTCTGGGTAAGCATGTGCATGGAAGATTACTATATCAGGAATTGGATCAAGTGGAAAAGGTTTCTTGATCCAATCCTTCATCATTCTAATGACATGCCTTGCCTAATGATTAATATCATTAGCCTCCTCCCTATCAACCTTAGCATTCATAATGGGTCTTTCACTAATTTTTTCAGTGTTGAATAGGGGGTCCAGTGACTCTTTAGAATCATGTTTCTTTATTTCCTCTGGGATGTTCAGCTGGAGAGCCTTTTTTGCTAGATACAAAGTCATCCTACAATAGTTCCTAATGTAGACATCATATTCATTTGTGGCATTCATCCAATGATCTTCAACAACATCCTCATGATGGAAGTCCTTTCCTACTAAACTCTCCACTCTCCCAACATTGTCAAAATTGGGATAGGGAGAGTGGTATTCTTCAAGGGGATAGTTCTCCGACTCCCACTCAAAGGATAGAATATACTGCTTCCTCTTCACCTGATATGGTCCAATGACCAATGGCCATGCCCAGCAAGGTCTCCATTGCCTCTTTATTTTCTCATATGCCGACTCAATTTGTTGGGAAATCTCCAATAGCATTAGTTTGTCACTTGGATAACTCAGGAGCTTCTTAGGATTGATAGAGGCACTAGCTATCTTCAAATATGTGAATGTCTTGAACTGGATGAAGTAGGCTCTAAGAGCTGTAATCTGTGCTTTGGCTTCATCAAATAACCTCTTTCCATAGTCTCCCTCAATGAATTGAATTATCACAAAGATGAACACATCATTCACAATTCTTTACTCCTTGCTCTGTGCTGAGAGTTTCTTCTTCACCAGCTAAGGGTAGACTATGTATGGCAAGGCATTGGGATCCGACATACTGCCTCTTCTATACAAATTGGGATAGTTTGTTGGCCTTGCTGCAAGCAAGTATACCATGTAAGAAGTCATGTAAAACTTCTTCTTGTCCTTCACCATCCTCAATTGCTCACACAAGTTTTCACTTAGTGTGGTGGCCCAGTCTAGTGGTATCTTTGCCTGTCTAATGGTGTCAATGAAGTTGACCATAAAGGTTCTGAGGTGACCTGTTGTGGGTAAGCCCATGACTTTGCTCAAGAGAATGATAGAGTATCCAATGTCCTCCTTCACGTATCCCTGAGTCATATCCACTTTTCCTTTTATCCTTCCCCAAGGAGGCTCCTCAATGAGGTATGAAAATTGTATGATGTCAATTGCCTCATGTTGGGGCTTCATGTACCATCTCTCAGCTATTTCATATGAGAGCCTAATGAATTGGTCCACTCTTGGGAGATGGAAAACCCTCTCAATGTTATTAGGTCATAGATCCAACATCACCTCTTTGGTGACACTCTTGACAATTCTCTCTTTAGGAATAAAACATTGTGACAAGGCCATGAATAGTTCAACTAATTGCATTGATATAGGATGTGATGTTGCATTCACCAACCCAGAATGAATCAATGCAGATACCAAGGCTGACCTTTCTATTAGTTTATTGAAAATTTTGAGGAATTCTCCTAGATCTGTGTGCCCGAGGTTGATATCTCTATTTTTTGTGAAATCATTATGGAATCTCGACTTCGAGGGAATGCCTTGGAATTTGAAGATGATGGGTTTGGGTGTGACTCCAGATGTGCATGCCATTTGATCACCTATACATTGTGAGAAAAATGTTTAATAGCTCAAAGTAATAAAGAAAACGTAAAAGCTTTAAATCTAAATAAACATAAACTAAAATGCCCAATTTGGGCATTTTTAATTTTTTTAATTTTTTAATTTATATATATTATTATATTTATTTATTTATTTTTAAATTATTATTTTTAATTTTTTTTTCAAAATTTAAATCAATTAAAAAAAATGTGTGTAGGGTGCAAGGCATGCCGCAGGCGTGAGTGGCACTGCGGTTGCATGAGTCGTAATGCGAGCGCGAGCAATGTGAGTGTCATTGTAGCTCCGATGGTAATGCCACCATGTGAGCACGCACAGTGCTAGTGTCACCACGGCTTGAATTTTAACACCATTTCGTGAGTGCAAGTAATGTTAGTGCTACTACAACTTGAATGTTAATGTCATTGCACAAGCGCATGTAATGTTAGCACCATCGTGGCTTGAATAGTGATGTCACTGCATAGGCGTGAGTAATGTTAGCACTGCCATGGATTTGAATAGTGATGGCATCACTGCACGAGCAAGCAATGTTAGCACTGTCACAGCTTTGAACAGTGATGACACCGAGTATTTATCTTGTGCCATCATCAAAAACCCTATAATGAAAATGAAAAACCAAGATAAGTTTTGGGGGAGCTTGGGGGTTTTTATAACCATTGTCCCACACTAAGCGAGGTGCGCAGTGCGCTTCGGCATGGGTGCGCTGGTGCACAGTGCACACTTCATCCGCGTGCACGTGTATGTTATTAAATTAAATGTTTTTTTATTATATTTATTTATTTATTTATTATTTTATGATTTGTATATATATTTTTAATTTTTATGATTTTTCATCCTTTTCATTTTTTGAATTTTTTTGTATTTTTGAATTTTCTAATTTTTTGTGTTTTTCTAATTTTTTTATTTTTTAGTATTTTTTGATTTTGATGACTCTAAAACCTTTTCTCTTGACTCTCAAACTATGAGTTTAGGAGTCAAAAAAAAAAGGGGTAGGGGTTCCCATTCATAGTGAGGAATGGGGCATGTGTTGTGAGACCACAACAAATAGCCCGAAAAAATGGAAGAAATGACCAAGGCATTTCTTCATTAGAAAATTTTTTCCCAATGTGTGTCAAACACCAACTGAACTTCAAACATCTCGAGCGTCTTTCAAATGACTTTTCAATCAAAATCTCAGAGTTTGAAACCTTCAAGATTAGTGTGTGATTTGTGTATTCATTCCCTTTGACATCTCAAGATGCAGTCTATCAAAGTTTCTTGTCAACTCGAAACAGTCTTCCACTCCTCCTAGCTCATTCATTCGAAATCTCGATGAAGGCTATCCATCAATCAACTACTTGACCAAATGAGAGAATCAATTCGAGGGCTCTTGGTGGGATGCCACATTCCTTTAGCTTTCTAGAAAATTTGAATGATCGCTCCATATCATTCAGAATGTTAATTTTGATGGAGCAATATTTTGAATACAAGATACTTTATTTTGAAGACATATCTTTTGCCCTTTCAGATCTTTAGAATCCTTTAATCTTAACACTATATTTTTCTTTTTTATTCTTTTTCTTCTCTTTTTTTTGTCTTTTTCTGTATCCTAATTATGCTTAGACTTTGTAGTCAGGACATCAGTGTCATTTCTTGGATTTAATCTCTTGCAAACATCCCTTGCGTTCCTCTTTTAGAACTTTCAAAAACTCTCACACCAAACAATGACCTTAGCAACCTTTTGAGGAGACCCCTCCTATTTGAACTAGTTGAAGTTTGGATTGTCTCTCATCATCTTTGACTTCAACTCAACACCACCTAAAACAATCAAATTTATAAATTTGCAAAGTGTTGAGAACTTGTTGGTCTAGGATTCTAATTTTCAGATTGAAAGTCCCCTATTTCCATAAGGAATGTTTGTTGCTTGGTTGGTCTAAGAGACACAATCATCCAAATGTTTTAAAAAAGAAATACCTCTTCCTAAAATTAGAGCCAAAGAGTGGTTAGTAAAATCTTGAGATAAAATTTCAAGTACACCTTACCCCCCAAGACTGACACAACTTTGAAAGGAAACACATGACTGAAAGCAAACATGCAACATGAAAGAAAACAAACATGCAAAAATCACTAATACATTAGGGGTCAATTTGCGACAGCGGGCAAATGTTATGTTTTTTTGGCTTTTTTTTTTCAATTATAGCTTGACGATGTTGCAATTGTGACATCAGGCAATGTAGGTGTCGCAATTGTGGCATTGTCAAGCTATAATTGAAAAAAAAAAATTAGAACACAAGTTTTGTTTGGCGGCATACAATATATGCCATTTCAAACATTTTTGCCCATCACATTTTCATTGGTACAGAGCCGATGTGGAGGAGCACGTGCATATATTAGCCTCATCAAGGTGTGGAGTAATTATGGTAGATCTTATCTACTAAGGCATGGGCAAGAGGATTGGTCGAATGCTTTGAGAATTTGGATTTTGATCAGGTCAATTGAGATATGAATTTGCTTTAGGGTGTTTGGTGATCTTGAAATTCAAGCATTTTGGATTTGGAGAGGGTGTCCACTCAGGTGAGGAGATCAGTTCATTTGTCAAATGTTATTTGATTGCTTCAATTTTTGCTGAGATTGATACAAAGAAGAGAATCATGTGGAAGGGAATACAAACATCTGAAGGACCGCCTCTACCTTGCACGAGGTGATATAAACATCTGAACGCATGGTAAGAATATGCTGACACCATGTTGATCAAAACAAGGGAAATTTAGTAAGCAAACAGTGCCTTAAAACAGGGGAATTGCAAACTGAAGCTCAAAAATATTGGAGACAGCAATTTGAGGGCAAATTAAATTCCCATATTGCAGAGGCCTATTCAGCGAGTTTGGTATATCTTCATTTTATTAAGATAAACCTATTTATTTGAGTTATAGTAAATTGTAGGTGTTCCCTTCTAGCTTTTCAGGAAGGGCTCCCCAAGGAACTATGGAGATGATCGTAGAGAAGGATTGCATTAATGGGGTAGACAGAAAATGACGTGAAATTTTGATGGACGTGAGAATGTGATCTCACATATTAGAGGAAAAATTCTTTCCATAATCCAATTTGTAAACAATAGATTGGCTATAGATCATTTAGATGATTTCATATGATTAAGACTAAATTCTTATGTTTCTAAGGATTCTACATCGTTCTTGACAGCACTATAATAGCTATAAATCTTTTATCCTAGGACAACATATAATGGGCTAGTCCTATCACTATGGATTAATTAATCTGAACCGAATCCTTTGGATGATTGGCCTTCCGTTTCTTAGGTACGTTAGATGGAGTGTGTGAAGAAGAGGATTCAGAAAAGGGATTCAAATACTGTCCTGACTCAACGTTTAGAGGGAAATTAAGAATGGCCCTCGAACCGCGTAATTCGAAAGCCTTACGGTCATATGCCGCTGCAGCTTCTTCGGGTGTGGCATAGCTGCCAAGCCAAAGTCTGGAGCTCTTCTTTTCTGGGTTTCGAATCTCTGCAGCATATTTTCCACGAGACTTAACGGATCTCACTCCCCTGTAATGTTTCTCATCTTCTCCCTCTTTATTCTTCTTTTCACGTCCCTCAGTAGCCAAGCTGGGCTCGATTTCCTCGGAAGACTGTTGGGCATTCGTCGTATCGTTGTATTCTTCCTCGCCGAGCAAATACTGACCAATTGTGTTCAACATTCTCTTTTCCTCCTCTCCTGGCGTCTCCATGATCGTGTCCGCCCTTTTTCGTGTTACAAATGTTGAAGGATATTTTGATCGTATATTTTATCTATTATGAATTTGTGTGTTATATTTCTGATTTATTGGCATTTTGGTAGTTATAGGGCGATGAAGCAATGGTGGACGTATTTTCGTGTAACATTCGTGATTAGCTATTCACGTTCACCATTCATTTCTACGAAAGGTTGTTGAGCTTCACGTTTGGAAAAGCCGGATAAACCTGGGTTGGGTAAGTCCATACCATTTCTCTATACGATTCATCTTATAGCCCAAAAAAATATTATTATATGGCTGGGGTGACTATCCATTGGTCGTCTAAGTTCTAATAGATTTCTACAATAATTGTTCATACAAAGTCCAAAAAATGATAGCACATGTAGTAATAGCTGACTACATATGTACTTAGAGTTCATCATTTTTTAGCTTTCTTAATGATTACTAGAGTGTACGCATAATTGATCAGCTTTTAGCACTTGTCATTGATCATTTTTTAGCTTTCTTCATTACTGATTCCTACATTTGTGCAGAAGGTACTATTTCTTTGATGAGCAGCTATTTGGGGGTGAACATAACAATTCCCAATGAACATTTCAAAATGACACTTTTAACCACCTCACACTTTATGAGTTCTATAGAGTTTCGTAAATGTGGAAAAGCTGAAACTTTAGCTTTAAGCTCTTCACTCACTGATGTCTGTTCATTGAAAAAATCAGCAAATTTGAAATTATGGATTAGGAGTTCTAGGTACCCGAAGATAGCCTAGATAGCTACTGGTTGTCTCCCTTAATCATCAACCACACAAATGATCGTAAAGTGATATTATTAAATTTAAAGAAAATGAGAGCTCAAATATTTTAGCAATACAATTAATTGATAAGTAGGATATAATTTCCACAGCTAGTCAAATTGTGATATGAATATCAGGATTTAACTGTGTGATTTTTGAGTCAAACTCGATGACCCATGATTCATGAGTAGTGATTCAACATTAATCCATCTCTCATAAGAATAAATGGAACACTTAGCACTCATTGGATCTAGGTGATGCTCACAGGAGTGAAGCACCGAGACTTCCTGGGAGGTCACCCATCCCAGTACTACTCTAGCCTGAGTGCGCTTAACTATGGAGTTTCCTCCATAGTTAAACCCAAAGCTTGCAACCCCATTTGCAAAACCTTCACCAAGTGTTGTGCCTTATGAACCATTCATTAGAAAGCCCCTTAAGCTCATCAATTGATAAGTAGGAGATAATTTCCACTGCTAGTCAAACAGTGATATGAATATCAGGATTTAACTGTGTGATTTTTGAGTCAAACTCGATGACCCATGTTTGACTCAAAAATCACACAGTTAAATCCTGACATTCATATCACAATACAATTAATGTTATAAATTTTTATTTTGTTACTATATATTATCTTAAAATTATTTTGATATGTGTGTGCACTTGATATGTTTTTATTTGTAGGTGTAGAATGTGGGCCTAAAATAAAAATTGACTTTTATATTTTCAAAATTATTTTATTATGTGGATGTTGTAAACATAGAGATTTGGTAATCTTTACTTTTCTTTAAATATCTTTTTTATGTTTTTGAGGAATAGATATGCCATCCGTTTTTTCCATCATTTCAAATCTAGGGCACTTCAATTTCAATGTGCATATTAGACTTATGACCTTGTTCATTGTTTTAAAATTTCCTTCTTTCCCATATCCACAATCTATGAATACGATTGCTAGCTTTCAACTTTCACAATTAATGTCATGACATAGAACTAGATGTTTGGATGGAGGTGTAGAAGTTTAATTAAATACCACATAAAAAGTGAAAAAAGAATTAAGACATTGGTGTGGGACTGAATGGAGGAAGACAACGAAGAAAAAGGGAAAGAGATTACATCTACTCTGGGAACTTTGATGCCCATGGCAAATAAATAGAGACTCGAATATACATTGCATCCCATTAAAGGTGGAAATAGTGGGAGATGTAGGAGAATAAGAGAACTTAGAAATTAATCTAAATGTTAAGATGTATAAAAGAATTCAATACTCAATTTGTGTCTATGTGTGTGTGCCCATGCGCCAATTCATGCCTATGCATACACCTACACATCTATTTTTCTTATGTCTCATCTCTATTGTCTCTTTAGTTTAAATTTGACAACCTTAGATTGTAAAGAATGAAAAAAAAAATTATCACTTTGACTAGTTAGGAGTTGATTGAAGATGTCAACCTCTTTAATCCTCATAGTAAGTTAGTTGTTTGATTTCTAATCTACATAAGTAGATGGAGATTTTAGAATCTGTTATCCCAAAAGTATCAGTGAATTACAAACACTTTTTTCCATTATCCACTACTTTTTTCAAACAAAGAAAGAACCAAATGCTAGCAATTAACATTGACTTATAATTAAAACATATTTTATGCCTCTAGCATATTTAGTTAGAAGCTTGAATTGAAAACTATGAAGTTGAATTCTTATATCAGTATCACAATAACATTAGCCTTGTCGATGTTTGAAAGAAGCCTATATCAAAAGCTTCCTCCTTTTATAACATAGCTATAATGCTTGATTTATTTAATTGAAATTTATTTTGTTATCATTTTCTACAACATTTCCTTTCTCTCTCTCTTTTTTCCAGATGGAGATCTTCCACGAAATCCTTTTAACTATCTGATATGAGAGCACGTGTCTAATGAATGAATTTCTTGGGCTAAGAGCAAAGGATCAAGAGGTGTCTATTTTGCCAAGTTCGCTAAGGGAATGATCTTAATTAGATCCCTTTTTGATGTCAGGACATGACACTCAAAATGACGTAATATGTGGTGAGCTCTTTAAAAACCCTTCAACTTTACCAATAGACCAAGAACCTATTGACTACTTTTTTCGAACAAGGATGCATTGCATCTAGTTCCTGCCATTACTTATTTTGTTATGTAAAATATACTAGAAAAAATTAATATTAATATAGTTTATTAATTTATGAATCAAAAAATATATCCTCTCAAAATGACTATTATTAATTAAAAATTTAATTAGAATAATGAATGTTTTAAGACATAACTTTGGGAAATAGTAATGAAAAGTTTGTATTGAATTAATCTCTAAATAGATGAGGAGAAATTTTTTAATTTATACATTTAATTGCAACCACCTACCATTGCTTGATTGACAAAAGTTGAGGAGAAATATTTGACTTTGATTTCAAAGTTTTCATTAGAAACAATTAGACTAATTATTGTTCATTGTACTAACTATGAAATAAAAAATTGATAATAAATTTTATGAAAGAAATATAAATTAGAAACATTATGAAGATACTAAGATTTGTAAAAATTCTATGATTTGATTAGTTAAAGGAAAAAAAAAATTGAATACTATAGTATCCTGCCAAACTAATTATTAATATTATTTTTTCATTGATCTTCAAGGAAAAAAAATACCGACCTTAATTTTATATGAATGTTCCTTGGATAAAAACATATTTCCTTAAGACATGAAGTCTTTAAAATTCGCATGCACTACGCCATTCTCCACGTTTCCATTTCTTAATGGAGATATCACTTTCTCATAACTTGTGGATCAAGCAAGCATTATTTTTTTTTATTTTCCACAATGGGCACCCTGTATTCCTGTCAAATCTCTACTTTTATTTACGTCCCTTCTCATATCTTTGATACCATTTCTTCACATGTTACATTTACATGTCACGATAGTTAAGTTTTACGCGGATTCAAGATGTGTTAAAAAGCGAAATTTTACGCGGTTTCAAGATATGCAGGTTTTCCATCTTTCATTATTCACATGTGCTTTGACATTTTTATTGTTTTCAGATGACGCCATTTCGTATACATGAGCACCTACGTGTTTAAAAGTCCGGTTGTCCCCTTCTTCATAGGGTCTCCACATAGCCCTGAAAAACGTCTTCCTCTAGCCGCACGGGCACATGTAAATGAACTTTTTGGCTTTTGGTTTTCAGTTTTAGAAGTAAAGATGTTTGAAAGTGTTTTAAATATTATATTAAAACAAGGTACTTCAAACCTTTTACGTTTTTATTTTTCATAAAAAAAATTGTTTCCTCTTTGCAATAGTTTGTTTGTTTGAATTTTATAATTTAGAAAAAAAAAAAAAAAATCAATTCAAGGTGCATATATAGGCTGGAAAAGAATAAGAAAGAAAACCTTTTGTATAGAGAGGAACTTTCATCTTGAATACAAGGTACTTTCATCTTGAATAGAAATAGACAAGTACTCCAATCTTAACCAAATATTTTGTGCAGGCATTCCATCTTGTTACATTACTTAATATACATTACATTGTTTTCCTTCACAAAGAATTGATATGCATTATTATAAAAATGATTAGATAACCCTCTTCTCAGGTTATTCACTTAGATCTAATAATTACAAATTTTGAATTTTTTAGACAATTTTTATGTCAAGTTTATCCTTACTTGTTCTTTATTTGATCATACTCTTTGTCCTTCCCAAAGTCATAAATGTCACACAAGAACCCAAAAATCTCCAACAAATAATGTCTAATTATTAGACAAGTTATCATAAATTTGGACTACTAATTTCGTTAGAATCTTTATTTCTTAAACATTTAATATCATGTATGCTATACAACAATTAGGAACACATGATCGATGAAAAATTAATTAAGAATGCTAATAAGAGCTGAATTGTTCTCTAAATAAGGCATATCTTATAGCATCCCTATAAAAAAGTAAAGGCAAAAAAAGTTTGCTATCATTTAGTTCTCAACTATAACTTACTCTTTTTCTATTACAATCTATGAAGCCTATAACATATCCATATTCGCATAGGAAATCACACATAGTAAATCAAGGAGACCCATATATATCTTTATCAAATCATAATAGAATAATTAAACAAGCTACTCAATTAACATCCTCCTTTTAAGATTTGTAAGCATGAAGCCTTCCTACTATTGAAACAAATGAGTAAAAATGAAACTCGTGGACATAATCAAGAATCAATCTCAAAGAGAAAGAAGATAAAAGACTATTCAAGAAAAAAATACAAGCAAGGAAAAAAACAAAGAGAATAGGAAAGTGTCCAAAAGTAAAAGAAGACAAGAGGAAAAAATTAAAAATGAAAGGCAAAGAGGACCAAAATAAGAGGAGAAAGAATGAAAGACAAACAAATTTTAAAAGAGCGAGGAACATGGAACATAAATGAGGGATAAAGGAACACACACACACACACACACACACACACACACACACACACACACATCTACATATATATACACATATATATACATACACATACACATATATAAATATACATACATACATGTATATGTATATATGTGTGTATATATACATTTATGTATATGTGTATATCTACATGTGTGTGTGTGTGTGTGTGTGTGTGTGTGTATTGTTGGAAACAATTCTTCAATTGTATGTTGTCACTGGTGTGACACAAATGTCGATATTAAGTAAGTAATGCAGAACTTGCATTATTAACCAAGTATTTTCACTATTAGCTGAGTAGTCAAGTAATGAAGAACATTCAATGTTAACCAAGCATTCAATTAATGAATAATATCTTGCTTGCAGTGGTAGCTGAGTGGTCGGGCATCAAAGGAATTCTAGTGTGAACCAAGCATTCAATCCTAGTATTGACCAAGTGACAATAGAATACAATTGTTTAATAATTAATTGTTTGAGGCCAGCTATTTGGATTTTTAATGATTATTTGAAAGGGTATTCAAGCCAAATTGTCAAAGTTTATGATATATAAGAAAGGTAAAGTAGTGAGGATAAAATTTACAAGTGGAAGACATGGAATAAGATGGATATGTGATCGAAGAAAGAGAAAGGAAGTGTGAAAGATAAGCTCCAGAGATTATTCGGATCAATGAGGATCTAGAGGTCAAGCAGGAACAAAGATTTGAATTTGCAAAGATAGTTGCTTCATAAATTAGGTCAAATTTAGTGGTACCTTCTAACCATTGTAGCAATAAAGAAATCTCTTAATAGAGTTGACTTAAGAGTCATATTGTAAATCCTCTAACAAGGTGACATTTCAAGATTGAACTATTTGAAAACCTGTAGATAGGTTACTCCTAACAAGGTGATCTAAATCCATTAACAAAGTCATACTTAACAATATATTTTGTAACATTTAACAAGGTTGGCTCCTAAGAGGATTAGCTACATGGTGGTTTTCCCAATTTGGGTTTCCACATTAAATCTTCTTGTCATATGTGTTCATGTTATTCTCTTTATGCTTTATTTTTCTCCAACTAGGTTACTAAAGGTTAAAGTAGATTAATGTTTATAAAACTTCTTTGTGTTGGTGTAAATTAGTATTTACTATTTACACTTACTTAAGTTTACTTAGGTTAATGCATTATTTTATTATTTTTCATTATTTTATTATTTTATTTTGTGAGACACTTAGGATATTGTACACCTTTTTGATTTGTCATGTTGACAACACATGAGTATGCAACTCTATTTTAGCACATGGTGTTTACAACACTAATTTGCGTGGCACACCCTTGTAGGCTTATCCTCTCATCACTGCACTTACTTTTGTGCTTAATGGAGGATAACCCATATCTGGTGGGCATGTGCCTAGTTGTATGACATATCATGTAATCAAAGGCATTCTAGATGTATCTTAGAGGCTTTTTTATATAGGCACTCCTAGTGTACTTTCACAATGCATATTGGATATATCATCATTTTGATCATACTCTCTCTCTTGGTCTACGGTTGTGCTTGTGTTTGAGTTCTTAGTTCCTAGGTGAATTTTTCCCTTGGAAAAATTCTTACATGGTATCAGAGCTCTTCAATATTTTTTCATCACGTAGCCATTCGAGACCATTGTTGCTTTAGCACCTTGGTCCGAATCTAGAGTACTGCAAAGATTGGGAGCGTTTAGAGCTAGATCTAACCTCACCATTTTGTTCAAAATGCTGATTGAGTGAAGACCGACTATAAACTTGGCTACCCTAGACCAAAGTCGATCGTGAGGTAGATTTTTTTTGCAAACTAGCAACATAATTTACCTTTCTGGTGATCACTGTTTCCTCTTGCCATTCTCTTTTTCTTTTGGTGATGACAAGTTTTTAAACTCCCAAAAATTGAGATTTTCGATCGTTCTTGCCACGTAAATGACATAGTGGACTGGTTGTGCCACCTCAGACTGACTGCCACATTGGCTCCACCTCAGTTAGCATTTTTTTACATGTCAAGATCCGACGCACTCAAAGACATGTGATCAGCCACGTCTATTCCTATCGTACTATCAACAAGGTGCCATGTCATCATATTTGTATGGTACAGACATCCAATCATCTAACACGTCAATAGGGCGCTATTTTTTTGCTGACATCATCAAGACCCAAGGTTAAATTTGATGGTCGTCTGACTGTCATTTCTAGGCCTTTTACAACTACAGTGATGGCCATTTGACTGTTAAATTTAAGCTAGCAGTTTTCCTGCTAGACCCATCTCTAGATTACTTTTCAATTTGGCAGCCTAACTTTGCGAGCCCATAACTTGGACATCCAGACTACAAGTCGTGTGAGTGCAAGCAATGTTAGCACTGTCACAGCTTTGAACAGTGATGACACCGAGTATTTATCTTGTGCCATCATCAAAAACCCTATAATGAAAATGAAAAACCAAGATAAGTTTTGGGGGAGCTTGGGGGTTTTTATAACCATTGTCCCACACTAAGCGAGGTGCGCAGTGCGCTTCGGCATGGGTGCGCTGGTGCACAGTGCACACTTCATCCGCGTGCACGTGTATGTTATTAAATTAAATGTTTTTTTATTATATTTATTTATTTATTTATTATTTTATGATTTGTATATATATTTTTAATTTTTATGATTTTTCATCCTTTTCATTTTTTGAATTTTTTTGTATTTTTGAATTTTCTAATTTTTTGTGTTTTTCTAATTTTTTTATTTTTTAGTATTTTTTGATTTTGATGACTCTAAAACCTTTTCTCTTGACTCTCAAACTATGAGTTTAGGAGTCAAAAAAAAAGGGGTAGGGGTTCCCATTCATAGTGAGGAATGGGGCATGTGTTGTGAGACCACAACAAATAGCCCGAAAAAATGGAAGAAATGACCAAGGCATTTCTTCATTAGAAAATTTTTTCCCAATGTGTGTCAAACACCAACTGAACTTCAAACATCTCGAGCGTCTTTCAAATGACTTTTCGATCAAAATCTCAGAGTTTGAAACCTTCAAGATTAGTGTGTGATTTGTGGATTCATTCCCTTTGACATCTCAAGATGCAGTCTATCAAAGTTTCTTGTCAACTCGAAACAGTCTTCCACTCCTCCTAGCTCATTCATTCGAAATCTCGATGAAGGCTATCCATCAATCAACTACTTGACCAAATGAGAGAATCAATTTGAGGGCTCTTGGTGGGATGCCACATTCCTTTAGCTTTCTAGAAAATTTGAATGATCGCTCCATGTCATTCAGAATGTTAATTTTGATGGAGCAATATTTTGAATACAAGATACTTTATTTTGAAGACATATCTTTTGCCCTTTCAGATCTTTAGAATCCTTTAATCTTAACACTATATTTTTCTTTTTTATTCTTTTTCTTCTCTTTTTTTTTTGTCTTTTTCTGTATCCTAATTATGCTTAGACTTTGTAGTCAAGACATCAGTGTCATTTCTTGGATTTAATCTCTTGCAAACATCCCTTGCGTTCCTCTTTTAGAACTTTCAAAAACTCTCACACCAAACAATGACCTTAGCAACCTTTTGAGGAGACCCCTCCTATTTGAACTAGTTGAAGTTTGGATTGTCTCTCATCATCTTTGACTTCAACTCAACACCACCTAAAACAATCAAATTTATAAATTTGCAAAGTGTTGAGAACTTGTTGGTCTAGGATTCTAATTTTCAGATTGAAAGTCCCCTATTTCCATAAGGAATGTCTGTTGCTTGGTTGGTCTAAGAGACACAATCATCCAAATGTTTTAAAAAAGAAATACCTCTTCCTAAAATTAGAGCCAAAGAGTGGTTAGTAAAATCTTGAGATAAAATTTCAAGTACACCTTACCCCCCAAGACTGACACAACTTTGAAAGGAAACACATGACTGAAAGCAAACATGCAACATGAAAGAAAACAAACATGCAAAAATCACTAATACATTAGGGGTCAATTTGCGACAGCGGGCAAATGTTATGTTTTTTTGGCTTTTTTTTTCAATTATAGCTTGACGATGTTGCAATTGTGACATCAGGCAATGTAGGTGTCGCAATTGTGGCATTGTCAAGCTATAATTGAAAAAAAAAAAATTAGAACACAAGTTTTGTTTGGCGGCATACAATATATGCCATTTCAAACATTTTTGCCCATCACATTTTCATTGGTACAGAGCCGATGTGGAGGAGCACGTGCATATATTAGCCTCATCAAGGTGTGGAGTAATTATGGTAGATCTTATCTACTAAGGCATGGGCAAGAGGATTGGTCGAATGCTTTGAGAATTTGGATTTTGATCAGGTCAATTGAGATATGAATTTGCTTTAGGGTGTTTGGTGATCTTGAAATTCAAGCATTTTGGATTTGGAGAGGGTGTCCACTCAGGTGAGGAGATCAGTTCATTTGTCAAATGTTATTTGATTGCTTCAATTTTTGTTGAGATTGATACAAATGCAATGACATCTTGTATCAAATTCAGCGAGTGAGATTTGTTATATCTTCATTTTTTTCTATTTCTTTTTTGATTGTAGTGCCACAAACCCTCCAGTACTAGCTATGAAACCAACATACATTTCTTCCTCTAGAATCTTGGACATACATTAACCATGTTCCAAGGGAAAGCCTAGGTTTTGTACTCTATAGAGCAGCTGGTTGAAGGAAGGGTGATTGGTAGGAAGAAGGGTCTCACTGCCAATGTCTGGTATTTACATATCTCCATTTTATTTTTTAAAGTTAATTGTTATGCATACAAGAATGTAGGGTTGTAGTTTTTTTTAATCAGTTATATCTTAGTTTGAGAAATTGTTATTATTTTCCCCATAAGTTTTCCTATGTTAAGAACTATTCAATCTATATGTTAGCTATAAAAGGAATTCAATCATCTATATAAGAATTTTTTCTTCCCATCTTGTGCTTCATTCTCCTTAATGTGTGATGGTATTGTCCTTTTCTATTTACCCTTTCATGTGTTCTATTTTATTCCTCAGGAACTCCAATCCATGCCAATCCCTCTATATTTCTTTTCAGGATACTCCTGCAATGGTTATACTTCATATCCACCAATGTATTGATTGCTTCTGATTCATAACCCAATACTCATAATAATCTCGAATCAATGCAATTGTGGGTTTGTTCAACTTTATGACAGGAAATATTGCAATATTCAAAAGAAATTGTTCTTTCACTAAAGAGAAGGCACAAGAAATGAAAGTTACTCTAATACCATGATAATAATATGAATAAATTGATAATAAAAAATTATTAATCTGAAGGCCAATACTTATATTTCTATTGCTGCCTGTTATATATATTTTCTAAGTCAGCCCTCATACTAATATATATATTGACAGCCACTTAAAAGTCATACTTTATTAGTAACGACCATTCATACAAATGGTGATCATTCATAATGAAAATTAATTATAATTATGTTTATAACTTTATATATATGCATGTATGTATGTATGTATGTTTATTATTTCCACATATATATTAAATATACAAATATATATACAAACTCATATCCATTCCAAATAATAACCAATATAGTTCATATAGAAATCAAGATTAATTCTATATTAATCCATTACTAATCTGACTGAAGCTATAACACTGACAGCAATATCATAGATTCATGAATTCAAATACAATTGGCCACAAACAATACAAACTTATAGAACATACAGGTATATACCTATGCTCCGTGGTATAATGGCCCACCTAGGGCAAGACATGAAAAATAGCAAACTACATTTTTTCAACCCAAAAAAGATATAATACACTATACATTGAATGCCCTCAAAAGGCTGTGAAGCACTGTGGGAGTTCAAGAAAATGGCATGTTTATTCAACAAACCCTGGTTCTGGGAGTGAACAGGCTAGTGGGTTTGGAATTTTATTACACTGTGCCAAACTATTCACAAAGATCTACCAAAACACATAGAGCAAGGAATCAAAGAAAACTAACTAATAATGACAAGAAAATGTGAATTTCAATTCATATTAAGGTAGTTTCTCGAGTTGCAAGCCAAACTGTGACAAAATTGTAGTGTAAATGCTATTGCTTGCTATTAAGGTTTGAGAAAAACCTCAATCAACATGTACACCAGGCCTTGGATGACCTTCTACATCTCCATATTCCATGTTCCAACTATTGGAGCTGACCCATAACTACCTTTGGAGATTTTGTAAAATCTTGCCCAAATGTTGAAGTTAAAATGACAACTTTACAACTTTTCAGCATCTTGACTCCTATCAACCTACCATCACCTCAAATCGATGCAGAATGCCTTCCTCAGCTACATGAACCATGTCTCCATCCTTTTCAAAAAATTACACACTTTGTAGGGTCATTTGGCATGATCTCATTTTGCCAAACTTGGCAATTTCTTGTCACCTATTGGCAACTTTTGCCCAAACACACACAAACTACCCTAACACACCACTTAGACCCTCTTGGAGTCTTTATTCATCAATGACTTGGCTAGGATCACAAAGACACATAAACTACCCTGACACACCACTTAGACCCTCTTGGAGTCTTTATTCATCAATGACCAAACTAGGATCATTTACAAGCTAGAATATCTTGGGGTTTTAGCCCAAACCCTAGGTCCTCCTACACCACAGTGCTAGGACCATGTCAAATAGGTCTACATGAGAAAACTAGCCAATTCAAAATAATATTGAAAGAAACATAGAACTAGAATGAAAAAGGAACAAACTCAAAGCAAATGTTTTTGGTTGATTCAAGATTGCCAAGAACCACTTATGCTCCTACGTCACCTTTATAAACTTCTAAATTTGGCATGAGCCTTAATGGACATCCACTCATCGAAATTCCCATTTGGCACAAGCATAGATTAAGTTTATGAGAATAAAACAATCATGTGTCCCACAAGATGACATATAGTGAAGAAACCTTTCAAATACTTCATACAAACATGTGTCCCACAAGATGACATCTACTAAAGAAACCTTTCAAATACTTCATTGGCTTGCAACTCCGATTCCGCATCTAGTAAAGAAACCTTTCAAATATTTCACAAGCTTACAACTCTAATTCCACATGCTCTAATAATGGTCAAAAGGTTGTAGAACTCAGCTTTATTCTTGCTAATGTCATTTGATTGTTAGTTTACCATTAACTTGGTGAATGAAATTTTTGGGTTGGGTTAGGTGTTTGAGGACCTTGGAAACCATAGTAGAACCCTCATGAAGTTGAGTCCTTTTATTTGTATATGTGAGCCATTAGTAGCCCTAAGGAACATTGTCAATTTGGATTGCAATTTGATCTTTTGGCAAGACTGCCTAATAGTTGATAAAGATCCCTTACCCATCTCTGCATCATTCCCCTCATCCTTAGTAGGGATGAATCTTCTAAATAGTACCACGCAGATTTTTTCGAGACAAAACATATGAAAAGATCAGATAAATTCCATCTAAATTAACCAAAGTAGATATATAAATCCTATTTTAACTATAAGTTTGCACATAATTATAGAAAAAGACTATATTCGTATCTCCTTCCTAAAGCCAATCAACCCTTACCTTCTACTTCCTAAAAATAGTTCTCATTACTTACTTAAGTTCTCAAACAACTTGAGACTCCTCTCTTCTCAAATCCTATGAAAAGACAAGATCTTGAATTTTTGTAAGTGACAACACATGATCTTGTGCCTACCTCTTCCTAGCATAAATATTACCAATACATGACCATTTCTTGATATGCCATTTAAAAATATTGCAATTTCTTACTTCTATCATATGCTCATATGGCAGGCCTCCATCTTAGAACCACGAAGCCATGAAATGAAGCCACATTGGTTGGAACTTAAAAGGAGGATTCTTAGGAAGTACAACTAGAGTAGCATAACAATTAATAGGCCAATTATCTAAACCACTCCAATGAAGAACTTCAAAAACTAGATAATGTACCCAATTTTGATGTATTACTAATCTCTGACTACTATTTTCGATCTTCCTATCCTCTGATATCGATATTCCTATTTACTCACTATTTCCATGTCACTGTTGTTCACATTCATTCTTTATAATTTATTCATAACATCAATCATTGTTTTGCATGTATATTCACCACTATCTTTCTCTCTGATGTCACTATTTTTTTCATTTCAGTAGCGCTATTTGGATGCATATCTGCTCATTGTTTCCTTACATTGTTTGATCACTATTTTTTCTCTTATACATATATTATTGCTGCTTTTATATGGCACACACATTGTTTCTACCCTTGGCCACCTCACTGCTCTTTGTTGTCTGATGGCCATCATAATATTCTTACTGTGTTTCTAGGTCTACTTTGTGTAACCAAGAGCATCATTTCATACAATCGTAGATATTGTATCTTCACCAAAAGTATTGTACCATTATTAACAGAAAATGGTCTTTGACATTAGTGCTTGGACCCCTTAGACAAGACAGTAAATTGATGATCATTATATGGTGAATATCCTTCAAATAAAAGCTGTGAATGTATCCAAGGATAGTGAATCGCCTTACAAAAACTCTAAATACCTTTAACAAAAAGGTGAAATTATCTCTCTTTCTGCCCCTCATCATATGAGTCATGCTCTCTAATATTTATCATAGTTTTGATCTTCTTCTTCACTGAAATTAATTGCGATCATGTTGTTTTAATGTCATTAAATCTACTCATATCATTGTTGATAGCTCTTTTGCAACCTCTGATGATGATGCTCCTCTAGACAATGGTAAATGTACATCTTGTCATGTCCTATCATCTATGAGTTTCTATAATAGTCCATCTCACTGTCTCGTCATCACTGTTATGGATTCCATTTGATGACATATCTATTTTGTTATTTTCAACATTTACCATTGTTCTTGATCTATGCTCATTGAACATACATATAAAAGTGTGTCAACATTTCTTCATCATTGTCCTTTAATGTCACATTTCTTTATCACTATCCTTTAACATTGTTCCTAGATAACAGTGACTGATTTTGATGACTTCTAATTGATCTTTGCTCAAGATATCTCCAATTCCTTCTCACTATTTTTAGTCTTTTCCAGCACTTGTGTTTGTCTTTGAATGAGCACCATTTAATGACTTGGCTCTTGTCCATTAATTTTCCTTTTACTATCTTAATTGCATGATTCTTGATTACTGTTGTCCTTTAATTTGTTGATCACTATTTTGCACTGGAATTCTCATTCTTTGGGCTTTCCTTTTAGATTTCAGTATTCGTCTTTTCAACAACAATGTTCTTGTCTTATTTTATGTAATGCTTTGCTCTTAGACAAACTTGTATCTTTGTCTCTAAGACACATGCCTTCCATTATCTCTTTCTTACTGCTATAATATTCACGAGACCTTATGCTCTGTTGAACATCCTTTTGACTGAGTTGTCATGACCATCACTTTTTTTTCAAAATTCTATAGTGGTAAATATCATTTAGGACCTAATATTCATGTAAAATCCCTCTCAGTCACAATATTTTCCATGGATGTCTAGATCAACCAAATCATCCTACATTTGATGTAAGGTGCCATTCTTACCCAACTACCAATAGTAAGTTTACCAGAATCATAAAGATTTTCTTTGCAAGCAATGCAGGCTAGATAGATCTTCATTTATATAATGAAAGTTAATAAAAATGGAAAATTGTTATAGGAACTCCTATACTGGAAACATTTGTGTAAAAATGTATTTCATTTGCTTCGTATCTTCTCTAACAGCTATCGCATTCTTTTGATGTTTTCATCAGTGCCCTTGATATTGTCTTCATTTCTTAGTTTCTTTCCTTTTGTCATGACTCTTCATAATGCTGCTCCTAACTGCTCTTATCATCTTCAAGATCTTTGTAATATAAAAGACCTTGCTTGTCATAGCAGTGACATCTATTGAGCATCATTGTCTTTTATTGATATCTCACTGTCTAAGAGATGTGTACTGTCTTAAAGCATTGTTGATATCATTGTTACATTGAATATCACTGTTCCATTGAATATCACTATTATCTGTCACATTCTTTTAATTCTGAACATCAACACTAGAATGTACCCCTTGAGACTCGAGTTCTTTAGAAGTAGAAGCAAGGTATATACTTATGAATAAATATTACATCCTGATTTAAATGTATGAAAATATTTTTCATTCCTTTTAAGCTTCATTCATCTTGAGGTACAATTCACAAACTCAAGAATAGTTGCTTTTGTTCTTCAGGATACCTTTAGGGGAAGAGTATGTGAATGCCCCCTCGTGTCTGGAGTCCAGTTTAGAGGAGATGGCTATTTACACTGCTAAGGTTTGTTGAATCTAATTCTGAATAACATTGCTTGCTATTGTATCATCATAGAAACAAAAGGAAATGATTTAAGAGTTAAAAGAACAAAATAAATTTTTTGAAAAGGCTTTAGAAACTTTCAAGAAAATACTATTGCTAATGTTTGATTGCTGCTCTATTTTGGTATTTGATGATTGTCCATGCTTAAACATTTAATGTCATTATGGTTATATGAATGGATTCTTTGCCTTAGAACACTATCATCTTCAAAATCCCATATGAAATCTATATGACCATTTCATTTCTTCAATATGCCCTATGGATGTCCCTATCTAACTTTATATCTTTTAATTGCATATAATAACTAATTTATGTGCTTTTTCATGACTATGTTTGACTCATATAATTGTGATCTCTCTAGCACTATGATGTCGTTTAATATGTCTTGCTAAAGCTTGTAAATTTTGTTCCTTTTGCCATGTCATGAAATATGTCTTGCCTTGTAGCTTATATGTTTTGAAATTGTTGTTAGGCCTTGTAGCTTGTATAATTTGATTGTTGGAGAGCTTCTACAGCTAAGCAAGAAGGTCGTTGCACAAGTTATAGCCATGCGCTTGGGTACAAAAATTGTATATTTCTTAATCTAATGTATATTTTAACTAGACTTGTAGCTTATATGTTTTGAAATTGCTGTTAGGCCTTGTAGTTTGTATAATTTGATTGTTGGAGAGCTTCTACAGCTAAGCAAGAAGGCCATTGCACGAGTTATAGCCGCGCGCTCGGGTATGAAAATTGTATATTTTTTATTCTAATGCATATTTTAACTAGACTTTTAGCTTATATGTTTTGAAATTTCTTTTAGTGTCTTAATGTTGTAAGGTCTCTTGAAATAAGACCTTCAGGCAGTTGGTCAAAGTTTTACAAATAATCTTATCCATAAATTTGCCTAGAGCAATTGATTGAATGTTATAAAAGGTGATTGGGTTAAATGTCTTAGGAATAAAGTCAAAGAAAGTATTTTTAAAATATTAAAGTATTTAGCTAGGTATAAGAAGATTTGTGTACTTTTGAAAGTTTTTCTTAGTTTGTGAAAGTTGTAGACCGAAGTTTTCATAGCCCAATTTTTGCTTCTTGCAAAGAACGATCATGTCAGATAATATAAGTGAAGAACAAAACAAGGAGACAATCACTAGATTGTGGTCTAACTTGAAAAGAAAAGGTGATGGAGAATGTTATTGTCCTTGCAATATTTGTAAGGGCTTAAACCATAGAAGACTGCTAATCAAAATAGTTAAGAGACATTGTAGGGAGAATGGTCACATTGAAGTGGGGCATGACTATCATCCACTAGTAAGTCATTCATTATATCATTTTAATAATTTATATACATATGAAATCACTTGATGATGAGTTGATGATCATGGTTTATTTATGTTAATCAATTTTATATAGGTTGATCTCCCCAGGGAAGTACATGATATGAACCACAACAATTCGAAGAATATGGTTTTGGAAGTGGAGGAACATGGAGGTGCAAATATCCAAGGTGAAGATAATGATCCCATGGAAGATGACGATCATGCGCCAGAAAACACAATTGAAGATGATGGTATAAATACATTGATCCATGACACATTTAGTCCAAGCATATCTGATCATGATGATGATGATAGCCTTGATGTACCTCTACTTGAGAAGGCATACGAGCCCCTATACAAAGACTCTCAAACAACTCTTCTCTCTATTGTATTGTTGTTTTTGAACTTCAAGGTTATGAATGGTTTATCCAAACAAACAATGTCACGTATGTTAAGGTATGTCATATATGTCGTTATAGTTAACAAAGGGTGAATAATGTACTACTAATATTTTTTATATTAACAACTTATATTTTTTGCTGTAGATTGATAGGCGAGTTTCTATTACCATCATCAAATATTCTACCTCACTCATATCAAGAATTATCTGTTGTTATGAAAGATATTGGAATGGAGTATGAAGCAATACATGCTTGTCCCAATGATCATATTATATATTATAAAGAACATGAATTTGCAACACAATGCCCTGTATGTCATACGAGTAGATATCGAATAGATCGAATAACAAAAAAGGTGCCTCAAAAGGTTCTTTGTTACATCCTCATTATTCCACGAATGCGACAATTATTCAGGTGTAGTAGCTTGGCTCAATTTATGGATTATCATGCATGCAATAGAAGTTGAGATGACATTGTTCAAATCCCTATAGATTGTTTAGCATTTATGCACATAGAGGAAAGGTGGCAACACTTCAAAGAAGAACCTCATAATCTCAGGCTTTCATTGGCAGCGAATGGTGTCAATCCATTTGGAGAGATGAGATCTGTTTACTCGGTGTGGCCTATTTTTGTTATCAACAATAAAATTCCTCCATGGATGTCAATAAAGAGGGAGCACATTATGTTGGCAATGATTGTTCTAGGTATCTTATCATTTGATAGTTATTAATTTACATGTACTTACAAATCTTGCAGTAAAATGGTCACAATAATTATGTAATGTTACTGTTCATTCAAGTAGGTAAATATCAAGTAAAAGATATGAATGTATATATTGAGCCTCTTATCGATGAGTTGGTGGAGTTATGGAACGGTGTCATTATGTATGATGTGTCTAGACTAATAGGACAAAGACAATTTCAATTCCATGCAATACTTGCATGGACAATACATGATGCCCCAGGGCTAACACATCTTTGTGGTATGTTATAGTGAATTCAAGTTGCGCACGATAATTCTAATTATAAAAATCAACATATTTAATAATCCAATTATATCATTATCTTGTAGGTCTTCAAACAAAGCAAAAATTTGCATGTCCAATTTGTGGTCCAAAGATAAAATCTCGTCATTCAAAAAGTTTAGGAAAGTAGGTGTTTGATGAGTGTAGACACTTCCTCCACAGGAATCATAAGTATCGAAGTACAGAAAAACATCTTTTCAATGGGAAAGAAGAGACTACATCAAAGCCACAAAGAATGACACCTCGCCTATGGAAGTTGGAATATAATAGAATTAATTGTCGAGGTAATGCCATTCCACCTAATGGTTTATGTTTGTAATTTATATATTTCTATTGTGATTTTTGTTTACTAATTATGTAATTGATGATCATGAAGGTCGTCAAGGCAATACTGACAACCTTCCAAAGGGACTAAAAAGCTATCCTGGACAATTTAGTAGGTTACCCTACTACGAGCACTTACAAATTGTGCATTTGTTTGATACTATGCATATTGGAAAGAATATAACAAAGACATTGTGGAAAATATTGGATGGAAGGCGTGACAAAGAAAAAATTATCAAAATTTGTAATGACATACATGAATCCAATCATGCATTGAAGAATTTCATTCACTCAAATAGCAACAAAGATTAGATTAATATAAGTGCCCTTCCTTGGTTATTAACGGAGCAGCAAAGTGATGCCATAAAAGAAGTCATACGAAAAATTCAATTTTCCCATAGGATTTGCTGCGAACATAAACAATCTCATATCAAAAAAAAGTGAATTTGGGCCAGGGCTCAAAATGCATGATTGGCATACTTTGGTCAAGGTAAGTTATGTTCTTCTATATTTATAATATATTCATAAACTACGTGTACTGTTTGTTGTGTTATGTTAGAAAATAATGAAATGATTGGTTTATAATTACTGTAGTATGTGCTTCCTCTATCTCTCCCAGAGCACTTCAACAATAACATCAAACAAGTGATATACGATCTTGGAAAATATATAAGGTAAGTAGTAATATCTGTTCAATTTTTTGTATATATTTATTATATTTGTGATTTGTTTTTCTTTCTATGCAATCTATTGTATATTATTTTGTAAAGTCGCGTGTCTATATATTTTTTGTGACTTGAATCTCTTAATGTAGGTGTTGTCATCTAAATAAATCCATAAAGAAGATATAAACTATTGGAAGAGAAGAATTCCTCATTTACTGTGTGAAATGCAAAAGTGTCTACCTCCAACTTTTTTCAATGCATAGGAACACTACCTCATACACCTAGTTGAGGAGATTGAATTGTGTGGACCTGTACACACTAGGTCAATATGGATGGTTGAGAGGCATTTGAAATCTTTGAAGGCTTTGGTTTGACAAAGAGCACATCCTGAGAGTTCTATGGTAGAGGGATATATGGTATACCAAACTATGGTGTACATTACTGAATATCTTCCTAAGTTTGCATCAAATATCCATGTAGATCGCATTTGGGATCTCGAGCCTTTTAAAAAATTAGAAGGGGAGTACTTGATGGGGAAAGGTACATTGACAAAAGTGAGAGGTAATAAATTATAAGATGGTCTTGTAATAAATTATTTCTTAATCTTCAAAATAAATCGGTTGTAAGTTGTCTATTTCTTTTTTTGTACAGGTGCTTGAGAGTGGGATGCACTACATTTGTATATTGCAAATAATCTTGATTGGATGACGGTATGGATTGAACGATGTCAACATTTTGGTCGCACATTAACATGGGAAGGTGTATCTTCATTGGTTAAAGAAGCTCATTTTAATGGAGATTCCAATGTAACGCAAAGGGAAATAGATTTAGCATGTGGTTCAAGATATTTCCAAGTACGTACAAATTTATTAATTAACTATATGTTTATCAACTCACAATACAATAATTTTGACATGTTTCACATATTATTGTAGGTTAAACACCACAAGGCTATGTTTTGTAATGGTCAAAAATTTTGCATCAAAGTGTTGGATGACATGAAGAAAACTTGTGATTCAAGAATAACTGCAATCTTTCAAGTCACTAATATTTCATCTAGAAATGACTTACATCCTCAAGAGTCTGAAAATTGATACTATGGCATTTTGGATGATATACTTGAGTGTGACTTTAATTCCTTCAAATTAGTACTCTTCATTGTCAAATGGTATAGGCTACAACTTAATCCAAATGATCCTAATAGAACTGTTATTGAACATGATAATGGATTTACAATGGTTAATACAAGGTCATTTGAGCTAGTTGGGGATGAGCCTTATGTTCTTCCAAGCCAATGTGAGCAGGTATTTTACTCAGAGGTTCCAAATAAATCGGGTTGGTCATTTTTTGTTAGACATTAACCGAGAGGAAGGCCAATAAAGTATAATGCGATGGAAGAAGAAGATACTGAAGAAGTAGAAGATGATGTAGATGGTGATCATGATCGACAGTTATTGGATGATGTTCTTGACACAAATTTTCATGAAGAAGAAGAAGAAGATGATGACGATGATGCTGCTACTGATGATGATGATGAAGATGATGTTGATGTTGATGATGATGATGTTGATGATGATGAAGATGATGATGACAATGACGATGACAATGATGGCGAGGATGATGATGATGATGATGATGATGATGAGGATGGTGATGAGGATGATGATGATGATGATGACGACAAGGATGATGATGATGGAATTTAGAGGTATGCCATCAATCCTTAATCTATTTAATATTCATTTCTTGATAGAAATATATTTGTCTTATATATATGGTTACATAGTTTATTCATTATCTATTTAAAAGCTACAAGTTTCAACTACAAATAGAATACTGCTAATCTAAATTAATTAAATAAAACTATTTAAAACACATATTGATGTGTGAATGCATTGAGCCTTATTTTCTTTCAGGTCAAAAGCATTTGTAAGTGTTTAGTTTAGAAAAGGGAATTCATTAAATATCTATAAAAGGGAGTTGTACCTAGAATAAAATTCATAGGGAAAACATAATATAAGTGTAGACACCTAAATTTGATTACACCTCTTTGGTAATCCTATTTAGTTATCTCTAAAGGCATCATTAATTAAATTCCTATTTAATTAATCCTTTGCCATCCCCTAGCTAATTAATTTAATTAATTATTTATAGTCCTAATTGATAAATCAAATAACCTATTATTTATCAATTAATCATATTCTCCTATCTAATTCCAAAACCCTCATTTATTAAATAAATCTATTTGATAAATAAAGCCCTCAAATCTAATAACCCCTAAACTATCCTAAACCCCATTTTTAGCCTAATCCACCCCATCCACCCATACTAACCAAGCTTAGCCACTAACTCACCCACCCTCATGAATGCCATCCACTTGCAAATCTCTAACAAGCTTAGTCTAATCCTAAATCACCTCTAATCCCTCCCTAACCTTGTCACATTCCCTAAGTAAGCTTAAGACTTTCCTAAGCCAAGCAAAGTCAACAATCTCAACTCCTTCCAAAATATCCCAACCACCAAGCTTTGAATGCTCTTACAAAGGCCATAAAGACTCTTACAAGCCCATTCATTGCTCTTACAAGCCATTATGAAGGGTCTTTATGAAGATATTATCCCTTGAGCCTCCTTTGTTGACTCATCCATCCCCTTTCCTCCATCCACTCAGCTTGTGACATGTGTCACTCCCTGGTTGGTGCTAAACAAGCACAATCCATGTGCTCCCCTTTGAGTGCATCCTAGCCCTCCTTAAGCTTTCATCTCTCCTTGCATCTTAACCCTCCATCCCTCAAGCCTGTAGCCTATAAATTGAATCCCCTCCCAAGCCATTTCATCACAACTTTTGAGCTAAAGTTATAATGTCATTTTAAGACCAAGTTTTATACCAATCTCATACATCCACACCAAAAATCCCAAAAATCTCCATTGAAGCTAGTTTGAAGCTTGAGCATACATCCCATAATCCTACCAAACTAATCCATTAGACTCATCCATACATCAAGAGAATAATCTTATTGAGAGAGCCATTCCATGGCTCATATTCTCATTTGAGGGTTTCTCTTTTGGTCTCTCTTATATGTTATAGTAATTTTGTTAGTTAATACTTTTTTCTTTTAATAGATTAGTATTCATTTGCTAACATATTTCTCATATACAATAAGTGCAGGTTACAACATGTTACAATTTGTTGGTTAATAATTTTGCCTCTGTAGGTGATGCAGAGACCCTAGGTGGACTTTCAATCATTCATAACAAGAGGGACTTCCATAGTGTTCTCACAACACCAACCAAGCATCTTCATAAGGTCCCTCTCCTTGATCCAAGCCAACTCCATAACCTATCAGAGTGCACACCAAATCCTTATGCCACCTTAGGTTCTACATCTTTGGAATAATCCCATGAATGTCCCTCAATCCATCCAATGGATTCATCCAAGCAATCTAATCAACAAACTATCAAATGCTCACAATGCCTCAATAGGCGCCAAACTTGACTTCACCTTAACTAGGTGTTTCCTCCACCTCCACACACATCAAACAACTTCAAATAGCATTTCCCCAAGGTAACTAAGCCCTTAACTCATCAGCTAATACAAAAACCCAGTTTTAGCCCTTCACTAGGCCTACTTCCCTAGTAGGCTTATAATGTGAGCCTGATTTAAGTGTTTTATTGTGTACCTTTTAATGTTTTTAATTTTTATGTGATGCTAATGATGGATGTGATTATGACTATGATGTGATTATGCTCATGATAATTGAATTACATTTGCAGGAAACTGAACCCCTTTCAAGAGCATCCTGCATAGTCTCATGGATCGACAGCTATAAGTCAATACTCCTTAAAGACAATCTATTTAATACACTTATCAATAGTAAGATTGATGTTTTCTACGATCTCTCCCATTTGCAGGTACCAACAAATAGGTATTTGTCAGAAGTGTCTTCCTTAAGTGAGGGAAATATAGGAATAGAAGAGGAAAGTGAGACATGCAATTTATCTAGAACAGGGAGATTAACTAGAGGTCAAAGGACTAGAAGGAAATTCAATAAATGCATAAAAAAATTTCTTTCTCAAGGGGGGTCATGTTCTTATGATGATGAGACAAAAGGCGACATTGAGGTGCCAACATCTACAGAAACATTGGGTACCCAAGGAACTTCCTCCAATAAACACTGATTTTTGTGTTAATAAGAGGATATATCACATAGCACCATCATCATTACATGGTTTGGGCCTATTTTCTATGGATGGCATAAAGGTGTCTTACAAAAAAGTTTCTGAATTGATGGAGTATGTTGGACCATGTTACAATTACAAAAGTTGGATGCATATTGTTGAATATAAAAAAAGTATGCGTAGGTATGCCATCTCAAAAAATTATATACAACAGCAAGACAATAATCAAAGTAAAAGTGTGGCTATATACATTGATGGAAGGCCAAAAGCAATAGGGAATATTGCGGGTTTTATAAATAGTACACGACCTGGGTCAACTATAAAGCAACCCAATTGCATATTTGAGGTGCACGAGGGAAATTGTGTATTCATCTGTGCGATAAAATCAATACGTGCAGGGGAAGAGCTTCTTATTGATTATAATTTGAACTGCATAGATACAAACGAGGCTACTATCATGGGGGTGGTACATACTATTAAACCAACTTCTAATCAATGACTCCAACATACCATTTAGTCAATAAATTTTTGGCTAACATTTTTATACTTGATCTTTGACATAGGGGCACAATATGGAGCAACCGCCCGGAGGGGATGCTGGCGATGTTCCCGGCTCATCTACACATGAGTAGGTAAAACTCATTGTAATTGTGCAAACTAGATAGAAGAAAAATGTTATTTTTTTAATGTTGTTTTCTTCATTTTTTTGGAGTTATTTTGATAATACTAATACTATTGTTGTCACAGAGGGCCAGTGGTCAGAGGGAGGGAAAGGAACCTGCAGTCCCTGATCAACAACCCTCCCTTGAGGAGGACCCTTTCTATATTGATTTAGCAGACACTGATGACCCGATCGGTTCGACTAAAAAGTTGCTAAAGAAAATTAGCTGAGAAATTCTACGTTTGGCAACCATAAAGCCTACTACTCAAGAAATAAGAGATAGGGGATCTAAATTGATGCACACCTTTGAAACCTTAAAAGTAAGTATTAATGAAATTTTTAATTATAAAAAGAGTTCAATAATGGTTTTTATGTTATGCTCTTTTATGGCATTAATTAAAATATGGATGCATTGTCTTTACAGAGTTTTTTGCGTGATTTCGAGCCATGTTCCCATGATGAGGGTGTTGCAGGTGGTTCAGGTAGATCGCATGTTCCGTTCTCCACTTGTGTTTTCCACTGAATATATATAGGAATGATCATAATCACTAACAATACATGCTCGAACAATCCTTTTTTTTAATGCTCTAACAATCTTGTCCATGTTAGTCCATGCATTCTATATTTATGCATTCTCTAACAATTTTATTCTTCATCTTCACATCAATTGAATCCTATGATGATGCTGCCTCCATCCAGGACAACCACAAATCTCTTTCTGACTACTAAGTCAACAACACGCAGCTTATAGGCATGGATTGTTGCACCATCTACTGGTACACAAATCCCTCTCTTTCTCTCTTATGACAACAACAAACAATTTTTTTTTTACAACTTTTTAATATCAATTATCATTTTTTTCTTTTATACTTCATGACAAAGACTTATGAAACTTATGAAACTTTATGCAATAGGAGCTGCAGCATCATTTCCTGGATGTTCCTATGTTCCTAGTACAGGAACGGTGAAGGATGCCATATTGATCGTCAGCGATGATGAAGGCATTCCTTTAAAAGTAGCCAAAGTTCTAGGTACTTTAAAGTTATTATTATTCTATAGTGATGTAATAGTAATTTAGTTTTTGATCACTCTTCATCGACTAATGATCCCATGATTGTTTTGTAGGGAATGATGTTTTTTGGAGAAAACTTGGTGATGAGTGTTTGCAAATATTCAAGCCCACCCTACATACCTAGTGGAACATCATATCCTAACTAAAACCCCAAACCACTATTTGATTTCATATCATTGCTATAATAGTTTTCCTTTTCATCCATTTCTTGAACTATATTAAAGGTAGCTTCACTTCATTTATGAGTCTAACATGTTTTTTTTTACTTAAAAGGTGGAATAAACAAGACAAACCATTGAAGGATGATCTTATAGAGAGCATGACCCAACTCTTTGGACCTCATGCATTTGAGAGAAATAAGCTCCTTGAAAAAGTTGGTTTATATTTGAAGTATATTAGGGACCAATACAAAAAAAATTTATGGGATAACCCCAGGTATGAGTGTCCACCCTATGTTCCTGAGGCTGAGTGGCAAGCTCTGATTTTGGATGGAAAGTATAAAGCTAACAAGAAAAATAATATTACACTAGTGGAGAGTATAGCAAGGTATGTGATACTGTTAAGAATCTAATTATGTACTAATTAACCTCTATATTTATACTATCTAACATATTTCAAAATTTTCATAGATTGCCTGACACATCAAAGGTAACAAAGGCAAGACTAGAAAAGCACGGGACACACAAGCTCGGCTCTGGTGGTTTTTTGAAACTTCAAGCAAGAGTTGTAAGTATTAGTAAATGAAAAATTGTATCAAAATTTTTATATAATGTGATGGAAAATGCTAGGATAGACTAGCTTGTCTATGCTCCTGATCCTCAACTTGGATCTCAGTGTTCCTCCACACCAATATATGATGCAGAGTAACATGCTTTGGAAGCACCAACAAACTCCTAGAACCTTGGAACAACTAAGCAATTCAAGTTATCACCTCAATCCTCTGTTCTCCACAAGAACATTCAAGGCTTGATTCAGCTTCAAACAAGGAACTAATCTACTGTTACAACTTCTCCTTTAATTCATGGACCCAACTCATCACATAAGGCTGCATACTAGTTACTTCTCCCTTGTACCATTCAAGGCCTCATACACCCAACCTTGACACCAAGTATTTTGGACAACTCAAACCCTCTAACATAAATGGAAACCAAAACAAACATCAACACAACCCAAAACAAATTAGGTCTAAGGAAAACTTGACGTTACCAGTCACAGGGTAGATTGTAGCACTTGACCTTGATTCTACACACCCAACCAAGAGTGCAATTAGATCCTTTAGGACTCCCAAATACCAAAGAAAATTTAGAAAAACTCCAAAATGACCAAAATAAGGTGTAACAAGGGTTGGAAACCTTGCTAACTATTTACCATTTCCTTTTGATATTTTAACTACCCTCCATTGGTTGATGAAACAATGCAAGTAAAATTCACCATACCATGCAAAAATGCAGGGCTCAAAGTTCAAGAGATGCCTCACAAAAGAGGATAAGAGAATTGGCTTCCAACAAGGCTATAGAGTCGTGGCTGAATGGCTACAAGCTAAAATCAGTGTGGAAGGTTCTAATAATGATGCATCTGAGCCACAGGTAAATAAGCTAAATGAAATTTATTTCAAATTGAATACTTTACCAATTAGTCTATTTGATGTTAAGTTCCAATATAAAGTGAGTATATCTATTTTAAGCAAGCAATGATAACAATGCGTAGGATGTTGGAATGCAGCCTGACAATCCTTCTACACAATCTATGGATGCTGAAGGTTCGCATGATGTGCATCCCAGTGGTGGAGGTATACATTTGTTATTAAAATTTTTATATGTAATTGCAATTGGTGTTTGGATTAACGTAACATTTTGTATAGCAGCTGCAGAGGATCGGGGGGTCGATGTTCATGAGCGTGTTGACATTGAGTCCAGCCAAAATGATGTGGTCAGATTAGGTAAAGAGCGCCACAGTTATGTTATTTAAAATAATTAAATACTTGTAACAATTATAATAAATTATTTTTAATTTAACTCTTTTATTTGTTATTGCAGAGGACCCCCCTTTTCAACAGCATAAGAATTTGAGATCATCAAGAATAGAGAATAGAACAACTAATGAGGGGGAATTGATGATGACACTGATGCTCCTCTTAGAGCTTACATAGAAAAAAGAAATAGAAAGAAACAAAAAGAAATGGTTTTCATCTACATACCTTAATTGATAATGACTGAATTTTATGTCTCAATGAATTTAATTATGTGCTAATGAATGTTCATGAATTATGTGTTAATGCAGAATATTGATGAATGTTGCATGTTAACAAATCTAATGTGTTAATGAATGTTATCATGTGATATTGATTGAATGTTACATTTTATCAATGGTTGAAAGAATGAATGAATGTTAAATGTTAACGCGGAATGTAGAGTGATGTTAGGGGGAGGGGGGTTGGGCCAAATGAGCGAAACCTTCACGTGGTTGGCCCTGTTTAGTAGAGAATATTAAACTATTCTCGAAACAAAGTGAAGCTCAATAAGATACTAAATATTTCTCTATTTTGTCCTATGTTTAGACCTATAACACTGTGTCTTGCTAAGGCCCCTTCAAGTGGAAGGACACGAGCATCTTTTACATAGATGCAAATTTGATAGGATCTATTGATGATTGCAAGTAACAATTGGATATACTGTCAACATGAGCTCAAGAGCAGTTTCGTAGGTTTGTAAGAAGAAGATTACAAGGAAGTAAATTGAACAATATGGAAAACAATCTGGTATTATAGAATCTGAGGTGATGTTTTTATTTTTTCTAATCCATCTCCAACAATATGTTGCAATGCTCAATGTTTTGAAGATGGTGAAGAATCCACTGATGTATGAATGATTCAAACACATTAAGTTTTATTTTCATTAAAATGTACTACTTGATTAAATGTTTTCTGTTGGATTCAAATTGGATGACATTTACATCTTATTCTAGACTATTTCTGGCAAGACATACACCATGGGCACTGGTTATGTAGAAGATGAGGACATAGGAATTATTCCTCAAGTTATGATTAATAGTTCAATGTCTACTGTCAAGTGTTTATAATAAACCAATTTGGTTTATATTACTTGATATTGAATTATCAATTTGCAGCTGTGTTTTGTATTTTTAGTTCGTATATTTTGTGCAACTATATATTCAACTGGTTTTGAAGAAATGTGCAGTTTCCCTAAAATCATCTATTATCATTGAAATAACTAAGGGGACATCTTTTATTTAATCAGTGTTTAGATGCAACATGTCCATCAAGTAGTTTTGAATTGTTAATTATTTTGATTAAGTAGTTTGCTATTCTATATGGTTATTGTGTTTCTAATATACACATTAATATTTCTAGGGTAAAACATTGGCATTTGTGTTGCCTATTTTGGAGTCATTAACAAGTGGACAATATTCCAAAGGTAGGAATAAGTCCTATGGAAAGCTACCTAGTGTGATTGTTTTGGTTCCAACTCGAGAGCTTGCAAAATAGGTATTATGTCAGCATTGACTTGTAAATTGTCTGATTATGTTAGTATTTTGAAAATATGTTCTTTCTTTGGCAATTTCTCTACATTAGAAAATCTGGGAACTTTGTATGATGACTTTTGATATGCAGGTTCATGCGGATTTTGAGTTTTATGGTGGATCTGTTGGCATTAATACATGTTGTGTGTATGGAAGTGCTTCATATGGTTCACAGGAGAATGCACTACGCAGAGGTGTAGATGTTGTTGTTGGAACACCAGGTCGTATCAAGGTAAGTGAGTAGCTTTTATTAACTACTTTCCTGATATGCAACAGTTCATTGGTAAAAAAAATGTTTTGATTTCTTTACACAGGATCATATTGAGAGAGGTAGTCTAAACTTGAAATCATTGAAATTTCATGTCCTTGATGAGGCTGATGAAATGCTTAACATGGGCTTTGTGGAGGACGTGGAAAACATCCTTGGTATGATTTGTAATTTTGTATTGAAATTGTAACTAATAGACTATATGACTTCTTTTGTGAATGACATAAATTACATGTTTGCTGAGTTTTCAATAAGAAGTGCCAATTTCCATGATGTATCTTTAGCACCTCACTTTTAATGGTTACCTTCTCATGTTTACTTGTTCTTATTCTCAAATTGAATTCAGTTTCAAGTGTTTTTTTTTTTTCTGCAGTGTGTCAAATTATGCTATCTCTGCATTTAATTAAGATATCCAAATTCTTACAATCTTGTGATTTGTATAGATTACTCAAATATTTGGTGCTCTATACTGTATCAGTTTGTGCTTGTTTATCTGGATTCAACTTACAGTGATCCATATTTCAATGAGCAGTGGTTAGTGGTTAACTAAAGTTCATATCTCATGACCCATGTTTAAACTTTGTTGAACCATATTGAACATCAAAAATATTCTCAAAATTTGTTTGGAAAAATTAACCTTATATTGTGATATTGCTAACAGGATTCAACTCTTGACCCATGTTTCACAAGTAGTGGTTCATAAGAACAAATTTCTCATTACATTTGCTTGTATGTAGTCATATAGTTTGTTGAGGCATTTTTTCAATGTTATTTTGAGTTAGAAAAGATGCTTCTGGGGCACTTACAAGGCCAACATGAGATTTGTAAAGCCAATATGTGACCAAACTCTTCATAGAAAGAGCCATCATTTATAAGCTTTAGCATAAAGTCTTGTTAAAATCTTAAATAGCTTTTGTTTATATTTAACATTTATTATTTAATCAACTTTTTGGAATTTAGATTTGAATTCTATAATTTTATGGAAGTATTGGTATTTAATGTTTTAACGTTATTTTAATTTTTAAAGTATAATGTTGATGTGTGTTTTATGATCGCACCAACAACAAAATAAAATATGAAGATATCTTATCCTTTCTTGAGCAAAACCCCCTGTATAATTAGATTGTGAAAGATCATACATGATTCCAAGGTTCTTTACCAATCATGTCTTGACTTGTGATAAGTTCAATGGTTGATGTGATATGTTGGTGTATAAAGGGACTTACATTTAAATTGTTCTTCACTTCCACAATATTGATTGAAACTACATCGCTTATTGCAATTTCGCTATGCTTTTTCTTTGAACGATATAACTAAAATGAGGTGAAATTAAAAGGAAAAAGGTTAGAAGGATCTAAATCTATTCCTAAGGACAATGATGTCAATGGATAGTTCTCTAGTAGACAAGCTCCCAATAATTAAGCTCTACTTCACCAAGATCAACTACAATTATGCTATAACTGGTGGAATGTTCTAATGGTTATATTCAAAGAACTTTCACATCTCTATGAACAATATGATAATGAAAAATGAACATTTATTGATAGAAGTTAAGCATCCATAAAAGGGGTGTAGGCTAACTTTACACGACAATTACAATCAACAAACTACCAAAAGAATGATTGAGGAAAATTTATCAAACACTATTGCATTCTCCATTTTAATGAAGACACTTTATGTAACAAATTGATTTTCAATGAGGGAACAATGAAACCATGCAAGCACTAAAATACATCTAGTGGCACCAAATCTTTATTATCTTGGTAGCTTTTAGCAATAATCTCAAAATTTTCCCCTTTACAAATGAGAAGGGAGGCCTTTATATAGGTCTCAGATTACAATGGGCGACTAGGATTGAAATAAAATAAACAGTGTAGATTTTGCCACTCAAACCCAATTAGGGTTAGGGTAAGAAGAGTAATCTATATGTAATGAGTGGGTCCATGTGGACGAATAGAAATACATATGCACAACAAGGCATGGTAGTAAGTGCCCATTGTGTAAGTCCACTGAGGAAGAGGGGTGAAATGAATGCCCACTATGCATTAAATGTCTTGCACCATGTAAGTGTGCTAGGTGCCATGTAGGTGTGGGTATTTTCTACCCGCATCATTTTGCAAGACCCAAATCCTACTTTGATTATTTCTTTTGAAATTATCTCCCTTTGATCATTTCCTTCCTTCTATGTGACTATTTGGGAATTCTTCTTCTTGAGATAGATTGGACTTTTTGACTTTTGATCCCTTTGATCATTTCCTTCCTCCTATGTTCCTATTTCAGAGCTCTTCTTCTTGAGATAGATTGGACCTTTTGACTTTTGATCTTGGGTTTCTAGAGGAAATTCAAGATGTACTTGAACTTTGATCTTTTAAGTCTTGAACTTTGAATATCTTGAACTAAAACACTTGAAAATTGGAATTGGAATTATGTGATTTGAACGTCTTCCTTGAACATCTGGGACTGTAATTCTTCCTCTTGCAAAATAAAAGAAATTGACATAGGAATTGCATTAGAAATTTAAAATACAAAAGATAAAAACTCTTATGTATTTTCTCTATGTAAAAATCATCTCTCGAAAAATCCTCTGCTTTAGAATTACTTCTCTTTGAATTTTTTTCTTGGCCAGATGTGAGTTTGAATGCAAATCTTGCAAGATTTTTCATGGGGTTGAAGCATCACAACTTCCTATAAGGTTACTTATCCCCATAAATTTAGCTCATGCATGCTTAACCATGGAGTGGGACCAGATGTGAGTTTGATTGCAAATTTGGTGGGATCGCTCATGGGGTTGAAGCAGCACAACTTCCTCAGAAGTTACCTATCCCCATAACTTTAGCTCATGCATGCTTGACCATGGAGTCTTGCCCACAATCAAGTCCATGTAGTTTGCTACCCCATGCTAAACCTTTAGAGTGTTGTGCATTGTGATCCATTCATGTAGAGCCCTCTAGGTTACTCATTTTCCATCTACATGGTGTTTTCTTTTGGCCAATCTTTACTGACTCATCACAGAAACCCATCTTTCATGACCATGAATGGTCTACTCAAAACTCTCATCTAGCTGATGGTTATAGTGGTGAATCACAAGAACTTTCCAAGAGCTATACTCATCATGTTTAATTATGGAGTTTACTCTACAGTCAACTCCACTTGTTAATTTATTTTTCTTAATTTATTTGCAAAGCCTCAGTGAGCAAAGGAGGTCTTAATTTTAATACTTGCAGTGTATACTTGAAGATAGGTGAGGTAACATAAATTTGAGTCATAAGTAACCTGATCCAATTTTGATGTTTTAACAATATTAACAATTTTGGAGTAGTGTTGGGATGGGTGACCTATCGAGAAGTCTCGGTGCTTCACTCTTGTGAGCATCACCTAGATCCAATGAGTGCTAAGTGGTCCATTTATTCTCATGAGAGATGGATTCATGTTGAATCACTACTCATGAAACATGGGTCAATGAGTTAGACTCAAAATCACATAGTTAAATCCTGATAGCAATATCACAATTTGACTTACTGTGGAAATTATCTCCTACTTATCAATTGATGAGCTTAAGGGGCTTTCTAATGAATGGTTCGTAAGGCACAACACTTGGTGAAGGTTTTGCAAATGGGGTTGCAAGCTTTGGGTTTAACCATGGAGGAAACTCTGTAGTTAAGCGTGCTCAGGCTAGAGTAGTACTGGGATGGGTGACCTCCCGAGAAGTCCCAATGCTTCACCCCTGTGAGCATCACCTAGATCCAATGAGTGCTAAGTGTTCCATTTATTCTCATGAGAGATGGATTCATGTTGAATCACTACTCATGAAACATGGGTCAATGAGTTTGACTCAAAATCACACAATTAATTCCTGATAGCAATATCACAATTTGACTTACTGTGGAAATTATCTCCTACTTATCAATATTAACTCAATTTATGACATCTTATCATTTTTAGGATCCTCATCTGTGTCAATCTTTGATACCTGACTCTTGGGATGATTATGCTACTACTACTGCTCCCATATCAAACTTGAAAATTAAACTTCCAACAAGCTTGTTATTTAGAATAAGTTTGATGCTTTGAGTGTGAATTGCTTAATTTTTGTCATTAAAATGCTGATTTTGTATTTGGCTAAGTTTACAGACGTACACTTCCTTAACTCATCATTACATTTGTTCAGGGAGTTGTTATTGTTTTATATTTATTTATTTATATCAATGTGCAATCAAGTTTTAATACAAATGATTGGCAGTTAGAACCTGGGATGCAATGGAACCAAAGTATTTTGTATTTATTCATTTGCATCATGACCATTAGTGAAATTACCAATCTGGAAACTTTTGGCATTAAGTTGGTTGATTCCATTGAATGATGATACATATAATATTTATTTTTGTGCCCCAATTTTAAGTGACTATAAATTTAATAGGTTGCTATACTTCAAAACTTTAATGTATGTCCACTGCATCTCTTAGTAGTCCCATTTCTTCCTGCTATTTTAGGAAAAGTTGAGGATGTGAGTAAGGTTCAGACACTTCTTTTTAGTGCAAAAATGCCAAAGTGGGTAAAGCAGGTGGGGTTTGTGACAGTGCTCAATGTGGCCTTTTAATTTTTTTTAAAGCATGTATGTTGTTTATTTGTAGCAACTACAGTACATGCTGACACTTGCACTTTTCAAGTTGGTTTCCAAATTTTCTTATTACATGCTAACACTTGTTACCTTGTTTTTACCTCTTCAATAGATTGCATCAAAATTCTTTAAACCTGATAGAAAAATTGCAGATCTTGTTGGAGATGATAAGATGAAGGCAAATGCAAGTGTGAGGCACATTGTTCTTCCCTTCTTTTATAAAGCAAGAGCAATGGTTATACTAGATGTCATTCGTTGCTACAGTAGGTTGGACAAGAAATATATGATCTATGTATTTGGAAATGGTTTCTGTAAATTCTGATTATTGTATTGTCAAGCATCTCTCATGAGCAACTCCATTCTTAATCAGAAGGTAAATTCATTTTTACTTTTGCAGTGGGGGACACAGTATTATTTTTATAGAGACAAAGAATGATGCATCTGACCTTGATGAATCATTTCTTGGTAAAGCTCATGCATTGCATGGAGATATACAACAATCACAACGTGAAGTAGGTTATACTAACTCTTAGATGTGAACTATTTGTCTTTAAAATGCTTTGTGCTGAATGAGGATACTTGTTACAAGTGGGAGGCTTGTCAAAGATGATGTTTACTCACCTATTTGTGTATCTTTAGATTCAATAGAATTTTTTGGATATTTTTGCAATATTTAATGTTTGAGATACTTGCACTATTGTAACCAAATAGAGAACATCAATCAGTTGTGCTCAAGTAACGATGGTCATGTATTATTTCATTTCTGTGAAAAAGGCACCATGCCCATACAGATGGGATGCAATGAAAAGTGTGAATTATTAAAATTGTGGAGTTATGGTGTTTTCATTTTGTATGGGATTTTTGGGAGCCTGGGTATGTTTTATGTAGTTTTCAAAAAAAAAAGATTGTGAATGTATATTACAACCAAAAAATTGTAACATATTGATATTGAATTACATTGTATAATTTTTTTGAAGTATTGAAAAAGCCATATCAATATCATCCTCTAAATAACCTATCAATATGTTCTTTTTTAATTGATGTTTGAGAAAGTTACTAGTTCAGAGATCAGAAATTGATGAGATTATCTGGGGACTTGACACTGCTGAGAAATAATGTTTGATTAAATGAAAGCCATATATTCTAGTTTTATCAAGAAGGAAGCAGGAATGGTTTTTTTTAGTCAAATATTGAATTCATTGGCTAAGAAATGGAAAAGCATTTTGTTATATATGGTTGTGGTTTTCTGTTGTGTTCGATCAACAGAGGGTTCCCTTGTTTCTTGTGGTATCTAGAACTCATGAAATGAAAGGAACACTATCATCAATGGTTTTTTACTTTGAAGTTGAAGTAGGCATCATGGCCTGGAGGCACTATGAAGATTGGTGCATTGGTCAAGATAGATGCACATATATGACCAAAATTGTTGTAGTTGTGCATTAAAACCTGAAAAGACCTATGAGAAAAATATCATTCCTTGCCACTTTACCCTGGAAATAATCTAAGATATTTCTGTATGAGGCTTTTCAGTATTTATTTTTTTGGGGTATAGTGGTTTTGTACAAATTGAGTCAAACCTTCATTTTTGAACTTTCACAAGTTGCAATTGTTTTACAGTGGAAAGGAGACAAAAGGTCCCTTGGGTGAATATTATTAGCCCTTATCACTACAGACTAAGATTTTCCTGATCAGACTATGATTTAGGTGAAGAATTCTTGGACTGTAGTGTTTCTCTCATCCTTGGCCCTTAAGGTAGTGGCCTATTGTCCATATCCATATGTTTTTTTGAGAGAAAACAAGATTGCCTCTATTAAAATAATATCCTCACTTAGTTCAAATAATTGAAGTTATATAACCTCAGAAATGCTTGATCCTTTAACATTTACTAAATTTGGATGGTGCATTCACCAAATGGATGTGAAGATGCATTTTTTCTTTATTCGTTCATCCACAGGCATCTGGCATGCTTTAGATGATAATTGGGTATACATTTGCTACAGTTGTGAAGACATGTTTAATTTTGTGGAGCAAGCTCATTATAATTTGTGTATAACAGAATATAGAAAAGAACTACAATTTTATGTAGAACCTTTTCTTTATATGGTAACACTAATTATACTGAAGTTGCTTAGACTAATTGAAGTTATTCTTATGACATTTTGTACTCTAGGTCTATTCAGTCAGTGAGAAAAGTGTGCTTTCCCAGAAAGCTTACATGCTATTCTATATACGAGATAAGAAAACTAGCATTCAAACAGTAGGTGGGTTTGAATCTCGGCATAATGGCTCTAAACTAAAGAAGAGGGTGTCATTGAACATTGGACATCCAAAGGAAAACCACTTAAAAGATTCATATGCCCCCCAGGTGACAAAAAACATTCATTCTTTCCAAACAACAACAATCTCTTTTAGTGTTGCAGGTGTAAACAAGATACCCCAACAGGAAGAAAATTTGTCAAATGTCAATTTCATTTCAGAAAGTCTAGAAAAGAACACAAGTTCTGGCCAGTCATGCAGTAAATCCATATCATCAGTAGATCATGAGTCTACATTACAGATGGTGCCTCCAAGAACCAATGGTATTCAAATAAATAATGTCTTCTAGTCAAGTCATACCATAAGTAATGGATGCACATCGAATGGGTCTAGTAATAATGTTAAGAAGCAAGAATCTGAAATAAAGGGAACTAATTCTGTGGGTAATTTTAATGATATGGTTGTTAGACATTCTCAGAACTGTGATGTGAGCAATGATAATGAGAACTATATTGGTAGAAATTCTGAAGCTTATTCAAAAATTAATGGTAACAGATCATGAGAATGTCAAACATTCTACAAATGGTTTGACAGGTATTATTACTCGGCATCATGCTACTAAACTTCCAAAAAATGATTCAAATGGTAAACTTGTAGCTAGTGAGCATCTAGAGAATGGTAATGTGGTCCACAATTCTATAGATAATGAGAGTGAGGCTGCTAAGCTCCTATCCCTGGAAGATGGTTCCTTATTTTAGGTGCTTGTTTTTTGTATTAATGTTGCAGTGTATATGTTTTTTTTTGAGAAAATTGCTTTTAGTCCTAATGAATCTTTATATGTTTCTTTTGGCAAGGAGGCAAAAATGGTACTTTTCTTTGTAAGGGAAGGGAAATGAATGGGTCATGTGTAAAAGCTATGCATCCACATAGGTTGTAGAAATATAGTCAAGAAACTAAATGTATTTCCAGCCAAAAGTACCAAAAACACCATGAGGACAACCACTACCTCATTAGTAGAAACAAGTTGAAGCTTATGAATCATCTTCCATGTCCTCAGTTTTTAGAAGCATTGTCTTTCAGGGGGCATTTTCTTCTAAGAGCAATGCATATTTTGAGGAAGAAATGATCCAATGAAAGGAAGAAATGCATGAAGTTACAGCTTAAGAAGGCTAACATTTTTCTTAAGCAGAAATGCTCTGCAAAAATGCCTTTTGGAAAAGAGTATCCAGCTGCAAAAAGTTTTGCATGTTTAGTCACTTCTAAGTATCCACAACAATTCCATGGAAAGGGTCTGTCAAACAAAATAAATGGTTGTGTTTCTGTGCAGCAAACCAAGACATCTGAAATTACAGCTGGTGTGGTTCAGAATGGGTGTAACATTGCTAAATTTTGTGATACTCTGATGCCTCTTGTAAATAGGAAGCTTTCTACTGGAAATGGTACTAAGCTAAAGAAACAAAGAGAAGCTCATGGAAGACTTGGTTTGAGTAAAGCTAGACAATATTCTAATGTTGAGCAAGACTCTAACATTAGCACAGAGAAAAATTGGTCTGCTCTCTGTGTTTCTGTGCAACAAACTAAGACATCAAAAATTATAGTTGGTGTGGTTCAGAATGGGTAACATTGCTAAAAATTTTGATACTCTGATGCCCCTTGTAAACAAGTAGCTTTCTAGTGGAAATGGTACTAAGCTAAAGAAACAAAGAGAAGTTCCTAGCAGACTTGGTTTAAGTAAAGCTAGACAATATGCTAATGTTGAGCAAGACTCTAAAATTAGCACAGAGAAAAACTTGTCTGCTCCCCATCAGTCAAATAATAGCTTTACAGATAGAGGAGAAACATGCCAAAAAGATGGGGCTCTATCTATAAATAATAGCATAGCAGTCTATTCATGCATAAAGCGCTTCTATGGACAATAATCAATTATCTATGTCTATGCTGTTGTGTTTCCATAATCTTGTGTGGTTTATGTAGGGATGAAGAATATGATTATGGCAGAAGGAAAAAGGTTAAACAAGTACAGGATGAAGATGGCATAAATGACTCTTATGGAAAATATTCCAATCGATAGAGTAATCCTTTTCAATCACTTTCAAATAGAAAAGCCAAGATTGCTGGTAAAGGGAACTCATTCACGAGAACAAATCAAGAGAAACTGCAGCACAATGCAAGATAGAGTTTTTTGTCAAGCTCAATGCCAAACCAATGTTGGGGCAAAACCTATAAAATAGAGGGAAAATCACATTGCTGGCAACCATTCAGAAAACATGGCAAACACTGCAGAAAGTTGATAATGAAGTCAAAATATCATGAAAAGATGCATTACTTCAAACTTTTTCAATGATTCAATGTTAGATCCCTGCAGCCAATATTTCCTTATACTTCTAAAATTCATCAAATAAATGTGAGAAATGGAGATATATTTCTACTTGTCAAACTTGCAAATATGTTTGTGGCTGAAGCAGCAGGCTAAATATGCTTGCAGCAAGGTCGTTGTGGTGGTGACGGCAGTTGGCGTTGCCACCATTACGACCCTATCACAATGCTTGCCATGGACATCACAATTGCGACGTCCTCCCCAACCATTGTGATATCCCTTGGCATCACAGCCACAGTGGTGCCATCACAATGCTTGTTGTGGATGTCATAATTGCGACATCAATGGAAGCATTGCGATGGTCGTCGACGTTGCTGCCACAACAACCCCATCGCCAGATGCCATCGCGACCCCGTCGTAATGCTTGTGGTAGATGTCACAATTATGATGTCCATGACAAGCATTGCGATGACCGTTAGCGTCACCGCCACAATGACCCCCATCACCAGATGCCATTGCGACCTCATCGCAATGCTTGTGGTAGACGTCGCAATTGCAATGTACACTGCAAGCATTGTGATAGGGTTCATGCCATAATAAAGTGGTTTAATTGTGATGGATAGGCATTGTAATTGTGACAACATAGGATAAATGTCGTAATTTGTGACTAAAAAACAACGATGTCTATTACTATCGCATTAGCGACACATTGCAGTCATAATTGTGACACTTAGCCGTCGCAAATCAATGCCAAATTATTAGTGAATAAACACACTTGCAGGAATAAAAATCTAAGCTAAATGTAGAAATGAAAGCTAACTATTTTTTAGTTTTTTTATTTTTGTCTTTTAGGCTTCAAAATAATGTTTTAGAAATTGTCTATTTATGGGCAAGGGAAGGAATCCCCCCTTGTAAGGAACTGAGCCTAAAAGTGTTTTCTCCAAAAAAATTCATGATCCAATAAGGGCCCATCCACAAGCGTTGAAACTTAGTATGGTTGCTCGGATTTTTTTCACCTTATCTGAAAGTAGGAAAAGGTTAGAAATCTTGAATGATTTAATCATGGCTCTCTTGTCGAACCATCTTTTCACAAAAGCTTGATGTTTAGCCATGTGCTCCAATGTTGTTGTCCATTTATCATCCATCTCTAAAAGATTCAGCAATCTAATTTGTACTTTGTGAGTATCTTCGACATACCCACTCATGAATTTCAAAAAAAAAAATTTGAGATTAAGTGGGAACACTGGTTCTTGTCTATAGACAAGAAAATAAGGAGAAGTTCCCAAAGCATTTTTGACTCTCACTCGATTTTTCCATAAGGCATATTTGAGTTTGTATGTCAATCCCTAGGGTTCTCCTTCAATAGTCATCTTATTACTATGATCAAGTTCTTATTTGTAGATTCTACTACCTCATTTCCTTGTGGGTAGTAATTTGAAGAGGACTTGATAATGACTTAATTTTCAAATGCCCACTGGGTTAGGAATGCTGATGCAAAAGAAGACCCATTATCACACACAAGGGTGAATGACATTCTGAATCTAGTAACAATATGTTCTTCCAAAAAGTCTATCACCACCTTAGCAGTGCAATTTTTGAATGTTTCTGCTTCTATCCATCATGTGCAATAATCCGTAGCTATGAGAATAAATACATGTCTAGTTGATGATGATGGGTTGACCAAACCAATGAAATCTAGCCCCCACTTTGAAAAGGGGTGTATCTCATACATAGGTTATAAGGGCATTTCTAGATTCCTTTCTCTATTGACAATGGTTTAATAGATATGGCAAGAGCATACATGATCAAAAGTGTCTTTGAATATCAAGGGCCAAAAATAACCAATCTTAGAATCATGTGGGTTGTTGCTTCTCAAAAACCATGTCATGTACCATACTTATCATGAAAGTGTTCCAAGACTTCCTTTGCTTCCTCATGGCCTAAACACTTCAAATAAAGCCCTTCATAGTTTCTATTGTACAACTTGTTGTCATGTAGCATATAAGATTCACACTTCATTTTAAGTCCCCTTCTTTGTGAACTCTTCATCCAACTAGGACATTAGTCTTGTAGTAGATAATAAACAATGTCTTGATACCAAATATCTGTCACCACATCCTAATTAATGTCAACTTGTGATATCACCATCTTCTTCTTATCATCTTCATTTGTTTCATCATCAAACTTGAATTCCTTTTCGTTTCCATCCTAGTTATCAGCTATCATTTTTGATAACCCTTGACCTCTAACTAATCTTATAGATTGAATTTCAAGATCAAATTCTTGAAGTATGGCCATCCACTTTCCTCTCCTTTCACCAACTTCATTTTGCATCAAAAGCATCTTTACTACCAGATCAAGTACAATTGCATACACCTTACTTCTTAGTATGTAATGATGAAATTTCTTTATCACCTTGATAAATGCAAAGGATTGTTAATCAAGGTTTGAATAATTCAACTCTACATTCTTCATGGGGCAACTCATAAAAGAAATTGGTCTTTCATCCTCCTTTTCCTTTTTTTGTGTTAGGATCTCTACACAAGAGTGTTCAGAAGCAAAGGAATAGATCTTAAAAAGTAACTCATAATCAAGACTCACCAAGACCAAGGCTATAGAAATGGCAACCTTGATATCTTCAAATGATTTCTTTATCTTTGGAACTCATTCTGTCTTAGCCCCTTTTTGAGTAAATCATTAAGGGGATGAACTATCTTTACAAATCCAGTTATGAATTTTTGCACAAAGTTTATCTTTTCGAAGAAAGACTTTAGTTCGTTCTGACTGTGTGGAGGTGCTAACTTTAGAATAGATTCGACTTTATCCAGATCAATGGAGATTTTGACTTCAAAAATGACATGTCCCAGAAGCTTTCCTTTAGAAACACCAAATGAACATTTCTTTGGATTGAGAGATATGCCATATTTACAACATCTATTGAATACCTATCTTAGATCAGCAATGTGGATACTTTGATCTTTTTAAAAGATAGTCAAGTCATCCATGTAGATGACTATACATCTATTAATCAATCTTTTGAAAGCTTCATCCATCACTCGTTGAAATGTAGCTCTTGCATTAATTATTCCAAAGGGCATTCTTCCGTAGGAAAAAGTTCCTCACTTCATTGTGAAATTCTTCTTTAGCCTATCTTGTTCATCGACCATCACTTGATTGCATCCTAAGTAACCATCTAGGAAAGACATCATTTTTGAACCATTTACAATTTACAAGACCTCATCAAGTGAGGGTAGAGGATAACTATCCTTTTGAGATGCCAGGTTCAAGTTACAAAAATCAACACAAAGACAAATCTCTCTTGTCTTCTTCCACATGGGAGCCAAGTTTTCCACCCATGTGGAATGGAAGATAGGAAATATGATCTTAGAATCTAGTAGCCTCTTTACTTATTTCATGATTAGTGGTTCAATGATAGGATTTACTAGTCTTTATCTTTATCGGAATGGTTAGGCATCTAGTTTCAGTGGGATGTCATGTGTGATAATCTTAGGATCATGAGTCTTCAACTCTTCATAGCTCCAAGCAATGACATCCTTATAATTAGTGAGTAATTTGAGCATGTCTTCCCTTTCTTTTGAGTTGCATGTTTTTCCTATCTGTACCATTCTTGGTTCTTCATCAATACCCAAATTGTACATTTCACATTCTTCGATTCCCTTTTCTTGGGTTACCCTTCTATTGAGTGTTGATTCATCATGATCAAAGATGAGTTCTAGTTCAACCATTCCTTTTGGAATAGTGTTGGTTTTTAGATTGAGAATCTCATCCTCATCCTTAAGCTCATCATCTTCAGGTTTGTCATCTGGTGTATCATCAATCTCTTGTCCCTCAAAATGGTACTGCACATGATAAACTCAAGTATATGTTGATCATCTTGAAAGACCTAAAAGTTTGTGATATTATCAGGAATGGATAGAACCGCAACAAATTCCACTAAAAATATTTTCAACTTGGTTCTTTCAACTAGTTGTAAAGCACTTGCTGAAATGGCAAGAGCATCTGCTACCATATTTCTTCTTCTTGGAATGGATTTGATGTTTAAAGCTTAAAAATCATCCAATATATCCCATACCCTTTTTTGTAAGTCAGTAACCTCTTATCGTTTCAAGAGTATATGGATTTTACTTGTTGTATGACCAATTGAGAATCTCCTTCAATTATGAGAGTTGTGACTCCTTTCTCTAGTGCAAAGAGAAGTCCTCGAATTAATGCCTCATATTCTATAGCATTGTTAGTACATCTAAACTATAATCGATATTAAGCATAGAAAGACCTACCTTTTTGGTTGACCAATTTGATACTTGCATTGGCTCCCATCTTGCACCTAGAACAATCGAAGTGGAGTGTCCAAATTGAATTTTCCTTGGGTTTTCTAACTTTATGCTTAGTTTTCCTTAACTTCTCTTTCACTTGAGCCTTGAATGACTATTTCTTAGGAATCCATTGTAACTTTCCTATTGTAGGACTTGATGATTCCCCTTTGTAATCTGTATATAGAGGAAGTGTGTATTTTTCTTGTTTATCTTGAATTTCCCCTATTAGTTCTTTGATTTCCTCAACTTTAGGTTTAGGATGAATGACTACTGAAGTCCATCCTTTACCTTTCACATATCATCTTTTCCATTGTACTTTAATCATCCCAATAAGTGGAGAAGAAAAACCTCCACCATCTAAAGAGGTATCACTGTATGACACACTTAGATCTTCACTTTCCTCTTCAATCTTTTGAACAGGGTTGGATGAGTTCACCAAATTTTGGCTTTCTGTGAATTTATCTATTGAGGTCCTTTTATCCTTTTTTTCCATTATGTGTGTTAGTACCTTTGCTACTACTTCTTGGCATGACAAGATTTCAAACTCAGAGTGACTAACTTTGTGTAACCAATAAAATCCTAGGAGGAGGATGCTAGGATCAACTTCCTCTCCTAAAAATCATAAATTAGTTGTCATACTATCTATGAACTGTGTCACGATTTCACTTTTGGGTATTGGCACCTTAGGTTATGCATTTTGATCTTGAGGTGTATTGGTTGGAACCATATCCAATACCATCACTTTTTATGAACCCAAATCTGATTGTAAGAATGATATCTCATTTGGGATATTGTAATTTGTAATCATCATTTTCAATTTGGGCTCAACATCTATCTTGATTTGATTGTTCAATCCTTTCCATGGCAACCATAATTGAGTGAAGTCTATAGAAAACCATCCTCTCAAACATTTCATCCATTCTCTGCTCAGAAGTAACCCATATGTTTATGGGATATCAACCACATGTATATCAATAACATCCTAAATCTAAGGGTCAACTATCAACTACATCCACAGATCTTTCAATACACCAATGACTTTTACCTTTGTTTTATCCAACTGTATCACCACTCGATTAGAGGGTTCAGGACTAACTCCTAGCCTTTGAGCTATTGATAATGGCATTACATTACATGAAGCTCCTGAATCAATGAGGCAATTATGAAGATTCTTCCCATATATCCTGATTATAAGCAAAAATGGGGGTACCTCAACTTTGTCTTTGAACATAGTGAGCATTGCTTCTGCAACATTCACTTGTTGAGATACTATCTTTTGAGGAATAGTATTCATATTGTGGGAAACCTTTGTATGATCCAATGTCTTCATAAGAGCTTCTCATTGTTGTGAACAATTCTATAAAATGTCAAACATGGACATATTGGCCTTAGCCCTTTTCAAGTCCTCTACCACATTGTACCTTTTAGTGGACCAAAAGGGATTCTTTAGTATTGTTGGTACATTCACTTGATTCTAATTGTGTTGTCCTCCATACATTGGTCTTATTAGTGACATATTGTTAGTTGCTCTTGGATTAAGTGGAGTTGGTTGTAAAGCTAGAGGAATTCCATCCATCAAGGGATCCTTTCTATTTGTGAGATTGTATGTATTTTGATTATCATTACAAAAGGAAAACATCTCATCATGCTAAAGGTCTAGTTCTTGGCTAAATGGGAATGAGAATTCCTCACTTGCTACTTGTTCCACTTGTGTATTCTGTGTAGAATCATAGGATTCCAATAGCATAGCATTGAATTTTACAAGAGGAGGATTGTCATTTACCTATGAATTTTGATTCATCTCCTGATTGCTATTATAGTATAAACCATCATCGTTAAGCACATTTTGGCTATCATCCTACTGATTGATATCAACATATTGAATGTTGTTGTTGTTGTTATCGATAGGAGTGCTTCCATTATTTGGTCAAGTGTTCCATTACTAGTTTTGTGTTTGGAAGCCATTATTACAATCAGAAGGATTGAAGTTGTTTCCTCCACTGTTGTTTCCTACATTGTTTTTGTTATTGTTCCTGTTGAAGTTATTGTTGTAATTCTGACCAAAATTGTTGTTGTAGGGGCCAACGTTATTTCTTTGGAAGTTTTTTATTTTTTCCTTGTGATAATCTAATATGTGTCAATTCATTGTTCATTTATGACATAGTCTTCTTCATTTGACCAACTTCTGAAATAAGGTTATTGTCTATTTCCATGGGAACTGTGGCCTTATATTCAAAGAAAGTTGTTTTTGGAGGCTCATACCCTAGATATGTTATCGCATGATTTATTGGAGCAAGTGCCTATTGTAATGGAACTAGATTCATAGGTATGAACTAGCTAGGCACCATGGGTGCTCCTATGGGGTATGTTGGTATTGTAGTGACTGCTTGCATTGGAAGCATCATTCCTCCTCCATTAGGATTGGCTTTCTTCGTGAACATGATTGCTTTTGAAAAGACTTTGTCTAATGTGTCATTATTTGTTGTAGGAAGTCTTCTTAGAAAGATTGCAGTAAGATGGTCCATAGCATTCAGATAAATCTGAATAACATCTTCAACCGATAAAATGTATGGCATTTCCAACTCGTGGTATGCCATATGAAAGTGATGGTTAAAGTGTGAAACTATCTCAGCTAGGTCCCTTTTGATTGATATGAATTGTTGATGTATCATAGTTGGATTGATGAATGTTTTGAATTGTTCCAAGAACAATTTTTTAAATGTATCCGATTCTCCAATGCATCCAGGTGGAAAATTGACATACCAATTGAAGGAAATTTCCCCCAAAGAGTAGGGGAATAAATGAAAAACCACGTCCTCATTAGAAAATTGCTTTCAGTTGCAAATTTCCTTGAAAACTTTGGCATGATCTTCAGCAATTCATGTTTCACCATAGATGAATCTGGGGCAAAACTTCTCAGGATTCTTAGGGAGGTCATGGAGTGCACCTCTCAAGTTTATTAGTGAGTCTAAAGTGTTTATGAAAAAGGCCATTAGAGGGTTTGGTGAATCTAACAGTGGTTGTTGAGGAGTAGGTAGTGGAATATGTGGTGGTCCACCAGGTGGTTGGAGTGGAGGTAAAGTTGAAGAAGATGATAAAAGTTTGAATGGAAGTGGTTGAGTTCAGAATGTTCCCTTGTCACTATGTGGTTTGCGTTAGTGGGTAAGCTCAAGAAACTCGTGTGCACTTGGTGTAGGCCTTAATGCTCACTGAAATGGGGATTTTGGATCAATATCCTCCAACTTTCATCAATTCTAGAAAAAGTGCACCTCTGCAGATGTAAACTTTCTCTCCTCTCTGAATTTTGTGTACCACAGAGGTAAGCTCAAGAAACTCATGTGCACTTGGCATAGACCTTAATGCTCACTGAAATGGGGGTTTTGGATCAATATCCTCCAACTTGCATTAATTCTAGAAAAAGTTCACCTCTATAGAAGTACACTTTCTCACCTCTCTAAATTTTGCATACCTGCAAAGTTGTGGATCTACGGACATATGTACCTGTAGATCTATGGACCTGCGTACCTATGAAGTTATGGAGTTGCAAACCTAAATTTCTCAAAAACTTAGAAATTTTTTTGAACTTGTGTGAAGTGCAGATTTTTGTAGAAGTAAGAAATTTTGAAACTTTGGCAAATTTTCTTCCTTTCTGGGAGCCTAAATGGCCCTCCTTCTAGCGCCACTTCTATTGGGCGGTTGTTATGCATGAGGTCAACAGTAGGAATCCATTGTGTAATTCCTGTCTTGAAAAGCTAATCTTTTGGGATCAACTCCAAGGTTTAGTATTTGTCTTGTGACATACCAAAATCTACTCAGTTCAAGATAAATGTGATTGTTCATGAGGAGGCCTTTGTTGATTCTGTTTTGATCTCAGAATGAAGTAAAATCTATTCACTATCTCAAAATAATACATGAAAGAACAATATTTTCTATTTTCTATTTTTCAATGAATGCAATCTAACAATGCAACTAAAATGAGTTCCTATTCTAACAAGGGGTTAACAAAGAAAATAACAAAACTGAAAAAAAATAACATGAAATTGAAATCCTAATGGACATAAGCTACATAAAACAACACTCTACAAGTTAAGCTTTTGAATAAATTGGTAGGAAACCAATGAAAATAGGAGCAGTGCTTCCTAAATTCCACTGATGGAATTTTCGATGGGAAATTTCAATAACCAAATGATGTTTCACTCTTCATCAAATCACAAAATCATAGAAAGTGTGCTCATACGAGACAAAGAATTATGCAGGAACAATTTCGTGACTTCTTCTCGAGCTTGTTACATTAGTGAAATTCGTAAATCTATAGCAAACACCAGAACTAAAAGATTGCACAACCAAAAACAATGCAATAAACCTTTGGCTCAATCACAATCTCATGACCAAAATTCATAAAACAATGACACATTCAGGCAAGAATCACTATACTCCAAATGCAAGCACCAAAAGCATAATTTTATTGCATAAAAATGCTAGCCCTTGTTATATATTACAATGTGGTATTTATAAGAAATTGTCTCCTCAATTTTTGTTGAGAGTGAAAGATATCTTTATACAATAAAATTCTTTTCAAACATTAAAACAAACTAAATATATACAATCTAATAGTTAATATGGTGCTTAGAGGAACTCCATCCATATTTTATTCATTAATTGGATGCATGAGCCCTTTACATGTCAAAAACAAAGAAAATATGAGAGAGAAAATAGGAGGAAGTCTTTAGTTGAAGTATGAGCATCTGGAGGAGCCAAAAATAGAAGCTGATCATTTATTAGGCATGTGTCAAAGTTAAACTATCATCAAAATGTGTTCCCAATGCATGGAAAGTGCTATTTTTAGAACAAGCAGTTAACTATCGATGCACCTCTGAATTACAGAGCTGTGGAGCTACAAACCTTGACAAGGTCAAAATCTTAAAATTTTACTAAGTGTTAAAATTGAAATCTTGGCATCTAGGTTTTGTTCTTCTTCATCCCAAAGCTATGTTTGGATGTTTGCCCTTGAATTTATCTATCATCTCAGAAATCTTAGCCACATCCAGAGGATCTAAAGCCTCATACTTATCTTTTACCTTCTATCTATAATTGTCTACCTCAATCTGGGTGTTAGCAAAATCCTCAAGTTTGGTATCCAATTCCAACAATGCTTCTTTTGTCCTGAAGGCTTGTCAAATATCCTCATCATCAATAACCTCCAAAAAAATCTTCCTGAAATTCTCCACTACTGTCTCTATAGGTAACAACTTTTCTCGTTCCTCATCTTCAAAAATATCCAAGCATGCATCATTGTAGTGTCTCTCTACTTCCAAAATTCAGTCTCAAGCTTGGTCCTTGAGCTAATGAATCTCCTCATGTAATGTTCCCATTACATTATTGCTATTTGCTATTTTTTCTATCCAATCATCAATCATGTCTAATTCTTCTTCGGTACATACATCAATCAAAACCTGATATCTTTGGTCCTTTATGGCTTCTAGAGTCTAAAAATCCTTACCCTAGGCCCATACCTCATCCATAATACTAAAGTCTTGCTTCAAAATTGGTACAATCATATTCACGTTCTCTTGCATAGCATGCAATAATTTCAAATTCCCTATGATGATCGTAACACCTTTCTTCTCAAAACTTTCTCACCATTCCTAACAAGCCTTAAAAAATGGATCAAGTTGTACACCTCCCCCTTCCCTAAGTATAGTGTTCAAGGTCTACTCAGGGTGTTCGGGATCTAGAGGATCAACTACTTTGGCTAGATATCCCTTTAGGATCTCAACTTGCCTTCAAAGTGCTTGGATTTTGGCCTCCTCTTGTTCCATGTACTTGAGGACCTCTTTGACTCCCATAGTCATCATTTGTCAAGTTGAATCCCATGTAGGCCTCCCCAACATAACATCTTTTAATTCATAATCTTTGAGGCTAAGGCCTTTCGCATCTATGCCTTTAGGAGGGAGAGCCACTTGTGCAAATATTTCTTAGTTCCTTGTGCTACTAACAAATGCCAATGGTACTACCTCGTGTGATGGGGACTCAAGTTTGTTCAAGATCTTTGCAATGTCACAAATGTCATCTTATGAGGCATGGAATTGAGGCTTAGTAATCCTCATTATTTAGTTTCAAATCCATCTAGGGATGTGTCTTGCTAAGGACCTGGCTCTTGATGATGAAGGAGTATGTTCTACAACCTCCTTCCCTTTATTGCTCCTACTAGGTGTTATATCCTATTGGGAGGGCTCTTCTTCTATAGCCTCAGTCTCCATGGATCCTATAGCTTGCACCTCAATATCTTGGGAAGGTGGTTGAGAATATTTGACCATTTGCCCTTACTTTGATACTTTATTGGTCACCATTTATTTTGGTCGCTCCTCTGATGATGGTTCCTTTTGAACCTACTCTCCCTCTAAACTCTAAGGTGGAAGAGTCACCGAGCACTGTTCTACTACGATAACTCATGGTGGAGATGGAGGAGTAAGATTAGGACCTTGTATATCTGGCAACTTTTGTGTCCAGTCTTACTATTGAGGTTCACCTATAGGGGTGTCCCTAATCTTATCCCTGATCAACTCTATACCTATAGGCATGAAATCAAAATTTGACATTGACAAAACATCATCACCCTCTTCACTTTTCTCATCCACCCACTACTATTCTTCATCTTTCAAAGAAGAGAGTTCTAAGGGTTCTACTTGAGTGGATGACAGGGTACCCATGGCACTCTTCCTCTATTGCAACTCTGTGGCTCTAGCTAGCCGAGTTCTTCCTTGTAGGGGCACTTGTTCCTCCTCCTCTTTTGATTCTTCTTCTTCCTCCACTTCATCTCCTTTCATAATGCTTTTAGGAATAGATGGATTAGGCACTAATCTTCTACTAATCCTTTTCCTTTTCTTCATCTAAATCTTAATCCTCTTCTTATGTTTCTTTGGGACAAAAGGAGAAGCTAGCTCTTCTTGCACAGGAGGAATGGGAGCTTGAGGAATCTCTCCCTCTTTTGGTTGGCTAAACACAATGGGAGACAACTGAGGTTCATCCTAGACTTGGGTAGCTCTGGTATCATAAAACCCTTGTGGACTTTGTTGATGCTACTGGGGAGGTGCCTATTCTGTAGCTTGTTCTACCTAAATCCTCTAAGGGGAGGTCCTCTTTCTTTTATTCTTTCCCTTCCTTTTAGGAGGGTGATAATATCCAACTAGGCGATCAAGCTGGTATACTATCTTTGCCCTGATAGGAGACTGGGCTGCAAAGGTAGGGATTGTTACTTTCTTCCCTCTACCTATTTCTAGGTGGGCATCTGTGTGGAAGATTACTGTATCAGGAATTAGATCAAGTGGAAAAGGTTTCTTAATCTAATCCTTCATCATTCTAATGACATGCCTTGCCTAATGATTAATATCATCAGCCTCCTCCCTATCAACCTCAACATTCATTATGGGTCTTTCACCAATTTTTTCAGCATTGAACAAGTGGTCCAGTAACTCTTTAGAATCATGTTGCTTTATTTCCTCTGGGATGTTCAATTGAAGAGTCTTTTCTACTAGATACAAAGTCATCCTACAATAGTCCCTAATGCAAACATCATAGTCATTTGTGTCATTCATCTAGTGATCTTCAACAACATCCTCATGATGGAAGTCCTTTCCTTCTAAACTCTCCACTCTCCCAACATTGTCAAAATTGGGTTGGGGAGAGTTGTATTCTTCAAGGGGATAGTTCTCCCACTCCCACTCGAAGGACAAAATATCTTGCTTCATCTTCACCTGATCTAGTCCAATGACCAATGGCCATGCCCAACAAGGTCCCTATTGCCTCTTTATTTTCTCATATGCTGACTCAATTTGTCAGAAAATCTACAATAGCATCAATTTTTCACTTGGATATCTCGAGAGCTTCTTAGGATTGATAGAGGCACTAGCTACCTGCAAATATGTGAATGTCTTGAACTAGATAAAGTAGGCTTTGAGAGCTATAATCTGTGCTTTGGCTTCATCAGATAACCTCTTCCCATAGTCTCCCTTAATGAATTGAATGATTGCAAAGATGAATGTATCATTCATGATTATGTACTCCTTGCGCTATGCTGAGAGTTTCTTCTTCACTAGCTAAGGGTAAACTATGTATGGCCAGGCATTGGGATCCTTCATACTGCCTGTTCTGTACAAACTGAGATAGTTTGTCACCCTTGCTACAAGTAGGTATACCATGTAAGAAGTCATGTAAAACTTCTTCTTGTCCTTCACCCTCCTCAATTGCTCACACAATTTTTCACTTAGTGTGGTGGCCCATTTTAGTGGTATCTTCACCTATCTGATGGTCTCAATGAAGTTGACCATAAAGGTTCTGAGATGACCTATTACAGGTAAGCCCATGACTCTGCTCAAGAAAATGATAGAGTATCTAATGTCCTCCTTCATGTATTTCCAATTCATATCCACTTTTCTCATTATCCTTCCCTAAGGAGGCTTCTTAATGAGGTATGAAGATTGTATGATGTCAATTGCCTCCTGTTGGTGCTCCTTGTACCATCTCTCAGCTATTTCATACGAGAGCCTAATGAACTGGTCTACTTTTGGGAAATGGAAGACCCTCTCAATGCTATCAGGTCATAGATCCAACACCACCTCTCTGATGACACTCTTGATAATTCTGTCTTCAGGAACAAAATGTTGTGATAGGGCCATGATTAGTTCAGCTAATTGCACTAGCGTAGGATGTGACACTGTGTTCACCAACTTAGAATGAATCAATGCAGATACCAAGGCTGACCTCTTTGTTGGTTTGTTGCAAATTCTGAGGAATTCTCCTAGATCCATGTGCCCAAGGTTGGTATCTCTATTTTTTGCAAAATCATTGTGGAATCTCGACTTCAAGGGAATGCCTTGGAATTTGAAGACAATGAGTTTGGGTGCGACTCTAGATGTGGAAGTCATTTGATCACCTATACATTGTGAAAAAAAATGTTTATTAGCTCAAAGTAATAAAGAAAATGTAAAAGCTTTAAATCTAAATAAACATAAAATAAAACGCCCAATTTGGGCATTTTATTTATTTTTTATTTTTTCATATATATATATATATATATTATTATATATTTTTTTTAAAAAATTAAAATTTTATCATTTTTAAATTATTTTTTCAAAATTTAAATCAATTAAAAAAAATGCATGTAGGGTGCAAGGCACGCCACGGGCATGAGCGACGCCATGGGCGCATGAGGCATAACACAAGCATATGCAGTGTGAGTGCCACCACGACTCTGATTGTAATGTTGTCATATGGGCATGCGTAGTGCTAGTGCAGCCGCGACTTGAATGTTAACGCCATTGCATTGGTGCGAGTACGTTAGCACCATCATGGCTTGAATGGTAATGCCACTGCACAAGCATAGGTAATGTTAGCGTCGTCGTGGCTTGAATAATGATGTTGCTACATGAGCATGGGTAATGTTAGCACCATCATGGCTTTGAATAGTGATGGTGTCATTATGGTTTTGAATAGTGAGGCCACCGCCACATGAGCATGAGCAATGTTAGTATAGCCATAGTTTTGGATGGTGATGGCACTGTCACACAAGCACGGGCAATGTTAGCGCCACCGTGGCTTTGAATAGTGATGGCACTGAGTATTTACCTTGTGCCATCATCAAAAATCCTATAATGAAAATGAAAAACCTTGATAAGTGTTGGGAGAGCTTGGGGGTTTTTATAACCCTCGTCCCGCACCGGGTGAGGTGTATGGTGCACTTTGGTGTGGGCACGCCAGCACACGGTGCGCACTTCATCCATGCATGCGTGAATGTTATTAAATTAAATGGTTTTTTATTATTTATTTATTTATTTATTTTGAATTTTCTAATTTTAATATATTTTTTTAATTTTTACGATTTTTTCGTCCTTTTCATTTTTTGATTTTTTTGTATTTTTCAATTTTCAATTTTTTTGTGTTTTTCTAATTTTTTGATTTTGATGACTCTAAAACCTTTTCTCTCGACTCTCAAACTGTGAGTTCAAGAGTCAAAAAAAAAAGGGTAGGGGTTCCCCATTCCTAGTGAGGAATGGGACGTGTGTTGTGAGACTACAACAGGTTCAAGGGTCAACACCCATGTAGGGTCCTAGGGTAGCACCCCAGGTGCACTCTCTATCGCAGTACAGGGTGGGGTCAAGGGGTAATGCCCCCATGAGGGTTTTTGAGGGTAGTGCCCTCGAAGCCAAAAATGCCCTTATATTGTAAAAAGCATCAACTATTATTTTTCTTATTAGATGACTTATTCTAGCCCTAATTTTGTAAGTGGAAAAAGCTTGTATAAAAAAAGGCTTAGGGTTAGGGATTTCATAATGTAATGGTGATATTGTAGCTTGTTGCGATGGTTTTCAGCTATAAGAGATTGTGGATTGTAATCACTAGTTCATAATAATAATATTGGACTTGTTGTTGGTGGACATAACATAGGGATTAGGTGAACCACATTAAATCTTGGTGTATTGTGTTCTCTTTTATGTGATCTACTATTTTCTGGTATTGGTTATATTTGTATGTAACTATTATTTTTGTTTGAGGTTAATCTTAACATGTTCTTCTCTATTTTCTCAATCTCTTCATTCATTACTTGAATCCAATGTTCATTATCCAAAACATCCTTCATTGATTTGGGCTCAAATTCACATAGTAAACATGTATCAATTCTAATTCTTTTCCTTGTCATTACTCTAGAGTCTTTGTTTCAATATTTAATCAATTGTGTGATGTTTTCTCACATATTTTGCTAATGTGGGATCTTTTCTTGTTACTTCTTCTTTACGCTCATCTTGTAGATTAGCTCCAAGTAGCACTTCATGTATTTTTCTAGTTCTTCTCATTGTTCAGCAATCACTTGTTGACACTCAGCAAGCTCTACTTGATGCTCAACATGCATTTCATGACACTCGAAACCAATTGCATGATGCTTAGTATGCTATTGTTGCAACTCAACATTCACTAGTTATTGTTTCTCAACAACTTTCATCTTAGATTTAGGTAAGGTATTGGTCTCACCTTCATCAATGTATGTAAAACTTCTATAATCTTCAAGTTCTTTCTTACATTCGACTTTATTCTTATCTACATATTCATCAACTTTCACATTTTCACTTTCCACAACTTTGTTAGTGTAACAAATTCAAACTCTTATGTGCTTTTCTCTTAGTGGAATATCCTAGGAATATGCCTTTATCAATTTTTGCATCAAGCTTTCCATTTTTATTGTCTTTCACTATATACAATTTTCTTCCATATACTCTGAAATATTTCACATTAGGTGCATAACCATACCATAACTCAAAGGTGTAATACTTGTACCTTTCTTGACTTTTACTCTATTCAAGGCATAAAAAATTGTACTTACAACTTCTCTTTAGTACTTAGGTGCAACATTCTTCTCCATCATCAATGTCTTAGCACAATCTAGACTAACCTATTCTTCCTTTCAACTATACCATTTTGTGGAGGGGTCCTCGATGTTGGCATTTGTCTCTTGATTCATCTATAATTGTAGAATGTGTTGAATTCCCTAGATATGAATCCACCTCCTCTATTAGATCTCAAACACTTAAAGCTTTTACCTATTTCCTTTTCAACTCTAGCCAAATACCACTCAAACATTTGAAATGCATCAATTTTTTCTTTAAGAAACATCACAGTCATCATTTTAGAGTAGTCATCAACAAATTAAAAAAAGTATTTGTCACCATAGTAGCTTTGCAATCCAATAGGTCCACAAAGGTCAGTGTGAACCAACTCTAAAATAACATCAGAAGTATAGGTCTTGCTCTTAAAACTAGAATTTCTCATTTTCCCCAATTGACATTGTTTACACATCACATTATCAAGTTTATTCAATCTTGGTAACCATCTTACTTTCTTCATCTTACTAATACTTTCTAAATTATCAAACTTCACATGACATATCCTCTTATGTCATAGCCATATATCATCACATTGTGCAAAAAGGCATGCATCATCAAATAGGTATAGATAGATCAAGTTACCTCTTGTTCAGTCTCTACTTCCAATCAATTCACTAGAACCATTGTAAATCTTAGCCTTCTTGTGTTGAAATTCAACTTTGTATATTGAATTGTTCAACTGTGTGACACTCAAAAAAATGTAGTTAAGTCCTTCAACCCAATAAACATAATCACATCTTATCTTATTAGTCAATTTTATTGATCCTTCACCTTTCACAAGACATGGTTCATCATTACCAAACTTAACACTGTCTCCTTTATAATGTTCTCCTTTATAATATTCTAAGGTTTCAAAATTACTTTTATCACTAGTCATGTGATGTGATAAACTAGTATCTATTATCCATCTATTACCTTTACTTACATATGAGATAAGTGTAGTTTAATCATCTTCATCTAGAATCATCTTTCATAGAAATAAAAGAACTTCTTCATCATTACTATTAGAATCATAATCATTCTCTTTTTCAACAATGTAGCAAGAATTCTTACATTTGCCTTTGTTGTCTTTTGCATCTCTTCTTCCTTTGAACTTGTTGTCTTTCCTCTCATCATTGTCATCACTATCAAGACATCTTGTAGAATATGATCAACTTTATTGCACAAAAAATAGATTACAAGGAGTTTACCTTTATATTTTCCTTTGCCTCTTGGTAGTTTCCTAATCATTAATGCTTCAAGATCCTCAAGATCATCATCTGAAGATTCACTCTCACTAACTTCATACTTTCCTTTCTTCTTAGACTTATGCAAAACCAATTACACTTATATTAATTTCTCTTAGTGAAATATCCTAAGAATACGCCTTCATCAATTTTTGTATCAATTTTTTCATTTTTATTGTCTTTGAGTATATAGCATTCACTTCCAAATACTTTGAAATATTTTACATTAGGTGCATAACCATACCATAACTCAAAAGGTGCAATACTAGTACCTTTCTTGAATTGCACTCTATTAAAGATATAAACAACTCTACTTAGAACTTCTCTCTAGTACTTAGGTACAACATTCTTCTCCATCATCAATTTCTTAGCACAATCCATGATTGATGTATTCCTCCTTTTAGCTATACCATTATGTCGAGGGGTCCTCGATGCCGACATTTGTCTCTTGATTCCTCTATCATTGGAAAATGTGTTGAATACCCAATATAGTAATTCACCTCTTCTATTAGATCTCAAATACTTCAACCTTTCACTTATTTTTTTTTCAACTCTAGCCAAATACCACATAAACATTTGGAATGCATCAGATTTTTGTTTAAGAAACATCACACTCATCATTCTAGAGTAGTCATCAAAAAATTGAATAAAGTATTTGCCACCATAGTAGCTTTGCATTCCAATAGGTTCACAAAGGTCAATGTGAACCAACTCTAAAATATCATCATAAGTATAGGTCTTTCTCTTGAAACTAGACTTTCTCATTTTACCCAATTGATATTATTCTCACATCATATTATTAGGTTTCTTCAATCTTGGTGACCCTCTTACTTTATTCATCTTAGTAATGCTTTCCAAATTATCAAAGTTCACATGACATAGCCTCTTATGCCATAGCCATTTATCATCACATTGTGCAAACAAATATGCATCGTCATATAGGTATAGATAGAACAAGTTACCTCTTGTTCGATCTCCACTTCCAATCAATTCACCAGAACCATTGTAGATCTTAACCTTCTTGTGCTGAAATTCAACTTTGTATCTTGAACTATTCAATTGTGCCACACTCAATAAGTTGTAGTTAAGTCTTTCAACCCAGTAAGCATAATCACATCTTATCTTGTGAACCAATTTTATTGATCCTTTACCTTTCGCAAGATATGGTTCATCATTGCCAAACTTGACACTGTCTCCTTTATAATGTTCTAAGGTTTCAAACTTAATTCTATCACCAATCATGTGATGTGAGTTCAACCACTATCAATTATCCATCTATCACCTTCACTCACATATGAGATAAGTTCATTTTTCTCATCTTCATCTAGAATCATCTTTGATATCATCATAAACAACTTCTTCATCATTACTATCACAATAATCATCATTCTCTTCTTCAAAAATGTAACAAGACTTCTTACCTTTTCCTTTGCAACCTTTTTATCCTTTGTTGTGTTTTCTATCTCTTCTTTCTTTGAACTTGTTGTCTTTCCTTTCATCCTTGTCATCCCTATCAAGACATCTTGTAGAATATGGCCAACTTTATTGCATGAAAAATAGATTACAGGGAGTTTATCTTTATATTTTCCTTCACCTCTTAGTAGCATCCTAGCCATTAATGCTTCAAGATCCTCAAGACCATCATCAAAATATTTACTCTCACTAACTTCATACTTTCCTTTCTTCTTCTTAGACTTGTGCAAAACCAATTGTGACTTGAAAGAAAATTCAATACCAAGGGCATTAAAATTATTAAAATTTGATAATTCAAAAGCAATGAGCCTACTAACTAGAAAATCCAAGGTTAGATCATTACTTGGAGTACATCTCAATTCTTGTATTATAGAAACTCTAATAACATAAATAGGAAGTGATGAGGGCATAATCCAAGACCAAAATAAACACAATAGGAAAAGGGGAATATTATTATCAGAAGTGATATGCTATTACATTAATTACAATGAAAAAAAACCCAATGACATTCCCTTCGACTTACAGTGTTGTTTGATTCTGGAGAAAAACCCTCCTCTAGGACCTTCTCCCAAACTCCACCAAAAAACTACATTTACAATGCCAAAAATGACCTTAAGTAACTAGAATTAGGTTTAGGGTTAGAAATAAAAATTAGAATATTCCATTTGGCATCAACCACCAAAAAAAAAGGTTCTAGAAAATAGGTTAGAAGTCAGTGAAAAATTAGAAGAATCCAGAAATGGTAGTCCAACTTCTGGGAGGCATAACTTTTGATCTAGGACTCCGATTGACAAACTATTTACATTTTTGGAAAGCTCTTCAAGTTCTCTATAGTCCTATGGATGATATTTGTTAATCCCCCATTTTTTAGTCCTATACAAGGCTGTTTAGTGCCTCAAATCTGATTTTGAAGCACTCTTAGGGGGGTCTCCAAGAAACTTAAAACTGCAATAACTTTCAAATCCTAAAGCCTTTTGACCTGATTCTTTTTTTGGAGTTCTTTAAATTACAATTATAATCATCCCTCCAAATTATACCCTCTAACTCGTCATAATTATGGCTTGATTACAAAATAACCTATTTTCTACATTGACACATATCCCAAGGTGCTCAAAAATGCTAACCCAAAAAACCAATAGTGGAATTATGAGAGTTGGAATCTCTGTTTGACCCAAATAGGTATCTAGAAATAAAAACAAATTAGAGAGAAACTAAGACTAAGTACATTTTTGGGTGATACAGGATTGCCCTTACACCACTGGATGCTCCTGCATTAGGAAGTAAAGTTCTTAATACCTTGCTAATCACAACCTCATCACTAATTTTTCCATCAACTCCTCTGATAGCATTCACAACTTCTTTGATTCTTCCAATGTATTGAACAATTTTCTCACCCTCTACCATCTTCATGTCATCAAAATTTCTTCTTAAGCTTTTTGATTTGGCTCTTAGTACATTATTATCTCCTCCATGGATCTTTTCAACTTTTCCCACATCTTCTTTGCAGTATTATAGTCCTTTAATTCATCAAACTCTGAATAGCTTAGGGCAGATACAATCTCTAGTATTGCATGATTGTGCTCTTGGTTTTCCTTTATCTATTTGGTAGTCACATGTGTAGGTATTGTTACATATTCATTCTCTAAGTAAAATATTGTTGAATCTCCAATTCTAGCAATGTGTAGCTTCAACATACTTTGTCATGTAGGGAATTTCTCCTTGTTTAACTTGGGTATCTTCTTAATGTGCATCTTGATCTTTAGCTTTAAGTACCTTAAAACTTTTCACTACAAGAACCACTTCTCTGATACCAATTTTTAGAATGATTTAGAATAATTGAGAGGGGGGGAGGGTGAATCAATTATCCTTGGGTCTAGATGTACCAATTAAACCTTTCAAATCATCAAGCAACTTAGATCTAATCTTTAATCCACTTATTTTGTATGTAAGGAAACTCAGGTGTGGAAACAACTTCCTACACTAATCCCTTAAGGAAAGTACTGTGCAAATCCCTAGTAAATCCTTACAATTTCGTATTTGATATTATGTAAATAACAATACTGCAGTTAACCATGAATATAGAAAATAGATAGAGAAAGAAAACACAAACGCAAAGATATGCCAGTGAGGAAAAACATTTTGGCAAAACAACCCCACCCCTCCAAAACCTGCACAATGTATTATATTCAACACAAAGGTTACAACACACTTGCAATGCAAGTTCTTTTAGGACATGAAAGACAAATGTAGTCACAACAAAACACTACCAATAATACACTTTTCACTCTCTCCTATCTGAAACCCTAAATTCACTTATATCATGTGCTTTCCATTTTAGGGAAACTTCCAAAGAAGAATTGTATTAGGGTTTTACCATTCTCTGGAAAAGTAGGAACCCAAAAAAAAATTTGGAACCCTGTACATTAGATGGATACTCTAGTGTATAGTACTCAATGATCAATTGCCACATGTCTTCATGTTTTCACTATCTTCATATCTTCCAAAGATAGCTCTTATGCATCATAGGAATCTATCATAACATCTCAGTCATGATCTCCTTACCCACAATTCAAGATGCAGACACATGCAAGTGGAGTGACACATCAACATGCCAACTATACATGTACACTCACACTTAATTACATTATTTAAAAAAAATACATTTACAAAAAAAAAAAAAAAAAAGGAATTATCCAAGGTTGAGACACCTTATTCCTAACATTCTCCCACTTGTTGAACACCTTGTAAGAGCAATAGGAACATAACAGGAACTCACCGCTATAGGCTGAAAGGCCCATATACTCTTAACACCATCTAAACTTCTTTATGCCCACTAGTTTCATCAATGCATCTGCAACATTCTTTAAAGTATCTACCTTCTCCAAATTTACCTTTCCATCTTCCACCATATCTCTCACAAAGTGAAACTACACATCAATGTGCTTTGTTCTAGCATGAAAAGTTGGATTCTTTGCAAGGAAAATAACACTCTAACTGTCACACCATATATTAATCTATCCTACATAAAAACCAATATTAGAACACAATCTCCTAAGCCAAATGGCTTCCTTACAAACATTAATAGCAGCCATGTACTCAGCTTCTGTAGTGGACAAAGCAACCATAGGTTGTTGCTTACTCATCCAACTAATGGCACCACCAAACATAGTGAACACATAGGCATTGATGGAACTCCTACTATCAATATCACCTGCCCAATTTGAATCCACAAACCCACGAATACAAATTGAATGCAGAGCTCTAGAAGAGTTACAATGATAACAATTGGAGTAATTTGATGTACCCCTCAAATATCTAAATACTTGCTTAACTGCATCCCAATGTACCCGTCCAAGATTAGCTATAAATTGGCTCAAAACTCCCACTACTTGGGCAATGTCTGGTCTAGCACAGACCATAGCATACATAAGACTGCCAACTACACTATCATAAGGTACTCTACTCATGTCCTCCACCTCACCAGGAGATTTTGGACAATCATCTATAGATAACTGTGTTCCCATAGAAACAAGAACACACAATGATCTACAATTTTCCATGATGAACCTATCCAACACAGACTTCACATACTTATTTTGAGTCAACCAAAATTTTTTGTTAGACCTATCTCTACTAATTTCCATACCCAAGATGTACCTTGCTGCCCCAAGATCTTTCATCTCAAACTATGCTGACAACTAAGATTTAAAATCAAAAATCATACCCTTACCCTTCCCAAATAGCAACATATCATCAACATATAATGCAACAATAAGAAGGAGATCATTTTCAACTCTAAAATATACAGAATGATCTTATTTTGATCTTACAAATCCAATTAGCAACACAAAGGCATCAAACTTAAGGTACCACATCCTAGGAGATTATTTCAAACCATGTAGAGACTTCTTTAATCTGCAAACCAAAGATTCTTTACCTTTAACAATGTAGTGCTCAGGTTGTGACATATAAATATCTTCCTCCAAATCACCATGAAGGAAAGCTATCTTCACATCCATCTTTTCTATCTCTAAATCATATGATGCAAAAGAGATAACAAAAATCTAATGGATGTCAACTTTGCAATAGGAGAGAATATTTCACCATAATCTATTCCATCTACCTGTGAGTACCCCTTCGCAACCAATCTAGCTTTGTACCTTTCAACATTGCCATCTACACATAATTTCTTCTTGAACACCCATTTTCTACCAACAAATTTTCATCCTTTAGGAAAAGGTACAAGGTCCCAATTATTTTTCTTATCCAATGAAGCCATCTCATCATCCATGGCCTCAATCTAGGAACCTGCATCTTCCATATCAAAGCAAAGGCACAATTGGAATCTAACATAGAATAACCAAACCTTTCTAGCTTCTTTCTTACTCTCATGGATCTCCTCAAGGGCTAAGGTTGAGGTTTTTCTTCCTCTTCTTCTGAACTATTAGAGCTACTAGAGCTCTCCTCATCATTAGACCCAACATGGCTTTCTATTCAGTCTTCTTAGGGGTAGGAGGCAATTGAACAATATCTTCTTTCTTCTCTTTTTCATACAGTTGTAGCACAATAGGAGAAGATGTTAGCTCTCTAAAAATAGCATTTTTTCTATACAACACCTTACTAGTTATAGGGTCCCAAAGATTGTATCCCTTCACACCAACACTGTATTTGATGAAAATACATTTGACAACTTTGTTTTCCAACTTAGATCTTTTCTCCTTTGGAAAATGTGCATAAGCTTCACAACCAAAAACATGAAGATGTCTAATTGAAGGCTTCTTACCAGACCACACCTCCATGGATGTCTTACCAACAAGGGTTGATGTAGGAGATCTGTTAACTAGATAGCAAGCAGTGGCCACAGCGTCAGCCCAAAACTTTTGTTCAAGACTAGCTCTACTAAGCATATTCCTAGCCTTCTCCATCAATGTCCTATTCATTCTTTCTGCAACTCCATTTTTTTATGGGTATAAGGAGTTGTCTTATGCCTCTCGATACCTCATTCTTTATAGAACTATTCAAACTTTTCTAAGCAAAACTCACCATCATTGTCAGTTCTCACACACTTAATCTTCTTACTAGTATGATTCTCTACATGGGCTTTGAATTCCTTGAATTGACTAAAGAATTGTGTCTTACTTTTCAAGAAATAAATCCATGTCCTTCTAATGTAGTCATCTATGAAAGATACAAAAAATACAAACTTGGAGATTGAAGGAACTTTTACAGGACCAAATAAATTAGAATGAATAAGATCCAAAACATTAGAAGATTTGTGAGAACTAGAGTAAAATTGAACATGATTTTTTTTACCATAGACACAATGTTTTCAAAAGTCAAACTTGAGATTACAATCATTTAACACCTCAATAAGGTTCTTGTTTTTCAAGGTTATGAGACCCTTCTCACCAATGTGGCCAAATCTCATATACCACAACATTGTCTTTTCTATAGGAAGCTTGCCTTCCAATGTGTTTTCACCCTTAGGTACACGTGTTGCACTACCATTAGAACCAATAACCACAATCTTCCTTACTACTCATTCAAATGGTGGGGATGAAGTGATAGCTACTCTCTTCTTTGAAACAAAAGAACTATTGCACTAAGAAATGCATGCATCAAGCTGAAATAGAGTACCTCTCCTAGTACCCTTAGCAAGAATCATAGCTTCTCTCATCATCTTACATCTATCTTTAGAAAAAACAACTTGCACACCTACATCATTCAACATACTTAGAGATAATAGGTTTCGTGGAAAACTAGGGATGTGCATTACCTTGTTGATCTCCTTTACTCATCCATCAGGGAATCTGATAGTGACCCATCCTCATCCAACTATCTTTAGGTGAGAATCATCGCCCAAGTACACCTTTCCACCATCAAAAACTTCATACTTTGAGAACTAGCTTCAATGAGAGGTCATGTGGAAAGAAGCACCTAGGTCTATCAACCACACATATTAGATGCATGTGCTACCAAGGCTACAATGAAAACATCACCATCTTCTTGAGATTTTTCTAAACCTTAATCTAAGGTGTTCTTCTTTTTTGGCTCTTTACAGTCTTTATAGAAGTTCTTAGTCTTATCACAAATCTATCATTTTTCCTTGGACTTTCTAGGATTCTTTGACTTTCCACAAGATTTGGATCTACCCTTTCCAGACTTGTTATCATTTTGCTTCCCTCTGTCATTGGATCTACCGTGAATAGCAAGAGCTTCCTTAGCCAAATTGAAAGACTTTCTTCATGTCTCCTTAGATAACAGTGGAGACACCACATCATCCATTCTAAAATTGACTAAAGTAGTTCCAAGAGCCATCACAAGATGGTCCCATGAATCTGACAAGGAACATAACAAGGTCATACATCAATCCTCCTCCTTTATCTTGACACCAGATGATGTCAACTATGAAATTATTAAATTAAAAGCATTTAGATGATCTATAATAGATCCTCCTTCCTCCATTCTTAGAGAATATAAATTCTTCCTTAGGAACAACTTGTTCACCAAAGATTTGGTTTGATACACAGACCCAAGCCGTGTCCACAAACTATTTGTAGTCTTCTCATCAAGAACATTTAGGAGAATTGAATTAGCTAGATAAAGTCTAATGAGACCCTCAACTTTCTAATCCTTGAGGTCCCAATTTTCTTGAGATATTGCTATAGGTCTCACATTAAGTGAAGCCACCTCCCATAAATCATGATCTTCAAAAAAGTCTTCCATCTTGAGTTTCCACAACTTGAAATTACTACCATTAAATTTCTCCACCTCCATTTTTTCATATGATGAACTTGCCATCTCAATCTACAAATAAGACTTAGAATGCCCTACACAAAACTCCTACTCAACTTGAGATTAGCTCAAACAACCCTACCCAACAACTAGGATTGAAAGTTGATCTAGCTCTAATACCACTTGTAAGGAAACTTAGGTGTGGAAAAAAAATCCTACACTAATCCCTTAAGGAAAGTATTGTACTAATTCCTATTAAATCCTTACAATTTTAGATTCGATATTATGTAAACAACAATATTGTAGTCAAGCATGAATACAAAAAATATATAGAGAAAGAAAACACAAACACAAAGATATGTTGGTGGGGAAAAACCTTTTGGTAAAACAACCCCACCCCTCCAAAAACTACACAATGTATTATCTTCAACACAAAGGTTACAACACACTTGCAATGCAAGTTCTTTTAGGAGACGAAAGACAAATCCAGTCACAACAAAACACTACCAACAATACACTTTTCACTCTCTCCTATCTACAACCCTAAAGTTTCTTATATCATGCACTTTCCATTTTAGGGAAACTTCCAAAGAAGAACCGTATTAGGGTTTTACCATTCTCTGGAAAATTAGGACCCCAAAATTTTTTTTGGGTTGATGCCCAAAACCACACGCGCTAGATGGAGACTCGAGTGTACAGTACTCAATGATTAATTGCCACATGTCTTCACATCTTGACCCATCATCATATCTTCCAAAGATAGCTCTTACGCATCATAGGAATCTATCATAACCATTTCAATCATGATCTCCTTACACACAATTCAAGATGCTAACACATGCAAGTGAAGTGATATATCAACATGCCAACTAGACATGTACACTTACACTTAATTATATTATTTGCAAAAAATACATTTACAAAACAAATAATAGGACTAGGAATTATCCAAGGTTGATACACCTTATTCCTAACACTCTATAGGAACTTATTAGTAACATAAAATTATAGTCCACTATCCTAATAATAACTAACTAGAGAATGTAAAACATTAAACAATAAATATCTCAAACAATTCCACACAAGTAAGACACCAGGATTTAATGTGGAAACCCAATTCGAGAAAAACCACTAACAACATGTCACCATTTTTTCATTCTTCTAAAGTGAGCTCTATTAGAAGCCAACCCTATTAAAGATTACAATACACACTGCTAGGTGTGGCCTTGTTAAAGGATTTAATCACCCTATTAGGAGTGGCATTGTTAGAGGACTTAAGAACATTCCAAGGTAAAAGCACAAATTTGTTTCACCTTTTAGGATACCAAAACCTATTTTGGTCAAATCTCATTTCTTTATCAAAACTCAATTTTTTTCAAAAACGAAAAACACCCTTTTATAGATCTCAGATTCAATATCATCATTATATAAATTTCTAAGTGTTGTGATCAATTATAATTTTAAAATATTATAAGTCGATATTTCAACATTTCAGAAGACACTCCCTCAAAAAAGGAAAAAAAATTAATAAACCATATTAAAAAAATTTAAAAATTATATTTATCTCTAGAGGAGAGAGTCCTCTTCACGAATATGTAATTTTTAGCCAAAAATGTATAGATTTGATAAGGAAGTTTTGATGGGAGGAAAAAAATATTGGATTCTGATAAGGTTGACCTTGAGTACTTATAACAAAGAAAATATACTTCAAAAATAATTGTTTCTTTTTTTCTTCCCTAGCTATCCATGTCATCTATAAGATATTTTCAAATCTTAACAAAAAAAGATGATTTGAATATACTTGTTTGATGGGAACTACACCCTATATTTTTTATAGTTTAAAAATGGACTAAGTTTTTTTTTAAATGAATAAATTCTTACTCATAATGATTATCAAAATTATAGGCATAAAATTCATCCAATGCTACACATTTCATCAATTTACATCATCTTCAAATTCTAAACACAAATACCATTTTTTGTCATTAAAGTTGAACAATTACATATGGATATCCTTTTTCTTTATAAAAGGTGATACAGGTTTGTGCCTTTACCCTCCATTAAAATGTCACCTTGGTTAAAGGATTTACAAATGATTTTTAGGTCGACCTTGATTAAAGGATTTTAACTGATACAATGGTTAGAAAGTAACATCGGGTTGATATGAAAACTATAACTCACTTTGAAAATACAAATCATAATTTGGTTCAACAACTTATTCATTTATTGGCCTCCATTATTATATCCATTGCTAATTCACTTGGAAACCCTTCAAGCAATTACTCTTCACCTCAACACTTCACTATTCGGCCTCTGCTCAAGTTTGCCAATCAAGAGATTCAACAACTGCTCTAACATTTTTAGTTAGCCCTTATGCCTCCTTAAATAGGTAGCTTTGATCCTTTACCTCTTAAACACCACCATTGATCTTAGGTTTAGGTTAGATTCATCAAATCTTTCCATCATTTGTTTCCTCCTCCTTCTAGAAACTCCTCAAAACTTCTCTTTGAATCCATTCCTAGAAATTCTCAAACATGGCTTCTCTTGCATTAAATGTTCCAACTCATCAATCTTTATCTTCAACATGCTTTACATATTCCAAGAATTCAACTATGTCGGCCAAGAATCTGAATTCTTTTACAAAATAACAAATGTTGACACTCGGCCAAAATTGTGTTCCTCAGCCTCAGTCATCACTAACTATTTTGCTCGACTTACATTGTCTTTGCTCAATCTAATTTTTTTGATACTCTATCTTTACTAGCACTTTGTCGAAACTAAATTTTCTCGGCTTCTCTTGTTCACTTGGTTAACACTAGCACAACTTGACTTATACTGTAAGTTCCTTAATCTTATTCTTTGAAGCTTGGTTAAGCCTATGTTTTTTTCTTTATCGATCATCTCTTCTAGGATTTAACTCAACTATCTTATCCACTTAGTGTTATGATTAAACAACACATTATCTTGTCAAAGTCCAACTAATCAAGTGCCCATTATAATTTCTCATAACTCAACCTTTCCACTAGGTGTTCTTGTTATCTCTTATTTTCAAATCCTCTTCATCAATCATCTTGATATGACACTCTATTCAGGTAGCAACTGTCTCACCAATAAGATTTGACATCAATGATAATATAACAACTTTTCCAATTATAGCTTTCAATAATACACACACACACACGCGCGCGCGCACACACACACACACACACACACACACACACACACACACACGTGTATGTGTGTGTGTATTCTTTTATGCATCACACCCATTGTGTTGTTATTATGATGTTTTGTAGACTTCTTATTAGATAGATAGATGTTTATTTGGTCTTTCTTATATTCAATCTTATGGAGTTTTCTTGTCTTAAACCTATTATTTTTATTAGTGCAGTTTATCTCCTTTATACTTTATGTGAGATTTTTAGAAAACAATTTTCTTGCATTGTTTCTTAACAACTCTTAGATCAATTTAGGAATCGCAAAGGATTCAAGTTTAATAAAGTGTAGTAACAAAATGTTATCAAGTATTTGAGTTCTGTCTAAAGTTTATATCATGTACTGCTCACCATTATAGGGGAAGGGGAAAAAAAATTAATTAGTTTGGTGTTTTAAATTTAGTAACAAGAGAAATGTTGGTTATGGGGAACCATAAAATGCTTGCAATTCATAGCATAACTTAGATTAAATGTGAAAGGTTAGCAATGTCTCAAATGTTATGAGTTATGACATAAATTCTAACATTGATTTGAATATTGGTTTCATGTTAATTTGAGGGAGATAGTCATTCTAGTTTATACATGATCATTTAAACAATTCAAGAAAATTTAACACTTTTCAATATGGATGATATTCTCTAAATTTACTTACCAATTCATTTTTTATATGTATGTATGTATCTATGTATGTATATATGTGTGCAGGTGTTTATGTATATGTAATGTATACATAGACATATACATATAAGTGTGCATATACATATACATATACACACAAAAAGAAAACCACACACACACACATGTACATGTATAGACACACAAGGAACAACCTTAGTTCATTCTTGCATAATTGATCTATATTTTTTTAACATTAAATTCCTTTTAAGCATTCGTTTAAAAAAAATGTTTAAATATTGATTACATCTTAATTTTGTGAAGCTAATTTTAATGTTTCTTTTTAGTGGATTTAGAGTTCAAATTCAAAATATACTCTTTCAAGATGTAACTTGTAACCCCGCCAGGGAACCCAAAAGAAATTAGCCTAAAGTTTCACTAAGTTTGCCAAACTTTTTTTTTTGAAAGATAATAACTTAACAACAAAAAATATAATATAGCAGAAGCAATGGCATACACACATACGTAAGCAACACATAAATAGATTACATCGCTTAAGGTCCCCATGATGTCGAATCACATTTAAGTTTAATTAATACTAAATCCAATTTATAACAAATCCACATCAAAGAATATCTACAAGTATGAATCCATTTAAATAATATACAATTACAGGATGCCACTTGGCAATAATCATAATGCATAATCATCCATTGTACACATCACAGGGTATGAAAGGCTAAAATAATATACATTATAAAATAGATTACATCATCTTGTAAGATCTATAAAATCAAATACAATACAATAGAGTATAACCATCCATCATAGTTTACAAGAATGGAATGAAAGATAATACAGAACACAGAATTCCAACAATGATATCGAACTGTAGGATCTCAATGGTAAAAGTAAAAAAGCACTACCACCCAACCTCACAGTAACATAAATGGCACACTCCCACCATGCTGAGCATATAATCTTAAGTCCCATACATGTATCAATCCAAAAAGTCAAATCCAACATCCAGGTCAAGGAGAACCTGAAAGCAATCTAACTCAAGGTACCAAGACACAAATGACATCTAAATCTGGAGGCAATAATGACACGTAGGAAATATACTATGTAAGTGGGCTAGTTCCATCGCATGAGCCAACTCTAAGGATACCCCAATAGCCACTCTAGACTCTAGCCCCCTAATTTCTTTATTTGGCACACATATCCTTTTGTACATACAAGGCATACTAACAAAGCAAGGTTGCAACCAAACATCCTCTCTACTCCCATCCTAGGTTGTACTAGTACTTGAGGCATGGGTGAGGAATAAAAATTACTCTTATTAATTCATTTTACTCTCATTTAATGAAATGTTATCACTTATTAAAATAGTGCACAACGAGTTACCTAGGCAACCTCTTTAGGGCTCCAGCCTCCATTGCAAGCCACTTCAAAACATGACATAAAGATAACCTACCCTAAGCTCAGTAAAAGAAGAAATCTCATAAGATCATAAAACACACATGAGTTCTTAAACAAGCAACTAGAAAGCACTAAACTATCACTAATCAAAATTCACATATCTCATTAATACAATCATCCTAAAAGGATTGATCCAAAATCAACTACACAAAACACAACCATGACATCACCAAAATCAATAACTCTCGGCCTCTGGTAGACATCCCAAAATTGGTCAATACGCTAAGTCAACCCCAAACCCAACACAAAAGAAATCATACAACTAGAAGTGTAGTTTCATAGTTTTTGTTCGGTTTTGAAAACATACAATTTTGGTTTAACAATAAGGTTCAAGTTTACATTTCATTATAAGTTTTTGACTTAATAAAGTTTATAGATTTATCCCTTATAACTAAACCCATTTTCCCTTTTAACTTAGAAAACACAGTTTTACCACTGTAGAACTAATGCCTTCATAAAAGATCATAAAACAATTTAAATAATAATTATTAAATTATTTAAATAATAATTATCAATTTATTTATAAAATAATACAAAATTATAATAAACATAATCATCACTTAATAATCTAATAAAATTTTATTTTAAAAAAATTATTAAATAATATCTAATATTAATTTAATTAATTAAATATAATTTATACATATTAATTAAATTAATTAACAAAACTATATTTATTAAATTAATTAAAATTTTAATAAAATAAAATTTTAAAATTTTAAAAACATAAATTAAAGCATTTTTAAATGCCCACATGCCCTGGCCTTAAAGGCTTCTGTAGTAGCCTGTTGGGGTCGCAACAGAGTACTGTTGCATTAGCAACAGTTCTACTACTTGTACAATAGCAAACCGTTTTCAGGATTAGGAGAGGAGGGGAGGTGGGGTGTGGTGGCCCTCCTCCCACTCACAATTTTTATTTTTTTGTTTATTAAAACATATAGAACAAACAATTTTGCTCCCTATTAAATTTTGATTTTATATATATTATTATTATTATTATTTAAATTGATAATATGTGATAAAATTATCACAATAAAATCATTTTCTATGGTAATTTTGTGTGTGTGTGTGTGTGTGTGTGTACCCCAAATAAATTGATAGGAGAAATATGAATAATTTAATCGAATCTATATAAACAATCCTGATATCTTTTCCAAACCCTATTCATATCAAAATATGGTTCTCTAAAAAAACTACAAACGAGGGTTTCTAATTATCAATTCATATACAATGAAGAACAATGAAATTTACAACAAGGGTTTCAACCCAATTTAAAACTCTGAAAATATATTCATCCAAACATGAAGAATGTAATGCCTCATCAAGGGATCCAAAAGAAATAACCTAAAGTTTAACTAAGTTTGCCAACATTTTTTGAACAAGAAAGATAAAACATAGACATCAAACACATAGTAGCAAAAGCAATAACATACAATAAACTAAAAGCATACATAATAGGTTACATTCCTTAAGGATCCCATGACATTGAATCACATTTAATTTTAATTAATACTAAGTCTAATAAATAACACATCCACATGAAAGAATAATTTAAAAAGTCCAAAGTCCTTAATATAATATACATTTGTTCTGAATGCCTCTTGGCAAATGAAATTTGGAATGCTCAATCATCCATTGTACATGTCACAGGGTATGAAAGGCTAAAAAAAATATACATATGTAGAAATAGAAATATATCATCCTCCTTGGATCCATGATACAAAGTACAATAAAATAAATGAAACCATCCACCATACATGATACATCCATCCATCATAAAATATATACACATCCATCATGAAATATAACCATCCATCATAATGATACATAAATAGAATGAAAGGAAATGCAAACAAGGAAGCTCTAGCCATGGTGACTACAGACGGATCTCAATGGTAAGAGTAAAAAAGAACTACCACCTAACCACATGGAACCTAAATGGCCCACTCCCACTACGCTGAGGAGATAGTCTCAAGTCCCAAATAGGATATCAAAAAAAATATTGAAGTACTCTCTAGATCCAAGAAATCCTAAAAGTATTCTAAATCAAAGGTTCCAAAATAGATCGACATCTAATTCCTAGAGGCACACAAGACACTTAGCAAACCTACTATGTAAGTAGACGAGTGTCATCACATGAATCATGCTAGAGTTACCATGGCAGTCTCTTAGGACCTCAACCCCCTAGTGATCCCTATGCGACCACTAGTATCCTCTCATACTAAAAAGGCATACTATGGATGCAAGGTCGCAACTAAGCGTTCTCTCTACTCCCATCCTAGTCTATACTAGCACTCGAGGCATAGGCGAGAACATACAAAGACTCTTATTAGGTTCATTTTAATCCCATTTAGTGTAGTGTTTTCACTTATTAAACAACTTACAATGGGTTACCCTAGGAACCACTTAGGGCCCTGACCTCCATTGCAAGCCACTTCCTAACATTGCGTATAGATAACATACCCTAGGCTCATACAAATATAAATCAAAGAATCATATAAAATCACCTCAGTCCTATACAAGTGACTGGAAAGCATCAAAAGATAATAACACATCAGTTCTCCATGAGCAACTGAAAAGCATCCCAAAAGTACAAATCGAAGACTCATAATGGTTAAGTCCAACATGTCACAATATGACATCTCCAAGAACAAGAAAACAAACACCTCAGTCCTATCAAAGTGACTAGAAAGCAATTCAATTATAATTGATCGAGGACTCAAAAATGGTTAAGTCAGATATCTCATAGCATAAATCTCGCCATCCCACAAAGGCACTAAAAACAATAATCAGCAATATAAACACACCCAACATAGAGCATACCATCACATACCATGGTTAAGTAAAAGTAATCAAGATCGAGTCAATATGATACCACACTCTCAAAACCCCCGAGCCTCTAGTAGACATCCTATAATTGGTCAACAATCTAGTCAACCCGAAACATAAACATCGCACAGAAAACAAGATGTAAATTTCATGTTTTGGTTTTTTTTCAAAATCACATGATTACGTTATATATGAGGTTTCACTTTTCGTTTCAAAGTATATTTTCAAGTAAGAAGATTCTCTTTTTTACCCTATAGTTAACCTATATAATTATCTGAATAAAATTAAATTTTTACCCCCATAATGCTTGAAATCAATCTTTCTAAAATTTACTAAGGGTAAATACCATATTTGTTTGAGTTTGCTAAGGTAAGATTCTCATTGATTTCCGATAAAATAATAGTAATTCTACTAGAGTCAGAATTTAAATAATCTTCAACAAATTTTGAAAAAAGATCTCCTATCTTACTAACTAATGCTCATAATAAATTAAATTTTATTTTATTTTAAATAAACTAACATCTATTAAATAACATTTAATTAATTATTATAAATTTATTATAAATTAATTAATTATTATAAATTTATTATAAATTAATTAATAACTATTTAAATATCATTTAATTAATTATTATAAAATAAACTTTTAATAAATTTTATTAATAAATTTATTTTTTTTTATCAATAATTCACTTTTTGACTGGAGCTATGAAATAGTGAGGCCACATATTTGAGGGACCTCATCCTCATTTTCGTCGGTATTTTTTTGTCATCCCTTTTCATCCCCTTTCCAACTCCATTCTTGCATACTCCATTGTCGGCCAACATCACTCAAGCGCTCTACCCTTCCTTATCACTCCATCTTATCACTCTGCTCGACCTTATCTCTCCATGACTGTGACCCTCCTCATTTTTTCATATCTCCTTATCACTTAATGCTCTACCCTCCTCATTTTGTCATATCTCCTTATCACTCCATGCTCTGCCCTCCTTATCACTCCATGGTGGTCCTATCACTCCGTTGCACCATATCTCTCCATGATTACAACCCTCTTAATCCCATCATATCATCTTATCACTCCATTTGGTTCACACTTCTTATCACCCCACACACCTTATCACTCCATTGCACATCTCCTTACCTTATTCAAACCCCTTATCACTCCAAGTGCTCTGTCTTTTTTCCTTATCGCTCCATGATGCACAAATGTTCCATTCACCTCCCCTACAGCATTAATTTCCACGCCAGTGCTAAACACAACCCCATGCATCCGATCTGTACTCCAATCAATGTCCACCACTGCATGCCACGTTATTCAAATCTTTGTCCACTCCATCACATGTCTAGCAACAAACTTAGACCTCTGTTCCACACTGTAATCTCCACTTTTTTCATCCTACACACTACCTACCCAGGATTCAAACATTTTACCTCCCATAGGCAAGGCTCATGACAAACCATCACGCTGTGGGGTCATCCCCAATTAATAAAAATAATATTAAAACAATTTATAATAAATAATATTTAAAAATCCTTAAATAAATAAATTTTAATAAATTTTAAATTTTAAAACAAATATTCGAATGTGTACCCTACTATCGCAGGGCCTATGGTGACAGCGGGTATAGAGTACCCCTATTGTCATAGTACTTGTGACGATAGGTACTCTACTGTAGAGGTGGCGACAAGGGGGGGGTATAGGGTAATTCCCTCCCCCTTTGTTAATAATAATTTTTTAAATTTTTTTTTTTTAATAAAATGCATTAAACATTTTTCGATTTAATAAATATTAATTTATTTTATCATAATTTTGTAAATAAAAAAATTTAATAAAACAAATTTATTTAAAATGTTTATTTTTATTTTTATCGGTAATAGACTGTGTGTGTGTGTGTGTGTGTGTGTGTGTGTGTGTGTGTGTGTGTGTGTGTGTGTATGTATGTATATATATATATATATATGTATATATATATATATATATGTATATATATATATATATGTATATATATGTATATATATATATATATCTGTATATATATATATATGTGTGTATATATATATCTATATATATAAACATATATATATATACATATATATATATCTGTATATATATATATATATATGTATATATATGTATATACATATATATACATATATACATATATACATATCTATATATACATATATATATATATATATGTGTACATATGTATATACATATGTGTACATATGTATATATATATGTGTACATATGTATATACATATGTGTACATATGTATATAGATATATGTATATACATATATATACATATATATATACATACATACATACATACATATATATATATATATATATATATATATATATATATATATATAAATAAGAAAAAATAGTAAGGTTACATCAGAAAATACATATAAGCTCTCCAAGAGCAACGAACCTTCTAATAGACATATAGATAAAAAACCAATAACTATAGCTTCCTACAACATTAACATAATGATATAGTAGCGATGAACAAAAAAACATTAACCAACCATCCCCTGGCTCAAGACTATTAGAGGCTTCATAATCTACATATTACATACCATACTAAGCTTATAAGAAAAAAACCTATGCCATCGACCAACCAGCAACACTCAAAAAACACTACTCTTCCACCAGTGTCTTCCCCTAACCTTCAAAAGCAACTCTCCCTCCTTGTGGACTACGTCAATGGTGAGGAAAGTTTATCCATTTTCTCTTTGGCCTCTCCTCTTCTCCACTCAATTAAGCTCCACCCATAGTTTCTCCCACGCTTGTTTCGCAGCCTCGTATAGAACCAGTTTATTCGCTTTGGCTTTCCACCTTAAGAAGGGGATGTATCCATATCACCTCCCCTCATCCTCATCTTCAAAACATTCTGTGAAATCTAAGCCAACAGTCGGGACAAACCATTCCAAGATGGAATCAAGACCACCCAACATGTCTTCTTCAAATAAAGACCTTGCAACAAAGCCCACCTCCTTCGTGCTATTATTTAACTCCAAACCCCATGCCACCACCATAGCAATCACATCTAAATTGCATCATCTTTTCACCTCCTACTCCTGGAATTGGGTTCCAATCACACCTAGAACTGCCTCAATCATGCCCTTTGTTTTGATCTTTAGCAGGCCTTTCAAACTCTCCTTGCTCACTGGCCCCTTAAAAACCTTCAACTGCTTGTTGGAATCCATTACAAAGGAGGCTTACATCACTACCATCTTACCACTCAAGCAATGCTAACTACACCGTCTTCAACAACTACAACAACTCCAAATAAAGTCTTAAAACTAACTGCAAAAATTCAATTTTCATCTACTTAAAAACTAATGCATATCCATACATTTGTATGCATTAAATTCGCACACTTGAATCGTCAATCCAAACCATCTGCCTTATTACCCCGCCACCAAAACCAAGGCCCCTTTTTGAAAGAGTCAAAAATAAAACAATCAAAGGGACTATGACATCATTCTTACACCCTTCACATGCACGGCCTTGTCACATCCCCCACTTCCTCTAAAAACACCAATAAATGATAATCCATTATATATCTAACCATTATAGGCATCCAAACCTTCCTCCAACTGTACCAATCTAAAATCTTCAAAAACAATTAAATTAATATAAGGAAAAGTAGTTTCCCAATTTGCCAACTTATCCGCCTCAACATTCCCTTCCTTGTAAACATGGCAAACTTTAAAATTTAAAAAAGTTTCCAACTCTGCCCTAATTCTCTGGATCGGATATTGGTAAAACCATGCCTATATCGACCCTTTAATTATGCTATCCACAATAATTTTCAAATCTCCCTCCAGATGAAGATACTTGACACCCAATTTTTCCCCCAGTGAAACAACCAAAAAAGAAACCTCTATCTCTATTGTTGTATTGGTGCCATCCACTAACCACTTCGTTGCAAACCCAATAATATCCCTTGAACCATTCCTTGCAATTGCCCCTACACCTAGGAGTCCTTTATTACCTTTCGAGTCTCCATCAAAATTTATTTTAATCCACTCCCCTACAGGTGGGCACCATCTAATATCCTTTCTATCACTTCTCACTTTGACTTCCCTTCCACCATCATTAGCCCATTTTATTATTATTCTAAGCCAAAAATTTTGCACTCTACTATCCCACTAGTTAAATTTTTTCCTAGGGTGTAGTGACACACTATTAGCATTCATACATTCCTCAACAGCATGGTGAAAGCATCTCCATACTCTCCAAACGATTCTGAAAAATCCACCTAGTGCACTCCTTCCAAACTTCCCAAATCACTAAAGCAGGGCTAACAATTCAAATATTTGAAAAGATGGATTTCTTAAAATTTAACAACCAACTTTGAAACACACCCAAGAGAGATGCTAGAAGGGGAGCATACCAACATAGTTGTCTCATCAAACACATCCAACAATGATGAGCAAAATGACAATGAAGCAACAGATGATTTGCGATTTTGATTGCATTATGACATAAAACATAATGAGATGGGCCAATAAACCTGAACCTATATCTCCTATCATCCATCAGAATCTTGCCCTTCAAGGCTAACCAAGCAAAGGCACCAGCTTTAGGTAGGTACAGTTTATTCCAACACAACTTATGGGGCCAATCCTCAAATAAAGGAGCCTTCCTACTAAGCTGATAACCCAACTTGGCCAAGTAGCTACCACTCTTCAAGGCACACCATATAATTCTGCCCTCTTTATTATTTAGACTCACCTACCTATCCTAAAAAATGACTTTCAACCTCAATTTAAAATCCTCTGATAGCTGTAGGTGGGAAAAGTCCTTCCACCCCTAATATACACCAACCTCTGAATGCTTCTCTTCCACATAACAATCCATAGTTTCACCCCATTCTACCTCCATAAAGGTGATAAGATCTTCCACACCCTCAAGATCAACCAACCTACTCAATCCATTCCAAGAATCGTGCCAAAAAGAAGCTATTTCACCATTACCTGACTGCCAAGATAAGTGATTAGTAATAATAGGTTTGCATTCTAGCATGAAATTCCACACTGTTGACCCCTTCGATGGATTTCTAGTAGTAAGGATCCTCAACGGATCACTAGAATCCAAGTACTTAGCCTATAAGATTTTAACCCATAGTTGATTAGGATTCTCATACATTTCTCAAATTAACTTTTCCCCCAAAGCCTTGTTAACATCATGCCATCTACACATACCCACTCCACCATGTTTCTTTGACTTACATAAAGCATCCCATGCAACTAAAGGAATCTTTTCTTCCTCAAGGGTTCTATTCCAAAGGAATTTCCTCATCCTCTATTCAATATACCTTAGTACTTCCATCATAATTTTCATACAACTCATAGAAAAGGTAGGAATTGTTGAGATGACAGTTTGTAGCAATAAGATTCTTCCTACAAAAGACAACCATCTCCCTTTCCAACCATCCATACGCTTAATACAACTATCAATCAGATCTTTCCAAAGACTAGAATTGCTTCTACCCTGAAATAGCGGAATACCTAAATACTTATTCGGCAACATCCCATGCTTTACGCCAAAAATTCTATAAATTTCTTACTTGAATATTGTTTGTTGTCTTGAAGAAAAAATCCTTAGATTGTTACCAATTAATGAACTGCCTTAACACTTCCCCATAAACCTCCAAGACATCTTTAATATGCTAAGCTTCTCTTAAACTTGCCTCCCCCATTAGAAAATTATCATCCACAAACTGTAAATGTGTAACTGGATCGACACCTCTAGCAACCTGCAACCCATTCCACTTTTTCTCCTTTCTAGCTTTAAGAATTGATCTCCCCAAAACTTCAGCCAAAATAATAAAAAGAAAGGGAGATGGGTCCCCTTGACAAATACCTCTTTTCATTTCAAAGAAACCTTGAGGGCTTCCATTGACTAACACAGAGATGCAAGGGGAATCTATACAAGAAAAGATCCACTTACACCAACCACTACTAAAGCCAAACCTCTCAAAAACTTTCAGCAGGAAAGACCTATTCACATTATCATAGGCTTTACGAATATCTAATTTAATCATCATTCTAGCCTCCTTATTCAATTTCAATGTATGAATAGCCTCATGGGAAATAATAATACCTTCAAAAATAGACTTCCCAGGGGCAAACCCAATCTATTCGGGCGATATTATTTTAGGCAAAACCAACTTAAGTCTATTTTTCATAACCTTAGAGATCACTTTATAGACAGTGTTACAAAGAGAAATAGGCTTGAAATCATTGAAAGTCACCCTCTCCCCCTTCTTAGTTATGAGGGATAAAAAGGTATTATTCAAATCTTTGAAAACAAAGGTCTTCCTTCTAGACTCCTCAACAAATTCCCAAAGTTCCTATCCTAAAAAGTCCCAAGCTTCCTAAAAGAAAATAGTAGGAAATCCATCCGGACCAAGTGCTTTCTCCTTTCCCATACTGAAAAGATCCATCCTAACGTCCTCCTTTGACACCAGACAAGTAAGCATTCTATTATGGGCATCTAAGATCAAATGTGAGACTCTATCCAACAAGCCAAGACACATCTCCTCACAAACATCCTTATGTTGAACACCAAGAAAATCCTGAAAGAGCCTAACTACCTCCATATTGATCTATGCTTGATCTATAATGGTGTCACCGTTAGAGTTCTTAATGGAAAATATCTTGTTAATTGACCTCCTTTCCTTCACCGAGTTATGAAAATACTTAGTGTTACGGTCACCTTCTTTAAGCCATAATTCACGAGACTTTTGCCTCCAAAACATTTCTTCCTTCTGCAACACCACAACATAATCTATTTTCAGACTCACCTCTTATTGGTAAAGAGAATCATCCATACCTCTGACCATAACCAACTCATTGACCTCCTCTAACTTCTTCTCTATTTTGAACTTTTCATCAAAGATATTTTTTAACACCTCCCTATTCCAAACCTTCAATTTCTCCTTTAAGAATTGCAACTTCTTAAAAACCTTGAAAGCAAGGAGCCTTTCCATTGAGGAGCTAAATTCCACTAGCATTTAATCAAGTCAAAAATCCATTATGCTATAGCCACATCTTTTCAAAATGAAAGGGGGCACGCTCCGATGTTGAATCATACCTAATATTAAAACATATAGGAAAATGATCGAAACTTGTGAAAGGTAAAATATCTGCTTGGCATTACCACTTCGTGCTCATCCAATCACCACCCAAGAGGAAACAATCAATCTTTTCAGAAATATTAGTGAAACCTTTCCTACAATTAGTCCACATAAAATCTCCATTAGAGAAAGGTAAGTCTTGCAGATTATTCCTAAGAACAAAATCTGCAAAATCCTGATGATTATGATTAAGACTAGCAACCCCTCCTAATTTCTCACTTGGCGATAAGATACCATTAAAATCACCACCCAACAGCACCAACTTACCCACCACCAACTCAGTTTATCTGTCAAGGTTACCCATAATTGAAATTTTTGGGTCTGCTGACACAGTCCATATATATTAAAAGCCATAAAACTCATCTGCAACTGAAAGGAAGAAATATTAACTAGTTGCCAATGAGAACCAGACTCCACCAAGGAAATACAAATAGAATTCTCTTTCCAAAGAATCCCCAAGCCCCCAGAAGCACCATCCGCATCAACCAACAAACACTTCCAAGCCAAAAATATCTTAGAGAAGATCCCACTACCTTCACCACTAAGCTTTGTCTCTTGTAAAAAAACAACATCTGGATTTGCCTAATCAAGCATGTGTTTGACCAAGCACAATTTGTCTGGGGCATTGCAGCCCCTAACATTCATGAAAGCATCCTCATGGCTTCCGAGAAGAGGTATAGCCTCTTCCCAATCTTAGCAGTTTAGCCTGGTTCACTGCACAACTAGCCAAGGCAAGTTTAACACTCACCAATTTTTGGCCCCTCTTTTTCTATTTCGCGACCTTAGGTTTGGTGATACCTGAAGGAGTCATTCAAATGGATCGCTCATCTTCTAACACCAGAAAATCCAAAAACCCATACTCATCTACTCCAAGATATTCATCAAAGGAGAACTCTAATTCCAAAGCTAGTGTATTTCTCCTGTGTTCCTTCTCATTATCCAAAAAGGACTCCAACATTCTAATAGGAGAAATATATATATATCTTTGTATATTTCTTCTTTCGCCCAATCCTTACCCTCCGGTAAAGGAGAGTCCCTCATCTCCTTCTCCCGATTCTCCTCTCTCTGAATCAATAGCTCTCTCTCTACCTAAAAGAGATTAACATTCACACCATCACTCATATCAAAGGTATCCAGAACAATAGAACTAGAACCTAGGTGAAGTGAAGCTTTCCCAATGGCTTCTTGTAAAATCTGTTGGGAATAAGGAGTCTCTGTAACCACCTGTGTAGACTGGGCAATAGTCTCACCTTTCTCACCATTGCTTTTCCTGCTCCCATTTTTGCTAGAGTTTAACTCCTGATCCATAGAATCAACCCCAAAACAATTGGGTCTGCATATCGTTTCTTCCTCAAAGGAAATCAACCATGAGGGAACAATTTCTTCTTGTTGCTCGATCTCCTTCAACAAATCCATGTAGAAATTCTCCATTTGCCCCTTCCCTTTCCTCGCCTGCCCCTAAGGAATGGTATGATCAACATAATCTGCATCAATCACCACTGCCCCTTTCGAAGTTCAGATAGCAATTTCGTCAGGAACAGAGTAACAATCCTACATCCTAATCAAAATCCTAGAAAAATGAAAAAAGCGATTCTTTTCTAGCACCTCATCAGATCGAAGGAAAACCCCTAAATTATTCCCAATTGTCCTTAGGGTTTCCTCATCCTTATACTCCCATGGCAGATTTTTAAGATTAACCCAAACCAGAACTTCCTTCACTTTTTCAAGCTCCAGTTTAAAATTAGGACACCAATCACAAACATAAAAGCCTATACCATCCATCATGTAAGGGCCAATACTCAATATAGCCTTCTTATCGTTAGGGGTTGGACAGATAACCGTGTAAAATTCATTCGCCAATGGCTTAAGCACCAAATTTCCCCCTGGTTAACAGTCAACCAACCCTGGATTTTCCTTAAAGAAGGCCAAGGCCCTAACCATTTCAAGAACAAAGCTCTACACTGAAGGCATTTAACCGACTCACTCCATGAAGGATTTTGAACTGGGAGAGTTGACACCCTAAAAATATTCTTATTAGGGGTTTCAGAAGACATACCCACAATTGTCGATTGCCCCTGCTGGACTTGCTTCGATTGCTAAAATTTCCTTTCAATCCGCTTAAAATCAAAATGTCAGGGTAAAGCCAAGTTACTGTTAAAAAACTGGGGTGCTCCATTTCCTTTCCACCCAGGCCTTTGATCAAGCTGTCAGTCCCTTCCCTGGCCATTACTAAACCTCCATTGAGAATCTCTATCATTAACCTGTTTATCCCAAGAGTTGTTTGAAAATGGCCATGATCACCCACGGCACCATTCTCCATACTTGTCTACCCATGTGCTCTCTACCTGAAGCACCTATTACCTCTATTTTATTTAAACATTATTCCCTTTTTTTTGTAAATACTAATTTATTTTATTATAATTTTGTAAATAAAAAAATTTAATAAAACAAATTTATTTAAAGCATTTTTTTTTTAATCAAAACCCAGAATTGATCTAATGGAGAAATATAACGTACCCACCAATTATTACTTTTTGAGAAGATTTTTCTAGTTAAATTCAAATCCCTTCCCAATTTAATTTCCATTCTAAAATCTATTGGAAGAAGGATTATATTGATCAATTAAAAATGTTCCATGTGCAGAAGAATTAACAAATGTCCAAAAACTCATAATACGAGACATTCTTCACAAGAATTATCCAAACAACCATCTAATAGACACGATGAAGACAGGAAAGAAAAGAGTGTATTTGTTAGAAACATTAATCTTCCCTTGGATGTATTTAATTGGGATATTCCAAGGATCCCTAACTGTAGTTTGTCCTATTGTACACATGTGGAGGACATGTTATTACTTGTCCTTTAGTCCACATGTGAGGAAAACTCATTTTTATAATTCCTTTATTAAGGAATTTAGTTTATCCTCCTTAAGAGGATTGTGACACTTTGCACACACCTATTATGAATGTGGCATTCATAGAAATGGGAGTTACACATGCGAACACATGCAACTCATTTCTCATCTCTTTAAAAGAGATGCTCCTCTCTCTTTCTTCTTTACACACATCACTTTTGATGTTATTGTATTGAGCTATTTTGCTCCACCACTCTCTCTCTCTCTCTTTTCTCTAGGCATTTTCCTTCATTCATAATACTCACAAGGGGTTTTCTTTGCTTTCCCCTTATAAATCCTTGTCTCCATTGTTGAACTATTTTGGTTTTATGTTCTTGGATTTTTCTTATCTCATGGTAACATTGTTTCACACTTAACTTAGATTTTTTTTTGCTCCTTGCTCTATTTTATTGTTTCTTACATGGTATTAGAGCTTGGTTACTAATCATTGTTTTAAGTTTTGTGTTGAAGGTTGCCATTCATTGGAGCACACCTTATTTGGAGACGTTATTGAGAGAAGAAGTTTGTGTTGTGGTTGTTTGCTCATTCTAACATCTTTTGTGTGCAGGTTTTATTTTATCATTATTTTTTGCTCTTGTTTTGGAAGGTGTGCCGCCAAAACAAGGAGCATTCCTTACATAGCACTCATTTATTGTGCAATTTTAATTTTAAATATTTTAAATATTTATTCTAGTGTATGTGGAAGAGTAGCATTTATTTGTGCATTTTTTTAATTTTTAAATATTTATTAAATATTTATCTTCACTTATTTCAATAGCATTTAATTTGTACAGTCCTATAGATTAATTATCATCATTTAATTAAAAAAATTTAGGGTATACCTAAATAATCTTAAGAGTGATTATTATTATTAATTTTTATATAATAATTTAAAATCTATTCATCTTTTTGAAATTTAAATCTTTCCCCTATTTTTTTTAATCTAATATACTTCCTAATTTGTTTTATAGATTTTAATCTATTTCTTTATAAAAAAATTTTGAAATTTAAAATATATATATTCTAAATCTATGAGATTGTAATTTTTTTTGCATCTCCTTCTTTCCAAATCTATCTTACCCTTTTTTGATTTTCTTTCAGTTTTTTTTAGCATTTCCATTTTTCTTAGGATCTTTCCTTTTTCTGTTTTTCCTCTCGATCATCTTGTTATAGATGCTCCTGAAACCTTGTGTAATCTTCATTCTTTAAATTTCTTTCTCATTTTTCCTTCCTGCTATTGCGTCTGTTCGTTTGAACCCAAACCCTAGACCTGTGTTTATGTTTTGGTCTGATCTACCAGAATCGAACCAGTGTTTTTATTAGCTCTTGCGCAAGCCCTCTAAATTCAACCTCGCTTCTACCATACCTCACTTCCACCATTCAATAACCTTAGAAAACCCCCAAATCGAAAACAAATGAAACAAATCGACCAAAGAGCCCTTGGCTTAAAAACCCTATTGCTATTTTTTTAACCCTCAACCTCCTCCATTGTCGGTGCCTCCTCGCAAATGCAAGGGATGCATTAAACCCCAGTTGTAGCGTACTGCGATCAATAAGGATATGACCTGTGAGAACAGATGGTTTAGATTTGTGTAGATTGGACATTCACCTCTATTTGTCGCGTCCTTAAACCCTTTGCCAACTCCTTTCTTCTACAGCTGCTCTCGGTCGTTTTCTTTTGGTATATGAGTTATTTTTTTGAAAGTTTTTAAAGTCGTTTCAACTTTAAAAGGTTCGGGTGTGTTTTTTTTGAGGTCATTTTTTAGAAAAAAGACTATTAAGTTTCTAAGAATAGTGTATTATGTTTTCTTTTAAAAATTGTATTACATTTTTAAAAAAACATATTAAGTGTTCATTGAGTTTTTTAAAAGCTTTAAGCAATTATTGGTGTGGTTTTTTAGCACTTGATTTTATTATTAAACCTTGTTTTGTGTTTTTTTTAAGCATTCTTGGTTTATTAATAAATCTTGTTTTTTTTAGAACTATTGGTTTTATTATCAAATCTTTTTTGCATTAAAATATTTAGATATATTAATCTTTTAATCTACTAAGTGATCTCATTATAGGGTTATAAAATCAATTTATAACTTCATCATTTGACCCCTTATAAGTTTTTTAATAATTTTACATCAGTAGAAATCCTAAGTATAGCGGTTTGGATCCGTCTATCTGACATTTGTTTTATGCAATAATTATTTCATCATCCTTTTTTAAGGCTATAATCATTTAAGTATTCTAATCGCCTCTGCTTTATTCTTTTTAATTATTCTGAAATGCCTTTGCATTATTTTTTAGATTAATCATTATTTCTAATGTTTCTTTGTAGGGTTGTCTCATTCTTTTTTCAGAATCTTAATCATAGTTTCCTTGGTAATTCCAGTTACTTTTTTTTAATTCATATTTCTATAAGGGGGGCATTTTTTTTTTCATAAAAATATCAACCTTAATTCCATAAATAAAACTTAATCATACTAATTATCAATCTTGGAAAACACATATTTCATTTATTTTTCGTTTTAAACACCTATTCGAGATAGCCATTGATCCTTCTGTCAAACCTGGTTCAACGGCTACCCAAGATGAAAAGATGCTTGGAAACTTAAAAATGAAGACTCTTTAGGTTTAATTGGTACTTCCATTATTTCAGATTTATACGTTTTAATTGCACATTGTTCTAAAGCTCATGACGCCTGGTTAATTTTACAAACCAAATATGATAGTGTAGATGAATCCCACAAAATAAAGTTGCAGGATCAACTTGAAGATCTTAGGTATACAAATTTTAAGACCATGGATGAAGTTTTGTTAAAATTTGATTCTATTAAAAGTCAACTTGTTGCTTTAAGTGTTCAGTTAGATGACATTCGCTTAATTCATATTATTCTTAAAAAGTGTCTTCCTAGATAGTTTCAACAGTTTATAACTAATATTGATGCACAACTTGCTATTCCTACATTAACTGCTCAGTTAACTTATGTTATTTTTCAAAATTTATTAAGACAGGAAGAAGCTAAGCTAATTCAGTTTAGTACTCTTAAATCAACTGAACATGCATTAATGTCTCAAAATTATAATAGTAATAATTTGCGTTCAAATAATAATAATCATCATAATAATAACAAACACTATAATAATAATTCTAATAATTTCAATAATAAATCTAATACGAAAAATAACAATAAGCATAACAATCATAATAATAATAATCAACGAAATCATTCAAATTCCAAACCTCATTGTTCTTATTGTGGCAAAGATGGTCATGTTGTCAATCACTATTTTAAAAAACAAAATGATAAAAAACCTATGAACAACAGTAATCATAATCAAAAATCAAATCATACAAAAGGTAACTCAAATGGTTCTAATTCTTGTCATGCTTTTACTTGTAGCTTTAATGTTTGTAGACCTTTAGAGTGGATTGTTGACAGTGGTGCATCACAACATGTAACTTCTTATAAGGAATTTTTTTATTCTCTGCAACCTGATATTGCTAACATTCCTATTCAGTTAGCTAATAATCAGACTTGTAAAGTTGAAGGTTTAGGTGATGTCACTATTCCTAATGGTAAATTGCATGATGTATTGGATGTACCTAATTTGAAAACTAATTTGCTTTCTATTTCAAAGTTATGTCAGGACTATAAAGTTGAATTCTATAAAGATACATGTTATGTCATAGATCCTCAAACTAAACAAGTGATTGCTCATGCTAAAATGGATAATGACAACTTATTTAAATTTTGTGAATTTTTGCCAGTTCACGATATTCTTTACATACTTCCATTGATTTCAATATATGGCATGAAAGACTTGGCCATTTAAATTCATATTATATTACTTTAATGCAAAAAAGCAATATGGTTGATGGCTTGCCTCACATTATTCCTTCTAAGATTGCTTGTACTAGTTGTATGAGTGGTAAGAAGCATAGGGAGCCCTTTCCAAGTGGCAAATCATGGCGAGCAACTCATAAGTTGTACCTTGTCTATAGTGACCTTTTGGGCCCCATGGACAATAACTCCATCCAAGGTTCTCGATATGCACTTACCTTTGTTGATGATTTTTCTAGACGAACTTGGATCTGTTTTTTGCATAACAAAGATCAAGTTCTTGATATATTCATTGAATTTCAGTTATATGTTGAAAGGCAATCTAGTTTTAAACTTAAAATTCTCAGAACTGATAATGGAAAGGAATATGTGAATAATGTTTTTCATTCTTATTTGAAATCATGTGGAATTAAACACAAGCTTACTATTCCTTATACACCACAACAAAATGGTGTGGTGAAAAGAAAGCATCAGACCATTGTTGAAATGGCTAGATGCATGTTACATGCTAAGAATCTGCATTATAAATTTTGGGTTGAAGCCATGTTTTGTGCAACTTATATTCTTAATAGGACTCCTACCAAAGCTCTCAAGGACATTACTCCAGAAGAGGCTTGGTTTGGTAGGAAACTTGATTTACATCATTTACGAATTTTTGGATCTGTTGCTTATGTTTATACTCCTAAAAAAAAATGACATAAGTTAGTTTATACTCCTTATATTTTTGTTGGTTATGATGAAAACACTAAGGGTTATCGTGTTTATGATTCTACTACTAACAAAGTTCAAGTTGCTAGAGATGTTTGTATTGCAAAACATGGTGTACATGACTATTCTACTACACACGATGCAGAATTCAATGGCACTAAAATTGTGCTAGTGGAGGACCAACCTCCTTCTCTTAACCCTACTCCTCCTCTTAACCCTACAACTCAAGCACCACCTATTATTTCTGCTTCTACTAGTAATGATATTCAAGTAGCTACTAATGATGCTTTTATTAATAATGATTCTTCATCTAGTGATGATTCCATTACAACTAAACGTAAACCTAAATGGGCTCAAAACTTAATCAATGAAAGTGATGATTACATTTCTAGATTTGGTGGAATTAAAGATAGAAGGATTAATTATTGCAATTATGCTTCGATGACTACTATTATGAATTCTACTGGTCCTAAGTCTTTTGATCAAGCTAACTCTCAACTTCATTGGCAAAAGGCCATGCAAGAGGAATATGACTCTTTAATTGTTAATCAAACTTGGGACTTAGTCAAGTTACCTCATGACAAGAATATAGTTTCATGTAAATGGTTATACAAAACAAAATTGAATGCTAATAATGAAATTAGTAAATTTAAGGCTAGATTAGTTGCTAGAGGTTTTTCTCAAATAGAAGGATTAGATTATAATGAAACTTTTGCTCCTATTGCTAAAATGCCTACTATTAAATTAGTTCTTGCTTTAGCATCTAAAATGAATTGGCTTGTTCACCAAATGGATGTTAAAAGTGCCTTCTTAAATGGTGATTTACATGAAGAAATATATATGGCTCAACCTCCTGGATTTGTTAAGAAAGGTAGTGAAAATCTAGTTTGCAAATTAAAAAAATCTATTTATGGTCTCAAACAATCACCTAGAGAATGGTATTCTAAAATTAATTCATTCTTTATTTCTCAAGGTTTTTCTAGAAGTAAGAATGATCCTAATTTGTATATTAAACATACTGAAGATGATATTATCATTATTATTGTTTATGTAGATGATCTAATTCTCACTTCTAGTTCAGATGCTTTAATTTCTGATATTAAGTTTCAACTTAAATAGAAATTTCAAATGACTGATTTAGGTATTTTACATTACTTCTTAGGTATGCAAATTTGGCAAACTCCTAAGGGTATCTTTCTTTCTCAAAGCAAGTATGCTCATGACCTTTTAGAAAAATTTAAGATGAATGATTCTAACCATGTTTCAATTCCATGTGAATTAGGAACTAAATTAATGGCTGATATGAATACTCCTTTTGTTGATGAAACTTTGTATAGGCAATTGGTAGGAAGTTTAAATTATTTAACTCTTACTAGACCTAATATTGCTTATAGTGTTGGTTTAGTTGTCTAAACCTCAACAAACACATTTTAAAGTTGCTAAAAGAATCTTAAGGTACATTAAAGGAACTATTAATATGGGATTATTTTATGATGCCAATTCTAAATTTATTTTACATGGCTATACTGATTCCGATCTAGGTGGAGATCCCAATGATGGGAAATCCACTTCTGGCTATTGTTTCTTTGTTGGTTCAAGTGCAATTTCTTGGAAAAGTAAAAAAGAACACTTTATTTCCCTTTGCTCAACTGAAGTTGAATACAAAGGTTGTAGCAATGCAACTAAGGAAGCCTTATGGATTAGAAGACTTCTTGAAGATTTGGGTCGCCCCTCTACATTGTGACAATCAAAGTGCTATTGCCTTGGCAAAAAATCCAGTTTTTCATGCAAGGACCAAACATATTTCACTTCAACATCACTTCATTCGAGAACAAGTTGAAGACAAGCAAGTTACTCTCCTTTATTGTAAGGGTGAAAATCAAGTGGTTGATATTTTGACAAATCCACTTTCTAAAGAGAGATTTCAATTTCATTGTAAAAATTTGGGTTTACAACCCTTTGATGTAAGCTCCCCAAGTAAAGATTAAGGGGGGATGTTAGAAACATTAATCTTCCCTTGGATGTATTTAATTGGGATATTCCAAGGATCCCTAAATGTAGTTTGTCCTATTGTACACATGTGGAGGACATGTCATTACTTGTCCTTTAGTCCACATGTGAGGACAACTCATTTTTTATAATTCCTTTATTAAAGAATTTAGTTTATCCTCCTTAAGAGGATTGTGACACTTTTCACACACCTATTATGAATGTGGCATTCATAGAAATGAGAGTTACACATGCGAACACATGCAACACCTTTCTCATCTCTTTAAAAGAGATGCTCCTCTCTCTTTCTTCTTTACACAGATCACTTTGATGTTATTGTATTGAGCTATTTTGCTCCACCACTCCCTCTCTCTCTTCTCTAGGCATTTGCCTTCATTCATAATACTCACTAGGGGTTTTCTTTGCTTTCCCCTTATAAATCCTTGTCTCCATTGTTAAACTATTTTGGTGTATGCTCTTGGATTTTACTTATCTCATGGTAACATTGTTTCACACTTAACTTACTTGGATTGTTTTTCGTTCCTTGCTCTATTTTACTATTTCTTACAGTATTAAAATATGTGAAAAATACAAGCATCTACTTGGACACTGATGCTAATCACTACGCCCCATAAACTATAGAGAAAATTCCTCCTCTCAGAACCTTCTCCTTTCTGAAAATTCCTTCCTTCTCCAATTTTGCGGTCCTTCGAAAATGAACCCTCAAATTGTGATAAGGAGTTTTCTCCCTAAAATTGGGGCACTAATTGTGCGTTCACCCAAGAGGACTCCTTGCTCACAACCCCTAACTCTTTCCTAACTTTTATTTATCTTTCTTTTATCTTTTCCGTGCACATTAATTAATTAATTAAATTACTTTATTTAATTTTCACTTGACTTCTTTTAAAATTAATTTATTAAATTTAATCTCATGCACGTATCATGCAATCATGAAATTTTTAATAAATAAATTTCTTTTCCCACTTCTAAATTTATTTTCAAACATTAAATTTGATAACTATTTATTAACTTAAATAATATTATTATTTAGCATTTATTTAAAAATGAACTCTAAATATATTATTATTAAATTAAATAAATGTTATCACATTCCAAATTTATACTTTTAACTTTTATCTTCAAATTTAATTCTTTTTTTAAATTTAATTAATTTCTCAATTAATTAAATATAATTAAATATTAAAATATCATAATAATTTTTCATTAAATTAAATCATTAATTTAACCTTTTAATTAGACATAATTACTAGAAAATCCATCAAAGACTCATAAGGTAAAATATGAAAACCCATCATAGAAAAACACATATAAAATCAAACTAAAGGGTTATGATCACGAATTAACATCATCCAACGTATTTAGAGAGTACACAACTTAGATACTTGTCCTAATTTTCAAGGACAAATGGCTCAAAGGTTTAAGATTTGGACTTAAGAATTTATCTCCCCTCTCTTACCATTGAGATAATGTGATAGGGTACGCTCATCCTGGTGATTCAGGGAAATTGATACCTGGTACTTGCAACTTGCATAAAATTCACACATGTACAAACATAATATATACTAAGCTAAACATGCAATCGCTGGAAGTGGTGCATTGCGTAGATCCCGACTAGCAAGTGACTACGATTCCCTTCCTTAACCACATCAGAAACACCATACATAAAAAATATATACACGCACACTATACACATGTAGTATGGGGTAAGTATCTATAAGAAAACACATCTGATAATCCATCTAACTAAACATCATTAATAACTGAAAACACTGTAATAGTCATCATGCATACGTGAAGTATAGAGTACCAAGTAATCTCATAATATATCAACTGAATCTAAAACAATATCTAATAATCTCAAAACAATGCTACTAATCATCAAACATAAAACTAGCCTAAAAGAGTTCGGCAATGACAGAAAAATGTAAACTAGGGGCAGGCAATACAAAGAACATAGAGAATTCAAAGAGCAGAAACTACTGGGCAAAACCCACAAGATCCTACCTAGATCTGATGCTAAAAACATGAACACACAGAGCTCACAAGCAATTTCCCCTTCTTTTGAAAACCTTCTTCTCAAAAATTGCTTCTCCAAATCCTAGTATGGAGAAATGAACTCTAATTTCCTAATAAAGGGTTTTTCCCCAATTTAGGGCTTTGATTGTGCAATCACTCAAAAACCCTCTTCCTTTATTATTTATTATATTTTAATTTTCATGTACAACTTTTTTTGCAATTTCATTAAAATATCTGTTATTAAATCAATTTCTTTCTCATTAATTAATTCCTGAGATGTTTTAATAAAATATTTATTAATTTAAGTAATAATAATATCTAGAGTTTATTATAAAAAATGAGACCCCTAAATATATTATTATTAAATTAAATAAATATGATTACATCAAGATTAGAACTTTAACTACATCTTAAAATTTAATTCTTTTATTTAATTAATTTCTTAATTAATTAAATATAATCAAATATCAAATTTTCTTTATAATTTTTTTTATTAAATTAAATCATTAAATTATCTTTTAATTTGATTTAATTATAACAAAAAATCATCACAGACCCACAAGACTAAATAAAAAAACCCATTATAGAGTACAAAATACTAGATCAAATTCAAGGGTCAAAATCATGAATTTATGTCACTTGACAAATTCGGAAGGTTAAACAACTCAGGTACTTGTCCTACTTTCTAGGGCAATTGGCTTAAGGTTAGGATTTGAACTCAAGAATTATCTCCCCTCTTTTACCTTTAAGGTACTGTGATAGGTTACACTCATCCTAGCAATTCAGGGAAGTCGATACTTGGTACCTACAATCTGCATAAAATCCACAGATGTACAAACACATAATCTAAACTAAACAAGAAATGACAGAGAGTGATGCATCATGTAGATCTCAACTAGAAGGTGACTATGACTCCGTCCCTCAACCACATCAAAAATATCATACATAAAGTGAAACATAAAGGTACACCCTATACATGCAAGTATGAGGTAAGTATCCATAGAAAACACATATAACTAATCTATCTAACTATCATCATGAAATAACTGAAATCACTACATACAATCATCATCATCAAAGAATAATCATGCATACATGAAATAACTAGTACTAAAGTAACTCATCATATAATCAACTAAGTATGAAATAATATCCAACAATTTGGAAATCAAATGTCACTAATCATCAAAAATAATCATAAAGTTGGCCTAAAAGAGTTCGACAATATAATACGAAAAGTAAACTAGGGGTAGGCACTACATAACTTTAGATCTAAAGTGGGAAGATAATCAATTATGATTGTTAGTGGCATTCTTGGAGATGTTTGGTGTTTTCTATCTTTATTGTGGGTGCAGGATGGTGGTAAATAAAATTTGTTTAGTCAAGGATATGACTATTTCATTGGAAGACTGATTAAGAAGATTGTCTTCTCTTATTCTAAATAATATATGCAATCTTATATAATTCAAGTTGCTATTATGATATTTTGTAGAGTTCTTATTAGATATGAAGATGTTTATTTGGTCTTTCTTATATTTAGTTTAATGGAATTTTCATGTCTTAAACCTATTATTTATTCATTAGTACAATCTAGTAGCATAGAAGGGAAATGGCTTAAAATAAAGATTTGGGCCTGTAGTGCCTGCCCCTAGTTTACATTTTTCGAGCTACATTTATGATATGATTGCCAAACTCTTTTAGGCCAATTTATGGTTGATGAGTAGTATTATTATTTTAGAGATTATCAGATGATGTTTACACTCAGTTTATTATATGATGAGATTACTTGGTACTCTATATTTCGTACATGTATGATGATTATTCAATGGTTTTAGTTATCGATGATGATTAGTTAGATGGCTTATTATTTCATGTGCCTCTTATGGATACTTACCCCATACTGCATGTGTATGGTGTGCGTGTTGTTTTATTTATGTATGGTGTTTCTGATATGGTTAAGGAAGGGAGTCGTAGTCACCTGCTAGTCGGGATCTACACGATGCACCACTTCCTGCCATTGCCTGTTTAGCTTAGAATATTGTGTTTGTACATGCGTGGATTTTATGCAGGTTGCAGGTACCGGGTATTGACTTCCCTGAATTGTCAGGATGAGCGTACCCTATCGCACTGTCTCAATGGTAAGAGAGGGGAGATAAACTCTTAAGTCCAAATCCTAAACCCTTTAGCCAATTGTCCTAATTGATAATTAGGACAAGTATCTAAGTTAAGTACCCTCCGAATGCATCAAATGATGTAATTTGGTGATTATAACCCTTTTTGTTCGATTTGGTATGTATTCTTCTATGTTGGGTTTTCGTATGTTGCTTTATGAGTCCTTGGTGTATTTTCTATTAATTAAGTCTAATTAAAAAAAAAAAAAAAAAAAAAAAGGACTAATTAATGATTTAATTTAATAAGGAATTATTATGATATCTTTATATTTAATTAATTAATAAATTAATTAAATAAAAGAATTAAAGTTGGAAATTAAAGTTCAAGATAAATTTAGAACAGGATAATATTAATTTAATTTAATAATAATATATATTTGGAGTTCATTTTTAAATAAATGCTAAATATTATTGTTATTTAAATTAATTAAAATAAGTTATCAATTAAGTTCTAAAATAAATTAAAAAGTTGAAAGATATTAATTTATTAAGTATTCTAGATCGCATGATCTAAACATGAGTTAAATAGAAGAATTAAATTAAAAGATTAAATTATAAAAATTAATAATTTCTTAAAAGTGCACATAAGATTTAAAGTAATAAAGTAATTAAGAATTGAAGTCAAGTGAAATTTTAAATAAAGTTATTTAATCATTCAACTTATCGTGCATGAAAGTTGAATGCAAAAGAATAAGAAAAGATAATAAAGGTTAATTTGGAGTTAACTGAGTTGTGCAAAGAGTCTTCTCGGGTAAACGCACAATTAGTGCCCCGACTTGAGGAGAGATTGCTTATCACAACTTTGGGGGTTCATTTTTGGGATGGAAATTTTTTGGACACGAATTTGGACGGAGAATTTGGGGGAGACAGGAATTTTGTGGAGACATCTTTTGGCAGCGAATTTTCAGAAGGAGAATTCTAAGAAAGATTTTCAAAAGAAAGTTATTGAAGAGGAGCGAGTTCTCTTACAGATTTTTGGGGATTGCGTATTAGCATCGGGTTCAGGTAGGGTCTGGTATTTTGACCCCTAAATGATTTAAGAAATTTAATAGGTTCTGTCTACTTCGTTATTGTAAGAATCTTGTCTCCTTGAATGTATCATTTCTTCGTTCTGGATCTTTTGCTATTCGATTTTATCTGTAAATCCAGATTGGAAAACTATTTAGAAAAAGAAAACCCCGTTCATAGGTTTAAAAATTTAAAAAAAAAGAAAGTTTTAAATTAGAATATGATTGATTAAATGTATCAAATTATAATTATAAATGCTTTTAATAAAAAAATATATATATATATATTTGTTTAAAAGAAATAAATTAATTATGAGTAAGGAGTTTTTTTTTTAATTAAACAATATTATTTTTAAAAATATACATATATATAACTGTGGGGAAATCGATCTTTACAAAGTTTTTTTTTAATTTTAAGAAAAAAATAAATAAATAAAAAATAAATAAATAAATAAAAAATAAAAATAAAAATTAATAATAATATTAATTTTGGGGAGGGGTTTGACCCCATCCCCACTTACCTTTTTGTTGATAGCGACCTGTTGTACGCCTGTACCTGCGTAATCGCAGGAGACCGTTTAAAGGCTGCGGTCCTTTTTAGGAAGCCGCACGGCTTCATAAAGCCAGCGGCATTTATTAATAAGGTAAGGTATGTTACGTGTTTTAATAGATATTATTAATACTTTAATAATAATTTTGATAACAGTTTTTTTTGTTAATATTATTTTTTTTAAATTATTATTTAATTATTAATAATTATTAAAAGTTTTAATATTATTATAAATAAGGTTGTTCTTTATTATTAATTAAATAATATTTATTAATAAGGTTTTCTTATTATTTGATGTAAATAATAATGCATTTAATATAGTAAATTTTTAATAAATAAAATTATTGACAATTTTATTAATTATTTATAATTAATAATTGTTGAGAGATTAATATAGGTATTTATGTAGTTATTAATTTATTTATTTAATTGTAATTTAATTAAGTTAATTAACAATTGCAGTTATTCAATGAAATTTTAATTTATTTAACTATCGATAATATTGATTTAATAAAATTATAGTTGTTTTATTTAAATCAATAATTTTTTTTTATAACTTAGGTAAATTAATGATTATCCTTAGATTATGTATAGGGTAATTGGACATTCATTTAATCATAGAAATGGGTTAATGGTAATGGTAAACAGTGAAACTTAATTACTCAAAACATACGTTAGACTTGAAACTAAGACTTTACTTTTAACCCTAATGTGTAATTTTGAAATCAAATCCAAATTATGAACTGTATTGTTCTGTTTGTACTGTTTATGTTGTGGGGTTTTGGGGTTGATTAGATGTTGACCAGTTATAGGTTGTTACCAGAGGCTTGGGTGTTATGCATTTGTGACGTTATGATGATTTGGTCTCGATATTCTTAACCCAACCATGGTAATGTGATGAAGTGCTCTATGACATGATTGTGTTTACTGTTTGTGATTGCTTTCCAGTTCCTTGTGTGAAGCTGAGATGTATGTATTTGAGAATACCTAACTTAACCATTTTTGAGTCTCGATCAGTTATATTTGATAACCATTTCTGAGTCTCGATCAGTTATACTTGTATTACTTTCTGGTTGCTCATTAGAGAACCATTGGATTTGGTGACTTATCATTGATGCCTTCAGTTGCTGATAGAGAACTGTCGTGATTACTTGATTACTATTTGATGTTATCTGTTGCTCATGAAGAACTGATATATTTTGTGGATTATCTTTTTATGATATTTTCAGTTGCTCGCATAGGACTGAGATGGTTTTATTATGATTCTTTGATTTATGAGTTCATGAGCTAGGGTAGGTTATCTATGTGTAGAGTCGGGAAGTGGCTTGCAATGGGGGTCGGAGCCCTAAGAGGCTGCCTTGAGAAACCCATTGTAAGTCGTTTTTAATAAGTGAAAACATTTACACTAAATGAGAGAAAATGAACCTAACAAGATAATTGTATGTTCTCTCCCATGCCATGAGTGCTAGTACAGACTAGGATGGGGTAGAGAGGACGCTTGGTTACGACCTTGCATACCATAGTATGCCTCGTCAGTACGAGAGGATACTAGTGGCCGCAAGATCAGTAGGGACCCGGGATTCCTAAGGGATTGCTCGGGTAACTTCTACATGACTTTTGCGATGACACTTTCCCGCTTGCATATTAGGTTTCCTACGTGTCTTGTGGTACCTCTGGGATTTAGATGTCGATCTTTTTAGGAACCCTTGAGTTAGCATACTTATAGGATTTCCTGGACTTAGAGAGTATTTATGATTATAGGTTTTGTTATCCTATTTTGGGACTTGAGACTATCTCCTCAGCGCGGTGGGAGTGGACCATTTAGGTTCCACGCGGTCGGGTGGTAGTGCTTTTACTCTTACCATTGAGATCCGTTCCGTGGTCACCGTGGCTGGAGATTTCGTGATTGGCATTTACCTTCACTATGTTCTTGGATTAGTATGATGGATGGTTAGATTTTATGATAGATGTTTTATCATTATGGATGTATGGATGTATCATGTATGGTGAATAGTTTCATATATTTTTACTGTACTTTGTATCATGGATTTGAGGATGTTGTATCTTGATCTTTACATATGTATATTCTTTTAAGCCTTTCATACCCTGTGACATGTACAGTGGATGAATGAGCATTCCGAATTAATTTGCCAAGGAGCATTCGGAACAAATGTATATTATGGACATTGGAGTTTCTGATTATTCTTTTATATGTATGTGTTAGTTGTTAGACTTAGAATTAATTAAATTTAAACGTGACTCAACGTCTTGGGATCTTTAAGAAATGTAACTTGCAATGTATGTTTGTCGATGATTACATGTTATTGCTTCCGCTACTACTTGTTTGATGTGTATGTCATACTTTCTTACTTTAAAAAAAAAAAAAAAAAAAAAATGTTTAGCAAACTTAGTGAAACTTTAGGTTAATTCTTTTGGATCCCTTGGCGGGGCGTTACAGGGCCCACATGTGGCTAATCAAGGAAACTCATTGTAGGTTACTTGATAAAGTTATAAGTTAATAAATTAATAGGTTAAACATTAATAAGATAATAAGTGTTCCTTGTCCATGCCTTGAGTGCTAGTACATGCCAAGGAGGGAGTGGGAGAAGATGTTTTCCAATTTAGGGGATGTTGATGTATGATACGATTGGTTTCTTTATCTTTGTGAAAGGATTACTAGTTCCACATGGGTTTTTCTTGAGGGTTCAGGGTCTAGAGTGACCAATCTAGCGTAACTCAAGTAAATGACAATGTGATTACACTTCCCTACATGTGTCCTAGATTTCCTATGAGTGATTTGGTACATCTAGTAGCATTTTTTATTTACTTTGTATCCAATGTACCTTGTATTCACCTTGCTTGTTTGATTATCTTTTTGAGTAGGGTATGGAATTTATCTCCTCAATATAGTGGGTGGACATTCAACTTCCATGTGGTTGGGTGACACTGACTCTATTTACCATTAAGATTAAATGTTCATGTCCTTGTGCTTCCAGATGATCCTTGATACTACTACCATCTTCATTGCTTGGAGACTTTCTTATTGTCATCGTGAGATTAATATCTTGTAAATATCTATTGCGTATTGATTTAAGACATCTATCTAGGAGTTGTTTATGCACTTGTACTTGTAATTATGACTTGATTCATTTTTTTGATCCCTATGACATGTGCAGTGGAAGTTTGGAAGATGTAGTATATGTATTCTATGATGTATCAACTGTGATTTATTGGTTGTACCTTTGCTTGTATATATATGATGAATGTATCTTAGTTCCTTTGATGCAATGTGTATGTTATTTTATTTTATGATTTATGTTTCTTGCATCATGGTTGATTAAAGAACTAGTTCATACTTCACTTTGGGTTTTGAAATGAACATAAGATACATCATGTAATTAGGATTGGTTGATCTTTGTAGTTCAGTTAGTCTTGTTAAAAGTAACTATGTCTTGGAACCCTTGGAAACATTAACTAGATATTACGTACTTCAGTTTAGTGTCTTAACTTATAATGTACTTGCTTTTGTATTTGTAATGTTTAATATATGTTTAATGTTTTAAAAAAATAAAAAAATTATCAGGTCAACTTAGTGTAAAGTTAAGTTAATTTCTCAAGGTTTCTAGATAGGGCACTATAAAACATGTATACATCTCCACCTTTGAATGCTTCTTCAAAATCGAAATAACATCACACGCATTCCCTTATGCATTAATAAATGCAACATTCATGCTGCAACAAATAGGTGATTTCATTCATCGAATGTGAGATTTCAAAAAAAACAATTTGTACCTCCCTAATGTCAATAAGTGATAACACCCACTTTGAAAGGTCACCTGCCAACTTGTTTCCCAAATGTTGAACATGACTAATCTAGTAATTCTCAAAGGTGTTCAACTCATTCTATATCACCAAAATATTTTTTTTCAAGTTTCATGCATGTACACCCCCTATAAAAATTGAAGATTAGATAGATAATCTTCTCCCAATTTTATTTCATTAGACCCGATCATTTTCCAAATCTAACTGCTTAAAGAGCCATTATCGCCTCTGCCATATTAATTGTCCCATCTGCAATCTTGTTTGCTCCCTAAACAATGATATTTCTTGTCCAATCCTGAGCCGCAAAATCAACTCCAAAAGGATTTAGATAGCCCTTAGAGACTATCAGAATTGATTTTACTCAACCTCTCCACCGACCTTGACAAATTCACTTCTTTTGTTCAATTATGATGTAAGATTCACCTAACCCAACATATTAACAAATCATTTTTATTATCAATCACTAGTTTAAACTAAATATTTGTTTTTAAAAAAAGTATTAGTCAAACAATAAATAGTTATAATAAAATGAAAAATAAATGTACTAAATATTTATTTATTTTCTCATAATAACTTTTATTTTATCCACCCACCAATATTTATAAAGATACTCATCAAAACTACTTGGAGAAACATATTTTTCAATTATTTATGGGTAAGATTTTACCCGTATTAATGGCATTTATAGTACGTAATTTGAGGGGAACTTTTAGAAATAAAAAACATAATTTTTAAAATTATAACTTTTGAAAGATTAAGTGTGAAATTAGACCTAACTATTTATGAATCAAACATTTATCTAATTAATGTGGGATTATAAGGAAAATATGAAAAACATTAAATTTTATTTTGTTAATGCTATAAAGATGAAAGGAAAAGTTAGTTAAATAATTAGTTTTGTTTAAATAGTTTTAGAAAAGAATAAATTGAGATGAATCAAGAGTTGTACAAGTTAGATGAATTTAAGTACTTATTTATCAATGTTTTTAATATGTTATTTATTTGATTTGTAAGGAGACTTCTAGTATATTAAAAAAAAATGTTTATTCACATGTAAACATCTATGAAATCTACTACCAAGATAAACTTTATGTCTTGCACAAAATTAAACAATCCTTAATATACTTTTGAAGACATCTCCACATAAATTTTAAAAAGTAAAATTTTATGACTATAGAATTCTTATAGCAAGTTATTAGTTTTTTTAAATATTGTCAAACAAAGTATATCTATATTTATTAAACAACATATCTTACATTTTTTTAAATAGCATTTCAAAAATAATTGCAAAAAAGGAATAAAATAAAGAGATACATATATTAACTACATAGCTTCAAGTGAGCCAATAAGAAAATTAACTCCCCATAGTAACCAATGAAATTCAATAGCTGAATCAATCAAGGGAGCACAACAATATACATTAGTTGAACAATCAAAGAGCCAACTACAATACACATACTTTAAATATAGCCTAAACTTGAAACTTAAAGGTCATAGTGCTTCTATGTCATGTGGAGTAACATGGTTAGAAAATAAAGCTAAACATCTACTTTTTCAAATGTTCATAAAATAGCATGTTGATGAGCTATTTTTTCAACTCAAAGTAGGCTCAAAGATCGATGGAAAATGATAAAATATGTCTAATGCACTTAGACTATAAATGAGACATTTAGTTAGAGCAATCTTTAGAATTTTCATCCATCTTCCATTAATAGTAAATAAAGTGTATATTTTGAGAATAGATCCTTGATCTGTTGGTAAAGTTGAAAGTCCACCACAAATCAAGTCTTGTTGAATGCAAGTCTACATCATAAGAAATTAGGTCTATAGATAAAATGAAGATTTTATAAATCTTTATTTTATTTTTACAATGTTCTCTTTTGATCCAACCATCTATATTTATATAAATAATGATCAAACCTACTTTTAAGTTTTAATTTTTATTAAGAAATATTGATTTTTGTACCATTTGATAGATTAGCATACAATTGTACTATTTAAACTTAAATAAAGACACATTTCTTATCCTTTCTAAATATTTTCCATCTTGTTTCCATCTCATATGGTGGTGTAAGTTTTTAGTTGAACTATTAGCATTTTTAATGTCGATATGTAGTGGGATGGTGTGAGTGTGTTAATGTTAACTTTTATTCTTCTAGGTTAAATTTGACAACCATCTACGTGTCAAAAGTTTTAATCTTATTATAAATAGAATACACTTTCTAAAATAATTTAATAAATACCTCATAAAATATTTGTTCAAATTATAATATTTGGAGATATAAATCATCCATTGTTTTAGAAATTAAAATAAAAAGTTTAAATTAGTAAAAAACTAAATAAATGGAAATAAAAGATAAATAAATTAAATTATAATTATTTTGTAGTGGATATCTATCAGCATTTGTTTAGATAGATTTATTTAAGATATCTATACTAGTTTTTAGAACTTTCTTTTTTACACCTCATATGACACGAGTAATTTTTAATTGAATTATTACTCTTTAGTTTTTGAGTTATATTTTCTTCTAAAGAGTACTTTTTCTATGTGAATTAAAATGATTATTATAATGTATTATTTTCCATCTAAATATTTTGTCCTCAAAATCAACTAAATAATCAATTTTAAAAGAAGTGACATTAAATATACAAATTAAAATTTTACTTTCATATTTTTTCACACAATAATTATTTTATAAATAAAAAGTTCTAATTTTTTAACAATCATTTATACTTTAACATTATTATAGAATGCACTCCAAACAAATATTTATTAGTAAATTCTAGGGTTATTATTGTTCAAAGAAATTGTATTTTGAGATTTTTAAGATATAATAATAATAATTATTATTATTATTTAAATATTGTAATAATACTAATATATAGAAACAAACTCTATGTTTGAGATTTATTTAAAAATATGTAATAATACATATAAAAAGATTATGTATCCTTATAATATTTGTATCCGTCTATCAATATTTTGAAAATTAACGATGAATCCAACTTAGAAAATAACATTTAAACCAATTTTTTATTATTTAACTGCAAAATGAAAAATATCCATTACTATAGCAATAAAGAAACAAGAACACGAGGCTAGTGTGCCGGCCCAAATTAAGCCATAAAAAATGACGAGTAAAGAGCATCCAGATAACATTATTTCATCTGATCCAGCAGTAATGATTACGACCCATTTTTCGTTTCAGATTTTGTTCAAATTCAAGTTTCAACGGACAAATCGGATTTTGTAATTTCGATTTTATATCGGGATTTGTCAAGATGAAGTGTGACTCATCCAATTGCTAATTTTTGGGGGTCGCCTGGCTGTCTTATCGTTTAGAATTTCTCAATGTTTAGCTAGTGCGGATATCATTTTTTTCCACAATTTTTTCTTTATGGGCCTTAAGTCAATGCTTGATTAACTCTGATTGACTGGAGCATTGTATCCATGCTGGAATTCTTATCTTGCCCACACAACAAACTTGACTTTTATTGTTAGTAAGTTAAAAGGGCCGGTTTGGATCTCAAGTTTATGGCCATTCAAGTGACTACTTCTTATGTTACGAAGTTGGAAGGTCTGTATTGATCTTGAATATATAGCCTAAGGCTGCCCGGTAATTCTTTCCTTTAGTGTTTTTAAATCAGAGAGGGAGAGGATTGTAGAAGAAACAAGTAAAAATGGCAGGCGGGATGATGATTTCCGGAGGGGTTAAGCAAGGGAGAGCCGAAATGTACGAAGGTAGTGTTACTAGCTATGTTGTGTTTGCATGCATTGTTGCAGCTACTGGAGGGTCTCTTTTCGGGTATGATCTTGGAGTTTCAGGTAATTTTACTGCTCAGTGAGTATTAGAGTTTGATCCTAGGTCGCAAAAATGAAATTATTTTTCTTTAAGCACAATACGCATGGAATCGTACTCTATCCTTTCAGGGCATTGTGTGCTCCTTTTTCCTTTTCAACTTCTTTTTGTATCTTCAGAGATCTGTTACGCAGGCTCTGAAATTTCATGAAGTTATAGCTGCCATAATTTACTGGATTATTCCTCCCTATAGTAACTGTATTTTATACTATATGGTATAGATCTAACTTGTTTCTAGTTTTACTTGCTACGTTGGTTGAGTGCTGTTCTTTCATCTTGCTTTAGTTCAATTATTCTGGCTTGAATGTTTTATCCTCTTTATATGGTTCTCTGATATTGAGCTAAATTTACTGTCAGTAATCACAATATTCAGCTACTGTTCTTAGTAGGGCACATAAACATTTTGGCTCATGCCAACTTAATTACTTTAATGTACAATTCTCTGTCCATGGAACCACCAATCCTCCTCTCCAAAAATAATTATTTGAAGGATACAGTAGTAGCTGTCATAAAACAGAGTATCTGATGAAAGATTGTTCAAAATCTTGCAGTGAAAGGGCCTTTACACTTTTCCCTTATGACATCCATTGCACGCAATCTAGAATTGCAATGTATATTTTGGATTTATCTCAAATAATTTTTGAATTTCTTCCTTCACGAGGAAATGGAGAACAACATTCCAGATTCGACCAGATTAATTTGAAATGCATTCAAGGCTGTCCTTTTACTTTTAGACACAGGCTTATCCATGGGTCAGGCAACAGAGATAAAACACATCAGAGAAAATGATTAAATCAGGTTATTGATTTGTATCATTTTCTCTTGTTTAGTATGTTGTTGACCTTATTGTTTCGCAGTCTATAGAGTTGTAGCGCAAGACTATCTCAGGTAAATAGTGACAAGTCAAACAAGTTTTATCTGAAGTTTGAAAACTTGTAGCGGTTGACCGAAAATAAATTTGCCTTCAAGAAAATGAATTTGACATCAATCCACAAAAGATGCATGCAAGATACACAAAGTTAGACTAAGAATGTTGCATGAACTTGTTTAAGTCACAGGCATCTGGGAATGCTGTTTGAACGTGTATCCGTTTAGAATGTATGATTTTCAGTAAATCTTCATGTGGATTACTTGTGAACACACAATTTTTGATTTGTCAGTATCCTATTGTTTAAGTCACAGGCATCTGGGAATGCTGTTTGAACGTGTATCCGTTTAGAATGTATGATTTTCAGTAAATCTTCATTTGGATTACTTGTGAACACACAATTTTTGATTTGTCAGTATCCTATGAATCCTATGGAGTAGCTTAAAAGTATTCCCCCTTTGCCTCAATTCTTTCCTGTTTAAGCTTCATAGAAGTCTTTGTTCACGGAATAATGCATGATCCATGCGTCTATCTCTATCTCATACCTGGAACAGGTAACCTGATAAATCTTTTTTGAGTGCCATAAGCTATTTGACTCTACCACTGGCAAACAGCTCAGAAAAGTTGTCCATTTACTTTATATTTTTGTTCTGTGATAATTTGGATTGACAGAATGATTCTCAAGCCTTTGATCTTGATACAGAACAGTAAGACTTGGGATGCTTGGATTAGTCTCTTGCTTTAATAAATTTGAAATGCTACGGGCTATAATTTAATTCATCCTAATTGGAACTCAATAGCTTTCTGATCATTATACAAGACATGACACTATTCCCTACGCCATGATGGCCGTAATAGTTGGATTTGATTTTTTGTAATATTTGTATATTTTTTATTATTTAATTTATTATAGACACCAACAACATACTAGGCCAATAGTCTAAGACAACCTTAGCAGGAACTGAGCCAATCCTCTCTCATAAGTTGATTCTGTGATGCATGCCTTCTCTGATACAGGTAATTCCTTTAAACTCTTATAATTAGGGCTTTTTTATCTCGTGAAGGTGATTTGGAATTGAGTTATATTTCTGTTTGAGGTGATTCTATTGAACATTATTGGAATCGTCTCATAAAGGAAATTAGATTGGAAGTTTTTTCCATTGATTGGCTTCTCTTGTAAAGGTGACTGGGCATGCTTTTTCTTGTAGAGGTGATAACACTGGGTTTTTACTATTCACTGCTTCTATTTGCCTTGCCTCCAGAGATTATATTGAGGTTTTACTATTTACTAGGCGTTTCTACTCTCCTTGATTCAGTGTTTCTCTTAGCAATTAATAGTGATGTCTTGTCACTCAAGTCATGGCATGTTTGGGGGGACCTAATAAGTGCAAGTTAACATTTGAATCAGTTGTGTCAACAAATCAAAATATACTTTTTTACCAGAGAAACAATTGAGAATGTTAACATTTCGAAAAAAAAAAAATTATGATTGTTTGATGCAATCAAGGTTAGGGAACCAAAGTAATAGTGGCCTGTTCTTGCAGCCAAAACTCGAATTTAATAGACATAAAATTGATGCACTATGTAGACACAAATGAAATTCATGTTTAAAAATGTGAAGGAACCATGAGCCACAACACAATAAACAATTTATGGCAGGATTTCAAAAACTTGTATCACATACTTGATCTATTCAACAAAACTGAACTAAATTTTTCTTTTATAATAGTAATTAGAAACCAATGAGTTGATTGGTTTTCCTTGGCCTTTGACCTTTCCGATTTCTCCTCCCCTTCATATTCTCTTGTCTTCTTATGGGAATGCTTCCAGAAAAGGAAAAAAATCTTGTCAGATGTTGAATGCGCTATGCCTAAGATGCCTTGCATTAGACACCTGAGGTAACTGCAAACATGAATCCTTGTTCATTGAGGGCTTAAACTTTGAAAGGTGTAACCACATTGACCAACCTCAATAGAATGCAACCTCATTGGGTCCTCCAGAGGTCTATTTGTCCACTTGGTCACATACTCCCCATAGTCCTTTTTTCTTAGTTCTTCTACCTACTCTTGAGATAAGACTCTTCTATTTTTCTCCTTCTTGGGCATATGTTGGTTTCAATCAGCAATTTAGAAATTTGATTTTTCTTTATTCATCCATTCAATCTTGCACCATGAAATTCATGCAGGTCTGCCACATTGAATGTAGGTGAAATGTTCATGCCTTTATGCAACTCATCCATATGCATTGCCCAAAAATTTCCTTAGAAACATGTTCCTTTGGGATATCGCTCCTTAAAACTATCTATTTTCCTCTGATCTATGCACTCCTTGTATAGTCCAGTACTTGTCTATATACTTAGGAAAATCGTTCCCCTTGGTACCCTTTCATGTCAATTCTTTGATATATCTCAAGTTTTCAACTCTATGAAACCTCTTGGATTGTCTACAATGGGATATTTGCATTACTCTCACTTATTGATTGGTTGTAAACAAACTTTGTTTGTGCTGAAGTCACCTACCACTATTTGGGCTTCTCTTCAATCAAACATCTAAGTAGATTTCCAAGGCATTCACCATCTTCATATGGACATACATCTATGGTTGGTAAGCTGAGGTAAACTTAATTGAGTACACCTAATTTCTTCCATAATGTTTTTAAAAGATGACTGAATTTCACACTTCTATCTTTCATGCTGCTCATTTTTTACCAAAATATAATGTTCTTAAAAATATGACTCTAAGAATATAATCTTTGACTGCAGATATTACATTTACATGGCCCCTTGGACATCATGCTCTAAGCTTGTGTGGTCCATTATGAGGCTCACTGAAGCCAAAACCCAACTGGATTTTATATAAGCTATTTGGAACCCAACACATTTATTCTAAATAGAAAGCCCAATCTCACGGTCTTTGTACATCCAAAGAATATAATTGAAGATCCAGCACTGCATAACAGTACTGTCCTTCCCATATTCACAATATGAAGCACATATACTGTACATATTTTGGATGCTCATACACAGTTCCATAGCTTCCATTTTGGCGCATATACCGTACATATTTTGGATGCTCTTCTTTGTACTTAAAAGTAATTTGGTGTATGCATATCCCCTCCTTTGCTTGTAGGTGTACCCTCTTCCATCATGAATATCATTTATATCGAACCCTAGAGGTCCACCCACAAAACATTACATATTCATTGGCATAATGTCACAACATACCACCACATCACTATATCCCCGCATCTGAAATTTGACTAATCATTGGCTATTTACCTTGATTTCATGTCCTTTTGCAACCCCAATATCTTGTATAGATCAAGGTGTGCGACTTTCTTCAAGCCATGTTGTTTTACCATGTAATGTGACACCAAATTGTTTGTTCTGCCACTATCAATGATAAAGTTTTCCTTTGAACTAGACCTTTAATCTTCTTTGCTGATTTAACAGAACTTTGTTCACTATTAGATCTTCTCCATATTTTAGGGTCCTTGTATGATCACTTGATACATCTTTTGCATATCCAATGTGAGCATCAACATTGTTCCTTCTATTTCTGTAATTGTGAGCTTGTAGACATTAATATGATATATGCCTTAGCTGCCCACATTAAACCTGCTACTTCTTTTGTTGCAGAATATGATATTCTTCCTCTGTGTCTGGCTGTGATCATGAAAGTACTTGCTTCTCTCATGACCATGTTGTTATCTTCCAGCATTTGGCTGACTTCGTACTCCAAAATATCTACCTCTTCCCTTGGCTTTATTTTGCTGCCTTATTGATAGATTGATAAACCACTTCTCCGATATGCAATCTCACCTTGCCTAAAAAATCACATTCATAGACCTAAACATTTTTCTTGGTCTACCTCACAGTGACCCAACTGAACCGTGATTTATGTTGAACTTTTTCATTTAGTCTTTTACATTCAGTTCTTTGTCACAAATTTTTGGAATTTCAATAATTCCAGCTTCATAAGCAGCAGATAAAAACTCATCTTCCAACTTGGCAGCCATGCGATTCCAATGGAGAGTCTTTTCCTTGCCCTTACTATTTTTATAACTCTAAACTTCCTTCCTCTATAGGGCTGCATGACCTTTCGGCTTGGTCTTAGCCAACTTTACTCCAGGGGTTGGTTATCACACCAAACTATTAAGTACTCTTCAAACTTTGTGAGCTTATCAATTGGCTTTTCAAGATTCAAACTAGCAGAGAAGTTGAGAGTTTTAACTTCCAATTCTCAAAATAGCTCTAATGAGCCTCTCCAACATCAGTTAGTCTAGTAATGGTTCAGCCCAATATTATATTTGATCGCTTCAATACCCCTCACTCACATTATCTTGTAGTGAAAAGCCAATTCCCCAATTTTTTTCACAAAGACCTGATTCTCCAACATCAGTTAGTCTAGTAATGGTTCAGCCCAATATTATATTTGATCACTTCAATACCCCTCACTCACATTATCTTATAGTGAAAAGCCAATTCCCCAATTTTTTTCACAAAAACCTGATCACTTGCATAGGAATTAGCAAGTCTATTACTTCATCCAACCTCGCTGCCACACTGGCAACTCCTACCCTACCTTAGGATAGCTTAGTTATCACATGCTACAATCATTTAATGTTATCTCAGGTGTCTTCATTTAATATTTGTAGCCGGGTAGTTGGCAACTCCTACCCTACCATGGTCAGAAACTCTTTTGGGATGCATCTTGACAACACAAACCTACTGCTTACTACAAAGGCAGGTATTTCCTCTCAACTGGATTTGAAACTGAGTTAAGAATAGTGACAGAACCTTAAGGTTGTCTATATTTAATTCCCATAACCCTGACACAGTTTGGAGATACAAAATTATTCAGACTGCAAAATAAAAACATAAAGGACCTACAAACAGTAACACAGATTTGAAATTTTATGACAGGATTTAGAAAAACTGTTATCATTGATTTGATCTCTGTATATGAATTCTGAACTGATTTTTTCTTCTCATCTTTTTTCTTAAAATCATTTTATAACTCTAACCAATAATTTGATTGGTTTTCCTTGACCCTTGACCACCTAAATTCTCCACTTCACCATCTCTTGTTTGATGTGAACATTTCCACACACGTGTGTGAGTAGATTTGTTTATTTATTTTTATCTCATGGAAGCTGATTGCTGGATGCTCTGAATGCCACTCATCCTTTGTCTTTTCCTTTTTATTTCCTGTTTGTTGGAAAGCATTACTTCAGTTAATTTTGATCAAATATTGCTAGATCCTATTGATTTCCATGGATTATTGCTATTATCTAAAGATTTAAAACGAATGTAACAGGTGGAGTAACATCAATGGATGACTTCCTGGTAAAATTCTTTCCTAAAGTATATCGTCACAAGAAGCTACATCTCCATGAAACAGATTACTGCAAATATGACAATCAACTGCTCACATTGTTTACTTCATCTCTATATTTTGCGGGTCTGGTCTCCACATTTGGAGCCTCCTATGTAACCAGAAACTATGGACGCAGAATAAGCATAATTGTTGGTGGCACTAGCTTCCTCCTTGGTGGAGCTCTAAATGCAGCATCACAAGATCTTGCTATGCTCATCATTGGCCGCATACTGCTTGGCATTGGGATTGGCTTTGGAAACCAGGTAATAGAAGTTACATCAAAACCCTGGTTAGAAACTCTTAGTTCCTTTGATACATTGTTTATCCGTGAAAAACCCTAAACAATCTACCCTAAGACTACTTCTAAAATTATAGAGTTATCTCCAAAAAACACAGCATCCCTAGTCAAAGAGAATTTCTTGAATTGATTGTTGCAACAAATCTTAATAACATAGGCTTTTAATTTAATTCATTATTATTTACAGTTATCTGCAGCAAATCCCAATAACCTCTTTTAAAGTTTTGTATAATTAGTGTTATTTATCATGTACTATTACCTGCAAAAAAATTACGGAAACTAGACAAAGGCTTGTTATTTCTATAATCGTTCTGTAATTCAGGTGTCTGTAATATAATCAAAGGTTGTCTTTTTTAAAACCACAATAGATTTTTTATCATTTTAACACCCCTGGGGATTTCATCTCACAACCAAGCTTGCAAGTAAATTGAACCTATTAGAGTTGTCTGCAATAAATCCTCAAATATTAGAACTTTGTCAAAGTTTTTGGATAGATATTCATAGCAAATCTTAATGACCCTAACCAAAGAGCAGTACTTCATTCAAGTATTTGTACAGTAATCTTTGGAAAATGCTAATAACACCAAAGATGAGTATTTTATTCAAGTATCAGACAGTTATCTGTGAAAAATCCTAGTAGCACCAGAGACATGTATTTTGTTAAAGTATTCTGCACAATTACTTGAAGCAAACCCTAATAAAGGCTTTCAATGTCGTAACTTATTCCGCTCATGTGGCTGCAACAAAACCTTAATTTATCCTTCTCTTGTATTTTTGCATTGCTTAGTAATCTCAACTGTAATTGGATCCTCTTAGTTTCTTATTTTAATTTGTCAAGGTTGCTGCAACAGACCCTGGCAACCCTATTCAAATTCTGCTAGTTGGTCGTAGGATTCACTGCAGTTTTCGACAAGAAACCCTCATGAAATATTTACAATTTATATATTCTCTACCCTTATCTGCAAGAAGAAGTCTTAATCACGGACCCTGATTATTATTTTTGATTCTGTGTTTTTGTTTTTGAGATCCTTTTAGTTCTTTATTTTAATTTGTCCAGGTTGCTGCAACAGACCCTGGCAACCCTATTCAAATTCTGCTAGTTGGTCGTAGGATTCACTGCAGTTTTCAACAAGAAACCCTCATGAAATACTTACAATTTATCTATTCTCTACCCTTATCTGCAAGAGAAGTCTTAATCACGGACACTGATTATTATTTTTTATTTTGTGTTTTTATTTTTGATTGCAGGCAGTTCCATTGTACCTTTCAGAAATGGCCCCTCCAAAGATCAGAGGTGCGACAAATAATTTGTTCCAGTTGACAACCTGTCTGGGAATTTTTGTTGCAAATGTCATAAATTATTTCACTAACAAGATTCACCCATGGGGATGGCGATTATCCTTAGGCTTAGCCATAATTCCTGCACTTCTGATGACAGTGGGTGGCCTTTTCCTTCCGGAAACCCCAAACAGCCTGGTGGAAATGGGCCGCCTTGATGATGGCCGACGAGTCCTTGAAAAAATCCGTGGCACAAAGAATGTACAGGCAGAATATGATGATTTGATTGAAGCCAGTGAAATAGCCTGTTCAGTGAAACATCCCTTCAGAAATCTTTTGCTAAAGAAGAACAGACCACAACTCGTAATGGCTTGCTGCATTCCATCTTGCCAGCAATTGACAGGAAACAACTCATTTCTTTTCTACGCTCCTGTCATCTTCCAAAGTCTAGGGTTTGGAAATGATGCTTCACTTTATTCTGCAATTATGACAGGGGCAGTTATTACACTTGGTGCTATTGTGTCAATTTGCACAGTTGATCGTTTGGGAAGGAGGTTTCTGTTTATGGAAGCTGGCACTCAGATGATTATATGCCATGTAAGTTGCAAAAGAAATCCTTGATTTTTTGCTTTATAATTAATTTGTTAAACTTTTACAAATTTTCACAAATTGTAGTTAAACATTAAGTGTTTTCAACAATTGCCAATCCATAGCCAGCAGAAAGAATGCTTTGGGAGAAAACAATTATCGAAAACTGTCAGCTATGTTTTCATTCTCTGTAACTGAGGATTATTACAACGCTCTGCTATAATATGTCAAGTGGTTTTTCAAAATTCTCCTGCTATATATTGCACAAATTCCTCTCCCAAAAATAAAGACTCTGGATTCATATGATTTTGGATGTAATATCATTTGGAGAATTCCATGCTCACAATTTTATCATAGAGTCTGAGATCACACTCAATCATTCCTCATTAAATTTAAAATCAATAAAATTTGGCTGTGTTCGATGGAGTTACATATTTTAAAAGAAGGGTGAACACTTGATCCAGAGCTACAAATCCAGGAGGTTACAAATGAGGCAACCTCATCCTCATTTAAAACAATAGTATCCTTACAGAGTTCAAATCTTAATGACGAGAACAACATCACCACAACTTAATCATTACAACAATGAGTTTGATGGAATTCAAGCATGAATTGCTCAAAATAATTTTCATAATAAAATCATATCTTCATGTTTGTGTTTATGAAACTTCGACAATTCCAAAATTTAGCGTTAAAAATTATGACAATACTGTGTTCTTATGATTTTATCTTTAACAGAAGAAGAATTGTGAGTCTGATGTCTCATGGAATCTTTGACCTTTTTAACATTTGAAATCATCATTTCTATTCAATGACATAAAAATCTCAACTTCATTTAAACAAATTTGTTATTTGTGGGACACGTTGTTGTCAGAATAAGGTTAATGAACAGTGGAAGATAAAGATTTGTGGGGTCTGTTGTTTTATAGAATTTTTTTCCCTTGAGAAGATAAAAAGTCAACAATTATATTTTATCATCAAAACAAATATTAAAAACTTGAATTTCATTTACACATTCAACAATAGCATTCAGGTAAAGTTTGAATCTGGACAAGAAGAATAACATCACCAAAGGCACAACTTAACTATCATAACATATCAATATCAACTTTAAATTTGATCTTATTTATAAAATAATTTATATACTAAAACGGATCTTCATCAGGAGCACAGAGTATTTTTTAATAGCTTATGTTGAAATTTGAATTTGTCAAAGTTTTGTAAACACAAACATGAATTTATCATTAATAATAGGAAGTTTGTGACATCAGTTGCCTCAGAGAATCTTTGACCTTGTGAACATCAAAACTTATCATTTCTATTCTATTACATAAAAATCTTTTACTTCATTTAAACAAATTGTTATTTGTGGGACAGGTTACAATCAGCATTTCTATTCTATTACATAAAAAATCTTTAACTTCATTTAAACAAATTGTTATTTGTGGGACAGGTTATAATCAGGATTTCTACTCTAGTACATAAAGATCTTTTACCTCATTTAAAGAAATTGTTATTTGTGGGACAGGTGATAATCAGCATACTGCTAGCCCTCAAATTCGGCAAAGGAGAAGAGATACCGACCGGATACGGAGTAGGGATCGTTTTACTGATCTGCGTGTTCACTGTAGCATTCGGGTGGTCTTGGGGTCCGCTCGGATGGCTGGTTCCGAGTGAATTATTTCCACTGGAGACTCGCTCTGCCGGTCAATCGGTAGTGGTGAGCGTGAATCTCTTGTTCACCGCCATTATTGCACAGGCGTTTCTGGCGCTTCTCTGCAATTTGAAATACGGCATTTTCCTCCTATTTGCAGGCCTGGTGTTCCTCATGAGCATCTTCATTTTCTTACTTCTTCCTGAAACCAAGGGCATCCCCATTGAAGAGATGAGATTCGAATGGGAGAAGCATTGGTTTTGGAAGAGAATTGTTAAGGACGCTCATAATGCCCAGCCAAGAGAAATGGAAAACAACAATAACATGATGGACAATGGTAACATGGTCGACAACAACAAGGGGGTCTAGGCCAGGGGAATGTTACATCGTTACATTGTTGATAATAAATTTTGTGTCTTCAAGCTTACTTTTTCATGTTTTGTTCGTCTGTTGTATAATATCTATTATTTATTTGTGTGTTTTGAAATATGTGGGATATTTATATGTACTATTCTTTTTAATTTAAAAGTTGTAAAATGTTATAGTTTTGTTTTCAATTGATCTTTGCAAACAGATAGTCAAAGTGAAGGAGGAAATGCTAGAAACTAATAGTGACACATAATTAGAAATAATTTTTTTAAATGATATACTATATATATATATATATATATATATATATATATATATAAGTGATAAATAAGGTCTTAAGTTATATAAAGAAAATATAACAATTTTGAGTTAAAAAACAGGTTATAGTTAAACTTTTATAATTTTTTGATTTATAATTTTAAACTATTACTACTTTGATGCAAATATATATTTATTTATAATATTTAAAAATATTTAAAATAATTATAATAATTAGTGGTTATATTATTAATTTTATATATAATAGAATTGTAAAAATTATTTATTAATTATTATTAAATAATAATAAAATGTGTTGGTAAAATTTATTGAAGTATTTTTTATTTTTCACATATAAATTCTAACTATAATTTTCTACTAACTTATCTCTTGAACCTTCTTAAGTGCAAGTGTTAGTTATATAATTAATTTTAGATGAAGGGATTCTTTCCTGCGAGATCAATTAGAGTTTGAATCAAAATAACTACAAATAGCAATAATGTGGAGGGAAAAAAATCACTCCCACTTAAATTGGATAACTTTTTCAGACTTAGCATTGGTAAGCATGGTGAGAAGTGTTAAAAAGTGATTGAGATTTTAATCCTTTACATGTAAGGTATCAAAAAATATTATGACAATTAGTAAACTACTATTCAAGCCAACATAGAACATTATGGAACAATGGGAATGATGGTGCTACTAGGGTTCCAAGATCAATAAAAAAGAAAAGAAAAAGGCTAAATCAAATGAAGATAATGACAAGGAGGGAAGAGATAGTATACATCCCATTGCACTTTTCTATTTTGAGATTTATTTATGGAAAGGAGTTTCATTAATGACAAACATCATTTTTTGCCTAAATTGTCATTTTTGGGGTTTGTTGGGATCTTCTAGTGGCGATAGTTTTCTTGTGGCTTTTAGACAAAGTTATGTTAATAAGAAAGTCCACACCTCACAACTAAGAGGGTGAGGTGGGGGGCGAGGGGGGACATGCGTCAGTTGTGAATAATAACTATGAATTTTAAACTTATAAAATTAATTTTTAACTAGCAAGATAACAATGCACAATAATAATAAAGCCAACACCATAACACAATAATTGTTGTTCTCAGTGAAAACCCTTTTAGAGGGAAAACCTTGGTAGGAATAATACCCACTAGATCTTGTACTAATAAATAAGTTCCTTGTGAAAAGGATTTGGCCATGTTAGGAGTCAATACAATGTATTTAGTACAATTGTCCTCATTCAAACAATATTGATCCTTGCTAAAGGAATTGAACCCCTATTAAAGGTTACCAAAGCTATTAGGAGTTGATGAGAATAGAGGCCCATTGCCTAAGCACACTACCCAGAGAATGAAGGTTATACCACCTTTTGAGTCTATAAATACAATAAACTTGAACTAACTAAGAAACAACACACTTGCCTTTACAATTCTTAAGAAGTTCGCTAGGAATGATAGATTGCACTCATACCTCTTGTAAAAGTTTCTAACAATCTTTCAACTCTTCTTTGAGATTCTAGCATCAAGGCTCACAATCATTCCATACATTCCAAATGAAAGAAATCACTTTCCTTTATACCAATTATAAACAAGAAATCGGGTCAACTTGTTAGGACTTCCCCAATGTGTAAGTAAATAAAAAGAACCACACTAAGGAATACACAACTTCTCAAATAATTATACAAGCACTACAAATATTAATCCACACACTACATGATTCACAATCAATGCTTTCTAATAAAGATCAACATGCTTCATCATCTAGTTGGTTGTTAGGATAATGTATCACATGTTACACAGTAGCAATAATTTTGATATTAACCAAATGATCCAACAATTAAAATGTACATGAACATCTTCTAACACCTTCTATGCTCATAAACATTAAGTCCAACTTGCCATCAAGTTGCATCCAAAATACTGCAATTTCCTCTAGCATGCTTCCTTGTCTAATGGTTTGTAACCATTCTTCACTAAAAGAACTGTAACTCATCCAAACCAACACATAAAGTATCGTGACCATAAACATAATGTCTACACTCAACCTACAACACAAACCTCACTCTCATACTTAGGACTATCAAACCCTATATGTACAATAATAATCAATAGCTTGCAATATACGCAATTTGAGTCTATCTTAACCATAGAATATATGTTGATATCAATGACAAAAATTGGCATCAATACAATATTTCTAACATCTCAATAATCTCCTACATTTCTAACAATCTCCTCTAATCTCAACAATCTCCCCCTTTGGCATTGATGGAAGCATATAGAGTAAAACCATCAATCCAAAAAGTCTTATGAATACAACTTTCTGAATATTCTCAACATATGCAACTTCCCAACATATCATAGATATACCTTCCCAGATGAAGGTTTTTTCACATGAATTTCTCCCCCTTGACATCAATGGAAAAGGGTGCCAAAATAATGTCAAGTAATTGAAACAATGATCTACACCCCTATGATAATAATATCTTCTAACTAATCTCTTTCCTTAAGAAATGAAAATCCTCTGATCCAACAATTGCTTGGATCAAGCCAATTTGTGACTAAAAAGGAAAATTTAAGTGGCAATAATTACAATTATCCAAAATTGATCTAAAGAGCTCTCATACTTAGCTCTACTCAATGTGACCACTCCCTTTTAGGAACACTACCAATCATCATGTCTAGGTGTATGAATGTGTTATGATATATACTAGACTAATGCATACCTACATGAATTACTCTTCACAAGGAAGGACCATCACCCCAAGCATACATTTGAGATACTCAAAGGTGTCCTTAGGCAAAGGCTTAGTAAAAATGTCTACAATTTTTTCCTTTGTGCTTACAAATTTTAGTCTTACTTCATTCTTTGTTACTTTCTCTCTAACAAAATGATACTTTATAGATATGTGCTTAGTCTTTGAATATAAAACAAGATTTTTTGAAATGTTTGTAATATGTGTATGATCAATACAATTCATACTAATAGGCTCATTAAAAATATACCAATATCCTTCAACATTTTTTTTCATCTAGACCAACTAGATGCAATTATTTGCAACAACAACATACTTTGCTTTTGTAGTAGACTAAGATGTACATTTTTGAATCTTAATTTTTCCATGAAACCAATATCCCACCTAGGAAGAATGCTCCTCCACTTGTTATTTTTCTATCATCAATGTTTTGTTTCTAATCTGTTGTTGATCCTTAAGGAAAAGTTGTATATTAGTGTCAAACACTTAGTCATTTTCTAGATAGAGTTGGTTGGTCATCACTGCGATCAAGCCATTATAATGGGCCAAGAAAATATATGGAGTTATAAATTTATTCAGTTATGACTAAGTAATAATTAGAGTCGAGCACACACCAATGTCACTAAGCAAAACAATATATGTCGAGTGATATAGAAGTTGAGATAGACATAAGAGAACAAGGTATAAATCAAGCAATTCAGTTCATGCCGAGCTTAGTATGAGTCAAGGATCAGCAAGGAAGATAAATTAAAGTCGAGCATCTGGAAGCTATTGAAGACAAGTAACACAGTTTTGCATAATTATTTAGAATAGCACATGAGGTAAACCATTTTTGTTGAGTTGTAATGATGATTCTATGATAAAGGAGTTTATTAAGGAGTTAATCACACCTATAATTATAGATCATTGATCCCTATATAATGTGTTTATCCAATTCAAAAATTGGAAGGACTAAGAAGATAAAGGGATGAATCTAGATCGTTGATCATGATCTAGAAGGTTCCCCAAACAACTATACAAGGAGATTTTTTAGACCTAGTTTGTGTGTGCTATCAAGAGGAGTTTGGAGGAAAATTTTTGAGGTGAAAGAAAGAGGTGACCGTGCAGTGAATTGCAAAGTTAATGACATATTAGTTTAGAAAAGGTGATTAGTGAATTGGATAGAGAAGATCTTTTATGAACATTCAAGTGCAAACTGAAGGATTAGGTACTGATGCATTTTAACATGTGTTTCGGGGTGTAAATATCTTAATAGAGTGGTTCTAATAGACCTTTTCTAAATATCCTAATAGAGTACTCACTTAGTTGTGATTTTGAAATCCTTCAATCAAGGTAGGACTTAATAGTCTTGTAAACTCTTAATAGAGTAGACCCCTTAAAGGGAAGATTATCATAAGCGGTCAAATTTGTAGCCCTAACAAGCGAACTTTATTGCTACGGTAGTGAAATTTTGTGGGTGTCATCCCCACCATAGTTTTACCTTCAACTTGGAGGGTTTCTACATTACCAAATCTTTGTGACAAGTGTGTTATGTATTTATGAGTGTTAATCATACAATTAGATGTGAGATTTGATGCTATGTTGAAGTACATGACTGCATTAATATAAGCTTAAGGTTTAACAAGGGTTTGTGATGGAGATATAAAATATGGTTCACGATTGAAGTGTTAAACATTTATACATCCTAATTCACCCCCACCCCGCTCTCCCAAGTATCCTACTTTCCCTAGTAGATTTCCCATAATTGTTATTAGAAAAATGTACTCTTGGTAGAAGTCTAACCACTTTGGAGTTAAATATCTTAAATCTATGGAAGCCTACAAATGGGGAAAGATCATTGAAAACTAGAAGATTGATGTTCAACTTGCATCAAAAAATGTAAGACTACAAAGGAGATTGCATCAAGGAAATCCTTGAAGAGAGCAAAAGAGATGACAATTCAACAAACTGACACAATACAAAGATGAGACTATTGAAGAGTTATTTAATGAAGGCGGATCCAATCAATCTAATGCAACAATAGTAGATTTGTTGGAGAAGAAAAATGTTTTGAATGAAGAAGTTGGAGAATTGAAAAGGGAACATGAGATGTAAGACTATGTGAAGTGATTGAACAAAAGAAAAAAGTTGAGGAAGACAAAGCAAAGGTTGAAGAAGACAAAGAAATGACAGATGGATATAAGGCTTGATAAAAGGATCAATGAAGTATAGAAGCTGACTCATAATTAGTTTGACATGGTCAATTAGTTATTAAGAGAAAATCATGAGATTGCTAGGATGGAGCTTGAGATTGTAAATCTGAAATCAAAGGATGGTAGACCGAAGAATGAATTGAAAACTAAAAAGGAACTTATTGAAAGGTTTGTACAAACCTAAAGAGGCTATGAAATTTCTCAATGAATAGATTAATGCCCAAAGGAGACCTCATGGCACTTCTAGACTAGGTTATCTCGAGTTCCTATCAGAAGATGAGAAATGAGAGTCATCAAAGCAAGGAGAACAAAGGAATGCGACTGCAAAATCAAAGAACAAGAAGCCTACATGTTACCACTGTAGAAGACTAGGCCATACAACAAATTTTTGTAGAAACAAAATTGGTAAGCTAAATTCTAAACCCAAATTCAATGGTTATTGTTTCAAGTGCAACAAATAAGGTCATCAAGCACATGAGTGTATATCAAAGGCCAATAAGACACTAACTCCTTCTAGATCTGAAGGTTATTATTATAGATGTTAGAAGTATGATCATAAGACACAATATTACAAATCTAAAGTAAAGAATGATTGGACACCTAAAGGTCAAGGCAAAGATCCTAAGAAACGTAATACCATAAAATGAGATAACAATACTAGGGTGAATTGTCAATTTTGTGGAAAGTATGGACACAATGCAAAAAATTGTGTTAGGATACATCTCAGAGGAAGATCTGGAAATTGGAATTTTTTTGCACTGGTATGTTTCAATTTATAAAAGGTTGGCCACCTAAGAAAAGTTTGTATGAACCGAGCATCAACACTTAATGTTGAAGAGAAAAATGGAAAGGCAAAGATCAATACTGAAGAAGTGAAAAAGCAAATGAACCAAATATGGAGAAAGAAAACTGAAGAAGGCAACAATTCAAATGGTGAAGTTGTGATCACCCGATCCAATATATCAGGTGATTCCCCCACCTCAAACTAAATGATGAGGTATGCATGGAACTATGTTTCAAATTGATAAATCATACATTAGTTCCTAATATTATATACATGTAGATCCAAATCAACATGATAGTAGATGTACAAGGACAAATATAACATTTGAAAAAATAATGATCTTTGATGCCGAGTTTAAAATTTGGTAAAGACTAAGT